>JANAVB010032616.1:19129076-19794076 GCA_029216955.1 Iris pallida | reverse complement strand
AGCTCTAATAAAAAAGTGAAGTGCCTTTATAAAAAGCCTAGTTATTTCCAGTCCACTCCATGAAGAATGACTACACTACACCTAAAGTCCTAACCGTCCTCCCGACGGAGCACAGATCCATCACTCTCCATCATTAAATTCTTCTTCCTCTTCTTCACTCCCACCCCCCTCTTTTTTCCTACTCACTAAAACCCTCTCCTGCTGATATTAGGGTTCCGATCGACCGCTCAGCGGCTCCCATGGCAATGCGAGGCGTCGATTTCAAGTGGTGAGTTCTCGATTCCCTCCTCAATTCGACCAACCACCGGCGAAATCTAGGGTTTCCTGACTCGTTTCTCTCTGCTCTTCCTCGATTGTTTAGGTACGATGGGTTCTTCCTGTCGATGCTCGCCACCAGCGTGTATCCTCCACTTCCACTTCGATTTGGTAGTTTTTTTTTTCCCTTCCATGGAGTTTTGTGTTTCTTGACGGAATTTTGATAGAATAATCGTGTCGATCAACTGGAAGCGGTACCATCTCTGCGTGCATCCGCTCCACATATGGATCGTGGTAACGGAATTTGCCCTAAAGTTTGGGTTTTGCTTCGGTGGTTAACTGTTGGGGATTGCTCTTTTTTTTTTTTCGGTTACAAATTTTTTCCTTTTTTGTGCAGGTTGACTATACTACGGTTTTTGTCTTCCGGTTGCTGATGTTTCTGGACAATGGACTCGCTGCTGGAATGGGTTTGTAAGAATTATGCCATCTACAGAAGCTTTTACTACGTGTTATGTTGTAGTTAATTTCGAATAATATATTTGTAACTTGGTTTGGGCGGGTGGAGGTGGGTGGGGTTGGTTAGCAGTAACTGTGGAAAAGAATAGAAAATGAAGCAGCAAAGAACAGCCAATATCGTTGCGTACGATTCCATTTTTTGTTCACCCACCAAAACTAGGATGAATGTTCACCCTTCCACTCAAAGGCTGCCACATGTCATTTTCACCCAACCTAAAACCACTTTGGGAGTGGTCCACACTAGTTTTGACTACTAGTTTGACACGTGACAACTTTTGAGTGGAAGGGTGAACATCCATCCTAGTTTTGGTGTGGGTGAACAAAAATGGACTCGTTGCATATGATAGACGGATTGGAGTATTGTCAGAACTTATATTCTCAGATAAATCATTTAAATGCATTAAATTCCTGGGAAACCTATATATAGAAGGGATATTTTAGCAAATGCCCCCATTACAAATATGAAAACTAGCATATACCCTCACTTATTTAAAAAAACTAGCAAATACCTCCATTTCTTTGTATGCAACATTTAAAAAATTTAGATATGCCCCCACTATTTTAACCTAAATTTTGATGCATTTGCTAAAATATCCCTATATAGAATTCATGCGTACGGTACCCTAAGTTGACATTTCTGAGAATAATTTTCCTAAATTATGAAGAGGGTGGTTTGGGTTCTGGATAGGAGAGGAAGGTAGGAGGAGGGTGGTTTGAATTTGGAGGAGAGGGGATGAAGGAGGAGAGGGGTTGATCAAGTCGTGTTCTCGATGTGAAGGGAGGAGGGTGGACCCAGTCTGGTTGGGGCAAATTTTGGAGGGGCTCGTAGGGAGGAGGAAAGGTGAAAGAAGAAGGCTGTCATGGTGAGGATTCATGTCAAGCTTTTGAAGGAAGGAGGAGAGGAGGATGAACAAAAGAGAGGAGAAAGAAAGTACACTTTAGGACTTACGCATTTTCTACCTCAACCCGTGAGGGAGATTGGAGTCACAATCGAAGTAGTTGTAAATCTAATAATACAAGTATTATGGATAGAAGAGAATACAAAGCACCCACTTTCCACGATGAGAATTGTATTCGGGAATTTGATACCCATGGAAATTCTTATTCCTAGAAATTCTGAATGGGGGGTTATGCCAACCGCAATTATCTGGATGGAATCTTTCCATTATAGTGCATACAAAACGCACCCTAAGGGCCTGTTTAGCCGCCGCAAACTACCATAGAAATCATAAACTAGTGTAAAGTCATAATTTCCATTTGATTTGTTGTTTGGAGTTTAGAAACTTCATGATACAACAACAATAATGGAAAGTAGGGACTCACTTAGTTTCCAACCCAAACAGTGGAAACTCAAGAAAAAATAGAGAGGTAACATTGAGTATTATTATTTGTTTAAAAATGTATGGATCACTTAAAAATAGAGAGGAAACTCAAGAAAGTAGGGACTCACTTAGCTAATTAATATGGATCACATCTACACTGTCTTAGTGGTGACATGTCATCATATTGTCTTGGCTTCCTTATCCTAGTTTCTATATACACATATTTTTTTTTAGTTTGGAAACCTACTTTCTATAGTTTCTAGAAACTCAAAACAATCTAAGTTCCTATGCCTTTCAAATAGTTTCCATTTGCCAAACAGGCCCTAAGAGAGAACTCAGATTGGGTTACTGAATATATCTGGAAAAATATGCATACAAAAGCCTCAAAAAGAAGTTTAATACTAGGCTTCAGAAACCCTACAACCCTAGACTAGTGAAGAACTTACCACTACAAGCTTATTTACTGTTCCACTGACTGTAGTTCTAGCAAGACATCATACACAGTTTTAACTAATAAGAGTAAAACACCTATCTATCCCATTTTAGATCCAATGTAATTTTTGAACACAAGATACTAAACTAGATCAAACTCTCAGTAAGAAACTCATAGCAATTTAGAAGATATTTGAAAAACACTAAAAATCATGATAAACTTTTGTAACCGAGCTGTGACTCACTGAAGGTCACCTCCTTTTATAGTATAGAAATCAGAAATCTTAATAGAAATTTCACAGCCAAGTAAACTGACATGTTTGGATCATATATTCTATAAACCTCCAAGATGCTGCAAACAATTTAAATGTACTTCATCCCGAAGATGCATGGCCTACACGATTGGTAATACCAAATTTATGTAGTGAACTAAAGGCTATCAGGACAATGGCAGCAGGGTAGCCTTGCTTTTCTTTGGAATACGGTGTACTATATTTGTTTGGAAATGAAATATACATTCGTGCACTAGTATTGCACAGCAGATCCCAAATTTTCGAATAAAGGATTTGTTGTTGTTGTTACTTGTATTGCTCTGTTGACAGAGCATTATCTTCTGTTTGCTGTAATGTGTGAAATGATGCGTGCGGTTTCATTAATTGTATTCAGGTGACAAGAGAATGCTATTTTTGGTTAAGTATTTCAGTTGCATGTATGTATATCAAAGAAAATTTTCAGTTACAATTTTATGCTGATAAAGCTGTTGGCAAGCCTGGTATTGATATAATTTCTTGTTTGTCTTATAATATACTCATAGGGATCTCGGGTGGCAACAACGATATGCTCGATTCTGTGGGAGAATTGTGGTCCTATCAGTTCTCGTTCTTCTTCTTTATCCATTTCTTTGGGTTTGGACGGTGATTGGCACATTATGGTTCTTTAGTGCAAGAACTTGTGTATGTCTTCTTTTGCTTGTCCTTATCCTATATTAATATAGAATCATTCACTCGACCTACCATTTTCATATTCTGGACTAATGTACTAGACCCAACCTTGCATTGCTTTGTTTCTAACTGTTGCAGTTGCCCGAGGAAGGTCAAAAATGGGGTTTCCTTATATGGTTGCTTTTCAGCTACTGTGGGCTGGTTAGTATGGCCTGTATTTCTGTTGGGAAGGTTAGTACTTTGTTTGTCTTTTATCTTTTAATTTTGGTCCTTCCGTCCTTGAGTATCTTTTGATGTTTGTAGCAAATTAAAAGATACACCTATTACTATTATACGTAAGTTGTTATTTTGTCTCAGTATTCAAGTCATTTGCTATGATTTATTACCTTGGAACTGTGAAACGGTGAACTGATAAATTTATATGTACTGCTCCATTGTTTCCTTAATTTCTTTATTATTCATTTTTTTGTGAATGAGAGAAAGATACGAAGTGTGCCTTCTAAAAAAATGACTTCACTTATCCTCGTTGATGTTATTGTTAATTAGAGAAACTCAGTAGATGAGTACGAGTTAGACTATAGACATAGATCAAAGCATCTTGTGACACTTTTGACCTATATTACATTGGTTATCAATACGACTTGAACATGTAATGTTCTGCTGGTAAGCCCGATACCTCCGTTAACCAACTCACAAAGTCCTGCAATTATCTCCTAAGGGGAACGATACTGAAGGTTAAAGGAACATTTCTGACTGTCCCTGAGCATCAAAATAACTAGGCTTTAAGTATCGGCGAAAATGATAACCGACATCATCTCTATCCTTCTTGTTGCCTCAAATAATGTTGGGCGACCTACCCCACTTGTGGCATCTTTTTTGGTTAATATGCTAGGTTATTACTTGGAAGTAGTGCATTTTACATCTCCACACCATGTTAGATGATTTCCCCTCAACCCCTCATCTTATCCCAGGTATATTCTTAGGTTCATAACAAAGAACCTCTTCAATTATGGTGAACTTTCACATTGTCCTTGTAAACTTCAAAATGTTACCAAGTTATCCTTTCAACTGCTCTAGCCTATAGAATTAGTTTAAAAAATCACTTGTCCTCTGCATACATTTTGACCCACCCTGCGGCCCTGCCTAGCTGGAGCCTTGATGCACTGGGATGCCCTTTATTCATTCTTCAATAGTTTATTTTCTTCGGCAATTTTACAACAACAACAAACACTTGATCCCAAATTTGGGTCTGGCTACTTCAATCATTTTCTTCCATTCAGCTTTGTTAAGGCACTGTCCTCAGTATCTTTAACAACAACCATATCCTTTTACGGTTTCAATCCAAGTTCGTTTAGGTGTACATCTAGTTTCTTGGCAAATTTATTGCTTAGATTTTAGCTTTTGAATTGACGGGACTATTTTGCCTTTATATTTCTTTTTGGGGCGAAGTAATCAACAATATGTTTTCTTGTCATTTACCGTATTATCATCCAATAATGTTGTATTCTAGTTGTTCGGAGACAACAATATTGCTCTTTATAGTTGTTGACTCTTGATGACAGTAATTATTGAGTCTGAAGTGATACTCAAGGAATATATCGATGAGATTCGTTATAAACATTTTTGCATTAGACAGTGTGCCCATTGAAATATTTCCCAACAGTCGAACAACTTAATAAAAAAGATTGATTAAGTTATCTTTGAGAAATTATCTTATCCATTTACAGCTATTAATATGTATTCATGGCTCTATGCCCGTTTATAGTTTCATTAGCTTATGGTGCAAAGGTATTTTAGCAAGATTTTATATCAAATCAATTGATTGCTTTCTCTTAGCATTGTTATTTCTTAGTTCGTGAACGTCTTTTAGGAAGCCTCATAGCGATGTAATCATGCTGCTGCTGCTGGGGTTTGGCTTGACCAAATGGCCAAAAACTAGTCTCTCTAATTGAGAAAAGGATGGGGTTTTTCTTTTGAAAGATCTATCCTTCTCTTTTCTTTTGTTTATTCTTGTCAATTTTCTTATCCTTTCTCTATTCTTTTCCTAAAGGTGCTCATTTCTTTGTTGTTCATTTACGTTCTTTTTCCTGTTCATTGATGGCCAAGAATGCATAGATATGCAAACCTTCTTCAATATTTTGTGAGCACTTGATTACGATGAATGTAAATTCCAACTTACAGTCAACTTGAAGAATTGCTATGTATGACCTATCTGTTCTGTTGTCTTCCAGATGGTAGCCTAAAATTTGAAGGCAGGTTCCACTGTTTCTCTTTTCAAGCATCAACCCTTTTAGGCTGAGTTTCATGCCATATGCCAAATAGTTTTTTCCCCTTTCTTTCGAATGAACTACCATGCATATAGTTAGTTATATGTGATTCTTTTTCCAACTCTTTTTGAAATTTTAGATGGTTCTTTTCATTACCTTAAGGAACATGAAACCCTTAAAATCCATCACCTACACGATAACACCCCCAATTTCTCATTCACGATTTGTATTCTGGAGTTATCTTTCACCCCATAATTGCAGAAACACCGTTATACCCACCCACCCTCACCGACACACAGAAATTTGTTATTTATGCCCATAGTTAACTATGATATGATTTAGTTTCTGAATTAAACATGTCATTATTATTTTTATGTTGACATGGTAAGCATCTAACTTTAACTTTTTTCTTGGTGGTGTTGGCAGTGGGTAACACGAAGGCAAGCTCATCTGCAGCGTGCTCAACATGGAATTCCAGTTTCAGAATATGGGGTGAGGTTTCTGTCCATTTGCTTTAGGGCCTAAAGTTTCCTGGTGGATTTCATGTTTTCCCTACATTCATACAAATATAAGCTTATCAAGAATGGAACACGAGGATCCAGGCAAATGAACCCCAAAATTTTGTGGTTCAAGATACCTGGGTCAATTTCATTCGTACCTTGCTTGCTTTCAAGATTTTAGCGGCTCATGAAAAAATAAAATAATTATTTTATGTAATCCAAAAACTATTTTGAGAATAAGTTACTACAACTTAATAAAGCCACTAGCTTGATTATATATGTTAGTAGGAAAAGGCAGGATCAAGGGTTAGGGTGGGTGGTGGTTCCCCTGCTATGTTACCAATTGGCTGAGGCTAAGCTTGGTCATTATATTATTATGAATGCATTGAAGGTTCCTTGTTCTTATGTTTTCTCTACTTTTGTATTGCGCATCACAAGTCCAATGCGCCCCCTATTCTTTTAGCATTTGGTGATGAATAGAACGAAAGAAGTGATTTGCTGTAAAACAAATTTATTCTTTCAGATGTTTTATTTTTAATTGTGCAGATGCACTATTAACATACTGATCATTTCAGGTTTTGGTTGATATGATTCGTGTGCCTGATTGGACATTCGAAGCTGCTGGCCAGGAAATGAGAGGACTGAGCCAAGATACAGCATATCATCCAGGACTTTATTTGTCAACAACTCAGGTAAGTACTTTTTGAATTCACTGCAAGGCACAGAGAACCACATCACCATTTTGTATTATAGCCACGTCGATATGTATCTTTTGCTAAGGTACATGTGATGCAACATATAAATGATGTGCTTTGTTGAATGATTCAAAGGGGACAACTTAGCTTATTGATTCACTTTCTGTATTGTATGATAAGTATCACCCATATAATTGCATGATAAGTATCGCCCATAAAGTTTCCTTACAAATCTAAAGCTGAACCAAATATCTATATAACGCTTTGAAACCCTTTCAACTTTTTCGATCCAAAACCCCTCTACTTTAGAGTTTGGACGAGCATCTTCTTTCTGTATCCATCGACTCCGAGTATCTTTAACATCATGCAACATCTTTGGTTATGGTATCTAGTGTCTCCAGACATTTCAACAATCTGGACAACTGATTTCCCAAAACATAGGAACTTTATGTTATTTTAAAATTCTCTGTGTATTTCTTTTTGACTTATTTAAGTCTCTATGCTTTTGTCTTTTCTTAGAGGCTTTTTTCCACCTCTGTTTTTAAGGGTTTTAATTCCGTTTAAAAATTTGAATGTGTACCAGGAAATGTTTTTGAATGCTATGACCAATAGCGGAGGGGAGAAAATTGTCTTAGGTGGTTTAGAACTTTAGACATGTGCAACACAGACCAGTAGACGCTCCCATAAGGAGGAGCGATAAGCTATTAGTTGAAGGAGCCGCTAGGACTAGATATAGACCTAAGCAAGCATGGATTGAAGTTTTAAAGAAGGATATGGTTTTTGTAAGTCTAACAGGACATGGCCCTTAACAGTGCTGAATGGAAGCAAGGATTCAGACAGCTGACCCCAAATTTTTGGGTTAAAGGCTCTTCTTTGTTGTACCAGGAAATGATTTTTAGTGTCACCTCACTGATTGTTCACATTGATTGTTAACAATTCTTTTTGATGTAACAGTGTTATGCTCATGAATAATACCATCATGTGTTACTAATATTATCTTTCTTAACTATCAACTTTATGATGAACTTGTCATGAAATACTTGATGAAGCTTCTTATTGTTGCTTAATGTGTTCAGTCTATCCATATATGCATGGTGTTATTAATCTCAAATCAAATTTCCTATATAACAATGTATTATATGATAGAAAATACAATAATCAATTGAATTGATACACGACAAGTATTATCTTTTCCGCCAGTCAAGACCTCCATTTATATTAACATGCGTTGGTGATATTTTCTCTTCACAGATTTGGGAGTCGTGTATTTGTTCTTTAATATAGTTTAAAAATCCTTTAGTATTATATTTTCTATCACCAAAAAGGTAGGTATCATCCTTTATTCTCCACTTCGTTTTTAATTAGTATAAAATCTTTAGTAGGTAGAAATGACTTTCCTTTAGATGCTAGTTTTGATTAGTTCTTGTACCCCTCCAATTTCACTATAGCTTTGTCAACTTTTCGCAGAGAGAAGCAGTTGAGGCCCTCATTCAAGAACTACCAAAATTCAGGCTCAAGGCCGTTCCAACTGATTGCAGTGAATGTCCGATATGCCTTGAAGAATTTTGCGTGGGAAATGAGGTGTGGAAATCTTATTTCTTTCTTCCTCCGAACCTGCTTATATATTTTTTTTCTGCTCAATGGGCATGATATTCAAGTCCTTTTTCATATATAATGGATTCCATTTGTTTATGCTCGATGGGCATAACCATGGGGATTAGGACCTACTAAGCAAAGTAACCTTCTGCTTCTTACTTCTAAGTAGTAGCATGCTATTTAGGAATTAGGATGTTTCTTTTGGCATTTAACTGTTCTTTTTGGTTGGTAATTGTGCTTTTCAGATACAAATGCTCTTTCACGAGATTGTAATTTCTCTTCCTGGTGGCTTGAAAAAGTTTTGTTTTCAGCTGGCAGGTCTTTCATTTAGCAAGCTTTTGTAGATTTCATGAAAATCACTCTTCACCCCTAGTTTTCCTGGAAATAGTTTGATGCAGTTGTATGGTCTGTATCTGGTGATAAGAATCACGTGATTCTTCTTTTGTAGCGAATTCATGGTTTTGAAGTTCCAACCTATTTTTAATTAGACATGGATTTGATGTAAACAACAGCCAGTTTGATTCCTCTATCACAACAGATTAGCAAGGATAAAACTGTTATCCATAATCCTTGATGGCACAATGCGAGGACCCTCTTTTACTCTGAGCCCAGTAAAGATATATTGTATGTCTAGACCTTTTTTTTCATCTGAAAGCCTGCAGAAACGTAAATGATATTTTTATGAGTGCCGGTCAGTCCTTTGCGCAACTGACAACTCGGATTTCTCTGCTGGCAGGTACGTGGTCTTCCTTGTGCCCACAACTTTCATGTGGAGTGCATTGACCAGTGGCTGCGTTTAAACGTGAAGTGCCCACGATGCCGCTGTTCTGTGTTTCCCAACCTTGATCTCAGTGCCCTCTCCAACCTCCGACCGGAGTCTGCTGTCAGGCCATCTTCCTCTAGTGGCGAACTGACAACAGCAGCCACGTCTCGGTTCGTGCAGACACACCAGCCCGCAGGTCAGAGCTACCTGCTTCGCTTGCAGGGGCTGCTTCGTCCTGTCACCCGAAGCGACCATGCTGCCAATCCTGGTGGCAGCAGTGACAATGAAAACGGGAGCCTGGAAGGCCTGCACGCGGTGGTGGTGGTTAACGAGGAAGAGGGTCCAGGAAGGACTAGCCCTGTGACATCCAGTGTTGTGCTCGACCGGCTGTGTGATCATTGATTTCTTTACATACAGAGTGCTCAGTCAATTCTCCTGCTGATTCGTACAAGTGGTTGGATGGAAGGGGAAGCTCCCTCCCCCCCCCCCCCCCCCCCCCCCTTTTCTTTGGTTGTCAATTAGAATGTACAAAAGCTGAGTCAGATCTTTTCCGGCCGAGAGATCAAGCAGTATAAGTGCCTTGTGTAAAGTATAGGCTTTTGTGGGTTCTAGTGTCAGTGCCCCTGATGATTTGCTGCAAGTAGTAGTTCGCAAGTGACACTTTCATGTCAGCATGCATGTTGTCAAAGGAGGCTAGAAAGTGTTTGGGTGGCAAGAAAAATACTGTTAGGGTGCGTTTGATTGCAAGGTGGAAAATATGTGGAAAAGAAATTAATTCCATGGAATTATTTTCCTAGGAAAAAAAATTCCATGGAATTTAAAAAAATTTCCATGAAAAACTTAATTTAGGTGTTTGATTGCCATTATTTTCCACGGAAAATAGTTATTTTCCATGGAAAATGACATTTTCCTATGGGTTGGACAAGTTTCATTTTCCACCATTTTAGATGAAAATATGGAAAATGATAGTTTTTTGGAAAATAATTCCATGGAAAATTTAAGCTATCAAACACTACAATTGGTGGAAAATTTGTGATGGAAATATTTCCATGGAAAAAAAAGCCCAATCAAACACAGCCTTAAAGTTCTTGCTGATGTTTCTGTGTGCTAATAGTGGCAAATGAGTTGGATAAACTATTAGCTTTAAGTTGTGTTAGTGTTTTAGAGGACATGGCCCAAAGAAAGAATTCAAACAGCGGACCCCAAGAATTTTGGGATAAAGATTTTGTTGTTGTAGAAGTTACAGGTTTCTTTATAATCAGAAGATGGTCTCTGCAACAACAACAAAATATATTGCTATACTCTTTATTGCCATAATCTTACATGAAACTTTTGTATTGTAAATTGTTACCGGAATATATATATTTGGTTACATTCTTGATATATGACCTTATTCTTGTGTCCACAAGCCACATGACTTCAAGATTATAGTTATTTTTATTATTCTTATGTCCCCAAGCCAAATGACTTCAAGATTATAGTTACTTTTATGTTTTACTAAGGTGAGACGATTGGAATGTGAAAACAGGGGAAAGGAACAATATTCTTGCATATGCTTCACCACCGAGGTGTTGGTTGATCTAAGCATCTTCACGTTTTGATTATCATTAAGAAAAGTTTATTTTTTTAGTAATTTTGGGCTTTATTTTTAGTCCAATCCGAACATATACTTACAAATCCGGTTAGATTATCAGTTACCACTGATATGTGTTGGCCTTGAATACGTTTTTTTTTTTTTGTTTTTTTTAGATGTCTGACGTTACGTACGAAATTTTGTGTCGTTTGGGCGTGACCACATATTGTGTCTCATTCATGTTGTTTTTTAGTTATTTTGTGCCTCTTAAATATGAAATTCACGTTGACTAGTCACTTTTAGGTGCTTTCAAAGTATTTTATTAAGCAAGGTTTATTTTTTAATATTCTCCGAAGTGATTGAATTGTGAAGGTTTTAGATGTGTGTTTTATTGAAATTAATAGTAACAATAATAAAATAACAACTGCATAAAGCGCGTGTGACAGTTTGGCCGAGTGGTCTAAGGCGCTAGATTTAGGCTCTAGTCCGAAAGGGGCGTGGGTTCAAATCCCACAGCTGTCAATTTTGTCTCTATTTTATTTCTTTTTTTTTCTTTGACCCGTTTGGTAAACTGTATTTGGAACTGGATTTTATAATTTTATAGATTTGGAGCCAAATTCAAGGAATCTATGTTTGGTTGGAGATGGATTTGGATATGAAAAGTATGACCAAATCCAAAATTTGAATTTGGAAGAAAGAAAGTTAGATTTGGAAGAAAAAAAGTTAGTTATTTTTTCATATCTTAATTAATAATATTCTAATCACAATTATAATCATAGTTAATCATTTATAATTAAAAAAATAATATATTATAATAATTTTAATTAATAATTTATTAATCATCATTATATTCTTAATTATTAATTTATTTATCATAATTATTATCATAATTATTTAATTACTAATTCTAACCACAATTATTATTATAATATTTAATTAATAATAATTTATTATTTTATTAATTAATTTTCTTATTATAATCATAATTACTAATTTATTAATCATAATTATTAATTTATTTAGTAATATTTTATTATAGCCTTAATTAATTAATATATTAATTATAATATAATATAATATTAATTAATATTTTATTATAATCCAATGGAAGATTTTATTTTTTATCCAAAAAAATGGATTTGGATTTCAACCAAATCCAATGGATAACCAAACAATGGATTTGGTAAATAGGATTTGAAAGTTCAAAATTTGGATTTGAATTTTGGATTTTCAAATCCAAATCCAAATCTCATTTACCAAAAAATTAAGAGTGAAGAGGGAACACAAAAAATTAATCCAAGCTATATGTATATTTCGATATACCAAGTATTCGTAAACCAATATGTCAAAAAAAAAAAAAAATTGAAACCAGGTAATTGTATTAAAAAGAATTGTTGCATACAACCATCAAGGATGATCTCCCATAATATCCATCCCCCTAACATCAAATTTAATATTACAAAGGATGCCAATATTTATCGTACATATCTCTTTGAAAATTCAATTGTTCCATTCTTTCCATATATGCCATACTAAGTCTGGAACAAGCCTCCCGAAGCCAGTTCGACCCTCTACCTCTCGTGTCTTTGATGATCTGAATCACACCTTCTGCATCGGGAACTCCCACCGTCCGTAACATGCACATATGGTGTTGCCAAACATATCCAGTCGTAGGACATCGAAAAAATAGGTGCCAATCATATATATATATATATATATATATATATATATATATATATATATATATATATATATATATATATATAGGAAGCGGATCAAAAGCCCCCTTAGAAAACCCCCTAAAAACCCCCCTCACTCTAATTCGTAATAAATGTTAATATTAATGTTAATGTTAATATTAACATTAAATACTAAAATTAACATTAAACTTAACATTAAAATTAATATTACATTAATATTAACATTAACATTAATATTAACATTAACATTAATAAAAAATTTTAAAAAAATTAATATAACATTAACATTAATATTAACATTAATATTACGATTAAGTGAGGGGGTTTTTAGGGGGCTTTCTAAGGGGGCTTTTGATCCGCTCCCATATAATATATATATATATATATATATATATATATATATATATATTATATATATATATATATGAAGAAAGGTACTTCATTGATAGAAAAATAGGCTACAGCTACAGTGATTTTACAATCTCCTCATATGTCTCCTCTCTACGTTACTCTTGCTACTTAGCTTCCATATAAATAATGTCCATCTCAATATTATTCAGTATTTCCGTTAGTGTCTCGCCTTCATTTCGAATATTCTGCGATTTCGATCACGCCAACGGCCACACTGCGGCCAATAGTCTGAACTTGGCACGTCTGTGTATCCTTCCTCCCTTGGTTGCTTATGTCTGAACCTCATCAATGACTTGGGGAAGTCGTTGTCGATTTATGTTTAGTGGTAATTGTCGCCTGAAGTGTTGCCAGATTTGATTAGTGAATCTGCCTGGAAGAAGAGATGGTCCCGTGTCTCAGCCTTGTTGCCACAGAACGTACAAGTGTTTATTTGGAATCTGGATGTTGAACTTGTTGAGCCGCTCTTTGGTTAGTAGTCTATCTCGAACGGATTTGTACATGCATAGCCGCATCTTTGAAGCCACACCCTTCGTCCACACTAGATTGTGCCACTCTACTATCGGCCGCTTTACCCGCAGTATCTCATAAACTAATTTGCAGAAACTTACGAGAAGACGATCCTTCCCAGACCCAATAGTTGGCATCGCCTCCCTGTCCATCGGGATTCGCTCAATATCTTCCTGTAGCCATTTGCCGAAGATGCATGTTTGTAATATGCCACTCGCCGTCTCTCATGAGCGCTGCTACTGAATCGTTGCTGCCGACAAGCTCAAATGTATCCCCCCTGGTCTCTCGACCAGAATTCATGCCCAATCCATGGGTCCTTCCATATACTTGTTGATTCACCATTGCGATTGCGCTGCAGGTAACTTTTAAGCAACGTGCGCTGCTTCAGGACCATTTTAAAGGTAACTGACATGTTATTGTCAATATTCATCACCCAAAAGTTTCTATCCTTATCATATTGATTAGCAGACCACTTAGCCCACATAGATGTACCTTCCATGTATCGCCACGCGAGTTTTAATACATCTACTTGCAGAATTGTAATGATCTCAGTCCAATACCTCCTTCTTCTTTAGTTTGACATAACTCCTCCCACCCTATTGTATGCATGCCGCCCTTCCACATGAAATTGGCACAAAGTTTCTCAATTTTGCACATTGTATAATTGGGATGATGATGGCCTGTAGCCAGTATGCGTAATCGCTAGTATAATATGGCGGACCAACTCAACTCGCCCTCCGAATGATAGGAGTTGTGATTGCCATCCCTCCAGTTTGCTATTGACGTATCGGACCAGTCATGCACAGTTAGTATCTTTTGCATAATTAACCGACAATGGGAGCCCCAGGTATCGGACTGGAATTGTCCCCTCTCTACTCCCAACTGATTAGCCCAATAGATTGGTTGAGAGCAATTTTTTTGAAGTAGGCATGGGATTTATTCTTATTGAGCTCCAATCCTGTTACTCGGCCAAATTTCTCGAAGATCTTGATTAGCCTCTGCACTCCTCTATCAGTCGGGACCATGAATACTAAGAGGTCGCTGCGTATATAGATGGGATATAATTGGGTTACTTGTCGGTAGAGAGGTGTGATGTGCTTCCTGTGGATTGCCATGTCCATTAAGCAGGTGAACTGCTCCATCACTATCGTAAATAAATATGGCAATAGTGGATCACCCTGACGGAGACCCCTATTCTCCCGAAATACCCAGTTGGTTGGCCATTGATGATGATGGAGAAGGTCGGCATGGATATACCTTCCTCGACCCGGTCCACCCACCATTTGTCGAACCCCATACTTCTCATAGCTGCGCAGACGAATTTTCTATTAACCATATCATAAGCTTTGCGGAGATCAAGTTTGATGCAGCTTTTATTTCCCCTGGTTTATTGAACTCTCTCACAAGTTCATGAGCAAGTAGACAGTTTTTAGCTATGGATCTCCCCTTGACGAAGGCGGATTGCGAGATGAGACCCGTCATGATATATTGCATTCTACTACACATCAGCTGTGTGATGATTTTGTACAAAAAATTGCAACATGCTATCGGCCTGAAGTCTCCCAACTCCGTAGCCTTCCTTCTTTGGAATTAAGGTAAGAAAAGTGTGATTCACTTCCTTCAAAAGCTTTCCAGTTTGAAGGAATTCGTGAACGACCTGGTATACCTGCCACTTGATTTGTCCCCAGTGTTGCTTATAGAACTTTGCGTTGAATCCATCTGGTCCTGGCGTTTTATTAGGGTCGGCCTTGTTTATAATTGATTCTAGTTCCTGCATAGTGACTTGTTTACGGAGGATTTTGTTCCTTCCTCCGTAACAAGATGCTTAAAGATGAGGTTAGGAAATTCATCACAGTAATTTACTTGATTGTACAGGCCATAGTAATACTGAACGGCCGCTTGCTGTATAGTATGTTCATCAAGAATAGCTTTCCCATCGTCGCCAATTAGTGCAAACATGGAGTTGTTATGTTGGCGAGCTCGGATTGTAGTATAAAAAAATTTGGAGCACCGATCTCCGTCTTTAAGCCATGCACACTTGGTTCGTTGTTGGAGTTGAATTTCTTCAATCTGTCGAAGCCTCCTGACCTCCGCCTGAACTCTAATTTCTTCCTCTATGTTAGTAGGGTCTGTCGGTGTCTTCTGTAATGCTTCTTGTAGCCCGTGTAGTTCTCGTTCCTTTTCAGCAAGAGTCGTTCGCGGCTTCATATTGTTCCAGTAGCAGAGCGCGGCCTTGACTCGTTTCAACTTTTGAGTGAGACTGAACTGAGCGTTACCTTGGATATTCGTATCGAGAATTCGATCGACGACTTCATGGTACCCTTGCTCCTCTGTCCAGGCGTTGCAAAAGCAGAATGACCGTCGCTTAGGAATCGTGGAGGCAACCAATCTAATGAGGATGGGAGTATGGTCACTAGTACCGCTATGTAGACCTTCCACGAGTACTAAGGGGAAAACGTCAAGCATTTTATTATTACATATGGCTCGATCGAGTTGACATACTACTCGGCTTGTAGTCGAGCGGTTGTTTCATGACCATAAGTGCCCAATTCTGTTGACACAACTCAGACCAGATCCCGAGAGAGATTTTGAAAGTCAGCAAGTATAGAATCAGGAACTGGCCGCCCGCCAATCTTTTCTGAGGTGGTGAGAATTGAGTTGAAGTCACCACATAGCAGTAGAGGCATGCTATCGCATATCTCTGCTGAAACTTGGACTATATCCTCCCATAATTTGAATCGACGTCTCCTGTCGTTGTGCCCTTATATTGTGCCGAGGGCGACTTTCAAACCACCTTTGTTAGTAAAATCAACAACAATAAGTTGATCAGATAAGTATCTTACTGCCCCGACCAAATTTGCGTGTCCCATTGGAGCCAGATGCGAGCCATCTCGCAGATATGAAGATTGTGAGTAGCTTCCAGTTTGGAGGAGTGCGTTGCGTCAGCCTCTCTTTTTGATTTTACTCTCTATTATGGATACAATAGAATTTGTTCCTGCGAACAACATTCTGAATCTCTTTCCATCTTCCAATGGAGTTGGCCCCCCGGACATTCCATGTGAGGAAAGTCATTAAGCACTCGTGGAAGGCTCGTCCCCTTGACGTCGCAGACTTCCTCCTGGATGTAGGGAGGTAGCCTTAACTTCATCTTCATTGGTATCTCGATTGTTTTGCTTTGCCAATTGCCATTCAGGGTAGTGTCACGACCCGCACCCAGTATAAGGGCACGAGACGTGGGTACGTCCAGCCTACGCGCAGTGTCGGCGGTAGAACGCTGTCCTAGGTCACATACATCTAACAGTTTATAAGGTACGTGTCACGACCCGCACCCAGTGAAAGGGCACGAGAAGTGAATACGCCCAGCCTACGCCCAGTGTCGACGGTAGAACGCTGTCCTGAGTCACAATATCTAACACAGTCTAGAATAAGCTCCGAATGGAGAGTAACTAATAAGTAACTCAATCACAACACTAAGATGGAATATAAGAGTAAATCTCAAGAGAGTCACAGATATAAATAAAAGTCTAGGTGTAAACCACCAGAACAAAACTCAAGTACGACTCATAATGTCTCAAATAAAGACAATAAAATACTAAGTCTCAGCTAGACTATGGCAAATCCTCAGCGACTGCTGGATTCTCCAGAGGGTCCACGTCACCAGTGTCATCTAAGCCAATGCCATAGTAAGTAGGGCAGAACTCTTCATCATCACCTGTAAAATTTTCAACATGCCCAATCAGGACGGAACGAGCACATATCTCTCACAACAGTTCATATCAGGATTGGACATATAAAGCAAGCTATAGAAAACTATACATGAAACACTGTAAAGAAAATCAACAAGAGAGACTATAAGATGAGGTATAATATGATAAATAGAGAAATGTAACCATCTACGTTTAGAGCATGAATTGGTTTTGTAAACGGTTGGGTTGCACATGGATAAACTATGGAGTTGCACATGGATACCTACTTGGGATAATGATCACATAACCAACTACACTCTCCATGCCCCCAATCAATACACAAGGATCAAGACATGATATGTTATTGCACATGGATAACAACTACTTTATACATGGAGCTCATATGGTTATGAGTGTACATGAATAACATATGAGTGTACATGGATAAATATGAATACATGGAGTACATGATGGCAGTACATGATGGCCACGATAAAGTACATGAACATGATATACTCGATGTATCCGAGGGGATAACATCATGAAAGGATCCATAGGGTACTAATCTGTGTGAACATCGTGTCAGCATCAAGTATACTAGTCTATAACAAGAGACATATCCAAACAAATATGAAAGATCATAGAATGTACTCGTCTGACAAACTGAACTGCTGATGATGAAATGTAGCTAAACTAGGCAATATGAACATCGTGTCAGCATCAAGTATACTAGTCTATAACAAGAGAACATATCCAAACAAATATGTAAAGATCATAGAATGTACTCGTCTGACAAACTGAACTGCTGATGATGAAATGTAGCTAAACTAGGCAATATAAACCTATTTACACAACCAAGTCTATAATATCAAAAGAAATAGCTACAATGCAAGACTACATGCTTCTAGGTCCCTTTTGGTCAAAGTCAACCCTTGGTCAACTCTGGTCAAACATGGTCAACGCCTTTCAAACCTGGTCAAACCTAGGTCAACTAGTCCGTCTACTAATTTTTAGGTCATACACAAAATTCTAGGTCATTCGGAGTTCGTTGAGTTGAATTGGATCAAGTTTGACCCAAAGTTGATTTTTGTCAATTTGGTCAACTTGTCGGCCATTCGACTAAACTAAGCTCAAATGACAAATCAAATCTGTCCTAGGACTCCTATAGTTATAATCACAACTATGATCTATTCTAAGAGGGTTCTCAAGCATAAAACTATACACATATAGGTTTATATACACCATGTATTTGCAATACAAGCCAAACCTTAATTCTAACAATGATTGTGGTGTGTGACCTGGAGATTACTGAATTGAGTCAAATCTGAGATTAAAAATAGCAAAACACACCATGGTATACCACAATTTAATATACTATTATACATATACAAATAGGAAACTATATATATATAATTATTTCTATATTATATATATATATATATATATATATAGATATATATATAATTTATAATATATATATATCTATTATTATATATATATATTATAATATATATATCTATAAATATATATATATATATATATATATATAAATATATTATATATTATTTATTTATATATATAAATAATATATATATAATATAAAAATATATATATATATTATATATATATATATATATATATATATATATACATATATATATATATATATATATATAATATATATTATGTCTATACCAATACTCAAATGGAAGAATAGCGAAAGGTTTTGAGATAGTATTAGTGAATCAAAATCTGGAATTAAATCCCCCTCGACCCATTCTCAACATATATATTAGCATGGGTTTCAACGGGGTCTTACTAATGCATAATTTATTTATATATTACATAGCTACAAGGAAACACATATGCTCATAAATGATAGAAAAATATGAAATAAAACCAAAGTTTGTTTCCCACAATTCCAAAACCTCTATACGTACTAAAACTCAGATTTTATAAGTTAATTTACTGGAAATCAAAATATCATACTCAACTCAAATTCGAATTTAAAGAAAACTCATTTCTCACACAACGACCCAAAATGAAATATATACCAAATGAACTCGCGAAACTCAGCATAACTTGGTCTCGACCCACGTGATGCGCTCGTATACTCTCGGGTTCGAAATTGTGTCTGTGTCATGTCCACAGAACGTATCGAAATTCTTGATACTGCGTGACAACGTGTACTTGTGCTTGCGTTCTCGCTCGATTGAGCGCCGCACACACACGAAAGCCCCATGCTTGTGCACGTAGCTGGAGGGTCCTGGGTAGGTCTAGGATACGACAACACAACGACACATCGCGCCGAGGCGACGCACTCAGCCCCGCACCTGCACGCGCCCGTGCCCTCGTGTGCGAGGTTCCGCCTCCGTGGCTTACTCGTCGGGCCACGCCACGACTCGAAGTTGGTCCTTCGGTAGTCTAGATATAGGTCGACGTGTTCCAGTCCTAAACGGGTCCTCGTTGCGTCGTGTGCGCGCACGGTCCGTTTCAGCGAAAAAATCAGCCTGAATGCACAGTGCGCTGAGCTGGTGCACGCCGGATTTCTCCGCGCTCGCTCAACGAAAAGCCGCAAAATTTTACGAGCATGGGGGCAGAGCTTGCCCCCACGTGCTCAAGAAATTTCAGGCAAAAATAAGGCATGTACATCGAGATACAACGCACTGACGGCAGGGCATGCACGGCCTCGTGCACGGGATCCGTGCACGTGCGTTCGATGCCCGAAACGCCGCTTTAACGTCATCAAATCAAATCCATCTTCACAAAGTTTATAAAAATAATATTATTTAAACATCCATGAAGACAGAATCGAAAAACAACAACTTTCTATCCTAAGCGGTATTTCGTCGAACACGTGCCGTAAGGACCGACCGTGTCCGATACCGCCATCAAACGAAGTCAAAATCCAACCAAACTTCATGGAAACTAGGGCACCTACATGGATGCAAAATGAAAGAAATTCTAGAACTACTTTGGTAGAATAGGGTTTACCTATTGAGTGTCAAAAACTCAAAATGGAGCCCCTCGGTTGTCGTGTCGGCCGATTCTTCTCAAGCAATTGCCTCCGCCTCCCGTTGGCAATGCTCCAGCAGATCCTCCTTTCCTCGATGAGTGCAACGGAGTTCGTTTGGGAGAAACAGACTCCGGATGAAGGAAAAATGATTTTTGAGAAGGGGATCTCTTAGGTTCACTTGTGGAGGCTAAAACTTCACAAATGAAATAAAGGGGAGGGGGTATTGCTGTTGGGTGGCCAGGTATGGGTCTCTAGGTTAGGGTTCACTTGGCCAACTCTCTCTTAAGTAAGAATAAGGCCCAGTCAAAAGGCTAAAGGCTTGCATGAAAAGGCTATAAATTAATTAAAGCCTTAAAAATAAACTCAAGCCTAAATAAATTCTAAAGAATAAAAATAATAATCTCTAAACATGGTTAGCTCCTATACTAGTCCTCTAAGGTTAACCAGTTGCTAGCACAATCACAGTCAACATATCTAAAAAATCACAAAAAGGCCAAAATGGCTAAAAACTAAAATACCCTTCTATGAAAAGTGGATGCTACAATCTACATCCCTTAAAATAATTTCTTCCTCAAATTAAAGACAAAAATGCATGATTGAAAGTACAAAATCATACCTCAGACTGGAAAAGATAGGGGTATCGTTCGCGCATCTCATCCTCTCTCTCCCAGGTGGACTCTCCTGGAGAGTGATGCTTCCAAGCTACGCGAACTAAGGGTATCGACTGGTTCCGCAACACCTTCTCCCTCGATCCAGAATCTCCACAGGCTAACTCTGATAACTGAGAGTAGGCCCACCTCAATCTCGGAATGGTCCAGTACATGGCTAGATCTGCCACATACCGTCTCAACTGCGATACGTGAAATACTTGTGGACTCCCGCTAAGGAGAGGGCAAGTCCAATATGTATGACACGTCACCAACCCTTTCGCTGACAACGAAGGTCCGACATAGCGTGGGCTAAGCTTCCCTCCTCCACCGAAACGAATTGCCTCGAATCGGTGAAATCCTCAAGAATACCATATCTCCAACCTACCACAAGCATGGTCTCAATTAACTAAACAATCACATAATCAAGAAAATCACAACAAGATTTTAATCCTAAGTCTAAGCTATACCTCAACTGCAAAGTCTCCGGTGGCTGTCGGCCCAATGCCGTTGTCTGTCCTGCGCCATGCGAAGTCGATCCCTAATGAGCTTTACCTTCTCAGCTGCTCAACAACCATCTCAGGTTCCAATAAAGCTCGCTCTCCAACATCATCCCAAGATAAGGAGTACGACATCTATGCCCGTACAACGCCTCGAATGGTGACATACCATGCTGGCCTGTAACTGTTATTATGCAAACTCTACAAAGTGTAGGTGATCTTTCCATGATCCTCCAAAATCTAGAACACAAGTCCGCAGCATGTCCCTGAGAGTCTGAATAGTCCTCTCTGACTGTCCTCCGTCGAGGTGGTATGCAGTACTGAATTTGAGCTGAGTGCCCAAACTAGTCTGCAGACTCCGTCCTCAGAATGGAAAGTAAGCGACTATCCTGATCCGAGACAATGCTTACTACTGGAACTCCGTTTCCTGACAATCTGTCGCATATACAACTCCGCTAGCTTCTCAGTAGACGTCCCTATTTAATAGCAAAAAGTGGGCCGATTTGGTCACCTGTCCATAATGACCCAAATCGTGTCTTCCCTCCTGGTGAACGCGGTAATCCCAAACAAAATCCATCGTGATGTGCTCCCACTTCCATTCCGGAATGGACAATGGCTGGAACAGTCCTCCTGGCCTCTGCCTCTCTGCCTTAACCTGCTGACAGACTAGACACCTGGCTACGAAGCATGCTACCTCCCGCTTCATCCCATACCACCATACATGCTCCTTCAAATCTCTATACATCTTGTTGGCACCTGGATGTATAGTGTACAGAGAGCGATGGGCCTCCTGCATAACCTGCTCCCAAATCTCCGCTAGGCATACACAGTCTGGAATCGTGCCTCAATGTGCCGTCCTCCTATAACGAACTCCATATCTACCAATCCTGCTTGAACCTGCTCTCGGATACACCGCAGAGTAACATCGTCGAACTGAGCTGACTTGATCCTCTCCATCAAGTCTGACTGAATCTGAAGGCCCCATATCTGCATCTGAACTCCTGGCACGATCACCTCGATCCCCAAACTCTCCAAATCTGCTAATAGGTGACGATCCATCATCAAGCATATAGCTACCGATACCTACTCAAGGCATCGGCAACCACGTTGGCCTTCCCTGGATGGTATTGCAATGAATGTCGAAGTCCTTCATCAACTCCAACCATCTGCGCTGCCTCATGTTGAGCTCTTTCTGTGTAAACACATACTTCAAGCTCTTATGGTCTGTGAAGATCTCCACACGCTCTTCGTATAGATAGTGTGTCACGCCCCGCTCCCGTAAGAGCGATCGTCCTCGCTAAGGCGTGATGCCGCACGAGCCTAGATTGCGCTCGTGCAAGGCAGTTCCATAACGGCCGATTACATCGGCGGCGACGGGTCGTCGCACAGAAGTCCCAAGCAGAAACATTGAATACGTTGCAGCAGAATTTAAAGAAGAACACATGAACACAAGTCATTCAAAAGAAGCTCTTTTATTGATATTGAATACAAGATTACATTTGTGGGCGCAAGGCCAAATTACAAGTCTCTCGTGCTCACTTTCTCTCGATTACAAGTCACTCTGCTCTCTCTCATCTCTCGATTACAATGCTTGCGCCAGCGGAAGCTTCGGAAGGCGATGTCCATACATTATGTCCTGTATAAGTCTTCAGGTCACACGACCGCACGCTTTGACTCGCCAAGGAACTCCGTGCCTCGACGCATCCAAGCGAGCTCCCCACGCCACGAGCTTCTACCTGTGCCTGCACATGAAATACTGTGTGGGGTCAGTACCACTGTACTGGTGGAGTGAGCTTCTCGCCCACCCATACATAACCGACACGTTTCACTTACATTGTGCAGCTTAAACCCTTTCAATTGTCTTTCTAGTCTTGCCTTAGGATGCATTTTAAACAAGACGTCTCGGTCTATACTTAGCGATGCAACGACAAGGTCGTGCATCGACGGGGTCGTGCTATAATGCCAACGTGTATTACGATCGAGGCAGTGCCTCATCGCCTAGGTACTTGACCAAACTTCAACTCGGGACGGCAGGGTCGTGCCACATTCTATTCGCAAACTTAGACATATTCAAGACAATGCTAGGCCGAGGAGCAACTTACGCGAACTCGGCCGTGCCAAGACCTTTACTTAAACTTCAGCGCCACTAGACCAATTCTCGTGCCAACGATTCAAGTGCCAAGGACGGCAATAGGACGACTCATGCAGGCCGTGCCTCTAGACCTTTCTTAGACTTGTCTGTGCTTCAAGATGAGGCCACGCCTCGCAAGTTATCAAGACTTATCGTGCTACCGCCTTGCGGCCTTCATGTTAGACCCATTTGCTAACTTAGACAGACTTGTGGACCATGGTATCACTTTCATGAACATCCCCGACGCCATCTATCGTGCCAAGCACGGTGCCTATGCTGCAGCCCTTTCTTAGGCCCAGACCTTGTGTTACTGACTAGACATGATTCCAGTTCTAAACCCAATCCAAAGGCATACATACGGTGTGCCGCTATTGTCGACGCATCTACATGAGGTGGTCACTAGCAATTTCAAGCTATCTTGGACTGGCTCGGCGGGGGTATCGGTCCGCCCTTCTAAGGGTAGCTAGCCCCGGAAGCGCCGATACTCCCATGCGGTTATCCGGCATGCAGGTTGAGCCACACTCGCTTCCCCCGGGACGAATGATTCCGGCGCCCCGGTAATCATTCGAGATGACTACACCTTGTCGACAAGTTGTCCATGACCATGCAAGTCTAAACTCGATCTACCAGTCTTTTCTTAACATGAACATGCTTTTTCTTCTTTCTATCAAGACTTAATGAGACTCCCAAGCCGCGAGACCGATCTCGTGTGCGGGACATATCAAGACTTAGCGAGACTCCCAAGCCGCGGGACCGATCTCGGCGACAACAAGTCGCGTGGACTTTCTTTTTCGTGGCAAGCTTTTCACTAAACCGACCGTAACTCGTGCCTTAGACAGGCCTGGTTCTCTAGGCAACACTAACGCTCAAGTCATATACTTTACACGACGAGCCTTGTTCTCAAGGGACTATGCGATTTGACAACCGCAGATAGAGCGGGACAGTGCTAGTAATGGCTTCGATAGCCCAGCACAACTCTTATCTAACTTATTCGGGCAACGACTCGACGAGCAAAGGCTACACCGAGCTATGTGTCGAGGGAACGTGCTATGCACGGGTCGACTTGAACAACGAGTTCATGCCTAGACTTAGCCAACGAGCCGTGCAAGACGACTTAACTTACGGGACGTGCGAAGGCTATGCCAAGCCTTACGGGATAGGACCGTGCATGCTTTGTTAAGCATTCATGTGGGCGACGCCTATGACTTAGGCTGACTTGAGTGTCGGGAAACATGACGGGACCGTGCATGCTTTAGCAAGCATTCACTCAGGCGACGCCTATGACTTAGGCCATTTCAAGTGTCGGGACAACTTAGCAACTTAAGCCAACTTTCTTCTCCCAAGCCACGAGATCGAAGGATCGAGTGTCGTTTGAAAGCACGCTGAGCCGACTTCTATGTTGACCGTGGGACCATTTTCCATGTTCTAAGACATTCCGACCCGACGGATTATTTCCTTAGCTATGTTGGTGCGTAGCTTTTAGATTAGCCTACCAGTGCAAGTTAAAAACATTGCGAGTTATTAAGTGAAGGCTAAGATGAAGCAAGTTTACCGAAACTCCCCCACCTGTGCGAGGTGTCGCCTCGGACGAGCGAGCCTTCGAGTAGCCGTTGTAAGGCTAAGTTTCAACGCCGTCGGCGTTTCGATTTCTCCGATTGACTTTGCGGGACGGGGCACTACATAGTGCTTCTACAGCTTCAGAGCAAAGATAACCGCCGCCAACTCCAAATCATGGGTAAGGTAGTTATTCTCATGCGGACATAACTGCCTGGATGCATAGGCAATCACCTTTCCATGCTGCTATAAGACACACCCAAACCCTTCCCTGAGTCGTCACTGTAGATAGTGAACCCGCCTGATCCTGATGGCAATGTCAAAATCGAGGCTGTCGTCAGTCGCTTCTTCAACTCATCAAAAGCAACCTGACACTCCTCTGACCAGACAAACTCTGCGTCCTTTCGGGTCAGCCTAGTCAATGGCTCTGCAATCCAGGAGAAATCCTGAACAAATCTTATGTAGTATCCTGCCAATTCCAGAAAGCTCCTAATCTCTGCGACTGAACTCGGTGCTGTCCATGCCTCAACTGCTCTGATCTTCTTCGGTCGACTGAGATCCCATCTCCGGTCACCACGTGACCTAGAAATCAACTCGATCCAAGAAGAACTCACACTTCGAGAGCTTGCCGTAAAGCTGCTCCTTCCTGAGAGTCTCCAGAACCACTCTCAAATGCTCCTCATGCTCCTCTGGGGTCTTCGAATACACCAAGATGTCATCGATGAACACCACCACGAACTTGTCCAAGTACTGATAGAACACCTTGTTCATCAAGTTCATGAACACCACCGGGGCGTTAGTTAACCCAAACGGCATCACCATGAACTCAAACTGGCCATACCGAGTCCTGAAAGCTGTCTTCGAAATTCTCCTTTTTTACCTTCACCTGATGATATCCTGACCTCTGATCAATTTTGTAAAATACCTTCGCTCCACTCAGCTGATCGAACAGGTCATCGATTCTCAGCAGCGGGTACTTGTTCTTGATCATGAGGCTGTTGAGTGCCCTGTAGTCGATACACATCCGTACCGATCCATCCTTCTTTGGTACAAAAAGTACTGGCGCACCCCACGGTAAAGACTCGATCGGATGAAGCCATTGTCCTGCAACTCATCCACCTGCTTCTTCAGCTCCGTAAGCTCACTGTTGTTCACTCTATAGACATGCTGAGATATCGGCTCTGTACCGGGTACCAAGTCTATAGAAACTCCACATCCCTGTCCGGAGGTAACCCTGGCAACTCCTCTGGAAACACATCCATAAACTCAGCTATCAGTGGATGTGGCACGCTCTGCTCCTCTGCTGAAGCTCTGCAGAAAACTTCGCTGCTCTGCTCTGACTCCCGCCTGGTGAACTCGAACTCTGGCTCTCCTGGCATACTAAAAAGAACTTTACCCCCGCGGCAATCTATACTGGCATGGTGCCTGCTCAACCAATCCATACCGAGTACAATATCGTAGTTCGGTAATGGCATCACGAGCAGACTCACATCCAGTTCTCGGCCTCCCAAAACTACTCTCCGATCCTTACAAACATCACTGACGAGGATAATACCACCCCCAGTCGTGATCTTGCAAGTCCTAGACAAAGGTTCAGAAGAAAGTTGGTATTCGATGGCAAATGATACCGACACAAAGCTATAGGAAGCACCCGAATCAAATAATACAAATGTGGGAAAAGAGTCGATAAGAACAGAACCTGCTATCAGATCGCTTGCTGCCTCGGTATCCTCCGCTGCCATGGCGAAAGCTCGCCCCTGCTGGCCTCCTCTAGTCTGCTGCTGGTGCTGAACAAACTTCTGTTGCTGAGTCGACAAGGGTCCCCTCTGCTGCTCCACTGGAGCCTTGGTTCCTGCTCCCTGTCCCTTACGCCCGAAAGCCTCAGGACACTCCCTCAACTGATGCTCCGACGAACCACAGAGTAGGCACTTGCGTAGCATCTTCCTGCACTCACTCCACCTGTGCCCTGGCTTCTTGCAGAAGTCATAAATGGTGACATGCTGCTGTCTCGGTACATGCTGACCCTGTCCCTGCTGGAACGGCCTTTGCTGCTGGAAAGGCCTCTGTTGATGCTGCTGCTGAAAATAGGGCTTCTTGGCCGGTCCTCCACAGCCACCGGCTGCATGTGAATCACGACCTCTCTTCTGCTTCAGCTCCAGATCATCCTTTGCTACCATGGCTCCCATCAAAATCTCCTAAAATGTAGCATTCCTGTTGCTCTTGGTTAAGGACTTGACTTCCTTAACCAAACCCTTCCTGAATCTTCTAGCCTTCGTTGTCTCACTAAGGCCCTCCACAAATCTGTCCAGGCGGCAGAACTCCTCGGCGTACTCCTCTACAGTCTGGTTCCCCTGAACCAGGTTCTCAAACTGCGTATCCAACGCGCCAAGTGCTTTATCGGGAAGAACTTCTCCTTGAAAAGCTTCTTAAAAGCCTCCCAAGTTTGCCCCGTAGTACCAATCCTGTGGTCGGTCTGGTACCAAGTACGGGCAAGGTCCTGTATCATGATGCCCGCTGCTTCCACCTGGAGTCTAGTCGGTATCTCTGCGAGACGAAAAATCTCCTCTATGTGCTCGATCCAGTCGTCCGCATAAAGGATACCCTCCGTACCCTTGAAGTCCCGTGGCCTCATCTTCTGGAAATCCTGAATACCTGGAGTCCTCGGCTGGTACGACTGAATCTGCCCTTCTTGGGGTTGGGCAGTCACCTTCTCCACTGCCACTATCGCTAGCTGGTGGGCATTATCAATGCCCTGCCTCATGTCCTCTGCCTGGCGTCGCTGTATCTCCATCATCTGCTGCATGAAAGTGAAATACTGCACCACATCAATTGTCCCCTAGGGCGGTGGTGGTAGCATCCCCTGAACTCCTGGGATAGTCCTCGGAGCTGGTGGAGGAGCACCCCTAAAAGTTGCAGATGGGCCCACCTGAGCTGGAACAAGAGGCACTGTGGTCCCTGGGGCCTGCTGAGTCGGACGAGAAGTACCAGACCTCTCAGTGGTATCCCTAAGACCAGAGCGCTGTGATCGTGTCTCCACCATCCATAAGAAAGACCAAACAAGGAATCAATTACTGAAAAAGAAGCAAAATTATCAAAGAAGGATAGTTGTTTTCAAAAGGAGACAATTAACAGCAAGAATTGATAAGAGTTTTCCTAATGTGATTGAGTACCTTAACTTATATCTTATATCCTACTGCAGGCTGTAATGACACTTTAGTTCGAGTACCACTATGAAATCATACTAGTTGTGATTGGACCTGCATGGGACACCACTAAAAATGCGTCACACCCGCACCCAGTGAAAGGGCACGAGAAGTGAATACGTCTAGCCTACGCCGCAGTGTCGGCGGTAGAACGCTGTCCTGAGTACAATATCTAACACAGTCTAGAATAAGCTCCGAATGGAGAGTAACTAATAAGTAACTCAATCACAACACTAAGATGGAATAGAAGAGTAATTCTCAAGAGAGTCACAGATATAAATAAAAGTCTAGGTGTAAACCACCAAAACAAAACTCAAGTACGACTCATAATGTCTCAAATAAAGACAATAAAATACTAAGTCTCAGCTAGACTATGGGAAAATCCTCAGCGACTGCTGGATCCTCCCGAGGGTCCACGTCACCAGTGTCATCTAAGCCAATGCCATAGTAAGTAGGGCAGAACTCTTCATCATCACCTGTAAAATTTTCAACATGCCCAATCAGGACGGAACGAGCAATTATCTTTCACAACAGTTCATATCAGGATTGGACATATAAAGCAAGCTATAGAAAACTATACATAAAACTGTAAAGAAAATCAACAAGAGAGAGACTATAAGATGAGGTATAATATGATAAATAGAGAAATGTAACCATCTACGTGATTTAGAGCATGAATTGGTTATGTAAACGGTTTGGGTTGCACATGGAAAAACTATGGAGTTGCACATGGATACCTACTGGGGATAATGATCACATAACCAACTACACTCTCCCTGCCCCCAATCAATACAAAAGGATCAAGACATGATATGTTATTGCACATGGATAACAACTACTTTATATATGGAGCTCATAAGGTCATGAGTGTACATGAATACATATGAGTGTACATGGATAAATATGAATACATGGAGTACATGATGGCCATGATAAAGTACATGAACATGATATACTCGATGTATCCGAGGGGATAACAACACATGAAAGGATCCATAGGGTACTAATCCGTGTGAACATCGTGTCAGCATCAAGTATACTAGTCTATAATAAGAGAACATATCCAAACAAGTATGAAAAGATTAGAGAATGTACTCGCCTGGCAAACTGAACTGCTGATGATTAAGTGTAGCTAAACTGGACAATATAAACCTATTTAAAGTATATACATGTCACAACCAAGTCTACAATATCAAAAGAAATAGCTACAATGCAAGACTACATGCTTCTAGGTCCCTTTGGTCAAAGTCAACCCTTGGTCAACTCTGGTCAAACCTGGTCAACGCTGGTCAAACCTTGTCAAACCTGGGTCAACTAGTCCGACTACTAATTTTTTAGGTCATACACAAAATTTTAGGTCATTCGAAGTTCGTTTGAGTTGAATTGGATCAAGTTTGACCCAAAGTTGACTTTTGTCAATTTGGTCAACTTGTCGGCCAATTCGACTAAACTAGGCTCAAAATGACAAATCAAATCTGTCCTAGGACTCCTATAGTTATAATCACAACTATGATCTATTCTAAGAGGGTTCTCAAGCATAAAACTATACACATATAGGTATATATACATACACATGTATTTGTAATACAAGCCAAACCTTAATTCTAACAAATGATTGTGTGTGTGTGTGACCTGGAGATTACTGAATTAAGTCAAATATGAGATTAAAAACAGCAAACACAACCATGGTAAACCACAATTTAATATACTATTATATACATATAAACAAATAGGAAACTATATTATATATATATATATATATTATATATATATCTATATATATATATATATATATTAATATTATATATATATATAATACTCAAATGGAAGAATAGCCAAAGGTTTTGAGATAGTTTTAGTGAATCAAAATCTGGAATTAAATCCCGCTCGACCCATTCTCAACATATATATTAGCAATGGGTTTCAACGGGGTCTTACTAATGCATATATTTATTATATATATACATAGCTACAAGGAAAACACATATGCTCATAAATGATAGAAAAATATGAAATGAAACCAAAAGTTGTTTCCCACAAATCCAAACCTCATACACGTACTAAAAACTCAGATTTTATAAGTTAATTTACTGGAAATCAAAATATCATACTCAAACACAAAATTCGAATTTAAAGAAAACTTATTTCTCACACAACGATCCAAAATGAAATATACACCAAATGAACCCGCAAAACTCGGCATACATGTTGGTCTCGACCCACGTGATGCGCTCGTATACTCTCGGGTTCAAAATCGCCTCTGTGTCGTGTCCACAGAACGCGTATCAGAAATTCCCGATACCGCATGACAACGTGTACTTGTGCGTACGTTCTCGCTCGATTGAGTGCCGCACACACAACGAAAAGCCCCGTGCTTGTGCACGTAGCTGGGGGGGTCCTGGGGTAGGTCTAGGACATGACAAGACAGCGACACGTCGCGCCGAGGCGACGCACGTAGCCCCGCACCTGCGTGCGGCCTGCTGCGTGCGCGCGCCCCGTGCGTCCTCGTGCGCGTGGTTTCGCCTCCGTGGCTCGCTCGTCGGGCCACACCATGACTCGGGGTTGGTACCTTGGGTAGTCCAGGTATAGATCGACGTGTTCCAGGTCCTGGAACGGGTCCTCGTTGCGTCGTGTGCGCGCACGAAATCCGTTTCAGCGACAAAAATTAGCCTGAATGTACAGTACGGCTGAGCGGTGCACGCCGGATTTATCCGCGCTCGCTCAACAAGAAGCCGTGAATTTTGCGAGCATGGGGGCAGAGGTTGCCCCCACGTGCTCAAGAAATTTCAGGCAAAAATAAGGCCTGTGCATCGAGATACTACGCAATGACGGCAGGGCATGCATGACCTCGTGCACGAGATCCGTGCACGTGCGTCCAATGCCCGAAACGCCGCTGTAACATCATCAAAATCAAATCCGTCTTCACAAAGTTTATTAAAATAATATTATCTAAACATCCATAAAGACAAAATCAAAAACATCAACTTTCTATCCTAAGCGGCATTTCGTCGAACACGTGCCGTAAAGGACCGACACGTGTCCGATACCGCCATCAAACGAAGTTAAAATCCAACCAAACTTCATGGACAAGTCCAGGGCACCTATATGGATGCAAAAATGAAAGAACCAGAATTACTATGGTAGAATAGGGTTTACCTATTGAGTGCCGGAAACTCAATAAATGGAGCCCCTCGGTTGTCGTGTCGGCCGATTCCCCTCAAGCAATTGCCTCCGTCTCCTCGTTAGCAATGCTCCAGCAGATCCTCCTTTTCTCGACGAGTGCAACGGAGTTCGTTTGGGAAGAACGGACTCTGGATGAAGGAAAAATGAGTTTTGGAGAAGGGAATCTCTTAGGGTTCACTTGTGGAGGCTAAAACTTCACAAATGAAATAAGAGGAGGGGTACTGCTGTTGGGCGACCAGGTATGGGTCTCTAGGGTTAGGGTTTCACTTGGTCCAACTCTCTCTTAAGTAAGAATAAGGTCCAAGTCAAAAAGGCTAAAAGGCTTGCATGAAAAATGCTATAAATCAATTAAAGCCTTAAAAATAAACTCAAGCCTAAAATAAATTCTAAAGAATAAAATAATAATCTTTAAAACATGGTTAGGCTCCTATACTAGTCCTCTAAGGTTAAACCAGTTGCTAGCACAATCACAAGTCAACATATCTAGGAAATCACAAAAAAGCTAACATGGCTAAAAAGACTAAAATACCCTTCTATGAAAAAGTGGATGCTACAGTACCTGTACAGTTTATACACTCCGAATGGAGGTGACATAAATAAGTACATCTCAATCACAGCTAAGAAAGATACTGAACGATAGAATAGATAAAACTCAGAATCCAAAGATGATAATACAAGACAGAGAGATAGCTGAAAACTAAGATAACATCTCCACAATCCAGAGTACAACTCCAATATATACAATGTATCATAACATGAAAGTAAATAGAACTAGCCTAGCTAACTAGCCTAGTCTACGGGGGTAGTATCGTCAGCAAGTACTGGATCATCCTGGGTGTCCAACTCAAGAGTGTCGTCTATGCCTGCTCCGTAATAAGTGGGACAGAACTCCTCAGTGTCGTCTGTAAAATTTCAACAGGTCCAGTCAGGACTGGAGCGAGCACAGTACATCTCACGCAGTTCATAATGTGACAGGATATATGAATATGCAATAGAGTAAGATACAGGAAACGTTGCAGAATATACATGAAGTAAAAGAGAAAGCTGTAATGTAAATAGATACTATAAATAGAGAACTACAGTGAACTAGTGATTTAGAGTACAAGATGAACATGTGAACGGCTTGAATTTGCACATGAGTAATCTAAGAGTTTGCACATAAGTATACTACTTTAGAATTGTTCACATGACCATTCATACTCCCCCGTATCCCAATCAATACACAAGGATCCAGACAGGTTATGTTATTGCACATGATATCACATGAAGGCCCATAAGGGTGCACATGATAGTATACATGAGGGCTCCGTGAACGTGAGAGTACATGAATCACGAGAGTGCACATAAATGGTGAAAGCACCGGAGTACATGATGAAAGTGAAATGCACATGACATACTGTAACCCGATGCTCCGAGGGGGATAACATCTCATGAAGGGATCCATATAGTACCAATCCGTGTTAAACATCGTGACAGCATCAAGTAAAGTAATCTAAAGTGTAAATGTAAATTCTATCAAGTATGAAACGGTCAGAGATGTACTCCCTGATATCCTGAATGTTCGGAAGAAAAATACTGCCTGAGGAGTGGTGTCTGGCTCCTAATCAAACAGTACAAGTCACAACATGTCCAGCTAATAAAGTAAGGTACTATGATGCAGTCTACAGGATATTAGGTCAATCCTAGACCAAAGTCAACCCTGATCAACTTCAGTCAACTAAAAAGTCAAAGTTAGGTCAACTAGGTCAACCTAGACTCAATGAAGTCTAACTAGGCCTAACCAGTCTACCTTAGCTAGTACACACCATACACTAGTCTATAGGATATTACATGTGTATATTTCATATACACAAGACCAGCCAAGAGTACCCTAGGCTATGTACCTTGGTCATAGGCCATAGGCCAACTACATAGGCAATGAGCCATACACTAGGCCATACATCTATGTACACATTACCTACATAGACTATACCTCTATTGAATAACAATCACATATAGGCCAACACTTATACACTACACACACACACACACACACACACACACACACACACACACACATATATATATATATATATATATATATATATATATATATATATATATATATATATATATATATATATATATATATATATATCAATAGGAATCTCAACTTACACATTCACACATTAGCTATACATATTACATATATATAGAGGATATATATATCAAGGCAATGTGTGTGTGTGTGTGTGTGTGTGTGTGTGTGTGTGTGTGTTCCTGTGTGTGACAGGAAAGTGAGAGTGTGGTGAATGTGTGTGAGGGTGTGAGGGTGTTCTGTGTACAGCAGTGCCTGTGTGTGTATAACATGTGCAAGAGTGTGACAGTGTTCATAGAATAGGTGTGTGTTCAGGGAAACATAGGTGACAGGAATATGTGAAAACAGTGTGGTGAACAGTCCACAAGTGCTGTCCAGGTTTCAGACAGTTTGAAATGGCAGTTAGGCAAAAGGAAGAAAAATCAATTCATGTTCTAAACTAACATTCAATCTCAGGTTTGCAAGGAATAGTGGAAATGGTGTCTGTGTACATGATACTTAGGTTTGTAATTCTCAAACAAAGCACCAACTCGAAAATGAATGTTGCCACAAATCCCCAAGCCAACTCAAAGTAATTACAACACTAATTAACTATTCAATCACATGTAGGTGAGTTTAACTCATCATTTCAGCAACATTTAAATCAGAGAATACAAATTTAAGAACAGGAAATTAATTCAACAGGGGGTGTATCAGTAACATTTTAGTCCCAATGCAATTCGAACTCTCTTTCATCAATTTATCACAAACAAATGATTCCTACAAACCTAAACATGTTATCTAATGTTCAGACATTAACCCATAACTAAATTACATGATATATAACATTAAAATGTAAATTAAAGAGGAAGAACAGTGCACAAATGCACTGATACTCGACAGTATCAGTCGAATGGGGAATTTCCCATTCCATCATCAAAATTAACAATTAGCAATAGGTTTTTTGGTTGGTAATTAATAATCAATATGTGTTCGTGCTATTTATATTGTATCGTGTCCAAAATACTAGACATAATTGTCCAAACCAACACAATCACATAACACACGAACTGGTTCAGTCAACTGTGCACCCGTGTTCAGTGCGCGTCGAATCCCTCACTCGACACGAACTCAAAGGACACGTGTTCTTGGGGGTGTCGTGTCAGACATTGCCCCAAGTCCTGTGTCAAAGGACACGCGTCCACGTGTCCAAAATAGGTCACACGAACCCGCGAGTAGCAGGACAGCGCTGTCCACGCGCGCGGGCGTGTCCACTAGTCCAGTTCGACTCCAACTCGACACGAAACCGGCTCAGTCATGTAGAAATCCATAAGCCACCCTAAAACGAGTATTCCTATTCAAACACATTCCTAAAACAGGATCAAAATGCCCACTATGGCATTTCGTCGAACACCTTGGAACCTAGACTGATACGTTCTGATACGGACACGTAAAGGACACAAAATGACACGAAACCTATTCCTACAGTTAGAGGACACCTAGGGCTATGCATCCATGCCAAGAAATCGAAAATCAATTGGGGGATTAAGAAGTTACCTATAGGTGCTCTTTCTTCAAGAAAGCTTCAAAAATGGAGATTCCCTCTAGCTAGCCAAAAGCTCCAAGTAGCCCAAATCTGTTATTAGCCTCCACCAACAGTAGGAGAATAGAAATTAGGTCACCATGGAAGAAGTTTGAATGGAAATGGATCAATATTGATCAAAATAGGAAAGGGGTTTAATGAAGAACAAACCTTGCTCTTAAAAAAATGAAGGGATGAACAAAAGAGGCAACTATTTTTGAGAGGGATTAAATAGGGATGGGTGTCCCTAGTGGCCGGCCATAGAAGTCTAGGGTTCGGGTTTTAGGATAGATCAAGGGCTCTCCTTTAATCTAGTTAATCAATGGTCTAAAATCTAGGTTTCACACTAGTCTTAATTTGCAACCTATTTAGTTCTAACTAATCATGGCTTAACCAAACTTAATCATAACTAACTAATACTAATCATGGCTCAGTAAGACTAGCTATGACTAATCTAGGTTAGGTCCAATCTAGGTTAGGGCTAATCACAATACATGACAATTAATTAATAATAATGAATCACACCATTCCAAATAATTATATTAAATTCCAAATAATTATATATTAAATTCAAATAAATTGAAAATGATAAAAATACCCTCAAACTAGAAATGTGGTAGTGACAGTTAGCCATGGTGAGAGCCTTGCTATTGGGACTACTGCTTTCATTATTGTATCTGTTTGATTGATCCCCTAATGCAGACTCTTCAAAGTTCCCTCTTCTATGATGAGTTTTACTTCCCTTAGGATCCTTATAGCCACCTTCAGTATCCTCCCTTTCCATATGCGTGTCTGGTTGTTCCATCTGACTTGATCTTGGATCTACCAACCCACCAAATACCACCAAGGCTGCTTTATTCTCCTTCATACGTTGATGATTCTGTTTTGGTACCATTCGCTTCCCTAGAACTGACGAGGCACTTACTATACTTTGCTGGTGTCTCCAAGGTCGAATCATCCAGTGCTTCTTCCATAGCAACCTCTTGATGCTCATTGGCTGCCATCTCCCATTTATTGTTGTCACCCACTTTTTCGTCTCCTGTCGGGTTGTTAGACTCCTCTGTATTAGGAATCATCGAATCGCAACATTAGGATTGCGTATAACCGAAGCATTGGCAGTTGGGACATGAAGGGGGAACCTATTCATATTCAATATTTTGTGTTAAGCATTCTCCGTTCATCATGAGATCAATTTTCTGTGGCAATTCTCCTCGAGCATCAATCTCAACAAAAACACGCTGACTCTGATCTCTGACTCTACCAATGCCTATACCTAGATCTGAGAGCAGTCTTCGGGATGTCCTGCTCTCTGACTCTGATCTGATGGTATCCTGACCACAAGTCGATCTTCGAGAATACTGCTGCCCCCTTGAGTTGATCAAACAAGTCATCTATCCTCGGGAGAGGGTATCTGTTCTTGATTGTCACTGAGTTCAAGGTACGATAATCTACACATAATCTGGACGTACCATCCTTCTTTTTCACAAGAAGCATCGGGGCTTCCAAGGCGATCCACTTGCACGAATGAATTCCTTGGTTCAAAGTTCTTCAATCATCTTGTACAATATCTCTAATTCTGACTGTGCCATCCTATAGACTCTCTCTGACACTGGGGCTGTTCCGGAATCAAGTCGATGGTGAACTCGATCTTCCGCTCTGGCGGCATCCCGGGAAGCTCTTCGGGAAAAATATCTGGAAACTCCTCGACTATCCGAGGTAACTGCACTGCTGCTACTGCCATCTGCAACCCTGGAGGAGAAGGTTCAACTTCGCCTCGGGAAAAGAAAAACTCTGGCTCGCCTGGAATGCTAAAAACCCTGCCAATATGGCAGTCTATCCTAGCATACTGGTCCCTCAACCAATCCATCCCTAAGACTACATCATAATCGGCCATCGGGAACTCTATCAATCTAGCGGAGAACTCTCTACCGCTAACTACGATCCGACACGAAAAAAACTAAGGAAGATAAGAATAATAACAAATATCAGTATCACTTGAACAACTAGAATCTACATCATAAAAACTAAGGAAATAAGACGAGAAATAACAATATCACTTGAACAACTAGAATCTACAATGATCATATGAGACAAGAATAAAAGAAGGAAACAATAACAACACTAAGTAACTACCAGACCTAGAACTCCTGAGAGACACTCACGGTGAAGAATACCGAGAACCACCCCAGCTAGCAACATCCTGTAATCCAATACTGAAGGCACAACTACTCCTAAAATTTTGTCAACATATCCAGTCAGGATGGAACGAGCACAAATCTCAAATAACAGTTCTAATTAGACGATATTGAAAATGTAGCAGTAAATAGAGAGAATATACAAGAAATCAAGAAATATACATGTGAGTATCATGACAAGGTAAGCTGTAAATCTAGAGCTAGAACAAGGCAAGTAAAACTGATCATGGCATGTACAAGAATCAAGAATCATCTATCTAAGTGTGTGAGTACTAGTTTCAATATGTGGCCGGCTTGGGTCTGTACAAGGTCTACTGGCCTGGTTAATCATACGTGGAGTGTATGATTAACACTTACAAGATCTACAAGAATAAACAAGGTGGATAATGACCACACATCTATACTAATACTCCCCGTCCCCGACTAGTATAGTGGATCCAACCATGACACATCATAACACGCAATTCTCTGAGAGGGTAGCTAGCCTTCGCAGGAATCGTGTCTATATAATGCACAAGGAACAAGAAAGACTTGCACAAGATATACCAAGGAAAACGAGGAATAACATCTCATGACGGATCCAGAGAAATACCAATTCGTGTGAATAATGTGTCAAGAGAACAAGGATATCTATAATAAATACAAGAAATATAGACGATATCATAAAACAGAAATATTATCAGAGAATGTACTCGCCTGCGATCTGGTGGAATATGTCAACTGAGTCCTAGAACAGTACCTCGAGGACCTATAGGTGGAATACTGTATCAATATAAGGGTTTGGAAGTAAAATCAAGTCATACTAAGTCAAATTAGGGAAAGACAAGTCAAGGGTTGACTTACAGTTGACTTTTGGTCAACTGGTCAACTCTGGTCAACCCTAGGTCAACTCTAGGTCAACTCTAGGTCAAACTTGACTAACGTTGACTAACAGTTGACTTTGGGTCCACTGGTCAACTTTGGTCAAGTTCTAATCAATTTTAGAACTTAAGAAGAGGAGAGAGAATATTATGTGTGGGTGTGTGTGTAATAATGAGAGAGGGAGAGAGAGAGAGTAGTAAATGAGAGAGAGAAAATCCTAATTATTAGGGCCGGCCACATGTATGGGGGGGGTGTGAGTTTGTGGATTGAATGAGAGGAAACCTATGGCTAGGATTTAATATAGTAAAAATAGGTCATCCTTTAGGAAATTAATCATTTGAGTGTACATCAAAATATTTGAATGGATAATATAATGCCCCAGAACCAGAATACTGGAGAACGGGGGCGTACATAGCCAGCTACGCATATTAAAGTGCAACCCACCTCGCTATACGGTCACGGCTGTCTAGATACATGAGGGTTTAACTACAAGCCAACAGTCTCCTATGGTCATGAACAAGCCTATTGTCTCAATCTCAAGCAAGCAATAATAGTTACAAGATGTCAGAGCACCAAATATATAATAGCAAGGTGTCCCATACATTACATATTGGATGATCATGAAGCTAGTCGTACAAAATATCAAGACTAGCAAGAGTTTAGTTATACATAATCAACCCTAGGATCTGTTAATGTTACAGCCCGCAGACAGACAGTAAGTAAAGGTGCAATCGAGCTAACACGTGCTCGTCGGTTAAACGCCTCAAAGAATAATTTTACAATAAAGTGGGAGGACAAAAAGAAACCCACTCATTGCAGGGTTACGCCTGGTGGTCACCATCTGGCTGGAAGACAGGTGGATCCTCTGGTGCTGCTCCGATATCTGGCCACACAAAACCAGTTGGGTCAGACCCCAGAAAGAGCAAGTGCCACAAAGGAGGCTTCACTTAGGAACTAAAACCAGCATATCATAATAGAATATTAAAGATAATAAATAGAGAACTGATAATAATAGAGATAACAACAGTAAACTGAGTACGAGGAAACCATTCAAGTAGCCAGGTCACAACCCTTAAACCAAAGAAGGACCGGGTTGCAGCCCTTCACCTGAATAGAAATCCGTCTCAAATACTATTGGTAAGGTAACAAGACAATAAACGAAGAGAGGACACAGAACTGCTCGGGAGCCAGGTTACAACTCTTAAACCAAACAAGGACCGGGGTTGTAACCCTTCGCCTGAACAAAACTGGACCCCTAATCTTTATTGTTAAGGCCGGTATAATTAATCATGATATTGAAGTAAAATAAAATATGACGAGCATGGCATGGAAAGCAATAAGACAATAAACGAAAGAGGACACGAACTGCTCCGGAAGCCAGTTACAACCTTAAACCAAACAAGGACCGTGGTTGTAACTCTTCGCCTGAACAGAACTGGACACCTGATCTTTATTGTTAAGGCAAGCATAAATAATCATGTCTTGTCATAATCTTGCACAGGATCAGGACAAGTCGAAGCTAGGCTAGACTTTATTCAATCAATCACGGCCAAGCAAAGAGTAGGGCTTGATACTTTAACTAACTAGGTTATCACAGGCCTAGTTACTAGTAAGATGCAATGAGATTATCCCAACAGCCACAAGCCCTGCAGACCATCCAGGTTATCCGAGTCGAATGTCCGTTTATGAAGAGTGCACCACTTGACTGTTTGCTGGAAATGTGCCCTACTCGTCGGTAGGCTACAAGTCCGTTAGTCCGCCCAGATAACGGATTGTCTGTAGCTGGAAATCTCTTCATGACTACTGAATTATTCTAGTTTATTAGCCTTAGTTAATTGCAGTAGGTATCCCTGACCGTGGTACTCAGGGATCCCTATCCTAGACATGATGTAAGACAGTACTGGTTTATTTGTGCAAACACAATCGCCTACGTGTTCAGTCATTCATACTTGTCATGTCAGGTTAGCTGTCATAACAGCTTGTCGAGATACATCATGTCAGTTTACTTGTTAAGAGTGTGCCACGGCGGGCCACTATCGTGTTCTATTCTTACATTATCATGAATGAGAGAAACTTGTATAAAATAACTAGTGACATATTCTTGAAGCCAAGGAAAAGATCTACAACTTTCATGTTTTGAGTTATTCAAGATTCTAGCTACAAAACAACTTAAACAGACAAAAACAGTAAAATAGAGCAATTCTGGCGCATGGGATTCCTGCACAATTGGCGCGTGGGATTCCTGCACAATCGGCGTGGGATTCCTGTACCATTGGCGCATAGGATTCCTGCACAATCGGCACATGGGATTCCTGCACCATTGGTGCGTGGGATTCCTGCACAATCGGCGCGTGGGATTCCTGTACAATCGGCGCGTGGGATTCCTGCACCATTGGTACATGGGATTCCTGTACCATTGGTGCGTAGGATTCCTGCACAATTGGCGCATGGGATTCCTGCACCATTGGCGTGTGGATTCCTGCACAATCGGCGCGTGGGATTCCTGCACCATTGGCGCGTAGAAACTCATGTTGCATCTTCAGTACATGCGCATAGGGAACCTACGCGCATGACACGCTCGGAGTTAAGGGATACGTTGCCGGGACTTCACAGTACATGGCCTCCCGGCGCATGGCCTCCCGGGCTCATGGGGGTCATTGTCCTCAAACAGCAAGTTCAGCCATGAAAGTTTCGAAAACTTCTCATGGCCATAACTTCCTCATTCGAAGTCGAAATCAAGCGAAACAAAAGCCAAAACTACATGAAATTGAATTCTCTACAACATAGAACCATTAGTTTTTGAAAATAACCAAGTTTTAGAGATCAAAACTAACAAAAACCAAAAAGTTACAAACTTAGATCTACAAGAATCCATCCATCAAATCCAAAAATGCCAAGTTCTAAAGAGGCTTAGAATCATGTAAGGAAAGAATGGAACAATAAAACTTAGATCCATCATGAAGCAAGTTTGTACTTGCCTAAGCTCTCTCTCTCTCTCTCTCTCCTGGTGGTTGAAGAAGTAATGGTGGAGAAAAGAAGTAAATAAGAGAGAATGAGGGAATGGGTTAATAAATGGTGATGGTGGTGGTAGGTAGGGGTTCTCTCTTTGGTTCATGATGAACCAATAAACACCCCAAGCCGAACCAAGCCAACCCAAACAAGTCGAACCAAGCCAGGAGGCATAGAATACGAGTCAAGATACGTATACGTATTCCAAATACGTAATACGAACCACGGTCATTACAACTCTACCCACCTTAAAATATTTTGTCCTCGGAATTTAATTAAGAGGCTAGAGCGGTAAGGACAAGCTATACTAATCGTAAGCTATAACAAGCAGTCTATCATGCAGTCATTTATTCATGCAAGGAATTGAAAGCATAAGGCATAAGAAGACATTATACCTTACGAGTCAAACAGGTCGGATATCGTGATCAGATATCATCCTCACGCTCCCACGTCGACTCACCCAAAGAGTGATGACCCCAAGCAACACTGTAACACCCAATTTTCTAAAATAAGGGTAATTTTAAAATTTTGTGTTTTAATTATTTAATTATGACATTTAAATATAATATAATTTTTGGTGATTTTTTAATTATTTTAAAACTATTTAAAATTATGACTTATGATTTTGGTGTTTTGCTAGTATAATCCTAGAGACAGTTTGACCTAGAGCCTAGCCATGTGATTAGGTATTTCATTTATCATTTTTTTAGCTTGAGAGTATTTTGGTCATTTTGAATTAATTGAATTTAATATATTTTTATTGGAATTTAATATGATTAATGGGATGGTGTGATTTAATCATTAATTAATCAATTGCCTTGTGTTGTGTTTAGCCCTAACCTAGATTGACCTAACCTAGATTAGTCATACCTAGACTTAGCTAGCCATGGTTAGTGATGGTTAGTATTGATTAGTTTTGATTTAGTCATGATAGTTAGAGTTAACTAGGTTGCATTTAAGTCATGTGTGAAACCTAGGTTGTAGGCCCTTGATTTGACTAGGAGGAATTATAGCCCTAGATCAAATCCCAAAAAACCCTAACCTAATATTCTATGGCCAGCCATACTAGGGCATGTGCCTATAAAGTCCCTCTCAAACCACTTGCCTCTTTTTGTCCATCTCTTCATTTCTCAAGAACAAGATTAGCCTCCATTGAAACTTCTTCATATTTTATTCAATATTAATCCTTTTTCATCTGAACTTCTTCCATGGTGTTCTAATTTGAGGTTTCTTACTGTTCATGGAGGTTAACTACAGTTTGGAGACAATTTGGAGCTTGAGAATAGCTAGGAGGAACCTCATTTTGAAGCTTTTCTTTGAGAAGGAACACATATAGGTAAATCCCTATTCCCTCCACCAAATTTGGATTTCTTTGCATGGATAGGAAGCCCTAGGTGTCCTCTCACTGTAGGAATAGGTTTTGCTAGGTTTCGTGTCCTTTTCGTGTCCGTATCGGACACGTATCAGTGTTAGGGTACATGTGTTCGATGAAATGCTTGAGTGAATAAATTCTTCTTATTTTTAAATTCTATTTGAACAGATTTCTAGCCCTATGTGTGTGATTCATGAATCCTAAGCTCTGAGCACATTTTGAGCCGTATCCGTGTCCAAATCGGACACGAAGTCGCTGCATGACGCACGTACCCAGTCCCCTGCTCACGCACCCCTCGTGATCGCTGCATGCGCCACGTGGTGGGCTGCCACTTGGCATGGAGGAGGGGGCACACACTGACGTGCCACCCCTCGAGTTTGACACGGCCTTGTGTCATGTCGAAGGAGCACGGACACGTGCACTGGATTTACACTGCACAGTATCAGTCGAGAAATTGACTCTGATACACGCTGTTTTCTCTTGACACAACCCTTATGGACACGGTGCAGGATGACACATGTGTAGCCCTATGTTGGGCGAACACGTGGACACATGCACGAGGTCATTGGTGTCGCATGTCGTGTCCACGAGAGCCTGGACACGCTGCGAGCCTGTTTTTTCACACTGGCTGATGCACATTGTTTGAACAAATTGGACACCTTCGTGTCCATTGTTTGGACACGAGGACACCTCTAACATGTGCATAAATGGTCGACACATCCCTGACACCACTGTACACGAATGTGTTTTTTATTTGGGTTTTGAATTAAATTTGGTTTGGGTTGGATAGCCAATTTCTGATACATTGTTAAACTGAGAATTTTGTTCGATTTGGGGTTTTAGTATTTTTAACTGATTTTAAATTGTTAAAATACATATGGTACAATTTATAAATGTATTGATAGATGTGTAGATAACTAGGAATTGAATGGAATGTGTTGTATTCGACATTCATAATATTGTATGACTGAACAGTAGAAATTCCTGAATTACACACTCTATTGTTCCATATCACATTGATTCACTGTCATGACACTCGAGACACACATTCCCAAGGTCTGAAATGAACTGAGCATGTTAGATTGGACTTTATTTTAATGTAAAACTGAGTTGATATATGAAGCATAAAGCTGATTGGGTTTCAAATTTGGTTCTGGATTGCTTAATGAACAGTCACTGATACACTACACACTGTTTAAACCCTGAACTCTACTTTCCTGTTAAATTGAATTCTGAATGTTAATGTGCCCTGTTGAATTCATTACATGATTAGTTTTGTTTAATTATTGGTTGAGATTGATGTCAAGAGAACTGGATTTTAAATTGATGGTTGGACTGATACTTCTGTTTTGTTTCACTGATATTGAACTCAAAATTTAATTCCTGATATTGCACTGTGTGGGTTCTTTGAATTTAAATAAGTTTTCAACCCATTTCCCATGGTTTAAACTGCCATACTAACCCATCTACATGTGTATATCATTACTGAAACCTTGGTTAATAAATGGTGTTAGTCTTGGTTTTCGAAATTGATTTTTGAATGATAATTTGATACATGTGTTAAACTGTGAATTTGCTTCCTGTTTTCTGAGTATGCACAAGGCCTGAGAACACTCTCTACAAAACCTGAGAACCTAAGATTGAGTCCCTTTACACACACAGTGCACTCTAAGTCTGAGAGAAATGATACCTGAAATTGATTTCTAATTCACTGATTTATGAATGTTATTGGTAATTGGATTTCAATGGGTGTTTGGGGACATTGAATAACTATTGGTTTATGTTGACAATGGAATTGGGTTTCAATAGAGAAATGGAAATTCGAATGAACAGTTTTGAAAATGCCATTGCCATGTTCTTTATTATTGCATATACATTCGATCATGCTAAATTGTATTGATTTTCCTGGAAACCAAACTGAAATGGATTCACTGTTTGAACAGACATCTAAATCCCTGTTTTGACACTGTCGTTTGACTTCTCCTATTAACTGTCAATGTTTAGCTCCCTGTAGTATATTAAACTGTCAATTTAGTTCCAATTTTTTGTTTGCACATCACCAATTCCTGATACATATCATCAACCTATTACTGTCCTCTTTTAAAACCCTCACAAACACACAGGAACAGGTTCATACATTTCAGTCCTAGTTACACACACATGCTCACATGTACACACATACATGCTATTTATAACACTCATCCACACTCTCATGTCGCCATATCACACACATGTTCATAGCTCTCTACACACACACCCTCACAGGTACACAAACACACACACATGCTATCCCTAATACCCTATGCATATTTACATATATGTATATATTTTATATATATTATATATATATATATATATTATCATATTATATAATATATATATATATATATATAATATATATATATATATATATATATATATATATATATAAATAATATATAATATATATATAGATATATATGCATAAAAAATATATATATATATATGTGATGCATATATTATTATGTAGCCTTTATATTTATAATGTGTGTTATTATATTATTTAGATATATATATTAATATATGTATATGTGTGCATATGTGGTTTGGACTATAGGTAACATAGCCTATGGGTGTATACCTATGGCTCATAGCCTGTGTGTATGGTTTGAAGGCCAGTATAGGGTGTAGTTGACTTATATGGTCTAGAAATGGTGTGTGCTTGCTAGAATAGGCTGACTAGGCTTAGTGAGACTTGTTTGGGTCAGTCTTGACCTAGTTGACCTAGTTTGACTAGTGTAGTTGACCAGAGTTGACCAAGAGTTGACTTAGTCTAGTTCGACTTAGACAGCATGCAGATGCATTATAGATTACATTTATCGTTCCCTGTATACATCTTGACTTGTGTTGCTCTAAATAGGAGTCAGATACCTCATTTCGGACAGTACATTTACTACAGCTATTCAGATACCAGGCGAGTACATTCTCTGATCATTTCATAACTTGCTTAGAACTATATTCCTGCTCTAGTTTACCTTATTTAATGCTGTCACGATATTATCACGGATTGGTACTATATGGATGCCTGCATTGAGATGTTATCCCCCTCGAGAGCATCGGATACATCGTGTCGTGTGTTTCATGTACATCGTGTATTCCTCGCTCTCAAGTTATTCATGTTTCTCACGTGCTTCATGCTCGTTCGTGCTCGCTCGTGTACTCTCATGTGCTATCATGTTTGTTCATGTTTCTCGTGTATTTCATGTATAACCTATACTTCATGTGCACCCTTCATGGGCCTTCATGTGGAATTCATGTGCACTCAGTTTCTGAGCCCTCATGTATACTTCATGTACACCCATCTATGGGCTTCATGTGAAAATCATGTACGTAACATAACTTGTCTGGATCCTTGTGTATTGATTGGGGTATGGGGGAGTATAAATAGTCATGTGAACAATTCCAAAGTAGTATAGCCAAGTGCGCCTCTTTAATATATTCATGTACAAATTAAGCCGTTCACATGTCGACTTTGTACTCTAAATCACTAGTCACTGGTAGCTCTCTACTTTAGTAGATATTTCTATTACAGTTCTCTCTCTGTTTACATCATGTACTTTTTTTTAGTTTCATGTATCGTACTTTCTTGCATGTTTATATTTTTCTAACCTGTTATGATCTGCGTGAGATGTATTGTGCTCGCTTTCGTCCTGACTGGACCTATTAAAATTTTTACAGAGGATGATAAGGAACCCTGCACCCCTTACTTTGGAGCTTGCCTAGATGACACTCGCGACCTGGACCACTGGGGAGGTTCAGGCAGCTGCTGAGGATGATACCTTGCTTAGTATATGTGAGACTCGTCTCACAGTATCGGTATTATATACGGATACGTATTTTGTAGTATATTTCGTATTTCTTAGTTTTCATAATACTTTAAAAATTTTCCTAACTTATAGATTTTCTTCTTAGCCGACATACCGCCAGTATACCGGAGTATACCGATGGCATACCGTCCAGACAAATTTTCCACATTTTAGATATTTTTGATTTAAGATATTTTCATAAATAGTGTTTCCGATATTTACGTGAATAGTGTTTTAGATATTTTGATGAATAGTGTTTAGATATTTTCGTGAATAGTGTAGATGCACCCTATTATCCAATGGATAATTGGTTTTGTTTGGATGGCCAAGATTGACTTAGATTTTCTCATGGATCACGATCCGACGGCTAAGATTAATTCCTCCTTCTATATATACCATTTCACTTTCTCTCTCCTCCCTCTTTTCATTCTCTTCACTCTCTCTCTTCATTTCTTCTTCCCTCTCTCCCCCTTGGAGCTTGCCAAGATCTTGGCCTTGAGGCCTTGGGTGTGCTGTCTAACCCCCCTAGGAGGAGGAGTAGAAGATTAGGCTTGGAGCTTAACCTAGGCAAGTACATCTTGCCAAATCTATGAACCATTTTGTTTTGTTGTCATTTTTGTTTCCCTTGGTATTAAATGCTTAGAATTGTTCTAAACTCATTTTGTTAAGAATGTTTTCCTTGTGATTCTCATCTATATGCATGTTTCCAAAATTGGTTTAAACAAGGTTTTGATTTTCTGTTAAAACCCAATATTGACTTAGTAGAAAACTTGGTATCAAGAGTGATACTAGTGTTACCATCATGTATCTTGGTCACATATACATATATGAGGCCCTCACATAGTTTTATATCATGGATTTTGAGTTTGGTGGCAATCGGAACCCGTTTCGGTGTCCCGAGGACCTCTGTTTGAGAGTATTTTGAGGTATTGATCTATCAAATATTTTGATTTATGAAAACTAATACTCCCATGTTGTAGGGAATTCAATTCTATGCAATTTTGACTTTTGAAATCCGAATTTCGATTTAAAAACGAAGTTTTTAATGGCCGAAACAAGTTTTGAGTTCAAAAATCAACTTTCTGTGACGGTTCAAAAAATCCGTCGAAAATCCGCGGAAATCCGTCAGAAAATCCGAACTTGCACCACAAAACTTGCTGTGACACTTCGGAAAATCCGCCGAAAATCCGCTATAATTCGCCGGATAATCCGGTTAGGCTATTTTTGTCTGTTTTTGCCCGTTTTTGCCCGTTTTTGTCCGTTTTTGATATTTTCTTCGATTGTAATGATTTCTTAACATGATTAGATGATCTTGTATAGTTAGAAAATGATTGTACCACCCTATATACACTTGACACTAGCACATGTTCAATCTTTTTCTATAAATGTACTTAGCTTTAATTATTGTTTCCCACATGCCATGATATGTCTTTGATAGATTCTTTCTTACAAGCTATGATAATTGTTACATGTCTTTCTTTGCTTATATGATAGTGGCCTGTCATGGCGTACTCCCTATAGTGGCTCGTCGTAGCGCACTCCCAGCTTCCAGTTTATTATGTTTTCTTGTTGTGGCTTGTTATGGTGCACATTCTCGCTTTTGTCCAGTCTTGCATGTCTCATGTCTAGGATGGATTCTGCGGAATGCCACATCCAGAATCCAAGAAAATGGTAAGGATTATATAACTAGATTGATCATTAGAACATGGGTGGGGAGGATTTCCCAGTTACCTGTTGCCTTTGGTCTAGGTCGTTATAACATTTAATTTAAGGGTTTGGAGCTATCCGTCGAGATGAGCACTCTCCCAGCTTCACCGTCGCATGGGAGCACAAAGTCACACTTGTAATCACTTTCCGGCATGACCAATAGGTGGCAGCAGGCAGGTAACCGGACTTAAAATTCTCAAACTTGCATTTGTTAGTAATTAGGATTGTGACAACCCTAGTTAGCTAATGTATAAAGCCGTACTCATTGCTTGGCCGTGACTTTTGTATGGAGTCCAGTCTAGTAAAGTTTGTCTAGACAGTGTCCGGATTTGTTTATTTCAGTACATCTTTGTTTATGCTTTACTTTTTTCGGTAAATGATTAGATACTAAAGTTCTGTTCAGGAGAAGGGTTACAATCCCGGTCCTTGTTTGGTTTACGGGTTGTAACTTGGGTTTCGGAATAGTTTCCTAAGTCATCTTATCATTTGTCGTTCTATATAGTATCTTAACATGCTCACATGTCTCAGTTACCCTACATACTCACATGTTCCAGTTATCTTACATGCTCCAGTTATCTTAACATGCTCACATGCTCCAGTTACATAACATGCTTACATGCTCCAGTTACTTAACATGCCCACATATCCCGTCTACTTAACATGCTCACATGTCCCGTCTACTTAACATGCTCACATGTCCCATCTACTTAACATGCTCACATGTCTAGTTTATCTTTCATGTTCACATGCTTCCTTTTTCTTACATGTACACAGTTTATATTATGTCACATGTCCTTTACTTTATGCTACATGTTGCTTTACTTATTGTCCTTCTATTCTCAGGATAAGTGCATTGGTAGTGCACGAGTCTCGATTAGTACTTACTCATCTCTCTCTCTATCCATTGCTATGATTTACATGCTAGTTTTAGTTCATAGTTTGGCTTCCTTTGTGGTACTTGCTATTGGGGGTCTGACCCCACTGGTTTTATTTGGCCAGATCTGATAGAGGAGCCCGGAGGATCTTCCGTACCTTCCACTCGTTGGTGATTACCCAGAGCACCAGAGTACCTTAGTGGGTTTTCTATTTTATTCTCCCACTAGTTATGTACATTATTTTTTTGTGACGTTTAGCCTCCGAGCACGTGTTTAGCTCGTATTTTGGACTTGACATTTAGCCTACGGGCCAGAACATGATTTGCGTATTCTAGACTATAGCTAGAGCTTATCATGTATGACTATTACTCTTGCTAGTCTTTACTCTGTATTACTAGCTTCATGATCATTGATATATGATAGTTTGGGACGCTTTACTATTTTATATTCCAGTTGATCTTACTTCTTGTATATTGTTTACTGCCTGTGATTGAGATACCTAGGATTGCTTGACCTAGGATCGATTGTTGGCTTGTAGTAGTAACCCCCATCTATACAGCTTATACGTTATTTTGGAGTACTGGAGTACTTTGGTATACGTAGCTGGCCTGGTCCGTCCCTACTTGCCAGTATTCTGGTTCTGGGGCGTGACATAGGTTTTAGTGGTGGCCCACGCAGGTCTGATTTATCAGATATGTTGGGGTTACTGATGTTTAGTTATCTCAGTCACAATTCTCCTTTATTGATATCCTTCGTGTTATTCTATATCTCTGATCCTTTGACCTGATATCTGCCTTGATCGTTGATCTTTCCTGTTCTCTCGATTTAATCTTTGTGTCCTTTAACTTTGAAGGACACTGTTCTTCATCCTTCCGATCATATTGTTTGGGTTTTGTCGATAGCAGGTCAGCATCTTCTGTTAGGCCAGCTATGGAGGATCAGTCTTAGCATTCAGGGGCAGAGTTCAGAGATGACCCGAGGGCAGATGTGTCAATTCAGCCTGATCAGCCAGCAGGGTCAGTCCTGCCAGAATCCAGCTTCACCGGCTACCCCGGCAGTCCAGCAGTATATGGCTCAGGTACCATTTCAGCAGCAGCCGGTCTGAGCAGCAGTTCCGAGACTTGGGCAGACAGAGTTTGGTATGTTAGAGCAGGTTTTGGCGGAGGGCGATCATGTTGTAGGTATTTTCCTATTCTGCTTCCACTCTTATTTATCTCTTGGGTTACGCATATTTGGCGAGTTTCTCGTCCCCAACTCTTCTGTCTTCGTAGTTGAGGCATGTGATAACTTCATTGGTATAGACTACGAAGATACGTCCTGGGTAGAGTCATGTCTTGGATTATGTCATTGGTACCGGCTTATTTTGAGAATTGACTTTTATCTAAGTTGTGGAGTCAGCGTAGGCCTGCTCCTACTCAACTGACTCAGGAGACATATTTATTCATATGCCTCCATCCCTTCTTGATTGTGGTTGTGTTATTGCTTACGCATTTACTTATATTACTGTTGTCTTTATCTTACCAACATGCCATGCTTTGTTTTGATTGACATGATTTTCAGCTCTTTGGTTTGGTTTTCATGCTTGACTAGATTTAGGAAATTTCGAGGACAGAATTTATTTTTAAGTTGTGGAGAGTTGTGAGACTCGTCTCACAGTATCGGTATTATATACGAATACGTATTTTGTAGTATATTTCGTATTTTTTTGGTTTTCATAATGCTTTAAAAATTTTCCTAACTTATAGATTTTCTTCTTAGCCGGCATACCGCCAGTATACCGGAGTATACCGATGGCATACCGTCCAGACAGATTTTCCATATTTTAGATATTTTCGATTTCAGATATTTTCATGAATAGTGTTTCCGATATTTTCGTGAATAGTATTTTAGATATTTTGATGAATAGTATTTAGATATTTTCGTAAATAGTGTAGATGCACCCTATTACCCATGGATAATTGGTTTTGTTTGGATGGCCAAGATTGACTTAGATTTTCTCATGGATCACGATCCGACGGCTAAGATTAATTCCCCCTTCTATATATACCATTTTACTTTCTCTCTCCTCCCTCTTTTCATTCTCTTCACTCTCTCTTCATTTCTTCTTCCCTCTCTCCCCCTTGGAGCTTGCCAAGAGCTTGGCCTTGAGGCCTTAGGTGTGGTGTCTAACCTCCCTAGGAGGAGGAGTAGAAGATTAGGCTTGGAGCTTAACCTAGGCAAGTACATCTTGCCAAATCCATGAACCATTTTGTTTTGTTGTCATTTTTGTTTTCCTTGGTATTAAATGCTTAGAATTGTTCTAAACTCATTTTGTTAAGAATGTTTTCCTTGTGATTCTCATCTATATGCATGTTTCCAAAATTGGTTTAAACAAGGTTTTGATTTTCTGTTAAAATCCAATATTGACTTAGTAGAAAACTTGGTATCAAGAGTGATACTAGTGTTACCATCATGTATCTTGGTCACATATACATATATGAGGCCCTCACATAGTTTGTATATCATGGATTTTGAGTTTGGTGGCAATCGGAACCCGTTTCGGTGTCCCGAGGACCTCTGTTTGAGAGTATTTTGAGGTATTGATCTATCAAATATTTTGATTTATGAAAACTAATACTCCCATGTTGTAGGGAATTCAATTCTATGCAATTTTGACTTTTGAAAATCCGAATTTCGATTTAAAACGAAGTTTTTATGGCCGAAACAAGTTTTGAGTTCAAAAATCAACTTTCTGTGACGGTTCGGAAAATCCGTCGGAAATCCGCAGAAATCCGTCGGAAATTCGTCGGAAAATCCGAACTTGCACTACAAAACTTGCTGTGACACTTCGGAAAATCTGCCGGAAATCCGCTATAATCCGCCGGATAATCCGGTTAGGCTATTTTTGTCTGTTTTTGCCCGTTTCTGCCCGTTTTTGTCCGTTTTTGATATTTTCTTCGATTATAATGATTTCTTAACATGATTAGATGATCTTGTATAGTTAGAAAATAATTGTACACCCTATATACACTTAACACTAGCACATGTTCAATCTTTTTCTATGAAATGTACTTAGCTTTAATTATTGTTTCCCACATGCCATGATATGTCTTTGATAGATTCTTTCTTACAAGCTATGATAATTGTTACATGTCTTTTTTTGCTTACATGATAGTGGCCTGTCATGGTGTACTCCCTATAGTGGCTCGTCGTAGCGCACTCCCAGCTTCCAGTTTATTATGTTTTCTTGTTGTGGCTTGTTATGGTGCACATTCTCGCTTTTGTCCAGTCTTGCATGTCTCATGTCTAGGATGGATTCTGCGGAATGCCACACCCAGAATCCAAGAAAATGGTAAGGATTATATAACTAGATTGATCATTAGAACATGGGTGGGGAGGATTTCCCAGTTACCTGTTGCCTTTGGTCTAGGTCGTTATTATATTTAATTTAAGGGTTTGGAGCTATCCGTCGAGATGAGCACTCTCCCAGCTTCACCGTCGCGTGGGAGCACAAAGTCACACTTGTAATCACTTCCCGGCATGACCAATAGGTGGCAGCAGGCAGGTAACCGGACTTGGAATTCTCAAACTTGCATTTGTTAGTAATTAGGATTGTGACAACCCTAGTTAGCTAATGTATAAAGCCGTACTCATTGCTTGGCCGTGACTTTTGTATGGAGTCCGGTCTAGTCAAGTTTGTCTAGGCAGTGTCTGGATTTGTTTATTTCAGTACATCTTTGTTTATGCTTTACTTTTTCCGGTAAATGATTAGATACTAAAGTTCTGTTCAGGAGAAGGGTTACAACCCCGGTCCTTGTTTGGTTTACGGGTTGTAACTTGGGTTTCGGAATAGTTCCTAAGTCATCTTATCATTTGTCGTTCTATATAGTATCTTAACATGCTCACATGTCTCAGTTACCCTACATACTCACATGTTCCAGTTATCTTACATGCTCCAGTTATCTTAACATGCTCACATGCTCCAGTTATATAACATGCTTACATGCTCCAGTTACTTAACATGCCCACATGTCCCGTCTACTTAACATGCTCACATGTCCCGTCTACTTAACATGCTCACATGTCCCATCTACTTAACATACTCACATGTCTAGTTTATCTTTCATGTTCACATGCTTCCTTTTCCTTACATGTACACAGTTTACATTATGTCACATGTTCTTTACTTTATGCTACATGTTGCTTTACTTATTGTCCTTCTATTCTCGGGATAAGTGCATTGGTAGTGCATGAGTCTCGATTAGTACTTACTCATCTCTCTCTCTATCTATTGCTATGATTTGCATGCTGGTTTTAGTTCATAGTTTGGCTTCCTTTGTGGTACTTGCTATTGGGGGTCTGACCCCACTGGTTTTGTTTGGCCAGATCTGATAGAGGAGCCCGGAGGATCTTCCGTACCTTCCACTCGTTGGTGATTACCCAGAGCACCAGAGTACCTTAGTGGGTTTTCTATTTTATTCTCCCACTAGTTATGTACATTATTCTTTTGTGGCGTTTAGCCTCCGAGCACGTGTTTAGCTCGTATTTTGGACTTGACATTTAGCCTACGGGCCAGAACATGATTTGCGTATTCTAGACTATAGCTAGAGCTTATCATGTATGACTATTACTCTTGCTAGTCTTCACTCTGTATTACTAGCTTAATGATCATTGATATATGATAGTTTGGGATGCTTTACTATTTTATATTCCAATTGATCTTACTTCTTGTACATTGTTTACTGCCTGTGATTGAGATACCTAGGATTGCTTGACCTAGGATCGACTGTTGGCTTGTAGTAGTAACCCCCATCTATACAGCTTATACGTTATTTCGGAGTACTGGTGTACTTTGGTATACGTAGCTGGCCTGGTCCGTCCCTACTTGCCAGTATTCTGGTTCTGGGGCGTGACAGTATAGATAGCTTAGACTATTTTTTTTTCATGTTTAGTTGTTGTCCTTGATTTTAGAGTTGTATATTTTAGAGATGTTGAGACTGGTAGTTGTTGAGACTTATGTTATTTTATTCTGCAGTACCTCAATTGAGGATTTCTCTATCTTTTCCCTCGTGCTATATTCTACCTTTAGATGTGATTGAGACTGTATTCTGCTATGTCACCTCCATTCGGAGTGTATATACTGTACATGTACCTTATATAATGTTAGATGATTGACCTAGGACAGCGTTCTACCGTCGATACTGCGGCGTAGGCTGGACGCTGTTACGTACTCGTATCCTCACAGTGGGTGCGGGTCGTAACAAACACGGACTAAACTAATAGTCTTGTTCTTGAGTAACTTCTCTCTCCAGTCTAATATAGACACGGGCCTCTTCTCATACGAAAGGTTGGTACCAACAACCAATTCTGAATGATCCAGGATGTGGCTCGGGTCCGGGATATATCTTCCCAGTTGGGATACATGGAACACGTCATGCACCTCACGTAGCGATGGTGGAAGAGCGAGACGATAGGATACATCACCTACTCGCTCCAGAATGTTGAACGGCCCTATATACCTAGGACTAAGCTTTTCCCGCACGCCGAAACGAATGACGCCACGGTTAGGCAAAATCCTCAGAAATACATGGTCGCCGACAGATAACTCATGAGGGCGCCGATGCGAATCGGCTCAATGATGCTGGCGATCTTGGACAACTCGAAGATGATCTCTGACTCTCCTGACTACTTCAACGGTCTGAGCAATCATTTTCGGACCGAGCATCTGTCTCTCTCCGACATCGTCCCATGCTAGCGGGGATCGGCACTTCCTACCATACAGTACCTCGAACGGTGCCATCTGGATACTGGCCTGGAAACTGTTGTTGTACGAGAACTCCACCAGGTGCAGGTGATCTTCCCACGATCCATCGAAGTCGAGCGTACAAGATCTCAATATATCTTCGAGAGTCTGGATCGTACGTTCTGACTGGCCATCTGTCTGTGGGTGATATGCTGAGCTGAACTGGAGGCGAGTCCCCAAACTCTCTTGCAGGCTATGCCAAAAGTGCGACATAAATCTGGAATCTCTGTCCGAGGTGATACTGACTGGTACACCATGAAGCCTGACAATCTGCAGGAGATACATCTCCGCTAGCTGGTCCGTCGACTGACCAACTCTGAACGGGAGAAAGTGAGCCACCTTCGTGAGCCTGTCTATGACAACCCAAATAGCGTCTCTGCCAGCCGGGGATCTAGGCAATCCAGTCACAAAATCTATGGTTATATGCTCCCACTTCCATTCTGGAATTGGCAAGGGCTGAAGAAGTCCAGCTGGCCTCTGATGTTCAGCCTTGACTTGTTGGCAAACCAAACACCGAGAGACAAACCGAGCTATCTCCCTCTTCATGCCATTCCACCAAAAGTGCAGACGGATATCTCGGTACATCTTCGTGCCACCGGAATGAATCGAATACTGAGAACTGTGAGCTTCGGTCATGACTTCATGTCTGATATCTCCACTGGGTACACAAAGATGCTTACTATGTCGAAGTGTACCGTCTTCATGAATGCATAATTCTGGTCTTTGCCTTGCTACACATTCTGTCCTAAGCCGCTGAAGCTTAGAATCTGATGACTGAGCTATCTTGATTCTCTCAACTATAGTGGACTAAACTTGCATGCTGGACATCAATGCCACACTGGAAGGGAGGACAACTTCTATACCCATCTTCTGAAGATCGACTAACAGCTCTGGTTGCGCTGTTAGGAAATAAACTCCGGCTCCCCTACTCAATGCATCTGCAACGATGTTGGCCTTCCCTGGGTGATTGTAACTCCACCTTTCTAAAAATATTGGAAATTAAAATTTTTATATTAAATAATGTTTTGGGGTATATTTTTATATTTATATAGGTGAAGAGCTTTGTAGCATTTTAATTTTTATTGGGCTTTAAGTTTTTTTATAGTTGGCCCATTACTGAAAGCCCAAATCAATAGCATATAATCCTATGGAAAGGATTATTGGCCTGTTACTGAGTTCTTCACATTGAAAGTTTTTCCAATTTCAAATCCTAACGGCCAGGCAGCCACGTGCATCCTTTCTCCTCTCTAACAACCTGTCAGAGCCATTTTCCCGCCAGTGGATTAACCTATTTCCCACGCCACTTCCACAATCCACTCTATAAAATCCCTTCTCCTCTCTGTTGTTGAACAATTCTTCATTCATTTCCTCAACCCATCCTCTTCATTTGGTTCCTCGACTTCTGGGAGCAATGGCAATGGCAGCCATGGCAATTCACCCCCTCAACGATCGAGCTCTTGTTGAGACGAGCTCAATTCCAGTAAGTATTTGGTTTTTTTTGATCAAACTTAATATTGTTTTTCCAAATCCTAAATTTCTTCTCCTTGATTGATCGAGCACTATAGGGGATTAATTTGTGAACGATCGATCGAACACTTTTCCCTATCGAGAACAAGATCTATTGGTGAGTATTCAACCTAATGTTTTGAATCTAGATTGTGATTTAGTTGATTTCAACTGTGGCTTTCTCCTTCTTAGAACCTTGTGTGTTAGATCAATGGATCGATTGTTCTTGGTTTTAGCTTGAGAAGTGAATCTGGGAATTCTATCAGGTGATTTCGAGAGCGTTATATTTTCTTTGGACAGTCCCTAATATTTCAGTGCATCATATTGATTATCTTTTATTTTCGTGTCCCATGTGTTTATTTTAATGCCTGAGCAGTATTTTAGACTGATTCTTGGGTCATAGAGGTTGTGTCCGATCCTTGAATCAACAGTTCCTTCAGAACAACCAGGTAACTATGTTCTCTTTGTGAATAAATTGTTTTCCTATTAAGAAGTAGCTTGTGTGGTGATTTGGTTCGAATGTTTATATTGCAGACATCATGGTTAATTGTTGAATCTGGGATATATTGTAGGCATCATGACTCTTTGATGAACCTGGAATATATTCCAAGCATCATGGTTCATTTATGAACCTGAATTATGCAGCATACTGGTTCACTGTTGAACCTGGGGGCTTGGTTTATATAGGCAGCAGTACGGAGAGTTTGTCCAGGCCTTGGTTGGCTTGTGATGAGTTGAAACTGGAACAACCAATTCAGGACTGATGTCCAGTTGTTTTGAACTGGGTTTATATGGAAACCTTGTCATAGAGTTCCTGTTTAGCACTGGATTTCCTGTAGGACTGGTAGACTGACACCAAGGATTCAATCTAGTTTTGGCTTAACAAAGGTTACTGTTGTCCTGTTTAGGACTGAGCAAGACATAGAAACTCCTATGTGCAGAGTGTATGTCATTGAACACAGGTGACATACTCAGTCCTGTTTTGGGCTGATATAGTTGCATTAAGACTGAATGTCCATTGTACTTTAGAACTGGAAGTATCTATGGTTCAGTGAACAGATTGCCTTGACCTTATGTCTTAGATGGTCATCCAGGATTCTTGAGTTTAAGTTGCCTTTTTGAACACTTGTCTCATAGCAAATCATGTATTATACTATTTAAGTATATAAGTACTTATTATTTAGGGTTCTTAATAGTTTAGAATATAGTTAATAATTTTGATACTCTATAGGAAACCCTAGAACTAAGGTTTATATTAGAAATTAATCGTGATTAGAATCTTTTGATAACCAATTAGAATTAGCCTGTTTATTAACCCACTTGTAGACATCATTGTTATATACAGGAGGATATCTAGCTCTTTTGCCTACTTGTACTTTCCTGGAGCAAGGCAAGTACACTCTACGGTCTTGTGCATTTCATTATATCCTGTGCTTTCTTGATTGACACATTGCAACACGTCATGTACTTTCTGGTGCTCATGTTCCTTGTTCTTATTACTTGTACCTGGGGTGGGGAAATATACTATCTATGTGACCAATCCCAAGAAACAACTCAGGTGTGTTTAGCTTAGACCCCGCATCGTGCACGCGGGTCCTAAGCCGTACCATTCATGTGCTTTCATGTGCTTTCATGTGCTTACCCTAGCCGGTCACATACTTAGTTATATTTCAAATATAGTACACACATGCAGGAGATATACCTTGTACTTATTTCCTGTGATTCCATGATACCATGTTCTTTCAGGTATTTACATATCATGTTCTTTTATGTTCTTACATACCATGTTCTTTCATGTACTTAACATACCCTGTTCTTTCATGTACTTATTCACATGTTCTTTCCTGTACTTTCCATGTTTTCTCGTACTTTCATATCATGATGTCTTGTTCATTACCTAGAATTATACTTGCTCCGCTCCTGAATAGGATATGTTGCAGGTATGCTTGCAGGACATTGTTCTACTCTATGGGCCAGAGCCCGGGATCTTAGCTGAGCAGGATGGTCATGACTTAGCTTGAGGTTCAGGTTTAGACTGTTAGCTTTACTTTTAGATATTGTCTTTAGAATTCATGTACATTTCATTCTTGATGACTCGTACATTTACATACATAGAATTGTGGATTATGGTGATCATTCTGGGATACGTTTTTAGATGCTGTGATTATATATTTTCATGTTTATCTGGTAGATTTCCCTAGTTTGGTACAGCTTACTTTGTTGTGTCTAACGACAAAGGCTGGGCGTGTCCGACTCGTGTCCGAATATTCGGAAGCGGGTCGTGACATATTTTTTGTGGTGGCCTATGCAGGTCTATCCTAATGGTACCTAGGACTTAGCGTACTATTGGGGGACTTGATTAACTAGGGAACTTGATCACAGCATAGAAAAATCGGAAAATAAGGGTATATCAGGTATATCAGGTATATTGATATTCTATAAACACTTGTTGTATTTAGGTCTAGGTTATTTTAACAGTTTTCTGTTTTTCAGATAGTTCAAAATCATGCGACACCGGAACGGTTGATCCACCTATACTTGAGGTCTCCAAGCTTCTACCCCGCAGGTCGTCCCTACTATTCCCATGGGTAGTACGCAGTTGACGGAGACGTTTCAAGAGTTTCTGTCACGCCCCAGAACTAGAATACTGGAGAGCGGGAGAATGACTCAACCAGCTACGTATTACGGGTAGATGAATACCATATAATACGATCAATGCTGTCTAACCAAACGAGGGGGTGCATACTACATAAAGGTCTTTCTATGGTCACTTCACATCTATTGTCTCAATCATTCAATCAAGAATCAGTAATAGAGAACATATGAGATAAAGCAGTAAGGCGTCCCAAACGCTCAATCAAAATGTTCTTGATATCTGGCTTTACAAAACATAGCCAGATGATAAAGCAAGTATACACAATTGTTATCAGCTGTAGTCTGACTTAGTTACAATTATGTAAAAGTAAGTACAAGACAATCCGACTAACATGTCGGTGCCAAACGGCTAAGTATAAAGTAAATGATAAAATGAGCGGTGAAGTAAGGAACCCACTCGAGTCCTCCTGCAATCATTCCTCTAGTATTGACCATCTTAGAGGTAGAAGTAAGCTGGATCCTCGGGAACCGGCTCTAAATCTGGCCATGCAAAACCAGAGAGGTTAGACCTCTAATAGCAAGTACCACAAGGAAGGACGATATGAAGGACTAAAACCAGTAAGTAAGAGGATATAATAATAGATCTCTGCTTGCTACTAGGATTCACATCACATCACGACACTTCGAACCAACCTCCCAACCAAACAATGACAGAAGTTGGCCCGTCATGTCCTGACATTCTGATCATCCCAGTTAGGTAACAGAGTAGTACAGTACACAAAAAAAATCATCTTGAATGACCAATCAACTCCTACGGCTTGCTATTGTGAGTTCCAAGTTATCCTGGAATTATGCAATAGGGATTCCTTAGTTCTCACTATGTGCGAGCAAGGCTAGTCTATCCAGTCAATCAATTGTGCCATACATGAATTAGACGAGTCCCAGCAGGACGCCCGTCATCAATATATAATATATAATAATAATAAAAGCAGATACTGTTCCCTGCCCGTGTGGCAGATTTACAGTATCTGTGGGAACCAGCCGGCCCGTCGGGTACTACTCGTCCCAAGGGGGCTGCCATGTAAGAACTCGGGAATCCATTCTCTCCATGCAATCATTATTTTATTTAACTTAATAGTCCCTACGTTGAGTGAAATTCTATGTCGTGGATCATGGTCATTCAAATGAGTACTTTCGTACGGGGTACGATATGCACAACTCTACAACGATACCAGTGCGGTTAGGTTGCAGGTCTTATATAGCGTAATACAACAATCCAATCTAACCACGGTAATCATGCCTTGACCATAAAGTACACATGCTTCTTTTGTAGAAAATAAATAAATAAATAAATAAATAAATAAATAGATTGAAGCCTGCATGTGCATGTATGTCAATATTCGGGATCAACCAGTCGATCACAATAGTTCATAACATGAACGTGTCTCATTCATTCATTTCAATAAGACTACTAGCCAGTCTCTTAGTTCCAACTAGGAACGCATGATCAATTTAGTCAAGATACCATCGTCATCAATGGTGACAAGGCATGAAAGTCATTTAACATTAAGTGGGTCGAGTCTATAACTCTCAAGGTCAAGTTCCAGTCTTACTAGGTATCCTCAATCAATCAAGACACAGGGCACTAATACACAATCATTAACATGCTAAGATTATCAAGTTCATGTAAAAAGGCATAAGGACATAATAGGAAAATTATTATGCCATCATTTAATGAATAAATAGAAACACCCAGGTCAAGAAGTCACGCCAACCAGTCTATGCTAAGTCCAAAAGTCACGCAAGAATCGTGCGCGTAAAAAGGGTATGCCAAGTCTAGCCTGAAGGAGTGAGCGTATAAAATAATACACGCTGGCAAGCGTGAGCGTGGAAAGAAATTCACGCACACACTGGGTGAACGTGATAGGAAATCCACGTACGCACAGAGTGGACGTGATAGGAAATTCACGCACGCACAGAGTGGACGTGATAGGAAATTCACGCACGCAAGCACAATGTGAGCGTGAAAAGTCACGCACGCAAGCACGAAGACATGAGCGTGAAAAGTCACGCACTTAAGTACAAAGACATGAGCGTGACTCAAAATTCATGCAGACAACGTAAAGACGTGTGCGTGACTAAAAATACACGCTGGCACGTAAGAACATGAGCGTGATTAAAAATACACGCATGCACGCAAGGATGTGTGCGTGACTAAAAATACACGCTGACACGTAAGAACGTGTACGTGACTAAAAATACACGCACGCACGTAAGAACGTGTGCGTGACTAAAGATACACGCACGCACGTAAAGACGTGTGCGTGACTAAAGATACACGCACGCACGTAAAGACGTGAGCGTGAAGGGCTGATGTTTACGTGAGCACGTAAGAACGTGAGCGTACAACATCTCCCAAACTCCATGTCCTATGGAGCCTTCGTCCCAGTGCCAGAAATACACGCTAAGTTGGGAGATCAAGAACCCATGCACAACCGAAAATGTAACAACTTAGATCTAGAGAAAACAAGCCACAGAAATCAAAAATGCCAAGCACTAAACTCTCTCAGAATCATGAGAGGAAGAGTAATGATCCATAAAAATGGATGAAGGAGAAGCAAGATTGTACTTGCCTACTGCTACTGCTGGTGGGTGGAGGGTGATGAGAGGAAGAAGAAGAAGTAATGGTGAGAATGAGAGTTATGAGGAGAGAGAAGGAGATGGTGACTTAAATAGCAAAGGGGGTGGTAGGTGGGAGTTTGGGCCGGGTTGTATTCGGGTCCATCAAGGCCAACCCGAAAAGACTAACTAAAGCAGAGAATAAAATTGCAGAAAAACTAAAATACAGATAATAAATTGCAGAAATTAATTACAGGAAATTAATTAATATGAAAATTAAAGAGCAGATAATTAATTAACATGAAAATTAAAGAGCAGATAATTAATTAATATGAAACATGATAAATACAGATAATGAATTATAGGAATTTAAATACAGGATGATACATGATAAATACTAAATAATTATACATGATAAATACTAAATAAATACATTCAAGCAATATACGTATTAAAATACGCATTCTGGGAACGGGGAGTGACAGTTTCTTGACACCAGCAGGCCGTCCTTTTCCAATTCAGACATTGCAAATACAATTCTCGAGCTAGAGAGGACTCCCAGACTCTCAGACTTTGAACTTCTTCGACACCGAGCGCATATGCTACACCAAGAAGCAGATCAAGAATCTGGAGCCGCTACTGAAGATCATCCAAGTTTCTGAGGACCCGATTTATCTGAAGATTAGAGCCATCAGCCAGGAGATCCAGAATGTAGCACAGACAAGAGGACACAACGGGAAATTAAAGCTCGAGAGAAACATGAAGACATATAATAAAGATAACAACTACTGTGGTTCCGTAAAGAGTCGCCACACTCAGACAACACTTCTTCAGCCCAGCAGGAGATTCAGATTCAGCCGGCTATCATTTGTATTTTCTGTCGCAGCCCAGGACACCACTACGACGAATGCCACAAAAGACGGAGACTACGCTTGTACTGCGGATCACCTACTCACTAAGTCAAAGATTGTCCGTAGACCGTTGATCGTACTGCCCGAGTACAAGCACGAGGAGCACCAGGACCGCAGCAGAAGGACCCGCCTCTCCAGATTCAGTAGCTATATGGAGCACTACCGCATAGACCAGTCTACGTCAGGACAGTGAAAAAGATTGAAGTGATTCCAGTCTCGGAGGGAATACTGAAGACAGATTGAAGACAGAAGACTCTTTTGCATGGTTGGAGGAAACCATGGATCATGATTCATAATCTAGTTTTTCCTTATATTCCTCTTGCACCTAGATTGTTTCTTAGAACTTCCTTGTTTCCTATTTAAGGATTATTAGATTTTATTTCCTATTCTGGAACATTGGTCGCTATTCCAAATGTATTTTGAAAGTTTGTTTCCATTCTTGTTCGTAACTCTGCTCTTATTCGAGATTTTCTTCCTACTCGATAACTTGTTTCCTATGGCGTCGTTTCCTAATTCAAGATTTGGTGCTACTCGAATTTTGTTCCCCATTCAGACCCTGTTGATATTTAAGACTACTTCGGATTACATTCCTATTCAAACTTATGCCATTCAAAACTTTGTTTGAATCTTGCTTCTATTCGAGATTTCATTTGCAGATTTCGTTTTCTAACTTTGAAACTTTGACTCGTTCCCCATGAGATGTTATTTCTCATTCGTGAATTATTTTTCGTTCTATTCACGATCTTGTTTGATCTTGCCTCGTATTTTGAGATTTTACTTGTTTCACATCCGCTATTTAATACCATGTTTTCATAATTCATTTTTCACGACTTTGTTTTCTATTATTGGATTCTACTTGAAATTTTGTTTCCTATTTGAACTGTGTAATATTCGAGAATTATTCCTACTCGGAATATCATTTTGAAACCTTGCTTGAACCTTCGCTTCTATTGATGCTTGTTGGGATTCTATTTCCTATTCCTGATTTTATCTTTATTCGAGATTGTTCTGTATCTGCGGCTTTGTTTCAAACTTAATTGAGATTTGCTTGTCTCATATTTACAATCCAATACCTTGTCTCCTATTGGAACCTGTTTTCTAGTCACTATTCTAAACCTTGTTTCCTTGTTGAAATTTTCTATTCAAGATTTATTTCTTAATTTGAAACTTGTCTCCTATCTAATAACTTGCCTCAGGTCATCCTTCGAGACTCTGTTATCCTTTCGGGATAACATCCCACCTATGGAATCTTGTTACCATTCCAAATATCAGTTGAAATTCTGTTATAATTTGAAACTTCGCTCCCTGTCTAAAATTTTAAATCTCCCTGGCTGCCTTTTGTACTCACTGATTGGATCCCTTGTCATTTTTAGTACCTAATAAATCCTTGTATTCCAACAGTCAGGTAACTTTACCATTTTCGTGACTTGGACTATTGAAACTCATTTTGAATTCCTTAAAACTCTTTTTGAAATCCCGAGGGATAAAGTCGAGAGGCTATTCGATGATCTACTATGGCATGACAGTTGCGCGCAACAGCCATTAGCTGGATTATGGAGACTGAGGGTTCACTGCAGCCAGTAGCGCACTAGCGAGGCAGGAACTCTAAGTTGAAGTGATTTCAGACACCCATAGGTTTTCAAGTACTATCGAGACTTATCATATTCTTCATACCTTGATCTCTTGGGTTGCTTCATCAATGATTGTTGGAAAATGGATAAGGTTGACAGATTATTCGGTAACATGTTGTTATTTGAGTCACGGAACCAAAAGTCCACTGCAGCCAGATATATACTGGCGGGGTAGGGATTCTAGGCAAAGTGATTTCAAATAGCTATATGTTTCCGGACACCATGGAAACTATATCCCTTTTTATATGATTACTGGTTTTCGAGAATCACAGATCCTTGCACGTCCATCCTGATTTGATACCATACCTCATGAGTATTGCGTACGTCTCCTCAATCAACCCTTGCTAAATTTTCCTTCTAGCATTTTATCGTTAGATCATTGAATTCCTCAAAATTGTATATTACCAGATTGTGATTCCGTACTTCGTTTGTGATTTGTCTAAACTTCGATCTTAAGTCATGTCCATCTGACCATGATTTCCTATCTTGTCCTAGTCCACTTTTGATCATACTTAATAGTTGTATCGTCATAAATTTGCTCCTCTAAGTTGTAATTGAACTTCATTACATTCGTGCCTATTTAATACTTGATCATTGTTAGATCGTATTATTTCAACTTCTTGTGTGTACTTGACCTCAAGGCTTAGGGCGTCTCGGAGTTGCACCGGATCGGCAGAAGCATTGGACGGACAGCAGCAGACGGACACTTGAGTTCGAGGTTGGAGACAGAGTATTCCTGAAGATCTCACCTACCAGGGGCATCATCAGATTCGGCAGAGGCGGGAAGCTCAGTCCGAGATTCATCGGACCTTTCGACGTGACGGCGCGGATTGGCGAGGTGGCATATCGATTAGTGCTTCCAGCTAGATTGGAGGGAGTGCACGACGTCTTCCACGTATCTCAGCTTCGACGCTACATTCCAGACCCGAGCCATGTGGTGGACTACTCAGAGTTAGAGGTGGGTCCGAGCTTGACCTACGAGGAGCAGCCAGTGGAGATCCTCGATCGTAGGAAGAAGCGTCTACGGAACCAGACCATTTCTCTTGTCCGCGTCATGTGGAGACACCACTCTCCGGGAGAGTCCACATGGGAGCGTGAGGATGAGATGCGAGAGCGCTACCCTAGCTTATTCACTTGATTGTATTTTTTTTTACATTTTGAGATTTCTATACTTTTTCAATAATACTTGGTGATGTTTCGTGAATCAGTCTTTGGCTTTATTCTGAATTTCGAGGGCAAAAATTTTTAAGGGGGAGAGATTTGTAACTCCACCTTTCTAAAAATATTGGAAATTAAAATTTTTATATTAAATAATGTTTTGGGGTATATTTTTATATTTATATAGGTGAAGAGCTTTGTAGCATTTTAATTTTTATTGGGCTTTAAGTCTTTTTATAGTTGGCCCATTACTGAAAGCCCAAATCAATAGCATGTAATCCTATGGAAAGGATTATTGGCCTGTTACTGAGTTCTTCACATTGAAAGTTTTTCCAATTTCAAATCCTAACGGCCAGGCAGCCATGTGCATCCTTTCTCCTCTCTAACAACCTGTCAGAGCCATTTTTCCGCCAGTAGATTAACCTATTTCCCACGCCACTGCCATAATCCACTCTATAAAATCCCTTCTCCTCTCTGTTGTTGAACAATTCTTCATTCATTTCCTCAACCCATCCTCTTCATTTGGTTCCTCGACTTCTGGGAGCAATGGGAATGGCAGCTATGGCAATTCTCCCCCTCAACGATCGAGCTCTTGTTGAGACGAGCTCAATTCCAGTAAGTATTTGGTTTTTCTGATCAAACTTAATATTGTGTTTCCAAATCCTAAATTTCTTCTCCTTGATTGATCGAGCACTGTAGGGGATTAATTTGTGAACGATCGATCGAACACTTTTCCCTATCGAGAACAAGATCTATTGGTGAGTATTCAACCTAATGTTTTGAATCTAGATTGTGATTTAGTTGATTTCAACTGTGGCTTTCTCCTTCTTAGAACCTTGTGTGTTAGATCAATGGATCGATTGTTCTTGGTTTTAGCTTGAGAAGTGAATCTGGGAATTCTATCAGGTGATTTCGAAAGCGTTATATTTTCTTTGGACAGTCCCTAATATTTCAGTGCATCATATTGATTATCTTTTATTTTCGTGTCCCATGTGTTTGTTTTAATGCCTGAGCAGTATTTTAGACTGATTCTTGGGTCATAGAGGTTGTGTCCGATCCTTGAATCAACAGTTCCTTCAGAACAACCAGGTAACTATGTTCTCTTTGTGAATAAATTGTTTTCCTATTAAGAAGTAGCTTGTGTGGTGATTTGGTTCGAATGTTTATATTGCAGACATCATGGTTAATTGTTGAATCTGGGATATATTGTAGGCATCATGACTCTTTGATGAACCTGGAATATATTCCAAGCATCATGGTTCATTTATGAACCTAAGTTATGCAGTATACTGGTTCACTGTTGAACCTGGGATGGCATGGGTAAATCATATCATGATTATGATTGGTATTTGCATATGCCACTTCTGGTTGAACATGAGGACAGCCATGTGATTTGGGAGGCATGTCAATGAAGTGATGATTCAATCTGTTTTCATCAATGTCCTGATCGAATACATATGTATCAGGGGCCCCTTTCACTGTCTGGGTAGTTGTTGGACCTTTGACTGGATCATTTTATTCATTGGGAACTTCCTATCTTATTGATTTAAGTTGTCAATCATATGCTAATGGATAATATGATTCTTGAGAATACTTCTCGAGTGGCTACCTAGCAGCCATTGGAACTAAACTGGATAGCAGGGGGTGGTTGTGACTATTGGAATCAGTCTCAGTCTCCCTTGGGAGTACTTGACTGGTTGAGCATCAAATTTGGGATTTGTTGGGGCCAATTTCATACAACCTATGATGTTTCAAGCTAGTTGAAATCTGAGGTTGTCCTATAGCTTTCTTATGCATTGGTTTTACCATACATATGTTGGAGAGAATGATTCCTATTTGTTGCATGCTGCAACTGAGAATATCCTGTTAGCATTTCCTGGGAATGGGATTCAATTCATTAATTCCTGGGAATTGGAATCCCAGTTCAGTTGGAATTAGAACTCATGTGCAGTGTTTTGCTGAGCTATGTGGGTTCCTGTTGGACCTGGGAGAGTAAACCCAGGTTTTGTTTGGACTGTTGAATGCAGGACACTTCATATTTTGAATATTTACTGTTCAAAATGATATGAAGGATCTGTCACGAGTCTGAGCCATTCCCTGTTAATTGAGGACTGATGTGTTTACATGTACTATTTTGTTAGCTCTTATTTCCTTACTCCTAGCTAAATCTTGTGTCACCTTCTTGAATTAAATTGAGTGTTGATTTGCAAGACAACTTATGGACATCAAGTCCTCTTGCATGACTGCTGTTTGGTTACACTTACACTGCAGCAAGGATAGTTAGGTTATTTTGCCATGTCAGTTTAGGCAGAGGGTAATTTCAATGTGTGTTGATCACTGATATGTGGGGTCTTGGTTTATATAGGCAGCAGTATGGAGAGTTTGTCCAGGCCTTGGTTGGCTTGTGATGAGTTGAAACTGGAACAACCAATTCAGGACTGATGTCCAGTTGTTTTGAACTGGGTTTACATGGAAACCTTGTCATAGAGTTCCTGTTTAGCACTGGATTTCCTGTAGGACTGGTAGACTGACACCAAGGATTCAATCTAGTTTTGGCTTAACAAAGGTTACAGTTGTCCTGTTTAGGACTGAGCAAGACATAGAAACTCTTATGTGCAGAGTGTATGTCATTGAACACAGGTGACATACTCAGTCCTGTTTTGGGCTGATATAGTTACATTAAGACTGAATGTCCATTGTACTTTAGAACTGGAAGTATCTATGGTTCAGTGAACAGATTGCCTTGACCTTATGTCTTAGATGGTCATCCAGGATTCTTGAGTTTAAGTTGCCTTTTTGAACACTTGTCTCATAGCAACTCATGTATTATACTGTTTAAGTATATAAGTACTTATTATTTAGGGTTCTTAATAGTTTAGAATATAGTTAATAATTTTGATACTCTATAGGAAACCCTAGAACTAAGGTTTATATTAGAAATTAATCGTGATTAGAATCTTTTGATAACCAATTAGAATTAGCCTGTTTATTAACCCACTTGTACCCATCATTGTTATATACAGGAGGATATCTAGCTCTTTTGCCTACTTGTACTTTCCTGGAGCAAGGTAAGTACACTCTACGGTCTTGTGCATTTTATTATATCCTGTGCTTTCTTGATTGACACATTGCAACACGTCATGTACTTTCTGGTGCTCATGTTTGTAGAAGCATGGAATTTCACAACCAGAAAGTCCATGCGCCAGACACTACATGCGCTAGAACTCAGACGAAGAACTTCACAGCAAGATCAATAAAGATAGACATTCGAAAGAAGACTTTTTTTTGATATACAGAAGTCTATTACATGTCTAAGAAAAGGTTGTACAAAGGAGAATTTTTACAAAGGAAAGATCCTAAGTCTACAGCCAGCGGCTACCACGCGCCTCCAGATAAGCGCAGCAGCCACCATGCGCCATCAGTCAGGCGCAGCAGACATCATGCGCCTCCAACCAGGCGCATCCTACCATATCTTCAGCAGCTCAGTCATGTGCATCCAGCTCAGTTATGTGCATCCCTTCAGCAGCCCAGTTATGTGCCGCTCTTCCAGCCAGGCTCACCTGATAAGTGCTTCGTCAAGCAAAGCATTTAACCCTCTGCCTGGAACCAAGGAAGAGAAGAGCACCGCAAATGCTGTGGCCAGGGGAGGCTTCGAAAGAGCCTCCAAAGGCGAAGGAAGACCGTGATCGAAACCGCGGCTAAAGGAGCAGCTTTCAACACAACCAAAGTGGGCAAACCCCACTTTGAAGGAAGATAGAGCCTAGCACCGCCATTCCGATCTACGGCTCTTCCGAAATAACGGAGACAAGGCCCGAGCATCCCTATCTTTGGATGCAACAGGCACCTTCCGCCTGCCTCGGAAGCCCTCGACTCCGTCTTTTGGATGTAACAGTCACCTTCAAGTGCATCGAAGACAACACAGCGTCTCATCTTCACCCTCGGGAGCACTTCGTCAACAGAATGCACCCGCATGTTCAAGTTCATGTTGGAAGTACGTGAGGGAATGAGAAGCAAATCTTCTCTCCATGCCACTATTTATAGGCCGGGCAGATCAAACCCACGCGCCAAGTGGATGGCCCTCCGAATTCTGTGCAATGAATTTACATTAAATGGATGAACCGGACGCCTCGAATTCAGCCAAACGGCTATTTATAGCACTCGAAGAGCGAGACAGCCGCATCATTAAAAGACATGTCCGATGCGCCAGCCAGACAGCGCATCACACGGACGCGCCCTTCGGCATCAGGCGCATCACACAGACGCGCCCTACAGTACTCGGCGCATTACAGAGGGTGCACCCCCACACATCTCCATACCGAGTGGAACGCCAACCGACGCGCCCACTCAGCTGTCCATCGAACGTCACCAACATTAAATGCTGAACTGACAGAGTTGGCAGCATGCCTCCCAAAGTCTGAACAGTTGACGGCTTTTTCAGAAAATGAAGCGTCGACAACGTCAGCATCATCATGACTTTATTTCGACGGCTACTGCCACGTGGCCACTCAACCAACCGCATGCGCCTCTACGGCCATGCGTCCAAATCAGCATGCACCTCAAAAGCCATGCGCCCCAGGCTGCTCTCTGAAAGACAGAAGGAAAGTCGCCTGCATGCGCCTCAAAAGCCATGCGCCCTAAATGGTTTGTAACTCCTAAAGGTTATGAGCCGCAGCCTCCTCCTGCGCCCAATCCAAGGCGCAGCTCACCAGATCACTCCTCTCCACCAAATTCGAGATCTTCGAACCATGAGTCGACGACACGTGTCTTTTGACTCAACTCGTCCAAGATTTCAGCAACGGAAAGATCTTCTCTCTGCTACGTGCCGTCTCACAACAGCAGTATGAAGGGTTCTCTCCCTCGATAAGGGTGCAGCATCCGTGCGCCTCCATCAGCAACCTCCACGTGGCGTCCCTACACCGGCGCATCCTGCATGCGCGCATGAGCAGCCAGCCTACAAAACTATAAATAGAAGGATCATCTCCTTCACACAGAGGAGACTCACAACACAGAGAGAATCCACAACAGAGAATCACCGGAGAGGCAGTTCTAGACACTCAACGTCTTCCTCCTCTCAGCAAGCTCCAGCACCCAGAGCAATCAACACCTTCAGAGAACCGATAACCGTCGTCAGCCGGTCAACGGAGTCAACGCATTACCACTCGCTCCATTGGCACTAAGGACCCAGCTTAAACAAAAGTGTACTCCTAGGACTACATCTAAGTCCTATATTGTATCACTGTTCTGTTTGTATTAAAATTTCAATCAAAACAATTTTAATGGCAAACAAGCTGGCGACTCTGCTGGGGACTTCTTTCTCCTCTACCGAGAAGGTTGTGTCACAGGCCGACGACGTGAAGGTGGGCACCTTCCACAAGACGCTGGTAGTACGCCTCAATCAACAGACGTACGAGGAGTTCATTTCTGAAGGAAGTGCGAGTCCTTCAAAGCGGCTGTCGAAGCCGAAGAAGACCCGCGCAGTCTGGGTACGCAAAGTCGACGCCTCGGGCACCACCGTTGAAGGGGATGCGCCTGTCCAGCCTTCCCTTCCTGCTGACGTCCTCAGCAGTCAAGGTGCGCCCGCTGATGCAGCGCATCTCTCGGGGAAGCGTGCGGCTGACCACGTTCCCCAGCCATCTTTCTCTCAGGCGAGGAAGATACGTCGACGGAGCAGGGGCGCAGCCAATGCCCCGCGCATCACTTCTGATGCACCACAAAGATCCTCTGTCTTTGACAGACTCACTCGCTGTAATGGCGAGGAGAATTTGGATGCTGAGTACTATGCACCCCAGCGGGCTGGTACGAAGAAATCCAAGGCGGCACGGGCCATGCGCCACAAACGTGCTATGCCAGCAGCCGGCCAGAGGCATGCGCTTACAATCACGCGCGTTGCCGATGGCAAGCTGTACAAGGTTGACTCAAGTGCTTCTGCACCGACAACGAGTCGACCTTCAAAGTCCTCATCTCGCTTGGGCGCATTCACTGCGTGCACAACCAAGCCGAGAGAGGCAAACTCAGTGGTCTTGAACTCCCGCGCCTCCTCTGGTTGTGCGTTTGAGGTCCGTTCAAGTCACTTCAAATGCTGTGGTTCCCCCACTACTGATCGTGATGCCTGCTTGGTATTAGATCAGGGGGCGCAGCACTCACCCGACCACCCCGGCGCTTGGCCCTGCCATGCGCCTGAGAGGGGTGTGAGGGTAGCACTCTCCTCCAACGACCTGCGCAACGTGATCACTCACAAGCGCCGGTCAGGAGAGTTGACCAACAAGCACGATGCGCCTCTCACGGGGCACACTTGTGCAGTGGTCACCATCAACTGCTGTTGCAAGACGGCAGTACCGCCAAAGCAGTCGGTCTTCCAACGGCTACAATCATCGACACCCCTCCGACATCGCCTTGGGACGAAGGTGTCAGCAGAAGAGGAGCTAAAGGTTGCTTCATGCAACGTGATCTCCAACTCCTCATCTGTCCGGAAGACGACTGCCAATTCCTCGTCTTCATCCAAAAGCCAGCCGAGGAAAACTAAGGCAGCTGTCTCGACCTCTGGAGTGTTCAAAGGCACTCGGTCGAGGAAGAAGTTCTTGGAGGAAGCTGGGGGTAGCCAGACCCTTGTCGAGCCTCCTTCCGAAGACGAAGATGTCCAAAGCACAGCTGCGGCGGATCTTCATCAAGGCGAAGATGGCCTCCCTGAAGCCCCTCAAAATGACGATGTCCTCCAGGACACCGCCGGGGGTAGTGCTGGAAACGAAGAGGCCCTTCAAGACAGAGCTGAGGGCAGTCAGGCCCTTGCAGATGCGCCTGTCGAAGACGAACTCCAGAATATGGCTGGGGGTGGCCAAACACCAGGAGAAGTGACTCCCCCACATGATAGCGAGGCTGAGAGCGAAGCCTCAACTAATCCATCCACTTCCGGCCGTGTCATGACAGTATACATGACCGGGGGTGATCTTGAGACTGATGCGCCGCCACAGGACATTGTCCAGCGCATAGACTCGCTAGAAGGAGGACTCAAAACCCTCTCTGCCTCAATGCAAGCACTGACTCAAGCAGTGTTTGAGATGCGGTCGGCCTTGATCAGGACACCTTCAAATGGTCCCGACCCAGGAGCCAATGGAGAGTCGAGTGTGCCCCTCCAACGGACACCCTCAGACACAGAAGCACCCCGGACGTCGGAGCCCTCAAACGCTCCACTCCAGGTGGTACCTCCTTCCCTGACTCCTAGCTCCATGGAGGACGTGGTCGAAATGATCAAAGATCTGCGGGAGCGCTTCGAGTCCAAGAACAGGCAGGAGGAGCGCCAGAAGATGGGCATTCCCCAGCCTTATCCCCTTGAGTGGAACAAGATGGTTTATCCCCCAAAGTATAAACCATAAACACTCACGCCGTATGACGGAAAGGACTCTCCACGACGGTACCTGACGTACTTCCAGTCGCAGACAGGGCATCTTCCGAAGGAGGACGCGCTCCTCACCAGCATCTTTGTTGGGGCCCTGAAAGGGGTGGCGTATGACTGGTACTGCAGCCTCCCCGATAATTCCATATCGTCCTTCGACGACCTGACACGCCTCTTCCTCGACCGCTTCTACGACGGTGGGAAGGACATGACGATGGCGTCTCTCATTGAGATACGCCAGAAGGACAAGGAAACGGTTCGGGCATTCATCGAACGCTTCCGTCAGGCCTGCTTCAGGCTACCTCCAGGCATGCCAGAGCATGCGCTTCTCTCCACTTGCAGTATGAACATGCTGCCTGCAGTAAAGCTCTGGCTTAACTCTACTCCCCCTCCCGACTGGAGCTCCCTAATCATCGAAGTTGAAGCTGCAGAGAAGAAGGCGGCCAATGCACGTCTTCTGGGTGTTAGCTTCCCCGCCTTTGACGATAAGGGGAAAAAGTCCGCAATCAACAACTCCGGACGAGAAACAAAGGAGAAACAGGCATTGACTGTTAATGCCTCGAAGGACGCATCTGTGCCTACTCAAAAGCCTCCACTGGCACCGAGACCCAAGGAGGTTTATTCATTCAATGATGACGACACCCTGCAACTCTTTGAGATACTGAAGCAGGGTGACAAGATCAAGCTTCCGGACCCGAAGCGGCCCGATGAAGTCGGGAAAGTGGACAACCCGAGGTACTGTCACTACCATCGGTTTGTCGGACACCCGTCCAAGGACTGCTACGTCCTCAAAAATTACATCCAGCGCATGATCAATGCGGATGTAATCTCCGTCGACTACGAAGAGAAGACGGTGTCAGCTAATGTGGTGTCACTTCAGTTCGGCACCTTGCCGTCGACTACCACACAAGATGGCGTCGTCCCCATCCCTAAGGCGACAATGGAGGTGGTGAACTTGCCACCTACCCGCGACAATGTGAGTGGACTCATCCCACTCACCACATCTCGAGGAGAGGTCCTCTGGGTTCACCCCGACCTCGTCTCCGAGGTGACTCAACCGGAGGTACGCTCTACCTCCAAATCAAAAGGCAGGAAGATCAAGTCTTGCCGTATGGTCTCTTCTTCAACAGAAGAAGCACTTCCAGTGCAGACGCGTGTACAACAGAACGCTCAGCCCGGCGAAGCTGCCGCCGAGGTGGTGCCTCCCGGCACAATCCCTGAGGAGGGCCCGTCTAAACCCTCAGCAGCCAATAAGCAGAAGCAGGTGGAGGCTCATTTTGACAGACCTCTACGGAAGGAGAATGCTTCGGGGCTAGCCAAGCCCTACAACTTTGACATACTGGCATAACTGGCCAGTACTCCTGCGCGCTTATCTTTGTTTGAGCTCCTGCGTCTTTCCAAAGACTCCCGAGAAGCTCTCTGCGAAGCTCTGAAGGACGCTGACTCATCAAGACCTCCCGCCACTCGAGCCTGAACCTGATACCGGCAGAGTACAAGTTTATCGGTATACGGATACAGCAAAGCACATCATCCAGAAGATGGGCTACGACCTGAAAAGCAACAAAGGCCTAAACTATGGCAAGGGTCGACCTCTCCCTCTCCAGTGTTCAACACCCAAAGGAAGGCCGCAAAACTACTACAACAAAACTCGACGGGGGATAGGCTATGTCACGCCACCATCAACCCCAGAGAGCTCAGACGTAGAAGACGTAGAACATTTCCACTCGTCCGAAGCGTCGACTTGGGATTCTGATACCAGTATTAGATCAGTCTTCAGGAAAGTGCTGTCAGCTAACATGACGTCAGTACAACCTCAAAAAGGTGAAGGCGAAGACCAAACGCCGGAACCCTTCGAAGAAGAACCCTGGGCTCAACGCCTAGGAGAGCAATATGAGTCTCGTTTTGAGTTACGTGAACCTCCCACCGAAGACGAAGTCGAACAGATCGACCTTGGGGACGGATCTTCTTCCAAACCCATCTTCGTCAGCAAAAGCCTAGAAGGAGAAGACCGAGAGGCTTTAACCCAGCTGGCTAAAGAGTATATTGACGTCTTTGCCTGGAGCTACGAAGACATGCCGGGACTCGATCCACAGATCGCAATGCATAGGTTGAACATCTTACCTGATGCCAAACCTATCAAACAACAACAACGACATTTCCGTCCGGACATCATGAATGCCATCGATCAGAAAGTGGACAAACTCTTGACTAGCGGCTTCATCCGTGAGGAACAACACCCAGATTGGATAGCCAACGTCGTACCTGTCACCAAGAAGAACGGGAAGATACGAGTCTGTATCGACTTCAGGGACCTCAACTCTGCTTGCCCGAAGGATGAATTCCCGCTCCCAACCACCGATGTAATGATCGACAACACATGTGGCTTTGAACGCATGTCCTTCATGGACGGGTATTCAGGCTACAATCAAATCAAGATGTTCTCCGATGACGCAAAACACACGTCATTCAGGACTCCGAAAGGTGTTTTCTGCTACACAGTAATGCCCTTCGGCTTGAAGAATGCCGGTGCAACATACCAACGAGCGATGAGTACCATCTTCCGTCAACATCTTCGCAAGACAGTTGAGTGTTATGTTGGCGACATCGCAGTCAAGAGCCGCCTCAAAAGAGATCACCTACAGGACCTGAGGACGGTCTTTGATCTCATGTGGGCACATCAACTCAAAATGAACTCCGCTAAATCCTTCCTGGGGGTTTCTAGCGACAAATTCTTGGGCTTTGTCATCACGACAAAAGGCATTCATGTCGATCCCGAGAAGACTAAAGCCATCCTCAACATGGACCCTCCGAAGAACCTTCGAGAACTTCGGGGCTTACAGGGACGTCTGGCATACATCCGGAGGTTCATAGCAAACCTCTCCGGTAAATGTCAACCCTTTACTCAGCTCATGAAGAAGGGAGTCTCTTACGTCTGGACAGAGGAGTGCCAAAAGGCTTTCGACGACATCAAGGCTTACTTGACAAGCCCGCCGGTCCTAGTGGCACCTGTCGCCGGCAAACCATTCCTCCTCTACGTCCGTGCCATGGATCATTCCCTCGGCGCTTTACTGGCTCAAAACAGCGATGCAGGCTACGAGCAAGCAATCTACTACCTCAGTCGAACACTCATCGGGGTCGAACACCGGTACAACCCCGTTGAAAAGGAGTGGTTGGCTTTGGTGTTTGCCATTCAGAAGACTCGTCATTACGTCTCGGGCCAGACAATTCACGTCATCTCCCGAGTCAATCCACTCAGAGTTCTCATGACGAAGCCAGGGTCATTAAACTCCCGGCTGGCTACATGGGCGATCCTACTAATGCCATACAACATGGTGTTTGTCCCGTAGAAGGCGGTCAAGGGTCAGGCTCTGGCTGACTTTTTAGCTGCACACCCCATCCCAGAATCTTCAAAACTCTATGAAGACATCCCGGATGAAGTCCAAGAATCAAACGTCACTGAAGGAAGCCCCGTTTGGCGGATGTTCTTCGATGGCGCTTCAAGAACGGGCCCCAACGGCCAAATCATCGCAGGAGTGGGGGTAGTCTTGGTCTCCCCCGATCAGCTGGTCATCCAGCGCGCATACTCTCTTTCAAAGCCGTGCTCCAACAATGTTGCTGAGTACAACGCACTCGTCATGGGACTCCAGCTAGCACAACAGCTAGGGGTGGATCATCTGGAAGCCTACGACGACTCGAAACTCGTCGTAAACCAGATTCGGAGGCAATACGAGGTTCGCCATGAAGATTTGATCCCTTACCATGAAGTTGCATTGAACATCATTTCAACCTTTACTGGGTTCTTCATCGAACATGTACCCTGTCTACAAAACTTGGAGGCTGACGCTCTGGCTGGCCTCGCAGCCTCATTGGCCGTGCCCCTTGGGACTCAACACTATGTCACGGTAACTGGCCGAGACTTGATTTGTCCCAGAAACAACCTATGTTTGCAAATGGCTCACACCGTGCCGACAAACACCGATGTTAATGTCCGAGACTGGAGATTCCCATTCATCGACTTCGCCGTCTACGGAATCCTTCCGGAAGACCCGAAGGAAGTCGTCTCAGTCAGGAGACGCTCTCTTTGATTCTACTACGATACAGCCACTAAAATGCTGTACCGACGCTCCTTCGACGGGCTTCTCCTTCGATGCCTGTCTAACGAAGAAGCGGCCGAAGCTCTTCGAGAAGCTCATGACGGAACTTGCGGAGCTCACCAACCAGGTCCTAAGTTGCAAGATCGACTGCGACGTACGGGCTACTACTGGCCAACCATGGCCGCCGACGCAGTGGAATATGCTAAGAAGTGCCATGCATGCCAACTTCATGCAGACTTCATACATACACCGTCTGAACCTCTACATCCTACAGTCGCCTCTTGGCCATTCGAAGCCTGGGGCATGGACATTGTAGGACCAATCACCCCTCCTTCATCAAGAGGACATCGTTTCATCCTGACCATCACCGATTACTTCTCCAAATGGGCGGAAGCAGTCCCACTAGCGGAAGTAAAAAGCTCCAGGGTGGTCAGCTTTATCAAACACCATGTCATTTACCGTTTCGGAGTACCCAGGCAAATTATTCATGACAATGGTCCCCAGTTCATCAGCCACATTTTCAGCAGGTTCTGTGACAAGAATCGCATTCAAAACGTGGCCTCAACCGCCTACAATCCGGCAGCAAATGGATTGGCCGAGGCGTTCAACAAAACTATCGTCAGGCTGCTCAAAAAGGTCGTGTCATCCAACAAATACGACTGGGACGAAAAGCTCGGCGAATGTCTTTGGGCCTACCGCACAACGGTACGGACCCCAACAGGCAACACACCATTCTCCCTGGTCTACGGGAGCGAAGCGGTACTGCCTCTCGAGATCCAGATCCCCTCACTCCGAGTAGCGATCACAAACAAACTCACAGAAGAAGACAATCAACGTCGTCGTCTGCGGGAACTGGAGGCACTTGACGAAAAGCGTCTCCTAGCTCAACAACGCATCGAACTTTACCAAGCCCGTATATCACAGGCTTTCAACAAGAAGGTCAAGCAAAGAACTTTCCAAGTTGGCAACCTGGTTTTAGCAGTCAGAAGGCCAATGGTGTTAACTCACAAGACACCAGGGATGTTCGAGCCCAAATGGGAAGGACCCTTCATCATTGAGACGGTATACTCAAACGGTGCTTACCGCCTCGCCAAACCCAATGGGGACTTGTTCATGATGCCCATCAACGGCAAGTTCCTAAAGAAGTACTATTCTTGACATCCTCCAAGACATGTATTTCCCCAAACAACCTCTTTTCACAAAATCAAACGCTTCCGGAACCCAGCTGTTCCGTGGCATCCTTCCGTAGAAAGATAACCACGTCCACATTACCTCTGAGTTGTCCCTCTACATCCTACAAAGCAGAACCTTACATTTCGTGAGCTTACGCTATCCTTCATGTTTACCACGTCCACATTACCTCTGAGTAAACATCCCGTACAAACAACTCCTGTGTTGTCGTACATTGATCGCAGAACTTCCACGTCCACATTACCTCTGAGTTGTTCAGCGTATCCCCCAGGATCATTCCTACCACGTCCATAAATACCTTTGAGTAGGAAGATTCTATCATTTGAACCTAATGATTGCCATGTCCACATTACCTCTGAGCAAACATGTTGGTTCCTTCAAACTTATTATCTGTACCTAAAAACCAAGGTGCGCAAAAAATAATAGGTCCACATAAATCATCAAGTTCATGAGATCAAAAATGAACACATCACAAAAAAAGAGATAGTGTATTTCTTTATTTTTCAAAAAAGGGAGTACAAAAATACGCTATTTCCCCAGCAAGAGTCGCAAGAGTGATAGGTACATGACAGACTCCTTCGCTTTCTCCTTCCCCTTGCCGGCAGCACCGCGAGGAGTCTTGGAAGCCATTCTCTCGAGGAAGGAGAAGTTAGGGTTTTGAAGAAGAAACTCTAAAGAAGCAGAGGCACAGAGAAGAAGAACCCTTTCTCTCTCCAACTCTTACCTATTTATAGGGCTTGGTCGCACGCGTGAACAGATGACGTGTGATCTCAGCCGTCGCCTCGGGTTCTGTGCAAGGATAGCAGCAAATAAAACCAAAAGATCATCATTAATCTTTTCGGTTACCGAGGCACCATCATTATTAACTGAGAAGAGCATGCGCCCGAACAGGCATGCGTCCAGAAATCATGCGCCCTGACCTCCATGCTTCTTATTCAAAGTATCCCAAAACTTATTCAAAAGTTTTGAAAACTTTGAAGGGGGTCTTGTAGAAGCATGGAATTTCATAACCAGAAAGCCCATGCGCCAGACACTACATGCGCTAGAACTCAGACGAAGAACTTCACAGCAAGATCAATAAAGATAGACATTCGAAAGAAGACTTTTTTTGATATACAGAAGTCTATTACATGTCTAAGAAAAGGTTGTACAAAGGAGAATTTCTACAAAGGAAAGATCCTAAGTCTACAGCCAGCGGCTACCACGCGCCTCCAGATAAGCGCAGCAGCCACCATGCGCCATCAGTCAGGCGCAGCAGACATCATGCGCCTCCAACCAGGCGCATCCCACCATATCTTCAGCAGCTCAGTCATGTGCATCCAGCTCAGTTATGTGCATCCCTTCAGCAGCCCAGTTATGTGCCGCTCTTCCAGCCAGGCTCACCTGATAAGTGCTTCGTCAAGCAAAGCATTTAACCCTCTGGCTGGAACCAAGGAAGAGAAGAGCACCGCAAATGCTGTGGCCAGAGGAGGCTTCGAAAGAGCCTCCAAAGGCGAAGGAAGACCGTGATCGAAACCGCGGCTAAAGGAGCAGCTTTCAACACAACCAAAGTGGGCAAACCCCACTTTGAAGGAAGATAGAGCCTAGCACCGCCATTCCGATCTACGGCTCTTCCGGAATAACGGAGACAAGGCCTGAGCATCCCTATCTTTGGATGCAACAGGCACCTTCCGCCTGCCTCGGAAGCCCTCGACTCCGTCTTTTGGATGTAACAGTCACCTTCAAGTGCATCGAAGACAACACAGCGTCTCATCTTCACCCTCGGGAGTACTTCGTCAACAGAATGCACCCGCATGTTCAAGTTCATGTTGGAAGTACGTGAGGGAATGAGAAGCAAATCTTCTCTCTATGCCACTATTTATAGGCCGGGCAGATCAAACCCACGCGCCAAGTGGATGACCCTCCGAATTCCGTGCAATGAATTTACATTAAATGGATGAACCGGACGTCTCGAATTCAGCCAAACGGCTATTTATAGCACTCGAAGAGCGAGACAGCCGCATCATGAAAAGACATGTCCGATGCGCCAGCCAGACAGCGCATCACACGGACGCGCCCTTCGGCATCAGGCACATCACACAGACGCGCCCTACAGTACTCGACGCATTACAGAGGGTGTGCCCCCACACATCTCCATACCGAGTGGAACGCCAACCGACGCGCCCACTCAGCTGTCCATCGAACGTCACCAACATTAAATGCTGAACTGACAGAGTTGGCAGCACGCCTCCCAAAGTCTGAACAGTTGACGGCTTTTTCAGAAAACGAAGCGTCGACAACGTCAGCATCATCATGACTTTATTTCGACGGCTACTGCCACGTGGCCACTCAACCAACCGCATGCGCCTCTACGGCCATGCGTCCAAATCAGCATGCGCCTCAAAAGCCATGCGCCCCAGGCTGCTCTCTGAAAGACAGAAGGAAAGTCACCTGCATGCGCCTCAAAAGCCATGCGCCCCAAATGGTTTGTAACTCCTAAAGGTTATGAGCCGCAGCCTCCTCCTGCGCCCAATCCAAGGCGCTGCTCACCAGATCACTCCTCTCCACCAAATCCGAGATCTTCGAACCATGAGTCGACGACACGTGTCTTTTGACTCAACTCGTCCAAGATTTCAGCAACGGAAAGATCTTCTCTCTACTACGTGCCGGCTCACAACAGCAGTATGAAGGGTTCTCCCCCTCGATCAGGGCGCAGCATCCGTGCGCCTCCATCAGCAACCTCCACGTGGCGTCCCCACACCGGCGTATCCTGCATGCGCGCATGAGCAGCCAGCCTACAAAACTATAAATAGAAGGATCATCTCCTTCACACAGAGGAGACTCACAACACAGAGAGAATCCACAATAGAGAATCACCGGAGAGGCAGTTCTAGACACTCAACGTCTTCCTCCTCTCAGCAAGCTCCAGCACCCAGAGCAATCAACACCTTCAGAGAACCGATAACCGTCGTCAGCCGGTCAACGGAGTCAACGCATTACCACTCGCTCCATTGGCACTAAGGACCCAGCTTAAACAAAAGTGTACTCCTAGGACTACATCTAAGTCCTATATTGTATCATTGTTCTATTTGTATTAAAATTTCAATCAAAACAATTTTAATGGCAAACAATGTTCCTTGTTCTTATTACTTGTACCTGGGGTAGGGAAATATACTATCTATGTGACCAAACCCAAGAAACAACTCAGGTGTGTTTAGCTTAGACCCCGCATCGTGCACACGGGTCCTAAGCCGTACCATTCATGTGCTTTCATGTGCTTACCCTAGCCGGTCACATACTTAGTTATATTTCAAATATAGTACACACATGCAGGAGATATACCTTGTACTTATTTCCTGTGATTCTATGATACCATGTTCTTTCTGGTGTTTACATATCATGTTCTTTCATGTTCTTACATACCATGTTCTTTCATATACTTTACATACCCTGTTCTTTCATGTACTTATTCACATGTTCTTTCCTGTACTTTCTATGTTTCCTCGTACTTTCATATCACGATGTCTTGTTCATTACCTAAAATTGTACTTGCTCCGCTCCTGAATAGGATATGTTGCAGGTATGCTTGCAGGACATTGTTCTACTCTATGGGCCAGAGCCCGGGATCTTAGCTGAGCAGGATGGTCATGACTTAGCTTGAGGTTCAGGTTTAGAATGTTAGCTTTACTTTTAGATATTGTCTTTAGAATTCATGTACATTTCATTCTTGATGACTCGTACATTTTATTCTTGATGACTCGTACATTTACATACATAGAATTGTGGATTATGGTGATCATTCTGGAATACGTTTTTAGATGCTGTGATTATATATTTTTATGTTTATCTGGTAGATTTCCCTAGTTTGGTACAGCTTACTTTGTTGTGTCTAACGACAAAGGCTGGGCGTGTCCGACTCGTGTCCGAATATTCGAGAGCGGGTCGTGACAGTGATACTGTAGGTTGACATCATAATCCACAAGAAGCTTCAGCCATCTCCTCTGACGCATGTTAAGATCCTTCTGGATGAACACATACTTCAGGCTCTTGTGGTCGGTAAAAATCTCTACCGTATCTCCATATAGGTAGTGCCTCCACAACTTAAGTGCAAACACTACTACTGCCAGCTCCAAGTCATGGGTTGGGCAATTCCTCTCATGATCACGAAGTTGTCGTGACGCATATGCTATTACCTTCCCATGCTGCATCAAAACACATCCTAGACCTCTGCCTGAAGCATCGCAATATACTGAGAATCCTCCAGTTCCATCTGGAAGCGTGAGAATGGGTGCCGTCATCAAGCCTCGCTTCAACTTCTCAAAGGAATCCTGGCACTCTGCTGTCCAAGTAAACTGCACATCCTTGCGGGTCAACTGGGTCAATGGCGCTGAGATCCGAGCAAAGTCTGAAACAAATCGTCGATAGTAGCCGGCCAATCCAAGAAAACTGCGAACTTCTGCAACCGTGCTGGGCACTGGCCATGTCTCAATGGCCATAATCTTCTGAGGATCCACTTCCACACCTCCCCTGGTGATGATATGACCCAAGTACGAAATGCGATCGAGCCAGAACTCGTATTTACTGAACTTGGCATACAACTGGTGCTCTCTGAGAATCTGAAGAACAACTCTGAGATGCTGCTCATGCTCCGCCTCACTTTTGCTGTAGACCAGGATGTCGTCTAGAAACACGATCACGAACTGATCCAAATAGGGCATGAAGATGCGATTCATGAGGTCCATGAATACAGCTGGCGCATTGGTTGCTCCAAATGGCATCACAAGGAACTCCCAATGCCCATACCTAGATCTGAAAGCAGTCTTCGGGATGTCCTGCTCTTTGACTCTGATCTGATGGTATCCTGACCACAAGTCGATCTTCGAGAATACTGCTGCCCCCTTGAGTTGATCAAACAAGTCATCTATCCTCGGGAGAGGGTATCTGTTCTTGATTGTCACTGAGTTCAAGGTACGATAATCTACACATAATCTGGACGTACCATCCTTCTTTTTCACAAGAAGCATCAGGGCTCCCCAAGGCGATCCACTTGCACGAATGAATTCCTTGGTTCTAAGTTCTTCAATCATCTTGTACAATATCTCTAATTCTGACTGCGCCATCCTATAGACTCTCTCTGACACTGGGGCTGTTCCGGGAATCAAGTCGATGGTGAACTCGATCTCCCGCTCTGGCGGCATCCCTGGAAGCTCTTCGGAAAAAACATCTGAAAACTCCTCGACTATCCGAGGTAACTACACTGCTGCTACTGCCATCCGCAACACTGGAGGAGAAGGTTCAACTTCGCCTCGGGAAAAGAAAAACTCTGGCTCGCCTGGAATGCTAAAAACAACCCTACCAATATGGCAGTCTATCCTAGCATACTGGTCCCTCAACCAATCCATCCCTAAGACCATATCATAATCGGCCATCGGGAACTCTATCAATCTAGCGGAGAACTCTCTACCGCTAACTACGATCCGACACGAGAAAAACTAAGGAAGATAAGAATAATAACAAATATCAGTATCACTTGAACAACTAGAATCTACATCATGAAAACTAAGGAAGATAAGACAAGAAATAATAACAATATCACTTGAACAACTAGAATCTACAATGATCATATGAGACAAGAATAAAACAGAAGGAAACAATAACAACACTAAGTAACTACCAGACCTAGAACTCCTGAGAGACACTCACGGTGAAGAATACCGAGAACCACCCCAGCTAGCAACATCCTGTAATCCAATACTGAAGGCACAACTACTCCTAAAATTTTGTCAACATATCCAGTCAGGATGGAACGAGCACAAATCTCAAATAACAGTTCTAATTAGACGATATTGAAAATATAGCAGTAAATAGAGAGAATATACAATAAATCAAGAAATATACATGTGAGTATCATGGCAAGGTAAGCTGTAAATCTAGAGCTAGAACAAGGCAAGTAAAACTGATCATGGCATGTACAAGAATCAAGAATCATCTATCTAAGTGTGTGAGCACTAGTTTCAACATGTGGCCGGCTTGGGTCTGCACAAGGTCTACTGGCCTGGTTAATCATACGTGGAGTGTATGATTAACACTCACAAGATCTACAAGAATAAACAAGGTAGATAATGACCACACATCTACACTAATACTCCCCGTCCCCGACTAGTATAGTGGATCCAACCATGACACATCATAACACGCAATTCTCTGAGAGGGTAGCTAGCCTTCGCAGGAATCGTATCTATACAATGCACAAGGAACAAGAAAGACTTGCACAAGATATGCCAAGGAAAGCAAGGAATAACATCTCATGACGGGATCCAGAGAAATACCAATCCGTGTGAATAATGTGTCAAGAGAACAAGGATATCTATACTAAATATAAGAAACATAGACGATATCATAAAACAGAAATATTATCAGAGAATGTACTCGTCTGCGATCTGGTGGAATATGTCAACTGAGTCCTAGAACAGTGCCTCGAGGACCTATAGGTGGAATATTGTATCAATATAAGGGTTTGGAAGTAAAATCAAGTCATACTAAGTCAAACTAGGTCAAGACAAGTTAAGGGTGGACTTACAGTTGACTTTTGGTCAACTTGTCAACTCTGGTCAACCCTAGGTCAACTCTAGGTCAAACTTGACTAACGTTGACTAACAATTGAGTTTGGGTCCACTGGTCAAGTTCTAATCAATTTTAGAACTTGAGAAGAGGGAGAGAGAATATTATGTGTGGGTGGGTGTGTAATAATGAGAGAGGGAGAGAGAGAGAGTAGTAAATGAGAGAGAGAGAGAAAATCCTAATTATTAGGGCCGGCCACATGTATGGGGGGTGTGTGTGAGTTTGTGGATTGAATGAGAGAAAACCTATGGCTAGGATTTAATATAGTAAAAATAGGTCATCCTTTAGGAAATTAATCATTTGAGTGTGCATCAAAATAGTTGAATGGATATTATAACGTCCCAGAACCAGAATACTGGAGAGCGGGGACGTACATAGCCAGCTACGCATATTGAAGTGCAACCCACCTCGCTATACGGTCACGGCTGTCTAGATACATGAGAGTTTAACTACAAGCCAACAGTCTCCTATGGTCATGAACAAGCCAATTGTCTCAATCTCAAGCAAGCAATAATAGTTACAAGATGTCAGAGCACCAAATATATAATAGCAAGGCGTCCCATACATTACATATTGGATGATCATGAAGCTAGTCATACAAAATATCAAGACTAGCAAGAGTTCAGTCATACATGATCAACCCTAGGATCTGTCAATCATGTTACAGCCCGCAGACAGACAGTAAGTAAAGGTACAATCGAGCTAACACGTGCTCGTCGGCTAAACGCCTCAAAGAATAATTTTACAATAAAGTGGAAGGACAAAAAGAAACCCACTCGTTACCAGGGTTACGCCTGGTGGTCACCATCTGGCTGGAAGACAGGTGGATCCTCTGGTGCTGCTCCGATATCTGGCCAGACAAAACCAGCTGGGTCAGATCCCAGAAAGAGCAAGTGCCACAAAGGAGGCTTCACTTAGAAACTAAAACCAGCATATCACAATAGAATATTAAAGATAATAAATAGAGAACTGATAATAATAGAGATAACAACAGTAAACTGAGTACGAGGAAACCATTCAAGTAGCCAGGTCACAACCCTTAAACCAAACAAGGACCGGGGTTGCAGCCCTTCACCTGAATAGAAACCCGTCTCAAATACTATTGGTAAGGTAACAAGACAATAAACGAAAAAAGGACACAGAACTGCTCCGGGAGCCAGTGTCACGACCCGCTCCCGAATAATCGGACACGAGTCGGACACGCCCAGCCTTCATTGTTAGACACAATGAAGTAAGCTGTACCAATCTAGGGAAACTAACCAGATAAACATGAAGTAAAGAATCACAGCATCTATATAAGTGTCCCAACCAGAAAAGAGATACAATATCTGAATTTATTACAATTCAACTATAAGAGTCTGCTAGTCTCAAAACATGGAAAGATAAATGGAAACTAAATGCAGTACTAGGCCTCTGCAGCCTCTAGGTCACAAGCAGCTCCAGCTGGCTCAGGGAAGGCAGTATCCTGCCCATAGTATGTGTCACACAAAGCCTCCATCTCACCTATCATAACATATCCAGTCAGGAGCAGAGCAAGTACAATTCTAGGTAATGAACAAGACATCATGAAATGAAAGTATAAGGGAACATGGAAAGTACAGGAAAATACAAGTGAATAAGTACATGAAGAACAGGATAAAGTACATGAAGAACATGAATGTAAGAACATGAAAGAACATGATATGTAAGCACCTGAAAGAACATGATATCACAGGAAATAAGTACAAGGTAATCTCCTGAACATATGTGTAATGCATTTGAAATATAACTAAATATGTGACCGGCTAGGGTAAGAACCTGAAAGCACCTGAAAGCACATGAATGGTGACTTAGGACCCGCGTGCACGATGCGGGGTCTAAGCTAAAACACACCTGAGTTGATACTTGGGATTGGTCACATAGATAGTATATTTCCCCTCCCCAGATACAAGTAATAAGCACAAGAGAACAAGAGTACCAGAAAGAACATGACGTGTTGCAATTGTGTCACTCAAGGAAGTACAGGGAAAATAATGTAAAGCACAAAACCGTAGAGTGTACTTGCCTGGCTCCAGGAAAGTACAGGTAAGCAAATGAGCTAAATATCCTCCTGTAGGAAAATAATGATGGGTACAAATTGGTTAATAAACTATGCTAGTTGCTTCTAGGTTAATTAAAGTTAAGAACTAAATCTTTATCTTGATTCTGCCCAAATAAGATAGTCTTATTTGGAGGTTCACAAGTTACATTACACTAGTTTTAATTACTAACTTCTTGTTCTCTTGGGAAATCAAATGCTAAACACAACCCTTGGTTTTACGTGTTTAACACTAAGAGTTTCTATAAGTTATACTTCAAAAACTCATTATATATATAGAGTTAGCATTTGCAACTTTTCATATATATAAAAGTGGTTTGTTTTATAAACTTGGTTTTAAAAGTTATTTAAGTAAAGAGTTAACTAATCAGTAGTAATTTAAGGAAAAGTTAACTAATTGTTTTTAGTTATAAAATTGGTTCTAAGAGGATGTTTCCATCAACTCACAATAAATGGGAAAAACATTTATTATTTATAAAAATAAACTACAGACAGTCCTGCCCAAAGGCAAAGTTCAATGGCCGGCCCACAACCATTCGGCCCACTTACCCAACAGTCTGCCACCCCGGTCAACCCAATACCAAGGATCAGTTCAGACCCGACTATCTAACCAGCCCAACTATAACCATTACAGCATATAATTAAATAATATTACAACACATTCAGTATGGCCCAGCCCATACTAACAGCCCACAAAAGAATATACAAAATAAGCCCACTGAATAAACACCAACCGGCCCAACAAATAAATAGCCGCAAACTGCCAAAGTCCACCGCCGGTCAGGCCCACAGTCCAAGGCCAGTCACGTCAGGGTCAAGTCACATCATCTCCTTGGTGTCCAACACGCACGTCGGACACGGGAAAGAGGACACGGCTACAGCAAGGTCCAGCAAGGTTCTAGCCACGAATCCGCGCCACTTCGTATCCGACACGAACATCGGATACGAACAGGTAGGTACAGCCACAGTCCAGTCGGGACAGAGGTCCAACACGCAGAAGATCCCCAGCAACAAATAACAGAAAAGAGAAAGAAGGAATCATCAATTTAAAATATATAAAATATGCATGCAGTGTCGGACACGAGAGTGTTAGACACAAGATCTCAGTCCAAAAGAAAAGATTCAGAACCTCAGATCTCATCCAAAAATCCACACAGAAATGGATAAGGAAAACATTCCAAAAACAAACCCATCCCTGACCTAACGAACCGAGCAACCCTAGAGTCACCACTGGATTTGTTAGGTCTAGGCCAACCGACAGCATGTAAGTAAAAGAAATAGATCCACTGGATTCTCCTCAGAAAACACCATCGAACCCACACTCAACAGATCTGGAACCACTACCAGATCTGGAGAAAAACTCCTCAGAAAACAACATCACAACCACAGAATAGTCACAGATCAACTTGATCTCGAAGAATCCACTAAAGAAACATCATAGATCTAACATGCAACCCAAAATAACCACATGCAAGGGTCGATCTACAAGATCGGACCACAGAAACCCTAGATCCATCGGATCTGAACAGTTAGAACTGTTCGAAGAGAAAGAGAACATCATTGATCTCACACAAACCCAGCTAAACCCTAGATCTCGTCACCGATCAAAGGATCTCAGAGTCTAGGCCATAGATCTGCCATAGATCTGACCAACAGTAGAGATTAGGGTTAGGTTAGGGTTTACCCTCTGGAAGTCGAAGCCCAAAGCTCGTCGAGGAAGAAGACAGGAAGAAGACGAAGAGACAACGAGCTCGAGTTACTGCCAAGCTTCCAGAGTCGCCGCCGTCAAAGCCATCATCGCCGAAGCCACCACCAGCGCCATCGAGGAAGTCGCTTCGCTCAGGATGGAAGTCGCCGCTCAGAGTGTCGCCATCAGAGTCGCCGTCGAAGTCGCCGGAGAAGAACGCTCGAGAACGGCGGAGTTCTCGAAGGGTCGGCGGGGTGCTCGAAGAGTCGGTGGAGTAACCGAGAAGAGTGGGGAGAACGAAGAGTCGGTGGAAGAAATTAATGGCCGCTCTCTCTCTCTCCGAACGGTTCGTTTTAAAACAATTAAATGGTAACTTTGCAAATAAGCCCCTCCGCTAATGGCACATAAGCAAAAACACCCTGCGCATTTTCATAATTGCCCGCAACTAAAATTTAATAGGAAATTTACAATTTAACCCTCTTCCTTTTCATAATTGCATAAATTATTTAAAAACAGTTTTTAAGATAAGAAAAACAATATAAAAGTTGTTACAACAACTTCTAATTGTTAAATTGTCAAAAATGTAATTCATTCAAAATGTTTCCAAATTAATAATAAGTATAAAAATGAATTTTTAATTTTTTTTTAAGAAAACTGGGAAGTGGAGTTACAAATCTCTCCCCCTTGAAAAATTTCGTCCTCGAAATTGGAATGCAAACACAGAAAATCAAAAATAGTGAATCCAAAGAGTTGTTTATTGAATTCAAAAAAATGCATACAATACAAGCACTCAAGTGAACAAACTAGGGTATCGCTCACGCATCTCATCCTCACGCTCCCATGTGGACTCTCCCGGAGAGTGGTGTCTCCACATGACGCGGACAAGAGGAATGGTCTGGTTCCGCAGACGCTTCTCCCTCCGGTCGAGGATCTCTACTGGCTGCTCCTCGTAAGTCAATCTCGGGCCCACCTCCAGCTCTAAATAGTCCACCACGTGGCTGGGGTCTGGAATGTATCATCGAAGCTGAGATACGTGAAAAACATCGTGCACTCCCTCCAACCTAGCTGGAAGCGCTAGTCGGTACGCCACCTCGCCAATCCGTGCTATCACGTCGAATGGTCCAATGAATCTTGGACTGAGCTTCCCGCCTCTGCCGAACCGAATGACGCCTCTGGTCGGTGAGATCTTCAAGAACACTCTGTCTCCAACCTCGAACTCAAGCGGCCGTCTGGTGCTGTCCGCCCAATGCTTCTGCCGGTCCTGTGCAACTCTAATACGCTCCCGGATCAGTCTGACTTTCTCTGCTGAGTCCACCACCATCTCTGGCCCAAGTAAAGCTCTCTCGCCAACGTCGTCCCAGGATAACGGCGTGCGACATCTCCGCCCGTACAGCGCCTCGAATGGAGTCATCTCAATGCTACCCTGATAACTGTTGTTATAGGCAAACTCCACGAGGTGTAAATGGTCCTCCCACGAACCGCCGAAGTCGAGTGCGCAAACCCGCAGCATGTCCTCCAAGGTCTGAATGGTCCTCTCGGACTGTCCGTCCGTCTGAGGATGATAGGCCGTGCTGAACTTCAACTGTGATCCCAAGCTCTGCTGTAGACTCCTCCAGAAGTGTGATGTGAAACGGCTGTCTCGATCTGAAATAATGCTAACTGGCACCCCGTGAATCCTCACGATCTGACGCATGTAGAGGTCTGCAAGCTTCTCGGTCGACAGCCCAACCTTGAACGGAATGAAATGAGCGGACTTTGTCAATCTGTCCACGATCACCCAAATAGCGTCCTTGCCACTGGGAGTACGCGGCAATCCAGAGACAAAGTCCATGGTAATGTGCTCCCACTTCCATTCCGGAATAGGTAAAGGCTGGAGTAGTCCTGCTGGTCTCTGGCACTCCGCCTTGACTTGCTGGCACACAAGGCATCTGGAAACAAATCTGGCGACCTCTCTCTTCATCCCATACCACCAAACATACTCACGCAAATCCTTGTACATCTTGGTAGATCCAGGATGTATAGAATACCGTGACTGGTGGGCCTCCTGCATCACCTCCTCCCGCAAGTCCTTGGGCACACACAGCTGGCTCCCGTGCCTCAAGGATCCGTCCTCTGCAATGGTGAAATCGTCGAGCAGACCTAACTCTGCCTGAGCTCTAAGACCCTGGATTCCCTCATCAAGCAACTGGGCCTCCTTGATCCTCTCTAGCAACCCCGACTGTATCTGCATATGCATTATCTGACCTCCATACCCTGGGAGAACAATCTCAATCCCAAGGCTCTCCAGATCCTCCAAGAGATGCCGGTCCAGGGTGAGATACATAGCAATAGGATACCGACTGAGAGCGTCTGCAACCACATTCGCCTTCCCAGGATGATACTACAGACTGATATCGAAGTCCTTCATGAGTTCCAGCCATCTGCGCTGCCTCATATTCAGCTCCTTCTGAGTAAAGACATACTTCAGGCTTTTGTGGTCCGTGAAGATGTCCACTCTCTCTCCATATAGGTAATGCTTCCACAGTTTCAAGGCAAATATGACTGCTGCAAGTTCCAAGTCATGTGTAGGATAATTCTTCTCATGGGACCTCAACTGTCTAGAAGCATACGCTATAACCTTCTTGTTCTGCTCCAGCACGCATCCCAAGCCTTTTCCTGAAGCATCGCTGTAGATGACGAACCCTCCTGATCCTGATGGCAAAGCTAGAACTGGTGCCGTCGTGAGTCTTCTCTTCAATTCTTCAAATGCTGACTGGCAGGCGTCACTCCAGATGAACTCCTCGTCCTTCCGCGTAAGCTTCGTCATAGGCTCTGCTATTCTGGCGAAGTCCTTCACGAACTTCCTGTAGTATCCTGCTAGACCCAGGAAACTACGAATCTCTGCTACTGACTTGGGAGGTGTCCAGGCTTCTACTGCTTCAATCTTCTTGGGATCCACAGAAATCCCCTCTCCTGTCACCACATGCCCTAGAAACTCCACTCTGTCCAAGAAAAACTCACATTTCGAGAGTTTCCCATACAGTTTCTCCTTTCGCAGAATCTCTAAAACAATCCGCAGGTGCTCAACATGCTCCTCCTCCGTCTTGGAATAGATCAGAATGTCGTCAATGAAAACCACGACAAACTTATCCAAATATTTGTGGAAAACCTTATTCATCAGGTTCATAAAAACTGCGGGGGCATTGGTGAGTCCGAACGGCATCACCAGGAACTCATACTGGCCGTATCGAGTGTTGAAGGCTGTTTTCGGAATATCCTGCTCCCGAACCTTCATCTGGTGGTACCCCGATCGAAGATCGATCTTAGAAAAGACCTTCGCTCCACTAAGTTGGTCAAACAACTCATCAATCCGTGGCAAAGGATATCTATTCTTGATGGTGATGTTGTTGAGTGCACGGTAGTCAATGCACATCCTCACCGTCCCATCCTTCTTGGGCACAAAAAGCACCGGTGCTCCCCAGGGTGAAGCACTGGATCGAATAAATCCTTTGCCCTCCAGCTCATCAATCTGCGCCTTCAACTCCGCAGCTTCCTTCGGGTTGATCTTGTAACAGTGCTGGGACTTCGGTGCTGATCCGGGCACTAGATCAATACTGAACTCCACATCTCGATCCGGCGGTAACCCTGGCAGCTCCTCTGGAAAGACGTCAAGATACTCTGCAATCAGCGGATGCGGCAACTCCTGGTCTTCTGTAACTGCTCCGAAGTAGACTCCCTCTGGCCTCTCTGCAACTCGTCTGCTGATCTCGAACGGTGGAACTCCTGGCGGGCTGAAGATCACCTTCCCTTCATGGCAGTCTATTACGGCAAACTGTTCGCTCATCCAGTCGATGCCAAGGACTACATCGAATCCAGGCAGTGGCATCACTAGAAGTCGAGCTCGAATCTCTCTCCCAGTAATAGTGATAGGGCATTCCACCATCTCACTTACTGGAACTGATCCGCCTCCTGTCATGATCTGACAGTTCCGCCTAGTGGGCTTGGGTGTGAAGCCGTGTCTATGCAGAAACTCATATGATATGAAGCTATGGGTGGCTCCAGAATCAAACAATGCAATGGCAGGAAAAGAATGCAAGAATATAGAACCTGTGATCACATCTGGCACTGTCTCGTCCTCCTCAACTGCAGCCATGACGTAAGCACGTCCCTGCTGTGCTCCTCCTCTCTGCTGCTGCTGATGCTGTGCAAACCTCTGCTGCTGGGGTGGTAGAGCTCCTCCTCTCTGGGGTGCAGCAGGCAATGCTCTGGGTGGTGCAGCCGGTGGTCCTCCTCCTCGTCCTCCTGCTAGTCTGGCTGTAGCCTGAGCACAGTCCCTCATCTGGTGTGCATCAGATCCGCAGAAGAGGCAAAGTCCCAACCTCTTACGGCACTCGTCGATGTGGTGTCCAGGGCGATGACAAAATGCACAACTGATCGCCAGATGCTGTCTCTGATGCTGATGTGCTGGAACTCTGGCCTGACGGTGATGCTGCTGCTGCTGCTGGTGCGGCCTCGTCTGGGTCTGAGTCTGAACCCTCTTCGCTGGTGCCTGGAAGCTGCTGCTGCCCACGTCCCGGTCTCTCTTCAGTCTGGGGTCTGCCTCCTTCTCTACTGCCTGGGCGATCTTAAGGATGCTGGAGTAGGTAGTCGCCTGGCTAATCGCCACCGCATGTCGCAGCTCCCTGTTGAGACCCTTCTTGAATCTCCATGCTCTGTCCTCTGGCTCTCTAACCAGTCTCTCAGCGAACCTGCTGAGCCTGGTAAACTCCGAAGTGTACTGTGCGACCGTCATCGTCCCCTGCTGCAGCGCCTCGAACTGCACCCTCAACTCATCACGCTCCACCTCTGGAAAGAATTTCTCCTTGAACAGTGTTTTGAAAACTGTCCAAGACACCCGGGGCTCTGACAACTGGGGGTCCTCCCGGTACCAAGCTCTCGCCAAGTCAAAGAGTCGCATGCTAGCCACTGACACCTTCTGGTCCTCTGGAATGTTCGTCATGGTCAAAGTCCTCTCTGCATTCTCCAGCCATTCATCTGCATAGATGATCCCCTCGTCGCCCCAGAAGTCCATCGGGCTAAGGTGCTGGTACTCCTTCGCTGTCCCGGGTCTCGGTCCTCGCGGTGCTGGAGGTGCTACTGGTGCTGGTGCTGGTGCTGCCGGCTCCCTGGTCCTCAGCGCGTCGACGACAGTCGCTCTGAACTGCGCTGCCTGATGGTTTTGGGCCTCCAGAAAGTGCTGAAACAACGCCATCACCTGGTTGCCGTCAAGCATCATCGTCGGCGGCAGCGATGGAAAGATAGGAGGCGCTGGCGGAAGCTGATCTGCCTGGACGTCTGGTGCGGGCTGCTCTGGTGCGGCCTGCTCTGAACCGCCTGTAACTCCAGAAGTGCCTGCAACTCCAGCCTGGTCTGCGGTCTTCCTTGTAGTGACCATCCTGCATAAAAAGAAAACTTGTTGAATGACAAACCCTAAAACCTAACAAACAATGTTTTTATAATAATAAAGCACCTGAAGAACATGAATAACCTGATATACCCTTAATTCCCGATTTTCCTATGCTGTGATCAAGTTTCCCTAGTGTAATCAAGTCCCCCAATAGTACGCTAAGTCCTAGGTACCATTAGGAAGGACCTGCATGGGCCACCACTAAAAACATGTCACGACCCGCTCCCGAATAATCGGACACGAGTCGGACACGCCCAGCCTTCATTGTTAGACACAATGAAGTAAGCTGTACCAATCTAGGGAAACTAACCAGATAAACATGAAGTAAAGAATCACAGCATCTATATAAGTGTCCCAACCAGAAAAGAGATACAATATCTGAATTTATTACAATTCAACTATAAGAGTCTGCTAGTCTCAAAACATGGAAAGATAAATGGAAACTAAATGCAGTACTAGGCCTCTGCAGCCTCTAGGTCACAAGCAGCTCCAGCTGGCTCAGGGAAGGCAGTATCCTGCCCATAGTATGTGTCACACAAAGCCTCCATCTCACCTATCATAACATATCCAGTCAGGAGCGGAGCAAGTACAATTCTAGGTAATGAACAAGACATCATGAAATGAAAGTATAAGGGAACATGGAAAGTACAGGAAAATACAAGTGAATAAGTACATGAAGAACAGGATAAAGTACATGAAGAACATGAATGTAAGAACATGAAAGAACATGATATGTAAGCACCTGAAAGAACATGATATCACAGGAAATAAGTACAAGGTAATCTCCTGAACATATGTGTAATGCATTTGAAATATAACTAAATATGTGACCGGCTAGGGTAAGAACCTGAAAGCACCTGAAAGCACATGAATGGTGACTTAGGACCCGCGTGCACGATGCGGGGTCTAAGCTAAAATACACCTGAGTTGATACTTGGGATTGGTCACATAGATAGTATATTTCCCCTCCCCAGATACAAGTAATAAGCACAAGAGAACAAGAGTACCAGAAAGAACATGACGTGTTGCAATTGTGTCACTCAAGGAAGTACAGGGAAAATAATGTAAAGCACAAAACCGTAGAGTGTACTTGCCTGGCTCCAGGAAAGTACAGGTAAGCAAATGAGCTAAATATCCTCCTGTAGGAAAATAATGATGGGTACAAATTGGTTAATAAACTATGCTAGTTGCTTCTAGGTTAATTAAAGTTAAGAACTAAATCTTTATCTTGATTCTGCCCAAATAAGATAGTCTTATTTGGAGGTTCACAAGTTACATTACACTAGTTTTAATTACTAACTTCTTGTTCTCTTGGGAAATCAAATGCTAAACACAACCCTTGGTTTTACGTGTTTAACACTAAGAGTTTCTATAAGTTATACTTCAAAAACTCATTATATATATAGAGTTAGCATTTGCAACTTTTCATATATATAAAAGTGGTTTGTTTTATAAACTTGGTTTTAAAAGTTATTTAAGTAAAGAGTTAACTAATCAGTAGTAATTTAAGGAAAAGTTAACTAATTGTTTTTAGTTATAAAATTGGTTCTAAGAGGATGTTTCCATCAACTCACAATAAATGGGAAAAACATTTATTATTTATAAAAATAAACTACAGACAGTCCTGCCCAAAGGCAAAGTTCAATGGCCGGCCCACAACCATTCGGCCCACTTACCCAACAGTCTGCCACCCCGGTCAACCCAATACCAAGGATCAGTTCAGACCCGACTATCTAACCAGCCCAACTATAACCATTACAGCATATAATTAAATAATATTACAACACATTCAGTATGGCCCAGCCCATACTAATAGCCCACAAAAGAATATACAAAATAAGCCCACTGAATAAACACCAACCGGCCCAACAAATAAATAGCCGCAAACTGCCAAAGTCCACCGCCGGTCAGGCCCACAGTCCAAGGCCAGTCACGTCAGGGTCAAGTCACATCATCTCCTTGGTGTCCAACACGCACGTCGGACACGGGAAAGAGGACACGGCTACAGCAAGGTCCAGCAAGGTTCTAGCCACGAATCCGTGCCACTTCGTATCCGACACGAACATCGGATACGAACAGGTAGGTACAGCCACAGTCCAGTCGGGACAGAGGTCCAACACGCAGAAGATCCCCAGCAACAAATAACAGAAAAGAGAAAGAAGGAATCATCAATTTAAAATATATAAAATATGCATGCAGTGTCGGACACGAGAGTGTTAGACACAAGATCTCAGTCCAAAAGAAAAGATTCAGAACCTCAGATCTCATCCAAAAATCCACACAGAAATGGATAAGGAAAACATTCCAAAAACAAACCCATCCCTGACCTAACGAACCGAGCAACCCTAGAGTCACCACTGGATTTGTTAGGTCTAGGCCAACCGACAGCATGTAAGTAAAAGAAATAGATCCACTGGATTCTCCTCAGAAAACACCATCGAACCCACACTCAACAGATCTGGAACCACTACCAGATCTGGAGAAAAACTCCTCAGAAAACAACATCACAACCACAGAATAGTCACAGATCAACTTGATCTCGAAGAATCCACTAAAGAAACATCATAGATCTAACATGCAACCCAAAATAACCACATGCAAGGGTCGATCTACAAGATCGGACCACAGAAACCCTAGATCCATCGGATCTGAACAGTTAGAACTGTTCGAAGAGAAAGAGAACATCATTGATCTCACACAAACCCAGCTAAACCCTAGATCTCGTCACCGATCAAAGGATCTCAGAGTCTAGGCCATAGATCTGCCATAGATCTGACCAACAGTAGAGATTAGGGTTAGGTTAGGGTTTACCCTCTGGAAGTCGAAGCCCAAAGCTCGTCGAGGAAGAAGACAGGAAGAAGACGAAGAGACAACGAGCTCCTGCCAAGCTTCCAGAGTCGCCGCCGTCAAAGCCATCATCGCCGAAGCCACCACCAGCGCCATCGAGGAAGTCGCTTCGCTCAGGATGGAAGTCGTCGCTCAGAGTGTCGCCATCAGAGTCGCCGTCGAAGTCGCCGGAGAAGAACGCTCGAGAACGGCGGAGTTCTCGAAGGGTCGGCGGGGTGCTCGAAGAGTCGGTGGAGTAACCGAGAAGAGTGGGGAGAACGAAGAGTCGGTGGAAGAAATTAATGGCCGCTCTCTCTCTCTCCGAACGGTTCGTTTTAAAACAATTAAATGGTAACTTTGCAAATAAGCCCCCCCGCTAATGGCACATAAGCAAAAACACCCTGCGCCTTTTCATAATTGCCCACAACTAAAATTTAATAGGAAATTTACAATTTAACCCTCTTCCTTTTCATAATTGCATAAATTATTTAAAAACAGTTTTTAAGATAAGAAAAACAATATAAAAGTTGTTACAACAACTTCTAATTGTTAAATTGTCAAAAATGTAATTCATTCAAAATGTTTCCAAATTAATAATAAGTATAAAAATGAATTTTTAATTTTTTTTAAGAAAACTGGGAAGTGGAGTTACAGCCAGGTTACAACTCTTAAACCAAACAAGGACCGGGATTGTAATCCTTCGCCTGAACAGAACTGGACCCCTAATCTTTATTGTTAAGGCCGGTATAATTAATCATGATATTGAAGTAAAATAAAACATGACGAGCATGACATGGAGAGCAATAAGACAATAAACAAAAAGAGGACACAGAACTGCTCCGGGAGCCAGGTTACAACCCTTAAACCAAACAAGGACCAGGGTTGTAACTCTTCGCCTGAACAGAACTGGACCCCTGATCTTGATTGTTAAGGCAAGCATAAATAATCGTGTCTTATCATAATCTTGTACAGGATCAGGACAAGTCAAAGCTGGGCTAGACTTCATTCAATCAATCACGGCCAAGCAAAGAGTACGGCTTGATACTTTAACTAACTAGGGTTATCACAGGCCTAGTTACTAGCAAGATGCAATGAGATTATCCTAACAGCCACAAGCCCTGCAGACCATGCAGGTTATCCGGGTCGAATGTCTGTTTATGAAGAGTGCACCACTTGACTGTGTGCTGGAAATGTGCCATACTCGTCGGTAGGCTACAAGTTCGTTAGTGCGCCCAGATAACGGGATTGCCTGTAGCTGGGAAATCTCTTTATGACTACTGAATTATTCTAGTTTATTAGCCTTAGTTAATTGCAGTAGGTATCCCTGACCGTGGTACTCAGGGATCCCTATCCTAGACATGATGCAAGACAGTACTGGTTTATTTGTGCAAACACAATCGCCCACGGTGTCCAGTCATTCATACTTGTCATGTCAGGTTAGCTGTCGTAACAACTTGTCGAGATACATTATGTCAGTTTACTTGTTAAGAGTGCGCCACGGCGGGCCACTATCGTGTTCTATTCTTACATTATCATGACTGAGAGAAACTTGTATAAAATAACTAGTGACATATTCTTGAAGCCAAGGAAAAGATCTACAACTTTCATGTTTTGAGTTTTTCAAGATTCTAGCTACAAAACAACTTAAACATGCAAAAACAGTGAAATAGAGCAATTCTGGCACATGAGATTCCTGCACAATCGACGCGTGGGATTCCTGCACAATCGGCGCGTGGGATTCCTGCACCATTGGCGCGTGGGATTCCTGCACAATCGGTGCGTGGGATTCCTGCACCATTGGCGCATGGGATTCCTGTACCATTGGCGCGTGGGATTTCTGCACAATCAACGCATGGGATTCCTGCACCATTGGCGCGTGGGATTCCTGCACCATTGGCGCGTAGGATTCTTGCACCTTTGGCGCGTGGGATTCCTGCACCCTTGGCGCGTGGGAAACTCACGTTGCGTCTTCAGTACATGCGCGTAGGGAACCTACGCGCATGACACGCTCGGAGTTAAGGGATGCGTTGCCGGGACTTCACAGCGCATGGCCTTCCGGGCGCATGGCCTCCCGGGCGCATGGGGGTCATCGTCCCCAAACAGCAAGTTCAGCCATGAAAGTTCCGAAAACTTGCCATGGCCATAACTTCCTCATCCGAAGTCAAAATCAAGCGAAACAAAAGCCAAAACTTCATGAAATTGAATTCTCTACAACATAAAACCATTAGTTTTTGAAAATAACCAAGTTTTAGAGATCAAAAATAAGAAAAACCGAAAAGTTACAAACCTAGATCTACAAGAATCCATCCATCAAATCAAAAAATGCCAAGTTCTAAAGAGGCTTAGAATCAAGTAAGGAAGAGAATAGAACAATAAAACTTGAGATCCATCATGAAGCAAGTTTGCACTTGCCTAAGCTCTCTCTCCCTCTCTCCTGGTGGTTGAAGAAGTAATGGTAGAGAAGAAGAAGTAAATGAAGAGAGAGAATGAGGGAATGGGTTAATAAATGGTGATGGTGGTGGTAGGTAGGGGTTCTCTCCTTGGTTTATGATGAACCAATAAACAACCCAAGACGAACCAAGCCAACCCAAACAAGCCGAACCAAGCCAGGAGGCATAAAATATGAGTCAAGATACGTATACGTATTCCAAATACGTAATACGAACCACGATCATTATAGATATACTAGGTATTACACTACCAAATTACAGTATTTTAGCGACGGCCATTTAGCGACGAAAATTTTCCGTCACTATTACCGTCGGATCACCGACGGATTTGTGACTGAATACCGACGGAAAGCAGTGGACAATTTTTTTTTATTTTTTTATGTCCATATCCGTCGCTACGCCGTCGATAGGTCGTCGGCCAAGTAGCGACGGTTTTATATCCGTCGCTAGAACGTCGCATATTTTGGCGGCAAAAGCCTAAAATATTGGCGCGAGATTTACTGACGACTTAGCGACGGAATAATCCGTCGCTACTCTGGCGCGAGATTTACTGACGACTTAGCGACGGAATAATCCGTCGCTACTCCGTCGCTAATTTCTGTACCCTAACTTAAATTGAACCGACGGGGGGGAAATTTTCATTCCCCCCCAAAACACTCTCTCTCTTCCCTCTCCCTCTCTCCGACGATCTCCCTCTCTCCGACCGGCGATCTCCCTCTCTCTCTAAGGGATGCTCTCTCTCCCCCCTCTCTCTCTATCTCCCTCTCTCTCTCTATCTCCCTCTCTCTCTCTATCTCCCTCTCTCTCTCTCTCTCTTTTACGATTTGGGAGGTTAGGGGGCTGTCGTAGTGGTCGGAGAGGGTGTGGGGCAGGGGGGTTTCGTGTACGGGGTGGGGTGGTCGGGGCAAGGGTGGAGTGGGGTGGTCGGGGACAGGGGGGTCGGGGAGGGGGTCGGGCAGGGGTGGGGGGGTGGTCTGGGCAGGGGGGGTTCGGGTAGGGGGTGGGGTGGTCGGGGCAAGGGTGGGGTGGGAGAGGGGGCAGGGGGGTCGGGGAGGGGGTCGGGCAGGGGTGGGGGGGTGGTCTGGGCAGGGGGGTGGAAGAGGGGGTCGGGCAGGGGTTGGGGGAGGGTCGGGCAGGGGTTGGGGGGGTCGGGGCAGGGGGGGCAGGGGGGTGGGAGAGGGGGTCGGGCAGGGGTTGGGGGGGGTCGGGCAGGGGTTGGGGGGGTCGAGGCAGGGGGGGCAGGGGGGTGGGAGAGGGGGTCGGGCAGGGGTTGGGGGGGGTCGGGCAGGGGTTGGGGGGGGTCGGGGCAGGGGGGGCAGGGGGGTGGGAGAGGGGGTCGGGCAGGGGTTGGGGGGGTCGGGCAGGGGTTGGGGGGGTCGGGGCAGGAGGGGCGTAGGAGGGACTCTGGAGTCCCCGCGCAGGAGTCCTCCTCCTCCTCTCCCACAGACACACACACACACACGGACACACACACACACACACACGGACACACACACACGGACACACACACAGACACACACACACGGACACACGGACACACAGACACACACACACACACACGGACACACACGGACACAGACACACGGATACACACACACACAGACATATATATATATATATATATATATATATATATATATATATATATATATATATATATATATATATATATATATATATATATATATATATAGGCATAATTTTAAGTAATTTATTAATATATATATATATATATATATATATATATATATACACAGACACACGTCGTGAAGTCTAGTATATATATTTGATTAGCTAAGGTAGAAGTTTAGCCTAATTAAGGTTAGTTTTGACAGAGTTGACTTGGACTCCTAATTTGACCTAGAACTAGCCTAGTTGACCTATTTGTATTTTGACTGATATCATATGAATAGTTTGCCTAAGATTTGATTGGGTTGGTTTTAATGTGTGGGTAAATTAGTTTACCTTATTTTAGAGTATGACTAAGATTTCGATTGATATCATATAAATTAGTTTGCCATAGAAACCATCAGTTTGTTGACCTTCCTCTATGGCATTGGAATATACTCATATAGGAATGAACTTGAACGGATGGGTGTTGTAGTCGATTTCAGCGAAGGATCGTCCTTTGTAGCATCTGGACTTCAGTTGCCAGCAGAGCCAGGAGATGTTACGACGGAAACTGCTCTCATGTTACTTCTCCTCCTCCACCATGGCTCTGGACCCATCTGCTCCTCCTTTCTTTCCTTCTTCTCATTCGACTATCTCGGCCTCCTATTCGGCCTACTATTCTGATATGCGTTTGATACGGTCTACCTAACCTATATACTAATACTAATCTGATACTCTCTGATATTAAGTACATCCGGCTTACTAGCTAGCGGATCCACCAGTTACATGATTATATACTAATTATGTTAGATTGTGATACTAAGTAGCCTCGTCGTAGGCCTAGCGTGTTATCCACAAGTTTAGTTTTTCTTACGATATGAGTATCGGTATCGGGCTATTAATTCTTATGTTTAGTTTGTCTTACGATACAGATATTCACATCAAATCGAGCATGAATCGTTACTTTGTTGATCGTACATGGATGTACAAACGACAACACGAGAGCAGAATTGGTGTGAGTGACGATTTTTAGGCAGGTGTGGAAGTATTTCTTAAGTATACCATGAGCAAAACTCAGTACATGGACGATAACAAAATCAAGTGTCCATGTGTTAATTGTCACAATAGACGTTTTGAAGAAGTGATGACTGTGAGAGATCATTTGACCCGTAAGGGTTTCGTACGTGATTACGGCCTGTGGTCATCGCAAGGTGAATTATATTCAGAAAGACAGGCTGCAGAAGCTGGTACTTATGCTTTTGATGATAATGCTGCAACGGATGTCCTCGAAGACGACGGATGCTCTGTGGATTATGGAGACATGCAGAACCTTGCACGAGATATGGTGTATGCTGCGGCAGGGCCTAATTTTGATCCGAAGGATCCTAATCCCGAGGCAAAGGAGTTCTATGATATGTTTAAGGACGCAGATACTCCTCTATATCCTGGTTGTGAGACTCATTCTGCACTGTCAGTCACGATGCGGTTGTTGAACATAAAGTCTGATTTTAACTTGCCACAAGCTTGCTATGATCGGATCACACAATTAACTAATGAGGTGTTACCGAAGGAATCAAAAGAGCTCCCAAAAAACTTCTACAAGTCAAAGATGATGGTCCGACAACTGGGACTGGGGTACGAGAAGATAGATTGCTGTCGCAACGGATGCATGTTATATTACAAAGAGAATTGCGTATTAGAAAGTTGTTGGTTCTGTAATGCGGATCGTTACAAGACAGTACAGGGAAAAGGAAAGTCAACTAGAAAACGACGTCCTTACAAGTATATGCATTACTTGTCGATCACGAAGCGCTTACAGAGGATGTATATGTCTCTGAATACAGCAGAACACATGACGTGGCACAGTGAAGATCGCATAAAGGACGAAGGAGAATTGTCACATCCTTCGGATGGGGAGGCGTGGAAATATTTTGATTTGTGTCATCCAGATTTTGCTGCAGAGCCTAGAAATGTACGCCTGGCGCTATGTTCTGATGGCTTCGCCCCTTTCGGACAGTCGGGATCTCAATACTCATGCTGGCCGGTCATTCTTACCCCTTACAATCTGCCACCATGGATGTGTATGAAGACTCCTTATATGTTCTTGACAGCTATCATATCCGGTCCCAAAAATCCGACAAAGAACATCGATATATATTTACAGTCGTTGGTGGATGAGCTGAAACAGTTGTGGGAGATCGGCGTCACGACCTATGATATTTCTAGAAAACAAAACTTTCAGATGAGAGCTTCACTCATGTGGACAATCAATGATTTTCCAGCATACGGTATGCTGTCGGGATGGAGTACGCACGGCAATATGTCTTGTCCGATATGTATGGAAAATAGTAAGGCGTTCCGCCTTAGACATGGAGGAAAAACTTCTTTCTTTGACTGTCACCGTCAATTTCTGCCAACGAGACATCCTTGGCGAAAGAACAAGGACGCGTTCAGATATGGAAAACAAGAATTTTCTGAACCGCCTGCCAGATTGTCGGGATACGATATTTGGGAAGATGTAAAGGAATTGCCTACCGCAATGGAAGATCCATCGAACAATCGTGTCGAGGGGTTCGGACAAAGCCATAACTGGACCAAACGGAGTATCTTTTGGGACTTGCCTTATTGGAAAGATAATCTTATTAGGCATAATCTTGATGTCATGCATATCGAAAAGAATGTGTTCGATAATGTCTTCAATACCGTTATGGATATTAAAGGAAAGACGAAGGACAATCCAAAAGCAAGACAAGACATGGCCGAGATATGCAAACGTCATAATCTAAACTTGATACAAAGGGGAGCTGGTGGACAAGTAACTAAGCCGATAGCGCCATACGCATTGAGCAAGGAAGATAGATTAATAATCTGCAAGTGGATATCTACTTTAAGATTTCCCGACGGCTATGTGTCGAATTTGTCTAGATGCGTTGATCTCAATGAACGCAAGCTAACAGGAATGAAGAGTCACGACTGCCACGTGTTTATGGAAAGATTACTGCCCATTGCGTTGAGAGAGTTGTTGTCTTCTGCTGTATGGGTTCCGTTGGCCGAGCTGTCTACATTCTTCAGGGATATCTGTTCAACTAAGCTCACGGTGCAACATATGATACAACTTGAGGAGAAGATTATCTTAACAATTTGCAAGTTAGAGAAAATATTTCCACCGGGTTTCTTCGACAGTATGGAGCATCTACCGATTCATCTAGCATACGAAGCCCGTGTCGGTGCATCTGTTCATTATCGATGGATGTACCCCTTTGAAAGGTAAATAAAAATCGATATAATTTAAGTGGATTTTATAATTCATTGTTAATTCTCAAGATAATTTGTCTCTCTAGGTATCTACATCATCTAAAGAAGAAAGTTGGCAACAAGGCTCATATAGAGGCTTCGATATGCGAAGCATATCTTATCGAGGAGGTGTCAAACTTTTGCTCCATTTATTTTGATACTTATGTTGAGACAAATCGAAATAGACCTCAAAGGAATGACGAAGACGTTGAGGAAGGAGGTATATTCAATTTAAGGGACAAGCCTATTGGGGCTAGTAAGAAACGGTGGTTGAGTGACGATGAGTATGATGCCGCTCACCGATATGTCTTGTTAAATTGTGACATACAAGAAGTGAAAGATTTGGAGAAGTAAGTGACTACACCTCGTTATAATCTCTAATTTGGTGAGGTAAGTGACTACACTAATTTTTATTCTCTCTAACAGTGTATTTAGAGATGAAGTCAAAATAAGGACACCCGATATTACCGATGAGGGACTTCAAAGAGAGGTTGTTTTTACCTTTCCGTCATGGTTTCGAGATTACGTAAGTAACTGAGATAATATGTTATGCGGCTACCATTTAAATATATATATGTAACTAAAACATTTAAAGTTTACAGGTTTTATTAGCTGAGCCAAGTACACTCACAAATGAGAGCATTCGTTATTTGTCATTGGGACCGAAGAAGCATGCAAAGACTTGGCCCGGCTATGTCGTTAATGGCTTCAAGTTTAAAACAACTCAACATCCTATAAATGCCGAATTTCTCAATGACGGCTTCAGTATGAAGGATTCTGGTGTTTGCATAAGAGGCACAATCTATGACGACGAGCCGGACTTTGACTATTATGGAGTGCTTCGGGATATTGTAGAATTACAATATAGTGCCCCATTTGATATGCATATTGTTATGTTCAAATGTGAGTGGTTCGATACGACACCAAATATCGGTTGGAGAATCGATAAACAATTTGGATTCGTCGATATAAATCATTGCAGGAGGTATAGAGGGTCCGACACGTTTACGATAGCAAGTCAGGCTGTTCAAGTCTACTATACAAGCTACCCAAGGCGTCGTAGAGATCGCTTTGACTGGTGGGCAGTATGCAAGATTAAATCTAGAAATACATTCAACGTTGGAGACCCAGCATACCGAGAGGACCAGATCGAAAAGCCCCAATACTTGGGACAACAGTCTTGTGACATGGATGTTGAATTAGAGGTTGATATACCTCTTGCTGATAAAAATAGAGGGGAGGAAGAGGTTGATATACAAGACTTAGATGTCAACCAGGGGAGAAAGAGGCGTCTTGTCCCAAGTATTGAGACTGAAGAAGAAGAAGAAGAAGACGAAGAAGAACTTTATGAGGATGAGGATGAGGATACAGATGAATTCGACGATGAGGATGATGATGATGATGAGGCCGAGGCCGAGGAAGAGGACGATGACGATGATTAAATATCGCTATATTTCAGTTGTATCTTGAAGCACCCAATATCTAGTCTCGAATCCTAAATTACCCTATTACATTTGGATTTACAATTACAAGTCTAGTGGAACACAAGATGCCCTTTCATCAAAAGTTACAAGAATTGTACTTTGTTGTATTGGTGCGTGATTTTATCAGATTTTGTGTATCTAGCTTTTATTCGTACTTCACTTCTGATTGTAATATTTATTTCAGTTTGGGATATTTGCGTATTATTGTATGAGTTTCTTTTTGCAGATGGCACTCCTAGGCCTACTCGTCTGGGCGGCACTCATCGCCCTGCTGCTGGTATGGATATGTTTAGTTTTATATTCATTTATAAATCTATGTTGTCGGTATTTGTTTATGTGTTCTATTTACAGGGCATGGTTGCGAGCACCCGTACTGGTGGTGCTGGCCGTGGTCGTGGCGGTGGCGGCGGCGGCGGCGGTGGTGGTGGTGGTCGTGGGCGTGGGCGTGGGCGTGGTGGTAGCGGTCGTGGTCGCCAGCCGCATTCCCCGGATGTGACCTCCGATCCCGACTTGGAGAGCCCGGACACAGGCTCTTCCCGCCGTCATTCTTCCTCGGTGCCACCGACATCGTCGTCGAGGCCTGTGACTCCATCCGCTAGCGGATCCGTTCCGCCACCGGATGTACCAGCGGATGCAGTAGCAGATGCAGCAGGGGGCCCAGCAGTTACTGCAGGGTGGGCCTCGGAGTACCCCGGGATTCAGTTTCATCCTGTTACCGGGGAGTACGTGCGCGGACCCGCGGATCCCCCGACGCCACCAGAGAGGCTGGTGGGCGAGTTCCGACGAGAGCTATGGCCCGCTGGTGAATCGTAAGTAAATTTAAGTTAATTTATTAAATTTGTTTCATTTATTCAAGTTAATAATCCAGTCGTTGCTTCTTTATAGGTTTTTCCCGTGGGATGCTGCCCGGATTCTAGGGCGCATTATCCGGAATAACTACCATGGCCCCTACCTCAATTTTTCTGAGGTGTCTCAGGACATGAAGTACGTCTGGCTCAACGAGATGAGGGTATAAATCCGTCGGTGAATTATTAATTATTCTTTAAATCATTAAATTTTTTATTACGTGATATTTGAATTTGTATGTCAGAGGACGTTCTGATGGCCCCCCCCATCGCGAGGAGGCGATCCGCAGGACCTACAAAGCCGCCGCCGGGAAGAAGATACGGGATGCGGTGTACGACCTTCGTACGGCGCATACGAGGAAGGACTGGATCCGGGCGGAGTACTATGAGCAGATATTGGAGAAGATGGATACTCCGCAGTTCAAGCTGAAATCGGAGAAAGCTAAGGCTAATCGACAGGCCGCGGGTCTGCATACGGGGGGATCAAGGCCCCACGCATCGACGCGTGCAGATTTGGTGAGATAGCGCAAATTCAAATTCATTCTATTATTTAATTTTGTACTGTTAATATACGAAGTTAATTAAATTCTACGTATGCAGGCCCAACGGGCGGTGAAGCAGGGGAAAGAGGCGGAGACGGTCACCGCTCACGATGTATTCGTGCATACGCACAAGAGGCGGAAGGACGGGAGCTTCGTCGACGCGAGGGCCGAGGAGACTGATGTAAGTACTTACGTTTATGAGATTTATGTTAGAAATATAATTATTGTTAAGTTAATTAGATAAACTTAGGATTCAGACTATAACTTAGGGAAACATAGGATTTAGATTATAACTTAGGAAAACTTATAGTATAAACACATTCATTGGATAGGCTGCGTATCGTGAGGCACTTAGTCAGCTTGAGATCGAGCCCCCTTCCGAGAATGTCGGCAAAATGACGCCCATCCAGACGCACTCTTCTATGGCCGCTCGCTACGACGACGTGTTCGTAGAATCCGTCGGCGGCGTTAGGAAAGGGCGCGTCTACGGCTTAGGTTCCATGGCGCCCTCGTTGCAGCCGTCCCCGAGATATCCACCGCCTCCGCCTCCCCCAACGCCCCCGGTTGACGATGTGAGGGCGCAGCTTGCGACTCTGACCTCCGCGGTGTCAGATTTGCGGGCGATAGTGTTGGGGCGCTATCCGTCTGCTCCTGGTCCGTCTGCTCCCGGTCCGTCTGCTGGTGCTCCCGGTTCATCTGGTGGTGCTCCCGGTCCGTCTACTGCTGCTGCCGGTGCTTCGGATCGACCTGGTCCTTCTTCCCCCGGACGGCTTTCGTTTATCCGCTCTGCGGACGCCTGCATCGTATCGGATAACACCATCTTGACGCTCCTTGACATGTTGTCGCCAGAGCAGCTACGCGCGCTTCCAGACCATGTCTTGTCCCAAGTGCCGGCACACACGGTGGAGGAGTACATACGCAAAGCGGATGCGGCGGCACGAGCACGAGACGATCCGACGGACGGGGTTTGATTTTGTTTATGTTGTTGGTTTTGTAGACATTTGGATACATTGTATGTTCGGATATTTTTTTTATGTTTGGATAATTTAATGTTGGCGACCACTCAGCGACGGATAGTCCGTCGCTAACTGGAGAAACTGAGGTTAGCGACGGAGTGGCGACGTAAAATCCGTCGCTACCTGGAGCATTTCAATAAAGCGACGGATTAGCGACGGACGATCCGTCGACCTGGTGCTGTTTGGTGTCCATAAATTTTAGCTTTCGCGACGGATTGGCGACTAACTTACGGCGGACTGGCGACAAAGTCCCGACGGACTATCCGTCGCTAACTGTAGGAATTTAATGTATCGACGGATTGGCGACGTAATATCCGTCGCTACCTGGAGAATTTTACATTGAGCGACGGTTTAGCGACGGAATGTCCGTCGACCTGGTTCTGTTTGATGTCCATATATTTTGCAGTTAGCGACGGATGTTTTGTCGCTAATACGACACTAATCCGTCGTATACCTCGGCAGATTAGCGACGGCATAACGACGACCTGTCGTATGGGAAAATCTCTGATACGCTTTTACCGATAAATTTACGACGGAGTAGCGACGGATATTGCGTATCAGAAAATCACTGATACGGTTTTGCCGACTCTTTAGCGACGGAGTTTTCCGTCGCTAACCCTATATCCTGATACATGTTTTGACGAAAGCTAGTCGGTAATCCGTCGCTATATATATTTAAATGCACCGACGGTATTCCGTCGCTAAGTCGTCGCTGAGTGACGGAGTAGCGACGGATATATTTTAGCGACGAGGTTATTCCCGACGGCTGTTTTACCAAAATATCCGTCGGTAATCCGTCGGTATTTATTTTTGGCGACGGACTACCGACGGATAAGGCCGTCGGTAAATCCATGTATTTTGGTAGTGTTAATATTTTTCAAGGGTAATGAGGGTGAGGGTGTCATGATGGAGGATAACATGGAGCTGGGGTTGGGTTCAGTTGAGCCGGGTCGGGTCAAAATCGGACATGGTGCAATAATTAAATTAATTTAGGTATTTATGATCATGGATAAATAAGTAGCATGTGGGGGCTCAAATAAATGGGGCACAAGTGTCAGGCGGGTAGTAGGCTTCATGTGGATCATGTCCATATTTTGGGTCGACTAGGTTGGGTCGAAGTCGGGTCCCAAAATTAAATTGGAAGTCAGGTCAATTACGGTGGATAATTAATTGGCCTAAATTGACCCAAAAGTTGTGCGAAGCAAATGAAGCACAAGATGGTGTATCTGAGTGGGACACGAAGGTCATGGGTGAAGAGCGTCTCGAGTAGATCAGGCATGACAAGTTGGTTTCAAGAAAATGACTAGCCTTGTACTCATAAATTAAAAGTCACGATAACGTGCATAGGATGATCAAAGATAAAAGTGAGAAAATCAATAAATAATTAATTAATGATCAAATGGTATAAATTGATCCGAAGTTGTGTGAAGCAAAAAGAGTACAAGGAAACAAGTTTGGAAGGTACATTATATATCAACGTGAAGATAATCTTGTCTACTTCACAATGATGAAGAGAGTTTTCAGAGATTGGCATCCCTGACGCTCCAGAAGTCAAAGTCACGGTAAAGTACATTTAATCAAATAATAAACAATTAATAATATTTATTCAAAATAATTGATTTATAAAATTGAAAAAAATACCCTAAATTCAGGAGGCTTACACTAGACGACCATCGAACGTCTACGGTCCTCCTTCTAAAATCTGCTCCAGATCTTCACTTAAGGAGAACTTGACGAAATAAAATCCGTTTTTTCCGTGAGAAAATCTCCATGTCTCCTTTAGGACGCCATACTCTCATTGCGTATGCTCGTAGTTGGCCGTAAAACGGCTTATTGCCCATCACATATAGGATGAGTGTATGCTTCCAATATTCAGTAGTCTCATGTATATCTTCACATATGATTTCTGTCATCCGCTTCCCATTGATGACGCTTGGTTCGATGTACTGGAGTTCAACTTCCTCATGCACCATAGATGGTTTGCATATGTCCACCCACGCTACAGGTTTTGACATTACTCTCGTTGCTCTTTGCATGGATCCCCTTTGGGTTGGGGTTCTCCCGCTACCATGTGTTCCTCGTTGAACTCCTTCAACTTCATCTCTGGAATTGAACAATCTGGTTCCTTTCCACTCGTCTGTTGGGAGCCGTGTTGTTCCGGTCACTTGCGCTGTATTTATGGTTCCATGCGATCTGTGTGGTGCTCCCTGCCGGCTGGCTCTGGATTGCTGTGCCGATCTGGCCCCCTCCGCTCTAGCTTCTCCTGTTGACGATGACCGTTGCCGTGCTGGCCCTCCTCTTTTCCTCCTTGCTACAGTCGTCCAGCCCCCTCCGACTTCCTTAGGATCTCCGTCCTTGTCTCCTTCCGTCGCCTCGTTGTTCCCCTATTTGTCTCCGATCCCTACAGAAAACCCTAGCGCCGTCACCTCCATTGCTCCAAGATTATATATATATATATATATATATATATATATATATTTTTTTTTTGAAGCAATGGATAATTGTGATGAACTCGTCTCCACTGGGGCTCGAACTCCCGACCACTTGGGCCGCATGCATCTCTCTTAAGTTCTTAACCACTAGGCTAGAGGTCATATATATGTTCAGATCGGGAGTCCCGTTTTCGGAGTCCCGTGCCCCTTGACAGTTAATCACACGACATCGCGTGGGTCCCGTTCGATCCGATGGTGCATGGGAACGTGAATTTGGCGGAGCTCCGTGGACGAGACTTTTGATATATATATATATATATATATATATATATATATATATATATATATATATATATATATATCACAGAAAAATTTATCTTTCTTTGCAGATGACCTCTAGCCTAGTCGGTAAGTGAGATGCATGCGGCCCGAGTGGTCAGGAGTTCGAATCCCAGTGGGAGTGATTCCAGAAACAATTTACCTGGTTCAAAAAAAATCACAAAAATTTAAAATTTATATATTAAACGTAGGTGAGGAGTACGATTTTATATATTAAACGTAGGTGAGCATTACGATGATAAACCCTAATTATCCAAATAAGTAAAGAACACAAAAAGATTGAAAGAGTACAAAATTGAAGACACTATTCAATTATGACATAGAAAATCTAACCCTAGATGGTTAGAAACTTAGAACCAGGGGTGTAAACGAGCCGGACGGACACGAACAGTCCACTGTCCGTGTTCGGTCCAATAATGAAAATGAGTTCGGACGGACGGACACGGATAGTCCATTGTTCGAGTTCGGGCCGGACGGACACGGACAACCATTGTTCGTTAATTCAATCGGACGGTCCACGGACAAATTAAATGTATTGTAAAAAGCTATTATTTTATCAAGATACCTTGATAGTTGGTAAAAAAAAAATTAAGTTGAAAGGAAATACAATTGAAAGTTATAGAATATAACAAATAATGGTAAAAGGTTAACGAAAATTCAGACTGGACAATCAAAAATTGATGCAAAATCAAAATGATATGACATAATTGATGCAAAACCAAAAGGAGTCTCCACTATCGGACGGTCCGCGGACAAATTCGGACCGGACATGGATATGACCGTATCCGGGTCCGATTTTTAAACGGACAAAAAAAAAAAAGTTCAAGTCCTGTTCGTTAATTAATCGAACGGCCTGCGGTCGAACCATTTATCGAGCCGAATTTGTACGGACAACGGCCTGTTTTGTCCATTTTGTAGCCCTACTTAGAACGTAGCTCTCAACTGACCCACATAAAACAACTCCAAAATGACAATTATATCCTCCCATCTGTTCCAACTTCCAACTCACTAGTGGGGGCCGCCCTCAAGGAGCCCAACTATCCCAACTATTTACACTTCTGCCACCCGGAGCACATTAGATGCTGACAGCTGTTCCACGTGGGGTCGTTTCCCATGTCCCTTAGGAACACGTACAGGTTATTGTGTTCCTCCCGAAAGTAAGTATGCTTGGGGAGGGCCCCACTCGGAAGGTGGCGGTTGGTACGAGCTTGTTATCTGTACGTAGTTATCGGATGTCGGCGTTTTGCCGGCTTCGACCGGGACTTCCCGCCGAAACTTTTTGGTGGACCGCTGCTCGTCACCTACCGGTAAATTCACCTCTACTTACCTCCCTGGTAAAGGTCACAAGGGTAGTATGGTCATTCAAGGTGGACTATAACAAAAAAAAAAAATTGTTCCCTTTCAAAAAAAATGCAAGATAATAATAATAATAATAATAATAATAATAATAATAGACTAATTTTTAATTTGATATCTCCAACAATTCAAAATTTTCAAGTTGATATCCTAAACTTTAATAATAGATAACTTAATACCTGAACTATAATAGTTAACTTATATTCTAACAGTGTTAACGAAAAATTTTAAATAACAAAAAATATCTTCTGCATTGGTGGTCACTACAAAAACTTTCAGACAAGAGATCGAAGTGTAATTTGGTCAAAAAATTATTATTTATTTTTTTTAAACGAAAAAATTAACCATGACTGACGGAAGGTATCGACTTAAAAATATTCAATCGTTGAGGGTATAAATATTGGACTACTAGGATGTCATACTACTGCCTCACCCAATTATTTTAAAATCGATCTGAATTTGACTTCGTATTCACAGTTCTGATCCAAATACATATTCCTAAAAAAGAGGTTAGAATTGTGATTGACAATAGTTATTATTGATCTAATATATATGATACAATCGTACTCTTATATTATACGTGAATAGTACTAAATCAACTTTATAGGTATTAAATAGTTTAATTGTGATATTTTTGTACAAGTTTATATGTTATTCGTTATTTTATATTTTTTTCAATATTGCATGTCATAAAATTGTCGTTCAATGAGCTATTAGCAATGCTATTAATTAGATTTTTATTCGAACTGGAGTTTGAACATATGCTCAATCCGTATAATTAGACTACCATTCTCGACCGTTCTTTTTGCAAATTAGAAAAGTTAATCCAAGAAAAGAGAGAGTCCTTAGTAGTATATTATATATACAGATATTGAGTTGTTCAAAGAAAATATATACTATATATACATCAACCACATGTATATTGACAAAATTCAGTTTTTTTATCCCAGCAAAAAATATGTAAAAGAAATAGAAGGAAAAAAAAAATCCCTTTTTTGTAATTTCCCATATTGTCCTCCATCATTCTCCTTAATTTCCTCGTCTGTCCTCTCCACCACAGTCAGTTTATATATAAAGAGAGAGCAATAACAGCACAATAATTACTCTACTCCATTCTCAAGCTTCCTCCAATGCCAGAATTTTAAGGTATTGTTATTGTACCTCTTCTTCTTCTTTTTTCCTTTTTTTCACTACATTTTTTTTGTGATTTCTGGCCAAATCAATGAGATCTAGCAGTCATTTGGTGGAGATCCATCGTAAAGTTCGAATTTTATTCTGAGTTTATAGTGATTCGTTGAGATTCTGGAGGTTGTTCTTTTGTTAGTGCAAGCATTGAACTTTTGACAACCAAAAGATTGGGCCTTTGTTGTTGGAGCTGAGAAATTTGGAGAATTCCTCCTCTCCCCTAAAATTCTGATTTTGATGTTGGGTTATGGTGATTCATGGAGATTTGGTGTTTCTCCTTTTGTTCATAGGAAGTACTGGACTTTGGTATTCAAAAGATCGAATCTTTCTTATTGCAGTCGAGTAATTTGTAGAATTCCCATCTAAAAATTTGATTTTGATTTTATAGTCATCATTTGAGATTTGGAGGTTCTTCTTTTGTTCTTGGGTTGCTTAGGGGAAGCATTGAACTTTGACAATCAAGGGAATCTTTGTTATTTAAGTAATTTGTAGATTTCCCATCTAAAAGTTTGATTTTGATTTAGGGTATGCAGTGATCATTTCAGATTTGGAGGTTCATTTTTTTGTTCTTGGGCTGTTATTGGAAATGTTGAAGTTAAGTAATTTGATGAAATGCCATAATGAAAAAAAAAATTTTGATTCTGTGTTTCTCGTGATCAATTTCTCTTTTGTTCTTTGTTATTTATTGAGCTAAAGTAAATGGTATGATCTGATGAATCACTATATCAGTTAAAATGTTGAATTTTTACTCTATTTTTTGGATTAATTTGCTGTTGTGTTTCCAGTTCTGTTGTAATTATAAATCATGGTTAGTATGCACTGGACAAATATTCAAGCTTTTATCCGATAAAATTGGATTTTTGCTCATTATGTGCAGATACCATCAAACTTTGAATTAGGGTTTTTCCTCAGTTCTTAGTAAATTACCATAATTATTGCGATGCCCGGAATTATAATGGAAGAGAACAGTGTGAATGGGGGATTCAATGAGGTGAATTCCTCGCAGATCAAAGAAAACGTAGATGTTACTGAATCCCCACGAGGTTCCGCAACCCCCAGAAGCCCTCGTAGCGAAGACCTTCATGATCTGCCAGAGGAGAACTGTGTGGACACGTCGATTGATCATCTCTACGACAATGTCTGTGAGATGGAGAGCTCGGGCGATGAATTGTCGGCATCAAGACACAGCTTTGGGTCGGAAAACGAATCGAGGATCGATTCGGAGCTCCGTCACCTTGTCGGTGGCGAGATGAAGGCTATTGAGATAATGGAAGAGGACGAGGAGCTCAACAGTCCGAACAACATGGTTGGCGAAGGGAGCAATGGTAATAAGATCCAATCACCAACCAAGTCTTCGGCTTCGTCCAAGAAGTCGAAGAGGCCTTCCCGATCACAATTGGAGTCTGATGCGTCTATGAAGTCCACGCCAAAGAGTGCATCGAAACCACCCATCGGAGGTGGCAGAGCAAGGAAACTAAAGAACGGAACGGAGGATTCACCGGAAGCTGGGCCTGACAACCCTGAGCTTGGAAATTTCTATCTGAAGCACGCCCGGGAGTTGATTTCCTCTGACAGCCACAGCAGAGCCCTGAAATATGCTCTTAGGGCTGCAAAAGCCTTCGAGAAGTCTTCAAATGGGAAACCTAGTTTGGAACTGGTGATGGCCTTGCATGTCATAGCGGCAATTCACTGCAGTTTGGGGAGATTCAACGAGGCTATCCCGATCCTTGAGCAGTCTATCGAGATCCCTTCCCTGGAACTAGGCCAAGAACATGCCCTTGCTAAATTCTCAGGCTTAATGCAGTTGGGCGACACTTATTCTATGCTGGGTCTGCTGGAGAGCTCAATACATTGCTACACCTTAGGTTTAGAAGTCCAGATGCAAGCATTGGGGGATAATGAACCAAGGGTTGGCGAGACGTGCCGGTACCTTGCCGAGGCCCATGTGCAAGCCCTTCAGTTCGACGAGGCTGAGAGTTTGTGCCGTATGGCCCTTGACATCCATAAAGACAGTGGCGAAACTTCTTCCTTGGAAGAGACTGCGGATCGGAGGCTTATGGGTTTTATTTGTGACACCAAGGGGGATCATGAAGTAGCTCTTGAGCATCTGAACTTAGCTAGTATGGCCATGGTCGCCAATGGCTTGGAATCCGAGGTGTCTTCGGTGGATTTGAGCATCGGAGACATTTATCTATCTTTGGGCCGCTATGATGAGGCTGTTCTTGCCTACCAGAAAGCCCTTGCTGTGTTCAAGTCCTCTAAAGGGGAGAACCACCCGAGCGTAGCATCGGTGTTTGTTCGCCTTGCCGATTTATACAACAAGACTGGGAAGCTAAGGGAGTCGAAGACGCACTGCGAGAATGCCCTGAAAATATATGGAAAACCGATGCCAGGGACCAACAACGAGGAGATTGCAAGTGGGCTCACCGATGTTTCCGCCATTTATGAATCGATGGGGGACCATGACCATGCTCTCAAGTTGCTGAAGAAGGTGTTAAAGCTTTACAAGAACTCCCTGGGTCAGCAGAATACAATTGCAGGCATCGAGGCTCAAATGGGTGTTCTGTACTATATAATGGGAAATTATGGGGAGTCCTATGCGTCCTTCAAAAACGCTATTGCCAAGCTGAGGGCTTCTGGGGAGAAGAAGTCGGCATTCTTTGGCATTGCTTTGAACCAAATGGGTCTGGCTTGTGTGCAGAGGTTTGCTATAAACGAGGCTGCCGAACTGTTTGAAGAGGCGAGGAGTGTTCTTGAGCAAGCGTACGGGCCTTATCATCCTGATACGCTCGGAGTGTATAGCAATCTTGCCGGAACTTATGACGCTATGGGAAGGTATGAACCATTTACCTAGTCTTAGATATCGGCTGCCCTCCATTTTTTTAATGCGAAAGATATTTTTTGGTATTTCTGTTTAATTATAAATTCGCTATGTTATATTTGTTTAAGATACAAATATCGTGCTTTATTGTGAAATTTTGATCCGGCAATTATAGCATTGTTGTAAAAATCCGACTAGTCCCCGACTAGTCGGTAGTCGGCCTTAGCCGACTCGACTAGGGGGCTAGTCGGCAAAAAAATCAGCTCAAGCAATAATCGGACCTAGGCAGGCGGCTAGACGGGCCTAGTCGGCCGACTAGGCCTCGGTTCCAAAAAAGGGGTAAAAAGATCAAAAACCTATCCGAAATTCAGTTCTTTTGAAAACCTAAAAGCAACCGACAGAGAAGGAGTAGAAGAAAAAAAGAAGAGAAGGAGAAGAACGGCTAGACGGGCCTAGTCGGCCGACTAGGCCTCGGTTCCAAAAAAAGGGGTAAAAAAGTTCAAAAACCTATCCGAAATTCAGTTCTTTTGAAAATCTAAAAGCAACCGACAGAGAAGGAGAAGAAGAAAAAAGAAGAGAAGGAGAAGAAGTTTCAGAAAAGGTGCATACCAAGGACATATATTGCGTATATTTTTTTTGGGTATAAGTTAATACTTTGATGACATATAGCATATGTTGCATATATATTATTTTTTTACTGCGTATATATATATATATATATATATATATATATATATATATATATATATATATATATGAACTCAAACCGATTAATCCGACTAGTCTCCGATTAATCTGATTAATTCCTAGTCCTCGCGAACCGACTATCGGCCGACTAGCGATTTTTGCAACCTTGAATTATAGATTGGATGTTGTTTGTTAGGTTTCAAAACATCACGGATGGAAGGGGAGATTATACAGTTACAGGAGAAGAGAGAGAGCATTAATTTTGTTATCAGAAGCTATGTTTTATATAAAACTTAAACTTTAGAAATTTATTAGTTCATAATTGAAGGGAGTTTTCCTCGAGAACTATCTTAGTTTCTTAGAGTTATAGTTCCTTTATTTAATAGAAAAAGAGATTGTCCTGGCTCTCGCTTATGAGGGTATGGGAAGGGTCAACATTTGCGCAACTTTATTACTATATTTCATAGTGTGATTAGGAATGCTCAGATCTGAAATGTGTTTAAACCATGGTTTGCACAATCGATATCAGGCCCTTCTTAATTGACAGTTCGGCAGTTTCATTTTTTTTTCTCAATATTTAAACATGAGAAAATATTTATAACTCCAACGAGGTTTTAGGCTTTATACTGTATGAAGTGTAAGAAGTATCTCAATGCTGTGTAATAAAGTATCTTTAGTGTCATACAAGACGCATGATCACACCCAGACCAGAAAGGAAAGCAATTCAAATTATTAGTCTTAATATCTTATAAAAAGCATCTGATCATGTTATGTAGTTGTTTCTGCTCAAATGCTAATGGTGAGGCGAACTAATTCCTTAATATTTGCTTTTGTGATTTTTTTGGTCCATCCCCACCCCCCCCCCCCCCCCCCCCCCCCCCCCCCCACACACACACACACACACACACACACACACAGAGACACACACACACACAAAACAACTAAATTATGTAACATTAGGATCACATAAGTATAGCCCTTTCATTTACTTTACATGATTATATATACGTATAGAATATCATTCTTCGGCAGATGCAATAATTGTAACCTAATCCTGATTGACAAACATCAGTGCCTAACCAGAGTTCAGTTATTGTCCCATAAATAGTTTTATATATTGATAATTCATTTGCATGAGCTACCTCCAATTTTGGAACAAGTGTGGACCATTGCTCAAAGCCAAAAAGGTTTCAAAGATTAATCAGGTTTGCTCAAAACCAGTTGGCGGGTTGGAAACTTCTCTTATCTGGCTATAAATGCATAATTTTATAGGTAGTGATACAAAAATCAGCTTAATATCATCATTATCAACATAAGTCTCAACCAGGAATGTCAGCTAATAATTCCTCATTACGTTTGAATGGCGATTGAAAGTGGAAGTGCTGATCTGTAGGTGTCGAGGTTTTGCTCCCACATGTTTCTTAAAGCTGAAACAGTGAAACCTCCATAAAAGTTGTTATTGTGAACAGCTACCTCATTTGTAAAGTAAGGCTATTAACTATTGCCTGCCTTTATGATTTCATTTATTGGGTATTATTCATAGCTTACTCTAAGAAGTTTCCTTTAAGCATCATTGCTCTTGTGCGCATCAGCTTTATGGAAAATGCCCATATCTGTGTGATCTGTGTTACTTTTGTTGGATGGACATGGAAAATGATGTCCACATCCGTATTGTGTATGTACCCGTATCTATGTATATTTGTACAACATAGTTGATTGCATTGTACCTATCTTAAAATGTTCGGATCTCTTATCCGAATTATGTCCTTATCCGTGCATCCATGACCGTATGCCTGCAACAATGACAACAGCTTACTCTGCATTGTGTTCTGATGCAGGCTCGACGAAGCCATCGAGATGTTGGAACATGTCGTGGGGATAAGGGAAGAGAAGCTCGGGACAGCCAACCCGGATGTCGACGACGAGAAGAGGAGGTTGGGGGAGTTGTTGAAGGAAGCCGGGAGGGTCAGGAGCAGGAAGGGCATGTCACTGGAAACTCTTCTCGACACCAACCCCCCTATTCCAAAGAAAGGTTCCAATGCCATTGCAGTACGATTCCCTTCTTAAATTAGATTGTATAAATAAGAGATGGTTCATGGGTTCATAGATTTGTTTTCAAGATTGGAGGATGACTACAAAGCCGATTGTATATTTATTTTTATACGGACAATAAATGGAAATTTTTTGTGTTTGTGCATTGAGGATGATCAAATTATTAACATTGTCATTGAACATTGAACATACTCAAATCTGAGTTGCCATATGCTAATGCGATGATAGATGAGATTAATGCACATAGAGATGTACAGTGACAGATTAATCAAACAATTATGGTTCTGAGAAATGAGCTAGTTAATGGATTAACATCAGAAGTGTTGTAACTTCGTATGTGAAGAGTGCAGAAACTATGACAGGAACATCCTATTCTATTATATAATAGGAAAACTTGTGGTAAAACTTTTGAATTCCTAAAATACTCTCGAGTATTTTATAAACATGATGTTATTATGTCAACTTGCATGTATTTATGTTTAAGAGTCAAAGCAATAAAATTTGTATGCAATTTTTTTTTCCATACAACTTTTCATATTTCAATGGTAATAAATTTTTCTATCCTTACCATTTTCCAAAAATTATTATTCTCAATAAAAAAAATTTTAAAAAGAACAAAAATTGTATTTTGAATCTCTTGGCATTGTAAAAAAGAAAACACACATGAATAATCACCTGGAAAAAACGAGAAGACGATAACTGATATTATGATATTCTAATTAAAATACGTGCAAAGCACGGACATGTAGACTAGTTGGATTAGTGCAGAAATGCAGTGGAGTGGTAGATGAGATGTAAGGCTATCTCCAATGGGAATTTCTAAAATTGAGTTTCTATGGTCATTGTACTATGGCATTTCCACGCCATCTATTTAACACATGTATGTATGGTTGTTTATTTTAAAACTGCAATGAAGTTATGAAAAATATTTTACTCAAGTAGGTTTCACGTTAATTGTTTCTTCGACGCCACGACAGATGGGTCAAGTGTGGTGCATGCTGATCGATCGATGATTTGTTCTTGAGAATGCAGATGACTCGCAAAATCAACCCTTCCACACATCATGTTTAAGGTGTATTGTATACATCTTGATCTTTTCCAGATTATCGAATCCTGCATCAGCAGTAGCCTCGTGGCAGTTATCGTGATAAACGTTATGATGAACTCACTCTATATTGGATTGTATCTCGTTTCTCATTTCCGGTTGAGCGCTCAAATATGTTGCAAATAGAGGTAATAATTTAGTCCCACATCGAATAGGAAGTAGGATCACGAGGTATATAATTGGAAATTGGCTCAAACATTACATGAGAATTCTCTTTTAAGACATATCGGCCTAGTATAATATTATACTTCATGGACGACTCTGGATTTTTTTTTTTTTTTTTTTTTTGGGTAAATTCTTACATATGTAAGAAAAAGAGCCTCCTAGCCTCTTACTGTGTTACTACATCCCGTTGGAGATGGTTTCGGTATTCACAGTTACATTTTCTTTAGAATCGGACAGAATTTTTACTCTCCTACTTTAGTACACTTGCATAGTTGCATAAGCCTTTTCGAGCCAACATGTCATTTGAGTGAATAGCTCAAATATATACCTCACCATACGTTATTCCTCTACATCCCTTAGTTTTCTCTCTTTTGCAAAAGAAAAAAAAGGGCTCCTCAAGAATGTATTTTCCTCTGCACAATGGCCAAGTAGAGACATTAGAAAGCTCCATATTTCATACATATTAAGCATATCTTGAGTAGGGCTGCAAATGAGCCATGCCGTTCGTGAGATGCTCGAAGCTCGGCTTGATAAAAGCTCGTTTGAGCTCGGTTCGTGTGGTAAACAAGCTTAGCTCAAGCTTCATTTTCGAACTCGTTTAATAAACAAGCCAAGCTCAAGCTTAGGAGTACTTGGCTCGTTTGAGCTCGCAAGCTAGCTCGTTTTTGAGCTTGAGAGCTAGCTCGTTTAGAAGCTCATTTAGGAGCTTGTTTAGAAGCTTGTTTGTTCTTTGTTGACTTCTGATTTTATATATCTTTGTATAACAATATGGTTGTGTGCATTATATATTTATATGTCCTTAATAATTGATATTAAGAAAATTTTTAATTAAATTTTTATAAATAAATTATTAATATTAAAAGTACTTGAATTCAAACTTAACTAGCTTGAAATCGAGCTCTTTATCAAGCTTAAAATAAAGTTGAGCGAGCTTGAAATCAAGCTTGACAAGCTTGATTTTGAGCTTATCGAGCTTGTTTATCAAGCTTGAATCAAGTTTGCTTATTAAGCCAAACTCGATTTCTGTGGGCTGTTTGAGCCATTTCCCTTCCTTCATTTCTGCTAAGGGTCATGTAAATTTTCCATTGAAGAAATTCAGAACTAGATGAGAAATGATAGGCATACATCATTATATTGCAGAATTTAAGTTGTAATCATTTTAGGATTAATTAATAATATGACCAAGTTTAGCAGGAAATTACTTTTTTTTTATTGGAGTGAATCTAGAATCATTCAAAGGGGCGTGGCATTTTTTTTTTATATGTAAGCATTCTGAATGAAAATGTATAAGAAAATTTTAAAGCTATGGTTGTACAAGCTAGCAGGATGAGTATTTGAAATTATTTTGAAGTGAAAAAAAAAGAAGATACTGAGTTCACAATGGTGACCAACTATGTCCTAAGTTGGATCTTAAATATTTAGCAGTTGATATTCAAGATGGAGACTATATATATATATATATATATAACAGGCGTCATAATTTATATTTTTAGTAGGAAGCAGAAAGAAAAGAGGTTATTTTGCAAATGGAAAAGGACAAAAACAAAGTTAATTTACATAAATAAAAAAAAGGAGAAAGAATACAAATAATATGTCTATTATTGATAATAAAAAAACATTATTTTTAGTAGGAAGCAGAAAGAAAAGAGGTTATTTTGCAAAGGGAAAAGGACAAAAAAATGAAGTTACTTTACATAAAAAAAAAAGAAAGGAGAAAGAATACAAATAATATTTCTATTATTGGTAATAAAAAAAAGACATTATTTGCGTCTGCCGGGAGTCGAACCCGGGTCTATTGCTTGGAAGGCAATTATCCTAACCGTTGGACTACAAACGCTTCATATTCAAAGTTTAATAGAAGTATTTATTAGTGTAATCTGGATATTAGAATGTGACCATGATGAACAACAAGAGCCTAGTTGTACTAGGTGAAGATTCGGTTAAGCACTTTATCAACTTATAAAATCTCTCTAATCATACTCTTCTTCACAGAAAGTCGAGGTCCACTCTGATGATGTCGACCCAATTGCATCCAACCAAACATCAATAAGTTGCAACTAGTTGAATTTTATCGATGAATACAAAAAATGTGACAAATCATGAGAATGTGATTGCGAATAGTTTGGGTTGGACCAATCAAGCACTTCCATCAAAACTAAAATCACATATTCAAGGCGTTTCTAGCATCATGTTTTTTTCTAAATTTTTTTTGTTAATCTTGTCAGGGAGTTGTATCATTTGAGGGACGATTGTTAGGACAAATCAAAAGATAAATAAGTTAATCATCAGTCCTAAAAAATTCCGAAGGTTACAAACAATTTAACCTTCATATATATATGTATATTAATAATGTTATAGTAGTGAAGAAAAAAATTCGTGTTTATATTTGTACAGTCCTTAGAATGTAAAAAACCGACAATGCCCGATATCAATATTTTTCCTCATCAGTATATGGTCTCCCGCATTTGGAATCTATATAGGGGGTGAACATTAGGTTTTAGACCGAAAACTGAATCGAATAAGACTATAAGAGATTCATTTTGGTTTGAAAAAAAAAGCCGTTCGATTTCGATTTAAAAATACTAAAATTTCTTATTCGTTTCGGATTTGAATTTAGAAATTCAATTTCCGTTTCGGATTTCAGTTCCAGTTCAAAATCGAAAATCGAAAAAAATTTATGCAATTATAAATACTTTCAATTTTATGCATATTTTTTATTAAAAAAATATTATATATATATATATATATATATATATATATATATATATATATATATATATATATATATATATATATATATATATATATGTTAAAGTCTAACTTTGATAATCTAACAACTACAACAACTTTGGACGCAACTTTAAAATACAGCAAATGTGTGTATAAAAATTAAGATTATTAATATAATTTAATCAAGATTCCAATTTTTGGCCCAACCTATTAAATAATTGAATATTCTAACGGAACAAACCGAATAAATTGAATAAACCGAATTAAGAATTCATTTCGGCTCGATTTTGGCTAATTTTGATTGGTTGGTTTTGAAATTTTAGAATTTTAGTTAATTCGTTTATTTCGATTCGGTTAAAATCGAATAAACTCACCTGTATATATTACATAGAGATATACAAGAAACAAAATTCAATATAAACATTATAATTACAGAGCCAGCCAGAAATATCGAATAATAATATTTTATTTGAATAAAAGAAGATAATTAACAGAAATATACATCTAATAAATTTACAACAATAAAAATATAATATGTATCCCACCATTTTCCTAAGTCTCTCTAAAAAATAATAAATAAAATAATCCCCAAATTAGAAGGGGAATTTGGTCCGGCTCAACCCGTTCCCATTAGCAAAGAGGCCGACCGGACCGGGCCGGTGCGGCAAGTAGGCCTTCCCTCCCTTGACCCCCTTCTCCCCGTCCTTCCCGCCGTAGAATAACCGGTGGGCGGTGAGCAGATCCATCTCCCCCGCCTTCAGTTCCTTCTTCTTCTCCCCCTTCAAATTAGGGTTAGGGTTAGGGATAGGGATAGGGTTTGCTTCGGAACCCTCTCCTTCTCCTTCTCCTTCTCCTTCTGATCTCCTATGAAGCTCAGCTTCTCCTTCCCGTCGCTGTGGCTCCTCCGGCTCACCAGATCCCTCAGCCTGAACCGCCGCGAGGCGGACCCGGACGCCGACCCGGTCGAGGAGCTCTTCTTGCAGCGCTCCGGCGACCTCCCGGGGGACCAGACGCAGAACTGATCCTCCTCGCCGGCGGCGGAGGAGGACGGCGATGGAGCGGATCCGGACCGGACATCCGACTTCGGAGGAGGCGGGACGGGGAGGAGGTTGCGGGCGAAGACGGGGTAGACCGGGTCGTAGGACTCGGGCGTCGACCCGGATCCGCTGCAGACGGCGAACTCGAAGTCGGAGTCAGAGTCGTCGTCGGAGTCGGAGGGGAAGGCGTCGTCGTCGGCGGCGGCGGAGATCAGGTTCCGCTTCTCTTCTTCTATGCTCATTTTTGATGAATTATTCGTTTTTTTTTTTTTGCGAATTATTGGAGGGGCCGAACGAATTGTACGAGTTTGTTCGGTGGGGAGCCGGATGGGTTTATATATATTGGGGGGAGGGACTGGTGGAGTTTGGCGCACGTGCTGGCATGGGTTCGGCTCGTTTTGGCGCGGGGGAAATAGTCTTCGACGTGGGTCTTGCTGTTTTTCTAGAAGGAAGGGAGGGGACTGGGGAAGTGACTCCTGCGGGTCATGCAAGTAACCTAGAGTTCATATCCAAATATCCATATCGAGTCCATTTTTGTTCGCTCACTAAAAGTATGTCGTTTGTCCACTTTTCAATAAAAAATTATTATATGTTAAATTCATCCACATAAAATTACTTTGGAAGTAGTTTTATTTATCCACCAAAGTAAATTTTATCTTTAATTTGACACATGTCAATTTTTTAGTAGGGGGTGAACAAACACTCACGTTTTGGTGGGTGAACAAAAATGGATTCGATCCATATATACTAAATATGCTTTCAGTATTTATTGCATCAGATTTCAGTAAAATTATTCCGAGAGCATCAAAATTATGAAAAGTACAACATAAGACACAAAACATCCTTTAAAAATATATATTAAATATATGTAAATATCTTTTAAAAGGACGTTTATGTAGTATCCATTTATCCACGTTCAGTCTTACCTTAACTTTTCTGCCCCTTCTTAATTATAGTGCAAAAAAAATTCTTTTAAAGGATGTTTTTGTGCATGAATGCTAAAAAAAAGTCCTTTTAAAAGGTGTATTTAGTATAAACATTAAAAATACTATTTTAAAGAGTGTTTTGTGTCTTATGTTGTAATTTTTGAAATTTCGATGCTTTCAGATCAATTTCAGTTAAGTCTGATGCTATATATGCAATTATCTGTTTTAGTATATATTAGAATTATGTATATTGAAATAAGGAAGTTTCTATTATTTCTATCAAAATATGAGAATTATAATTCTTTCATTCTTGTTGCCAAAAAATATTATGGCTGTCCAGTGTAGAGATCACATTACAAATAAGGAGTTGTATTATATTTTGGAGCAATACTTAACACCGAAAATTATGATATTTTGACTTTATGGAATCCAAATTTAATATTCCTCCTATTTGAGTAATTTAAATGTATAAACATCAAATGATAGATTGATTTTCATTTGAAATACAGTGTTTGTTATTTACTGTCAGCTGAAATTCCAGATGTCAAATACTCGTGAGAGTACCACTTTCCGTTTGTAGATATACAATACAAACGAAACTATCCACGCGTCATCTTACAATTGTAGGGTTCTTATGTAGTGGTAACACGGTAGTGAATTAAGGAGAAACAATTAAGGCCGTCGCTTTAACATTGTATTATAACATCTAATATTTAAATCCAGATAACTACTCTAGAAATTTGGTGAAGCGGCATAAGTTTAATTATGTACGAAATTCATTTAGGAAGGAAAAAAAAGTATCACAATGATACATAAATCCATCTCTTCCTTATGTGATCCAATGCGAGGGGTTGTTTTAGTGTTAGGAGTGAGAAATGGAAAAGGCAGAAAAAACAATAAAATTGGCTTAATGATCAGATACATTTACGAGTACTAATATACATGCACGAGCTGTATTTCATAATATTTAGAAATATCAAATAACAGTCTCATTATTATTATTTTTCTATAGGCAATTATGTAAGCATTTATATTAAATTTAATGAATAATTTTAATTAATAAATATAAATGAGAGTATTTTTTGAACAACTAACGATGAAACCTATTTTCTTATTTATTACGATATAGTAGTATAGATTGGATTGGATCGGGTACGGATCGGCTAAAACACGAAACGGATCCTTTAAGTCAGGAGCTGAGCTGCATGTGGGGATTGGAGCCTGCCTTCCTATCCTATGGCAAGTTGGCAACAATGATTGACCATAGGTAGGGAGGTTGGCTCCTCTGGTCAAACCGTCAGCCATCTAGAAACGTGTTTACCGTTATGTTATTTCTGGGTTGCCGCTAAAAGAAGTTGGTCCCTCCCCATTAATAAATATTAGTTACTGGTTGATGAACGTTGATATATCATCATACATTCGTTACTTTCTGAGTTTCTATTTATTTTTATTTTTTTCTATTTACTCTGTGTTCTAGATGTCCCCATTTTCTCTGACTCGTAACCTCCTAACTCTGAAAATTTTGTCAACTTACTTGTGATGTCAAACTAGAAGACTTCTTGTGCTGCACAAGGAATTGTATTTTTTTTTTTTATTCATTTTATTTTTTTAATGAAATCTTTTTCACTTTTCTTCCTCCATCCGATAACTAAAGTCTAGCTAAGGGGCCAGAACCATATAGAGGCAGAAATTTTCTTATAGGATAATATATTCTACTGTATAATTGAAAATTTTGGTGGTAAAATTTTTGAATTCGTAAAATACCTTTGAGTATTTTATAAACATGATATTATTATGTTAACATGCATATCATTTATGCTTAAGAGTCAAAACAATAAAGTTTACATGCTATGAAGTCTCATATTTTCATACAACTCTTCATGTTCTAATAGTAATAAATTTTTCCGTTCTTATCATTTTTCAAAGATTATTGTTCTCAATATAAACTTTTTTAAAAAAGAACAAAATGCGTACTTCGAATCCATTGACATTGTAAAAAAAAAACACATACACATGGAAAGACAGTAGCTGACCTTATAATATTCTAATTGAAATACGTGCAAAAATACGTACATGTAGACTAGTATAGTTTAGACTAAGGTTGTGCCGTTAGTTCTTTGATGCAACAAATTTTTGAACAAAATATAATATTAATACATCTAACAATAGAAAAATCATCATATAAACTTTAAGACAAGTATTTCATGTGGTTATTCATTCATATTTTGAATGCACATTGTGTTATTACATTTCTAGAGAAATCCGTAAATGTCTGAAAGTATGACTAAACTCCTAAATGCAAGTTGAGTTTGCGAGGAGAAATAAAAGCGATCAAATTCGCTGAAATTGCAGCGAATCTTCTGGCGGAAGGATTTTGCCGCGAAAGTGAACAACAATTGAACTATTTGCTGGCGAAGGATTTCGTCGCGTAATCGAATAGCAGTTGAACTGCTTGCTAGCAGATTGAATCCGTGGCTCAAGCAGATTGAATCCAGATCAGAGTATAATCATAATCGCAATGTAAACAAATTTAAAAAAAATTCATTTGATTACATTATAATTACAGTACAGTGAACCAAATATGGGGTCTAATTGTTGGGTGGTAAGAATCACCATTACTTAAAGCGAGTTGGAAAGCTGCTTAAATAAGGGAGCACCTCCTAAAAAGTAGTAACTGTCCACTAAAGACGTTGATGAATCAAAGGTCCCGTAGAACCTAGCTATTGCGATCCGCAGACTGTAACTAGAACTTTCACGCCAACCGCTGCACAATGTTCTGCGGCTACTCACTGATTCTACGACAACGTTGCTCAGTGTTTTGCGGCACTGTTTCTTCCATTGGATCCGAATTCGAGTCCGAGTTTGAGCTAAGGAACCTAAGTTACAAAGGGACTTCTCATGAACTTAGGTGTCATTAACACGAGATTGTTGTGGGATACCATCATGTATATTAGGAAAATCCTCCATCATAATCACCACTTGAGATAACGCACATTATGTACAAATTATTAATGGAAAATGCTATCTAGTCCGCAAACGGGCCAGACTGCATGCCAGTCATGGGGTCCATGTCGGTTCATGCCAATGGGAAGACGGCAGCTGATGGCGGGCCAAGTAGCAGCGTTGATCATTGATATATGTAAGTCCAAATATTGAAATATACTAACTTCGATTTTGACTCAATATCGAGACTAGGTCAATAATAACCAAATTCAACTAAACCCCCAACAATTTAAGTTAAAAACCAACAAAATGAAGAAAATAAAAAGGAAACTTATTTCATCTGTATTTTTAGACCTGTCAATGTCTACCAACATACATAAGTTATCATGAACAACAGCCTAATAATAGAATTCATGTATAAACCAAGCAACTAGCTAGATGAGCACGGTCATATTTGTTGATCGATCTGCTCAACAAATTTGACTTACTGTCGACTGATCCAATCGATCGAACCCACTAGAAAACCATAGAACTCAGGCTAGTTCTTTGACTCGTGTCGTTATTGAAGAGAGAGTCAATTACAACGTGACAGGTCCAGCACTTGGAGCTCAAATGGAAAACAATACATATAATGGTTTGTCTTCCGCCGTAAGGACAGGACATGTAGTGTGTGCCGGTTGTAAAAAAAAACATAAAAAATTTGAATTATCCCTCATTTGATTTATCATATTTCACGATGCATTACCACAGTTTTGTAAAAAAGTACAACATCATCCATTTTGGACGAATTCCGTCAGAAATTGACGGTCAACATTTTTGACCAAATTTTTTGACCAAAATGTCCCTCTTATTGTCTTTTTCCTCCCCCCAGACAGGATGTCGCCGCCCCCCGCTCCCCTTCCCTCTCCTCGCCGTGCGCTCCCCCCTCTGCCGCCGCTCCCGGCCACCGCCCCCGCTCCCCCCTGCTTGCCGCCGCTGTTTGCCGCCACCGCTCTCCTCGCCGTGCTTGTCGCCGCCGCCGCCGCTGCTCGCCGCTGTTTGTTGCCACGGCGGCGGCGGCGGCTGCTGTTGCAGGGGGTCGGTGGCGGGAGGGGGGGGGGGGGGAGGGGAGGAAAGAGGAAAAAGACATGGTCATTTTGGTCAAAAAAATAATATTTCTAACGGATTCTGTCTAAAGTGGGGGAGGGGAGGGTGTTGTACATTTTTATAAAACTGTGGGATGCATCCTGAAATATGATAAATCAAATTGGGGATAAGTTAAAATTTCTCTTAAAAATAAATACAATCATAACAGTTAAACCAAATATATAGAAGATGATTATGAATGTACGATGCCATTAATGTACCTCTGCAAGCTGATTAAGTTGGTTTAATGGAAGTATGTACCCAATCTGATGGCTTATTTAATCAGCCTTTTTTTTCGTTTGGTTGGAAGGCGATGAAAAAAAGGAAAAGAAAAAGAAATTATAACTTTTTATATATTTTTTTACTTGCTTCCTTATTTGTTGGTTTTGTTTTTAATGAAAAGAAGGGTCCTTCCTAGCTATATAAACATAATTAAAGATTCGCAGCTGTCTCAATATTGATTTGTCAAATAATAAAATTAAATAAAATTAGGCTCTGCGAAAAATATAACAAACAAAAAATTTCACAGAATCAAAGTTTGCCAAATTTATTCCTATAGTATTAAGTTTTTAAAATTTACAACAAAAGAATAAAAATGTCAAAGCAATGAGAGTTTTCATTAAACATAATTTTTTTTTAAAATTTATCAAAAGATACATTCATCCGAAGGACGTATCCTGCCAAAAAATAGCCCTTTTGGATGGACCCTTTTTTTTTTTTCCAGGGTACGCACATATGAATGACATTTTTTACACAGATGGGATGGGTGGGTTTGGGGTTGGGAGGATTTTTATTAGATAGGCTTGGATTGGTTGGTAGATTTATTGGAATTTATTAGGTAGTTTTGTGGGTTATAAAAGAGGGAAATGTTAAAAAAATCACATACTTCTTCACTATCTACTAGTAAAAAGTATCTGTAAAAATTTACCTTATTATGAATTCATATCTGATAGAAAAACGCTCACTAATAATATATCGTAAGCTATAGAATTATGGTTCTGGGTACATTGGCGGAGCCAACATAGGCCCAGTGGGGTCAGACCCCACTCAAATTTTTTAATATATATATATATATATATATATATATATATATATATATATATATATATATATATATATATATATATATATTGTTTAGTAGTTAGGAAAAAAAATTATTCTTCTTTTTCCTTTAACAATATTTATTTTTTATAAGACCCTAGGATGTCGACAAGGTTCATGACTAAAATGGTAGGATCAAAGTATGAATTTTAAGATACACCAAATCTCCTCGATCGAATGGTCAAAATTGATCTTAAATGTCTTGTATGACCTGATTAGAGTGACACGCAAATTTAAGATTTTGATTACATTATGTTAGAATTAATGTACACTTCGCAATTGTATTTTAAAAATGAATAGACAAAATGAGTAGCTAAAATAGAAAAATTAGAATAAAGGACCAATGTTAGGTATAGAAAATTAGATTTGTGACTAATTTATGCAATTTTTTCTCTAAATTATTATTATTATTTTGATTTAAAAAATTTTCTAATCAATTTTGATCCCGCTGTATTCAAATTATGGCTACGCCACTATCTGGATATGAAACTATCACTACTAACAATTAGTAGCCATCCCTATATGCTATTCTTTTACACCCTTATCAAGAATTTTGTATGCTAAATTAGATCGAATTAATATCTCATATATCGAAGTTGAAAATTGTAGACTTCATCGACAATTTAAAATCTATTTAATAGTGTTTACAAAATTGTACTATATACCAAGGGTACAGAGGAGATGAATAAACAACTAAAAAGACGATGATAACAAAGCCAATACGGACAAGATCTATAGAAGAGTCCGAAATGACATGACGACGGGCTAAAAATTGTACGAAGAGACACATGATTTAATTGAGCCCACATGTCCTTTGAAAAAAGAAAAAAAAAGAATAAACAACTAGAACATTTAGATTCTAGATTTTATAAGTTTTAAGAGTTTAAGTCCTCACCTCACATGTAGGTCATAAATTTATTTTTTAGTTTTTTTATTATATCAACATTTTAATTGGACAAACTAGTATAAAATCTATGGTTTAAATGCTAATTAGCCCAATAAACAATTGTGCAATGCTAAGAAAATCCGGCAAAGGCAGCGGCGGAGTGTGGCAGCGCATCCGGACCCTCCGCTCGCTGAAACAAATGCACGGCCACATGCTGACCAGAGGAGCCTTCCTCTCCGACCCCTCCTCCCTCCGCGAGCTCATCTTCTCCTCCGCGGTCTCCGTCCCGAACGCCTTCCCCTACGCCCTCCACCTGTTCGACCAAATTCCCGACCCAGACCACTTCCTCGTCGCCACGCTCATCCGCGGCGCCTCCCACTCCCGCGACCCCTCCCTGGCCCTCTCCCTCTACTCCCGAGTGGCGGCCCGCGGGCCCCACCGCCTCGCCCTCCCGTTCGTCCTCCGCGCCTGCACCGCCCTCTCCTCCCCCGCTGCGGCCGCCGCCCAGCTGCACTCCCGCGCCGTCAGGCTCGGCCTCGAGGACGACGTCTTCGTCCGCAACTCCCTCCTCAACTTCCACGCCAGGTGCGGCGACCTCTCCGTCGCCGCCAAGCTCTTCGAAGGCGCCCGCCGCGACGACGTCGTCGCGAGATCTTCCCTCGTCGCCGGGTACGCCAGGAGGGGCGAGCTGGGCCTCGCGAGGAAGCTGTTCGACGAGACGGGGAATAAGGATCTCGTTTCTTGGAACGTGATGATCACGGGGTACGCGAAGAGAGGGGAGATGGGCAGTGCTAGGGAGCTGTTCGACTCTGTGCCACGTAAGGATACCGTGTCCTGGAACGTGATGATTGGTGGGTACGTGCGGTGCGGGATGCAGGATAAGGCAATGGAAGTGTTTCGGGAGATGCAGGCGGCGGGCGGGCGGCCGGATAATGTTACAATGTTGAGCTTGATATCGGCTTGTGCCGACACCGGAGCTCTTGATGTTGGGAGGCGGTTACATTCGTCGCTTGAGGGAGGATTGACCGTGGTTCTTGGGAATGCTTTGATCGACATGTATGCCAAGTGCGGGAGTATCGAGATGGCGGTGGATGTGTTTCGTGGTATGAGAGAGAAGGATGTGTCTAGTTGGAACTCGGTGATCGGGGGGTTGGCTATGCACGGGCACAGCGGAGAGTCCGTTCGTGTGTTTGAAGATATGAGGAAGGAGAGAGTGAGGCCGGATGAGATCACCTTTGTTGGAGTTCTTGTTGCGTGCAGCCACGGAGGGATGGTCGAGGATGGTCGGAGGTATTTTAATCTCATGAGGAACGTATACGGGATCAAGCCGAATGTTAAGCATTATGGTTGCATGGTGGACATACTTGGGCGAGCGGGGCTGTTGGAAGAAGCATTTGGATTCGTCGATGGTTTGGAGGTGGAAGCTAATTCAGTTATATGGCGGGCATTGCTGGGACATTCCCGGAATCATGGGAATGTGCAGTTGGGGGAGAGGGCAAACAAGGAGCTTCTCAAGATGAAACGGGGAGAGGAGAGCGGAAGTGGGGACTATGTGTTGTTATCGAACATCTATGCTTCCATGGGCGACTGGAGAGGGTCGGAGAAGGTGAGGAGGTTGATGGATGATGACAGAGTAATGAAGGAAGCTGGTTGTGCTCTCATTGAGGCAGATAGATGATACCAAGGTTCAAAAACTCAGTTTCAGACTCTTCCTATGAGTATCCATTTTGGGGGGTTTTGAATCAGTCAGTTTCGACGCTTTTGGACCCTCCAATCCTGATCCAAAATGGACAAAACATATCAGGTATGGCCGATACTTAAAACCTTGGATAATATATAATGAGTTCATCATGCATTATTTGGAGGCCTTAAAAAGCCTAAACTGAGGGAGGCTAAGGGGTTCTACTGATTCATCTGAAGAGAGTAGAAGAGAGGTTTGTGCAATCTTACTGCGTACAAGCAAGCCGGAAGCTAGGATTTCTCTTTCTAAATTTAATATTGTCCATATGGCAATACTCATCTATTCCTCTCTTGAACGGAATGACGATAGAGATTTAGAGGTGGCTCACTGGCTCTGTCCCCTACCCCATTGAAATAACTTAAAGTCAGATGGTAGTCACAATTCTACTCCCAGTGAAGGGGACTGATCAGTCATGAGGGAGGAATTACATGGCTTCTGATTATTTCCTCTTGTATCAAAAGACATACATCGTAGAACTGGTAGAATATTCATCGATAGCATGCCAAGAACTTTATAGCAATGAGCAGAATTGATGGCGACTGACACTAGATGTAGAAGGATCAATGTTCTTCCATTCATGCAAGAAGGAGAAAGCAAAATATCAAGAAGACGGGCTTTCTTTCATGGTATGCTGAAAATCATCACACCTTGGTATCTTTTAGAGCATTACAGTGTGTTGTTATTCATTTGGACAAACAAGTTTGAAGGCAATATAATGCAAGGGGGTGCATAGACTTATATATGGAACTAGGGAAAAACATGAGGATTTTGGGGGCACCTGAGATTGCCAATACATAAGAGCCTAGATCATAAGCATACCACACTTGCAAGTATAGACATATATTTGATCTTAAGGTGAGAAGGAAATTTCATCAGAGGACACTTTTTTAGCCAGTGATTGCAATTAGTTGGCATTCTTCCCATGTTTTTATCAAATAATGCAAGCATTTGTCTAATATACTATGGATTTCGCTATCATGTATTTATCAAATAATTGCCATTGCATTGTGTAATACATAATACAACCAGAAGGTTATTCTATGCACATAACCGTCCAGATTTTCTTTGGTAACTGAAGCTTTAGAAACAAAGCAGGCTATTTTTGTTTCTTTTGCTAGAAAGATACAAACCTGAATCAGTAGGAATAACCTATAACTGATAACATATTATAGGACAGCCTTTTAAATAGGACTAGCTGACAAAATATCTTCTGATTGTTCTTCTCCCATTCCTTTCGAACAGTCTCTATCTTTTGGCTAGAACCCGGCATATTGTTCATAACCTAAAAACCTGGGAATTGATGGCCTAGTCTGTTGTATTCTAGAAGTCTCTACACCTCTATATATATTGTGGATCTCTGATTTAAGTTCAAATAAATAAGAACCATGTTAACTCCTGTGTTCACTTGTTTATTTCTGTTTTGTCTAAATCCTTTACCATCATTCTACCTCTTAGCCTTATAAGTGCTTTTGCTCCAACTTCCAAGTAAGATAGGATCTGATGATAAGTTTTGGAAGTTTAAATGTTTAATCCAGATGATATTGTTCTCTCACATGACATGACCATTTTCAGAGCTATATCATGAAGTTTCCACTCATATCATAATTGAAAGGAATACTTGTCACATTCAAAATTTAGATATTATCGATTGGTACTGCAAGAAATACAAAAATGAAGTTAAATTAAATGAAAGCTATCACAGAAGAATATGTTACAATTTAGACTGTCAAGCAAGCAAGCTAGTGCAGTCAGTCGAGTACAGTGTATATCTAGCCAATTCCAGCAATTATATTTGATCATACTTCGATACCGACACAATGTGGCAGTTAACCGAATATTTAGACGATGATTATGAATGTACTTGTTGTTTAAGTTGGTTTTTAGATCGAAGTTTAATGGAAGTTTGTACATAATCTTGTGGCTTATTTAGCCTTGTTTGGTTTGGTTGGAAGGGTGATGAAAAGAAAAGATAAAAACTTTTAATTTTTTACTTGCTTCCTTATTTGTTCGTTTTGTTTTTTAATGAAAATAAGGGGTCCATCCTAGCTATATACACATAAGAAAAGATTCGCAGCTGTCTCAGTAATGATTGTAAGGAAAATTTCCAAGAATCTATTTTCGAAATTGAGGATAGAATGTAAATAATATAAATAAATGATCTGACCGAGACCGAGGCTTGAACTTGGTTCAATGTCCTTAAAACAATATTCGTCCCGCGACGGTTGAATGGCGATTTAGTCTCCCAGGATACGATAGAACTCCTCTTCCGGTAGTAGCACTTAAAACCACATGAACTAGACGAAGCAATGGAGGTAGTCTCTCTCTTAGACTGAATGCTTGATGAGTGAATAAGTTGTTTTTATGAATGAATCAAACACTCATAGGACTATGCTTTTATAAATGAAGAAAAGACACAAATGTGAGAAGACACAATGTTTGGCATGGACACACAGTTAACAATAAATACAACCATTGGAAATTGGACACACATTTTCCAATAGACAACCATTGAAAATATTCATTCAATTTTTAGATTATTTCCAACAACGATTTGTTAAATAATATTAAATAATAAAAAAAAAAAATTAGGTTCTGCAAAAAAAAAAAAAAAAAAAGTTGTACAATCTTAATCATAATTCATTCAAAGTGGGTCCCTGCAACTTGGGAGAATTATTATGTGTTTTCTGGCAAGGGCTACCCACCGAGAAAACTTGCATGCTTGTGCATTCTCATGCTTGTCAAATTTATGTGAATCCCTTGTGTGATTGAGTGTTCAGCAGACCGGTGTGTCACGTCCAAGGTTTTTCACCCCACCGAGACAGATTGGCATAATCCTCTACGGACTGGGTTTTGCTAGAAGCTTTCAGAGTCTTCCAAGATGTGGTGTAATGTGATGGAGTCTTCTTGAAGATTCATGAAGTCTTCATAGCCTTCTAGATGTTCTAACTTCCTTTGGAAATATCTAGGCCCTAGGATAATCCATAAAATATTCTGTTTACAAAAGCTTTATGTAAGTCCTTTGAGGCACTATAAATAAGTGGGTGGCTCATTTGTTCCTCACCACCCAAGAAGTTGTAAACTCTAGTACAGTGAAGTTTTCAATTTTCCAATCTCTCTCTTTTGCTCCACATTGTTCTCATTTTTGTCTTAGCAATCTAGCTAAGCGTTTGGGGAAGGCTGGCACGGATCTTCGAGTAGGAAGCTTGTGCGCCGCACGGGTCGAAGCGTAGGCAAAAACACTAAGTCGTGACGGTGGCTCATAATAATTCTCTCACCGGCTAGGTAATTCTGATTACGAGTCCTGCCCTTGTTTGTAATGTATCATAAATTGCGTTCGTCAAAGGAGATTCTCCTTTTCATGTCCAAATTACTTGTGAGAGAACTTAGTTTCATGATTTGGTCAAGTAAAGCTAGAGATGTTATTTTCTTATATTTCAAACCATATATGATGAAGGCTGATTGACTGGACTGACTGTGATTGACACAATCCTATGCTGACTCAAATGTGGTCATTATTTTACAGGGAAAAATATTCTACTTTGATTTTGTCTCGACTATGTGGTTGATATTAATGTGATATACTGAATATACCAGCTATCATAGGCTGTTATGTCTACTAGAATATGCATGCTCAAGTATCACTTAGGTGATAGTGTGTATATATATTTGGCTTAATTGCACTTTGCTACTCTCAACTATGCCGCTTTTTCAACTCGATACCCTAAACTTTTTTTTGTAACAAGTTGATACCTCAACTATTATTTTTTTTCAACTTGATACCTAATTTTTCAAAAAATTCCAAAATGCCCTTATCCCTTCCCTTCTCCCCTCCCCCCCCCCCCCCCCCCTCCCCCACTCCGGCCACCCCCACCCTCCCGCTCCGCCTCCCCTCCGGCCACCCCCCTCTCCCACGTCCGGCCAACCCCCCCCTCCGGCTTCCGGCGCCACCGCCGCGGCTGCGGCGGCGGCGGCGGCTGCTGCGGCGACGGCTGCCGCGGCGGCCGGCGGCGGTAGGGGTAGGGGGGGTGGCCGGACGCGGGAGAGGGGGGTGGCCGGAGGGGAGGCGGAGCGGGAGGGAGGGGGTAGCCGGTGGGGGAGGTTTGGGGGAGGGGAGGGGGGTAATTTTAAGGTTTGAGCAGGGGTATTTTCGTCCCAATTTTTTTTTGGGTATCAACTTGTTACAAAAAAATTTAGGGTATCAAGTTGAAAAAGCGGAATAGTTGAGGGTAGCAAAGTGCAATTAAGCCTATATATTTAGACATCTGAGTTTACTGATATTGATATTTTCAGACATCGGTGGGTTTACCCCAAGATATTAGTTTGTTGATATTGTCAGACTTTAAAAGGGATATCTATGCTTTTATTTATATTTCATATATATGAATGGCAATCCTTACTTGCAGAAATATATATAGGGAGTTGGACACAATATTTGTATTTGCTTGCATCTCTATATGCGTATATACTATTTGTACACTGGACATAGATTTAGAAACAATTCTCGTTGCATCGCCATCGATATAAGACTCCAGTAATATTCCATTCTCTTTTCCTACTGAATTGGTGTCTGCAATTTTGAGTCTTGGCCCATACTTCTAGATTTGGATAACAGTTGATTGAAAAATAGACATTGGTTTAATTTGGGTCCTCTATCCGGACCGGCTGCTCTATTTAATTGTCGAGACACCTTTCTGTATCTAAGTGATTAAAGATGGTGTTGAATTTTCTTTCTGATATTGTTTGGGTGATAATGTGGTCCATTTCGATGGCTTTTTTTGATGTTTCGCTTATAAATGTGTTCTTCGTGTTTAAGCACTACAGGATCACATGGTTTGGGCGTCAAGTCCAAGCGACGAATAGATGGGAGTGGGAATGACTAACATGCTCAGGATACCATCAATATCTACTTATTAGAAGGACAGCACTGGAGGCGATAATAAATACAGAAGTCAGTCCGACCAGTTAGTCAGACAATGTTCGGTTAGTCCAAGTTTTTGACTCTTGACATTTGATATCAACACCACAAACCTTGCTATCGTATTTTAATTAGCATTTGACAATGGCCGACCTCTATAATTTTTTATCGTATTTTAATGCCAATGTGACCTTGCTGTCCATTTCTTAATTGATGTTCTAATAGATTTATAAAGTCGAGAAAAGCATGCGGGCTTACTTATTGTATGACCTACTATATCTTCCTATACAACAGTATCCATAGTAAAAATAAATAAATAATAATAATAATGTGGGTGGTTTTATAGATCAGGTAGACTTATGCTCCTGGCAAGTTTGTCCACAATGGTTCTAATTAAATGATTAATGACATCTTGACACTGGTTTTATCATAAAATTATATCATATATATCGCAAATTTACCATGCATGCACTCTATTGTAACTTACAATACATTTCTTAAGAAGGAGATGTTTAGCTATCTAACCCAAACTCTCTATAACTCGAGTTGGAATTGGTCAAAGTTCAGCAACTAATCACCCAGTGACGAAATTGAGTCTGAGCTCGACTTCAGACCAAGTCAAGATGACTCTGCAATGGTCAAAAATAGGAGAAGAGAATGAAATTTTCTTTTGCTAAGAAACACTACCTACAAGAATACCTATCAGTGATGCTCTTCTTATTGTTATTTATGATTCACATGAAACTTGTATCGTCCTACCTCTTCGTCGGAACTTTATAGCATAGCTCTCTCGTGACCATAAGGTCTATAACTACCTTAGCTAGGAATTTGGCACAAGATGGAGAGCGAGTTGATGTCAGGTCAACAACGTACTTTAAAACTGTATCAATTCCTTTTATGGGATTTTCTTATACTCCATAGCGGGCCACATTATGATGGAAGAAGGCTTTGATGATGATGATCCGATCCACATGAAAAATACACAGATAGCGAGATGGAAAACTAGGTTTGCTTACTTAGATTAACTATTTATTTGTGGATAGCTTGGTGAGCCCACGAGCATGCGTTGATGGGCTTGTCTACTTTAATGGGCTTTTATAGCTGTGCTTCAGACCAATAGTTTAAGCCCATCAATCTTTCTTTTTTGAACTTGCTAGTGATGGTTAAGTCGCTATAGAACTTTGCTGAAACTATAAAACTGAAGCTTTTCTAGGAAAGATGGATAGTCATGCTGATACTGGATGAGCCATCATTTTTTTCAGTGAATAGCACTATTGCTTTCAATTGTCTCCTCGTCGCCAAATTTTGCGACCCGAACGGGGCTCAGGCGGCCGCCTGGTGGCAGGCGCTAGGTTGTTTTTTTTCTGGGCCTTCTGGCCCTGGGAGCAGGGAAAAAAAATTAGGAACAGTGAAAAATCGAATAAACAGAAATTAAGTAATATAAACAAAATTAATATATAATATATTTTTGATTATATTATATTTGTTGCCATATATTTTCAATATTTGTTGGTTAATTAATCATTTTTATTTTATTTTTATATAGTGTATACTTCTATATAATTGTATATGGTACAAAAGACGACCTAGATAAAAACGAACATCGACCCCAAATAGCATACCGAATAAGCCTACCCCCACCGCTTCGCGTACCGGCTGAGGTACCGTACCGCGTACCCGTAACCGTACCACGTACCAAAACGACCCACGATCCTGGTAACATTGTTCAATACTAAGTGTTTTTAAATACGTTATTTCTTCTGGAATAATTAAAAAAAAAAAAATATAGATCTACTATAAAAAATTCAGTTCTTGTTGAATATTTTGCAGGGTTGTTCTGGTCCAAACATATAATGCATTTTTCATGCGTATAAAATACGTTTCCAGGGCCTTCTATTGCAGGATCAACAAATGTAATATCAATCATAGATTCTCAGGTTGTGGTTGCACTGGTAAACGGAACTTATTATGTCATCTGATGACTGATGTGGCCTGCTTATGACCAGTAAATCTCTAATGGTCTACTTGTTTGAATTACTAGATAGATATCAATGTCGTCATCAATACTCTCGTTATTGTGTATTATGTATGATCTCTCTGAAAGAATTAAATGTTTGACCCAGCTTCTTTGTCAAGCTGAAGTGATGAATATATTCGTGAGAATCAAAATAATCCACATACTTAGTTGGAAATTTAACGATCTCTTCTCTGCGGTGCAGATAGAGTGCAGAAAGAGGACATACTTAGGCGTGAGGATGCACGTCTTGTTAACCTCACCTGCTAAATGTAAGTGAACAGTTGTGTTTCTTTTCCGTTTCTTGTTGGCCCATGTAATGCAATGCACATCTTGCAAATTGAATATGGCTATAAAGATTTTTGTATGCTAAAAGGGCATCAATCTTAGTACACGAAGTGGTAGATTGTTTACTTCATCAAGGGCTAAATTATACTAGTGACGCTCTAATTATAGCGTTTTGACGTTTTTGGTACATTAACTTTTCAATGCTTGATCTTGGCAACCCAACTTTATAAATTGTTCTTCTGAAACATCTTTCGTCAATTTTTGGGTCACTTTATAATTGTGTGTTGTTGGTTGTTGTGTTGGTTTATGTAATGAAATGAATATTAATATTGTTTTGTTCATGATGAACTCTTATTTGTAAATAAACTTAGACCGAATGTGCTTCGAAAGAGCATTTTATGAAATTGAAATGTCAAAATTCAGCAGTGGCACGTTAAGGTGCCAAAAATATTCCAACGCTAGTTGAGGTGCCACTATGGTAAAATAGCCTTTCATCGAATATCTAGTTTATAGGTTGGTTTATAGGAGAGCTACAACATTTAGTTAGGAAATATATTATCTTTAATCTTCGAGAAATTGTGCATGTACTTGGTTAACAGTTCTAGAAATATTTGACCAGAATGTCTGTGTTAATCATTCAACGAAGATCCATGTTTTTCTTTTGAATAATAATTTACAACTTAGTCAGGAAACATACATAAATTTAAGTAATATCCTTTTTCAGAAGGACGGAGCTATTTTGTTCAACCGTCTACTCGCCATAAAATTTTAAAGGTATGAGGTGTAGATGTGCTTTATTAATAAACAAAGTGTTAGGCCAATTTCATTGAATTATTAAGTTAGAAATATATTTAGTTGTTATCTATACTTGAATGTTGTGACTTCTTAACTTTGAAAAGAAATATCAAAGTCATTAGTAATTGAGTTTTAGACGCAACCCAAACGATTTAAGGGTTCACACGTGTGTGTAGTCACGTACTTTAGTGTGTGTGTGTGTGAGAGAGAGAGAGAGAGGAGAGAGAGAGAGATCAGATCTCGCCATTAAGCATTTTCGAATATTTTTGAAATAGTAGTCATTGATCTATTTTTTACCATACAAATTAGATTCTTAAACTATTCAATTTTTTGTGAAATTTGAACCAATATATACGGGTAAAAAAAAAATCGGTCCAATGACTACAATTTCGAAAACATTGCTTAATAGCCTGTAGCATGATCCCTCCTTGTATAAATATAGTTGAGAGATCGGAATTCTCGCATCTAAGCATGCCAAATGTCCTCGAAATTGCAGCTAGTAGATTGTATGTTTTTAACGGTACATAATAGTTTAAAATCTCGTAAGAAATTGAGTAGTTTAAGGTATAATTTGTACTATAAAAAGACGGATCTAATGGCTGTTATGTTTATAATATTTGAGATACTTAATAGTGGTAGGGATCACAATTCTCTCTCTCTCTCTCTCTCTCTCTCTCTCTCTCTCTCTCTATATATATATATATATATATATATATATATATATATACATTTTGTCTTTTTTTTGGGGCCCGACGAGGAACGCCAAGGAAGGACTCGAACCGTGCTCATCCCCACATGAACACCCCCGGTATACCCAACGGACTACCCCTCCACGGACTCTCTCTCTCTCTCTCTCTCTCACTCTCTCTCTCTCTATATATATATATATATATATATATATATATATATATATATATATTGAGGTCCCGGGATCGAACTCCCACGGGAGCGGCTTGGTGGCGGTGGCTCCGGCGGTGGCCAAGGTCGGCTGGGTGGCTTTGTTCACGGGCCTTGTTTTTAGGATATATATATATATATATATATATATATATATATATATATATATATATATATATATACACACGGTGCGACGAGATGAGGGGTATAAGATCCCGGCTGTGTGGCGTAAGATCGATCGGAGCCACGGGGGCATATATATATATATATATATATATATATATAATATATATATATATATATATATATATATATATAACGGTGCGACGAGTAGAAAGACAATGTGCGGATTTCATTTGGTGAGAGGGAATGCACGCAATATCTTGGGACACGCTTTGCCTCCCAACCGACGAAGGAGGGGTTGGACAACAGTCGTTGGATACTATGCGCTAAGTAGCGGGGATAAAATTAGCATAGTGATTTATACAAGGCGATATAAAACCACACCTGGCTCGGATATTTGCTGATGGCGGAAGCACACACTTGTGGCTGGACTCTTGGATCGGACAGAAGAGCCTGCTGCATATTATCGGGTCCCATATGGACCGGGAGGCAAGGAGGGGAGAACAAACAAGTAGCATCATTGAACACGGAAAAATTGCAACCTGAAGGACATCGGTGGGCGCGTCTAGCTGCAGCAGACATCAAGCAGTTAGACAGTTCCATTGGGCGGGACAGGTGTGTATATCATCAATCATTTAATTTTAAAAAAAAAATTATATAAAAAAATGTTAAAAAAAGTTTAAAATTTATTATATATGTTCAACGTGAGAAATCGAACTCAACAAATAATAAGAATACCTCCCACCTTAACCACATGAGTTAGAAGAGATGTTTGACTATAAATGAATAATATTCTTATTATACGTTATTATACGTGCAAAGCACGTGCATCTACAGATCTACTAGTATATATAAAAGGAGTGAGTGAGTTTTTTTTTTTTTCTATCCCTAATTTTTTAATAAAATAAATGGTGGATGATATACATACGGCTTGGACGGTTCATTTTGAGCCGTTTTCACGCACATTATATATACTCGTAAATGTACGTGCTTTGTACGTATAATAAGAATATTATCAAATTATAGTCAACCATTTCTTCTAACTAATGTGATCAAGGTGTGAGGTATTCTTCTTGTTTGGTTGAGTTCGATTCTCCATGTTTTATATATATATATATATATAACAAAATTAAACTTTTTTTAACAATTTTTTATATAATTTAATTTTTTTTAAGTAAAGTGGACCATGATATACATACGACTTAGACGGATCACTTTTGAGTCATTTTGAAACTTTATTATATAGTGGAATATATATATATATATATATATATATATATATATATATATATATATATATATTTCCTCTATATATACATATTTTAAGATGATAGTGATGAGACATGTAAAAGAAGTCAGTTCATGCTTTTAACATCCACATATGACTCGTTAATTAACTTACACTGTTGTCACATACCCGGGGATGTAAAAGTGAGCAGAAGTGGCAGATGTGTGCTTGCTTTTTTTTTTTTTTTTTGATGCAACTTTTTGGAGTGCCGGAGATCCTTGGTCAGACAATTTGATTATCACATGATATGTAATGTTAATTTTCTAGATTATCTGCAGCTTTGTTGTCGACGTGGACGTGGTTGCCATGAAAGCTACCTGTAGGTAAACTACACTAACTTGAAATTATTTACCCTTCTTTCCATGTTTTACACTTCAATGCATTGTGTAAATCAACCATTACATTTACTAGTTACTAACTTACTAAGTGCACACACATACATTGCTCGCACGTAAAATAAATATTAAAAAAATAATTAAATTTAAATTTTGTTATAGATAACGTCATCTTATGAGGTCGAACCCACTCAGCAAAGGAGAATATCTTCCACCTTAATCACATGACTTAAAGATGTTTGAGTATAGTTAAATTTTTATTAGGCAGTTAATAATTAGTTAGAATATATTTATTTCTTAATTTTTAATCACATCATGAGGATGTACATACGATACGACTTAAACGACTCATTTTGAGCTGCCTCTTTGTAAAGAACCGAGATGTGCAGAGGGTTAATCTAGGATTATTCTACACTCATCATCATTAGCAGCAGCATCGTTCAGGCCATTTTTTTTTCTAGTGGACTGTGGAGTAAAAACACTTGAATTTAAAATAACGTGGCATTATAAATAATTCATGAGACAAAGAAGAAATAATTATAAACCAATCATGATGTAAGTCTATATGAAGAGAGAACATAATATAATTTGGTTTTTTCTAAGGGCACCACCCTTTTTGCTATAGGCTATCCCAAAAATATTTTAAAATATTATAAGTTTGCCATCAATTTTTTTTACGTGGGACTAGTCCAAGCAAAGATATAAATACCAACTTTTGTTTTCTATTTCTCTCTCCCTCAACTCTTTTCTTTTCTCCCTCAACTCTTTTCTTTTCTCCCTTAACTCTAGGTCAAAGAATTTAACCCCAAGTTTTTTTCCAACCTACATTTTTTTCCAAATTTTTCTCTCAACTCTAGGTCATTGATTTTTATCCCAAATTTTTTCCTTAACTCTAGGTCATTGACTTCTCTCATTTATTAGTAAGTCATCGAATTGATATATGTTTAATGTTTTAAACATGAATTTCACGTATAAAAAGTTGAATTATGTGTTTAATGTAGAAAAATATTGAACATGGAACAACCAGGATCATCAAATGTTGTATACTCTCTTCCCGCCATGTCACCCCCAGTTTTCAAATTAGGGGTATTTTCGTCATTTTTCAAGTTATATAATTTTTAGGAATTTTATTTGATTTTATGTGATTTTTTTGGAATTTATTTGGGTTGGTTTGAATTTTACCCAATTCGGACTTAAGTTGGAGATCCGGGTAGTCTGGACCCTAGTGGGACCCACATACTAGCTGGGCTTGGCCCACATACCATCATAATTAGGTTAGAAATTATAAACCCAATTTCCATGGCTTAATTAGTCATTTTAGAGCTTAATTAGTATTTAGAAATTAGACCGAACCAACCCGAAACAAATCCGAACCGAACCCAACTAAGTTTATTGGGTTGGGGGCCTAATGGGTCTCCACCCAAAACCCAATAAGGCCCCTACCAGGGCCGGCCATAAGGAGCATCCCCCCCATTGCTTCATCACCAAGCAATTTTCTCTCTCTCTCTCTCTAATTTCTTTCTTCTTCCCAAGCTTCATCTTCCTCCAAGCAACCCAAACCTAGGTAAGTTTTAATTCTCCATTTATTCCTTTTTAGCTATATTTCCTTCACCAATATTGTAGAGGAGATGATTCTCCACACCTTGCCCCTAAAATTTGTAGGATTCCCTAGAAATATAGGTTAAGGATTTATTATGGTTTAATCCTTTTGAGAGTGGTATATATATATATTGTATATGTATGTATCAATGCTTAGAGTTGTGCATTAGAACTTATAGTTGTGCATTAGAGCCTTAGAGTTGTGCACGAGAGCCTTGTAGTTGTGCAGGAATGCCTTAGAAGTGTGCAGAATGCTATTCAGGAAAAACTGTGCAGTAGAGCCTTAAAGGTGAGCAGAGGAGCCTTAAAGGTGAGCGGAAGTGCCTTAAAGGTGAGCAGGATGTCCCAGTGTACTAAAATCCGAGAGATTGAGTATTTTGTGTGTTGTGCTTTATGTGCATGTGTAAGGGAAATTGGAGTGTGTGTGTGTGTTTATATTTATAGCTAGATATGTGAGTGTTGTGTGTATATATTTATAGATACATAGATATATATAGGTATAGATAGATATATTTAGTGAGGGGAAATGAAGAATAGAGTAGGAAAGTTAGAGAGAAAAAGAAGAGTTAGAAATGAGAAGAAAAATAGGAAGGAGAGTTAGGAGGAGGAAGATTAGAAGAATAGGAAGGAGATTGAGAAGTAGAAGGACAGATACACAAAATAGAAGAAATCGAGTTAGAAGGGAAAATTGAGCTCGGAGCGTCGGATTGCGATGAAACTTGGAGTGGACCTAGATTATATGAATTAAATTTTGCGGGTAGGCTTCCGAGTTGAAATCGGAGTTGTAGGGCGTCGGTATCGCGTCGTACCATCGCGTATCGCGAGATATTCACGATATCGGCAATAGGCCGTAAAGTGGACCAAACGTCCACTTTACCTAGGTATTTTGGTAGGTAATATATGTATAGGCTAGTATCATACTACCCTAGGGAGATCGGGTCAAAATACCAAGCGTAGATAGGCTAACTAGATAATCACCGAAGTTAGAATTTTGCCCTTTTTAAGGGTAAAATAGGAATTTGGCCTATGGCCAAGAAATGAGTTTCGAAGTCCAAGATGGACTTGGAATAGGTTGTAGAGGTTGGTTATGGGTAGAAATAGGCGTCTAGACCTAGTCTTGACCCCGGTTGACCACGGTTGACTTTTTAGGCCAAAAGTCAACTATGGGTCAACACTTTACCCAATTTAGTCCCAAATTCCATTAGACTTGTGCAGTTGACCGAAAGTCAACTGTTAGTCACCAGTGACCTAGAGTTGACCACAGTTGACCACGGTTGACCAGAGTTGACCGATTGACCAAAAAGTCAACTGTTGACTCAAATCGATCCCGATTGATTCCGTTTGACTTGCATTGACCCAGTTTGACCAAGTTAGACCTAATATGACTTAGTTTGACCCCGTACAACCTAGTTTGACATGCCTTGACCTAGAATGACTTAATAGGATTCAAATTGATTTGATTTCATTTCCTAAACATAGTATTGATACGTCTTGTTCTCTATAGGTCCTCGAGATGCTGCATTTGCTCCGGTTGACATACCATATTATACTACAGGCGAGTACATTCTCTGACACTTTTCCAATTTACGATAATTGTTATAATTCATATGATTAGTGTAGATATGCTTGTTCTCGACACATTGGTCACACGGATTGGTATTCATGGATCCCGACATGAGATGTTATTCCTCGTTATCTTGGTATATCCTGTGCAAGCCCCTTGTAGTTCTTGTGCAGTATATGGACACCGATTCTCGAGGAGACTTGCTCCCTTCTCGTGGAATCCCGTGTCGTAACGTGTCTTGCTTGGATCCACTCTACCAGTCGGGGACGGGGAGTATTAGTGTAGATATGTGGTCAAAGCCTATTGTGCACCCATTGTGCACCTATTGATTGTGAGTGTTGATCATACACCCCACGTATGATTAGCCAGACCTGTTACTATTGTGCAGTTCCCAAGCCGGCCACATATTGTAGCTAGTATTCACACACCTAGAGATATGATTCTTGATTCTTGTACATGCCATGATCAGTTTACTTGCCTTGTTCTAGCTCTAGATTTACAGCTTACCTTGCCATGATATTCACATGTACATTCCATAATTTTTTTGTATATACTATCTATTTACAGTCTTGTAGCTTTTATCATATCTTGTAAATTGCTGTTAGTAGATTGTACTCGTTCCATCTTGACAGGACATGTTAAAAATATTACAGATGCAGATGAGGGAGACTACAGTACCTACTACGGTCCGGATGACGTAGTGGGCATAGACTTGGAGACTTTGGTCCAGCAGGGCTTAGCTCCTCCTGACGAGACCTTACCACTTGCTTAGTTAGAGTAGGTCTTTTGTACTGGACATTGTCTCCAGTTACTTTTGAGACTGTTATTATTATGGACTGTATTAGAGACTTGGACTGTATATATTCTTGTGTTAGACTTGACAGGTTATATATTATTTTATCGTCTTGTTGTCTTTTCATTTCAGTCTTTACCTTGTTATCTTAGAGTCGTGATTGAGTACTCGTATATATATTCATTGCTTGTCCTCCGTTCGGAGTTGACCATATTCTCGACAGGTTTTTGTTATATATATAAACTGTTTAGAGTAGAAAAATCTACAGCGTTTTACGCTGATTTTTTCGGTGAGGGCTGGGCGTTGTTGCGTCACGTGCCCTTTTAGCGGGTGCGGGTCGTGACACGTTTTATTGGTGGCCCACGCAGGTCCTGAAGTCGCGATTAGTGCGATGTCGTGGCGGCACTCGTCTTAGAGTGTTGACTACGAGCCTGTGTTACACATAGGAGGTAGTAGGCTAAGAGTACTCAATCACAGTAGGATCTTTTCTTGCTTATCTTGCTTACCGTCTTTGATATTGATTTACTGCATTCTAGCTGTCCTCCGTTGATATTGCCTTCATGTGCCATATTGATATCTTCTTTTCAATTTGTCTGGGAGGTTTGCCGGAAGAGGCTAGGAGTGTGTCTCTTTTGCGGCGGAGCAGGCCATCAGTTGAGGGAGTGTCCAGTGAACCCTCGTGTTACTGGTACAGCTCAGAAGGCACCGGCGAGAGTTCCTGCAGTGCAGCAGAGGGGTCCGCTTCCGACCCAGCAGCAGCGGTTTGCACAGCACCACCAGCAGCGGGGTGTTCAGGGCAGAGCCTTTGCTCTTGCAGCCGAGGAGATCGAGCCAGTCGCAGATGTAGTTGCAGGTTCGGTTCTTCTTGATTCTTTTCCTGCCTTAGCATTGTTTGATTCAGGTGCTACGCACAGTTTTGTGTCAGTTTCTTTTCCACTTAGGCACAATATCATTGCTGAATATCTGGGTAGGACTTGCATGATTATGACTGGGAATGGCATCATCCTAGTTAATAATGTTTGCAAGGGGCGGAGAGTTTCTTTGAGAGGCCGGGAGCTGAGTGCGTGTTTGCTCGTAATGCCACTTTTGAGTTACGATGTGGTACTCGGTATGGATTGGTTGAGCACGCACCACGCTAGCATCGATTGCAGAGGGGGCAGGATTCTATTTAGGCCGCCGGGAGAGCCGTAGTATGAGTTCACCAGGGGTGCAGTGGAGCAGGGTGATGGATTCTGCGGAGCGTTGTTGGCGGGGCCAGTGTTGCCACATCCACTCATTGCTGAGTTCTTGGATGTCTTTCCGGAGGAGCTGTCCGGGATGCCGCCAGATCGTGATGTTGAGTTTTCTATAGACCTAGTGCCGGGCGCTGAGCCTATCTTCCAGCACGTCTATAGAATCAACAATAGCGAGTTAGCGGAGCTGAAGAACCAGGTCGACGAGCTGGAGGACAAGGGCTTTATTCGATCTAGCTCTTCACCTTGGGGCACGCCAGTTCTTTTCGTCCCCAAGAAGGATGGTACGGTACGTCTGTGTATTGATTACAGGGCGCTCAACAACCTTACCATCAAGAACAAGTATCCTTTGCCTAGGATTGATGACTTGTTCGACCAGTTGAGCGGGGCGAGGGTGTTCTCGAAGATCAACTTGCGCACCGGGTACCATCAGTTGAAGGTGAAGCGGGATGACATTCCGAAGACTGCCTTTCGGACTCGCTATGGCCAGTATGAGTATACCGTCATGCCGTTTGGGTTGACCAACGCCCCGGCGGTATTCATGAACTTGATGAACAAGGTATTTCATCAGTACCTTGACAAGTTCGTGGTGGTCTTCATTGATGACATCCTCATCTATTTGAAGACGCCAGAGGAGCACGAGGAGCACCTGAAGATTGTGTTGGACACTCTCAGGAGGGAGCAGCTGTATGGGAAGCTGTCCAAGTGCGAGTTCTTCTTGGATCGCGTGGAGTTCCTAGGCCATGTTGTCTCTGGCGAGGGGATTTCAGTGGATCCGAAGAAGATTTCTGCGGTGGAGTCCTGGTCTACGCCGAGCTCAGTAGCAGAGGTTCAGAGTTTTCTGGGTCTGGCAGGTTACTACCGGAGGTTCGTACAGGACTTTTCCAGGATTGCCCAGCCGATGACCCGCCTTACCAGGAAGGACGAGGAGTTTGTTTGGTCCGATGAGTGCCAGGCCGCCTTCAAGGAGCTGAAGGCGAGGTTGACTACAGCTCCTATCTTGACGATGCCATCTGGATCTGGTGGTTATACGATCTACAGTGATGTTTCAGGACGGGGTTTGGGTTGTGTGCTTCAGCAGCACGGGAAGGTAATTGCCTATGCATCTAGGCAGTTACGTCCTCATTAGAGGAATTACCCTACCCACGATCTGGAGCTGGCAGCGGTCATCTTTGCTTTGAAGCTATGGAAACACTATCTGTACAAAGAGCGTGTGGAGATCTATACTGACCACAAGAGCTTGAAGTACGTGTTTACCCAGAAGGAGCTGAATATGAGGCAGAGGCGATGGTTAGAGCTGATGAAGGATTTTGATATATCCTTACAGTACCATCCAGGGAAGGCCAACGTGGTCGCGGATGCTCTGAGCAGGTATCCCATGGCCATGTGTTTGACGATGGATCGTCACCTTCTGGCTGATCTAGAGAGTTTGGGCATTGAGGTGATAGTTCCTGGGTTCGAGGCGCAGATGTGGGGTCTGTAGGTGCAGTCGGAGCTGATGGAGAGAGTCAGGGCAGCTCAGTTTGAGGATGAGGCCCTGAGGATCATCAGGGAGCAGGTCCAGATAGGGCTGTTGGATGAGTTCTCTATAGCAGGGGATGGGTCGTTGAGACATGGTACCAGATTGTGCGTGCCGAGCGGAGGACTTCGGGAGGAGGTTCTTCAAGAGGCGCACCGTTCTCAGTACTCTATGCATCCAGGAGCCAACAAGATGTATAGAGACTTGAGACAACATGTTTGGTGGTATGGCATGAAACGTGAGGTGGCTCAGTTCGTTTCGAGATGCTTGGTGTGCCAGCAGGTGAAGGCCGGGAGGCAGAGACCCGGTGGATTGCTCCAGCCACTACCCATTCCTGAGTGGAAGTGGGAGCATATCACCATGGACTTTGTATCTGGGCTTCCGCGCTCTCCAGGAGGGAAGGATGCGATTTGGGTCATTGTTGATCGATTGACCAAATCGGCCCACTTTTTGCCTTTCAAAGTGGGTTTGTCGACGGAGAGGTTGACCGAGATGTATGTGCGGCAGATAGTCCGATTACACGGGGTTCCAGTAAGTATAGTCTCGGATCGGGACAGCCGATTCACTTCCCACTTCTGGCAAAGTTTGCAGCTTAGCTTGGGCACATCGCTCAAGTTCAGTACAACATATCACCCCCAGACAGACGGGAAATCGGAGAGGACGATTCAGACCCTCGAGGATATGCTGCGTACCTGTGTCTTGGACTTCGGGGGATCTTGGGAGGACCACCTTCACTTGGTAGAGTTTGCTTACAACAACAGCTACCAAGCCAGTATAGAGATGTCACCTTTCGAGGCTCTATACGGACGGAGGTACCGTACTCCCTTGTCTTGGGATGATGTCGGCGAGAGGGTTTTGCTTGGCCCTGAGATGGTAGTGGATGCTGCAGAGAAGGTCAGGGTTATCGGAGATCGACTTCGGGTGGCGCAGGATAGGCAGCGGCATTGGGCCGATAGCCACCGGAGGCCGTTAGAGTTTGAGGTATAGTTTAGATTTTTCTAGTACTTGAGTCTGATTGTGATTGTTTTAGATTAAGCTTTAAGTCTTGTGTTTTGTTCTAGGTTGGTGATCTTGTGTTCCTGCGGATTTCTCCGACGCGTGGCACGATTCGTTTTGGTGGCGGCGGGAAGCTTAGTCCACGATACATCGGACCATTCCGTATCCTGGGCAGGGTCGGTGCAGTGGCTTACCGACTGGAGTTACCGCCCGCACTAGAGGGAGTGCACAGTGTGTTCCACGTGTCGCAGCTGAGACGGTACGTGGCAGATCCCAGTCACGTCTTAGACCACTCCGAGATTGAGGTGGGACCGACACTCAGCTACCCAGAGAAGCCGGTCGAGATCTTGGACCGAAGAGAGAAGGTGCTCCGGAACCAGGTCATTCCCTTGGTTCGCGTGGCATGGAGACACCACTCTCCAGGTGAGTCCACCTGGGAGAGGGAGGACGACATGCGGGAGCGATTTCCATATCTCTTCGAGCCTTGAGGTAAAACTCTTTCTTTTCTTCCTTGTTCAGTTCATGATTGCTGTGTTGGTTCTCATTCAATTTCGAGGACGAAATTTTTTTAAGGAGGGTAGATTTGTCACCCCCAGTTTTCAAATTAGGGGTATTTTCGTCATTTTTCAAGTTATATAATTTTTAGGAATTTTATTTGATTTTATGTGATTTTTTTGGGATTTATTTGGGTTGGTTTGAATTTTACCCAATTCGGACTTAAGTTGGAGACCCGGGTAGTCTGGACCCTAGTGGGACCCACATACTAGCTGGGCTTGGCCCACATACCATCATAATTAGGTTAGAAATTATAAACCCAATTTCCATGGCTTAATTAGTCATTTTAGAGCTTAATTAGTATTTAGAAATTAGACCGAACCAACCCGAAACAAACCCGAACCGAACCCAACTAAGTTTATTGGGTTGGGGGCCTAATGGGTCTCCACCCAAAACCCAATAAGGCCCCTACCAGGGTCGGCCATAAGGAGCATCCCCCCCCAATTGCTTCATCACCAAGCAATTTTCTCTCTCTCTCTAATTTCTTTCTTCTTCCCAAGCTTCATCTTCCTCCAAGCAACCCAAATCTAGGTAAGTTTTTAATTCTCCATTTATTCCTTTTTAGCTATATTTCCTTCACCAATATTGTAGAGGAGATGATTCTCCACACCTTGCCCCTAAAATTTGTAGGATTTCCTAGAAATATAGGTTAAGGAAAAAAAAAAAAAAAAAAAAAAAAAAAAAAATATATATATATATATATATATATATATATATATATATATATATATATATATATATATATATATATTGTATATGTATGTATCAATGCTTAGAGTTGTGCATTAGAACTTATAGTTGTGCATTAGAGCCTTAGAGTTGTGCACGAGAGCCTTGTAGTTGTGCAGGAATGCCTTAGAAGTGTGCAGAATGCTATTCAGAAAAAACTGTGCAGTAGAGCCTTAAAGGTGAGCAGAGGAGCCTTAAAGGTGAGCGGAAGTGCCTTAAAGGTGAGCAGAGGAGCCTTAAAGGTGTGCAGGATGTCCCAGTGTACTAAAATCCAAGAGATTGAGTATTTTGTGTGTTGTGCTTTATGTGCATGTGTAAGGGAAATTGGAGTGTGTGTGTGTGTGTGTTTATATTTATAGCTAGATATGTGAGTGTTGTGTGTATATATTTATAGATACATAGATATATATATATAGGTATAGATAGATATATTTAGTGAGGGGAAATGAAGAATAGAGTAGGAAAGTTAGAGAGAAAAAGAAGAGTTAGAAATGAGAAGAAAAATAGGAAGGAGAGTTAGGAGGAGGAAGATTAGAAGAATAGGAAGGAGATTGAGAAGTAGAAGGATAGATACACAAAATAGAGGAAATCAAGTTAGAAGGGAAAATTGAGCTCGGAGCGTCGGATTGCGATGAAACTTGGAGTGGACCTAGATTATATGAATTAGATTTTGCGGGTAGGCTTTCGAGTTGAAATCGGAGTTGTAGGGCGCCGGTATCGCGCCGTACCATCGCGTATCGCGAGATATTCATGATATCGGCAATAGGCCGTAAAGTGGACCAAACGTCCACTTTACCTAGGTATTTTGGTAGGTAATATATGTATAGGCTAGTATCATACTACCCTAGGGAGATCGGGTCAAAATACCAAGCGTAGATAGGCTAACTAGATAATCGCCGAAGTTGAAATTTTGCCCTTTTTAAGGGTAAAATAGGAATTTGGCCTATGTCACGCCCTAGAACCAGAATACTGGAGAGCGGGGGAATGACTCAGCCAGCTACGTATTACGGGTAGATGAATACCGTATAATACGATCAATGCTGTCTAAAAGACAAGGGGGTGCATACTACATGAAAGTCTCGCTATGGTCACTTCACATCTATTGTCTCAATCATTCAAATAAAAAAACAGAAATAGAGAACATGTAAGATAAAGCAGTAAGGCGTCCCAAACGCTCAGTCAAAATGTTCTTGATATTTGGCTTTACAAAACATATCCAGATGATGTAGCAAAGTGTACACAATTGTTATCAGCTGCAGTCTGACTTAATTACAATTATGCAAAAGTAAGTACAAGACAATCCGACTAACATGTCGGTGCCAAATGGCAAGGTATTAAGTAATTAACAAAACGAGCGGGGAAGTAAGGAACCCACTCGAGTCCTCCTGCGATCATTCCTCTAGTATTGACCATCTTGGAGGTAGAAGTAAGCTGAGCCCTCGGGAACCGGCTCTAAATCTGGCCATGCAAAACCAGAGAGGTTAGACCTCTAATAGCAAGTACCGCAAGGAAGCACGATATGAGACATTAAACCAGTAAATAAGAGAATATAATAATAGATCTCTGTTTGCTACTGGGATTCACATAACATCACGACACTTCGAACCAACCTCCCAACCAAACAAGGACATAAGTTGGCCCGTCATGCCCTGATGCTCTGATCATCTCAGTTAGGTAACAAAGTAGGTACAGTACACAAACAAATCAACTTAAACGGCCATCCAACTCCTACGGCTTACTACTGTGAGTCCCAAGTTATCCTGAAATTATGCAATAAAGATTTCTCAGTTCTTACTATGGACAAGCAAGGCTAGTCGATCCAATCAATCAATTGCGCCAATCATGAATTAAACGAGTCCCAGCAGGACGTCCGTCATCAATATACAATATACAATAAATAGTATAACCAGATACCGCTCCATGCCCGTGTGGCAGGTTTGCAGTATCTGTGGGGACCAGCCGGCCTGTCGGGCACTACTAGTCCCAAGAGGGCTGCCATGTAAGAACTCGGGAATTCATTCTCTCTATGCAATCATTATTTTTATTTAACTTAATAGTCTCTACGTTGAGTGAAATCCCATGCCGTGGATCATGGTCATTCGAAATGAGTACTTTCGTACGGGGTACGATATGCACAACTCTACAACGATGCCCGTGCGGTTAGGTTGTAGGTCTTACATAGCGTAATGCAACAATCCAACTAACCACGGAACAATCATGCCTTGACCATAAAGTACACATGCTTCTTTTATAGTAAAATAAATAAATAAATAAATTGAAGCCTGCATGTGTGCCTGTATGTCAATATTCGGGATCGGCCAATCGATTATAGTAGTTCATACTTAATATGAACGTGTATCATTCATTCATTTCAATAAGACGACTAGCCAGTCTCTTAGTTCCATCTAGGAACGCATGATCAATAATTAATCAAGATAACAATCAATGTTAATTAATGCCAAATTCGGGAAATAAACATTGGGAAATAAATAATGATTGGGAAATAAATAATCTCATGCGCTATGGGAAATGATTGGAAAATAAATAATCTCATGCGCCTGGGGAATGATTGGGAAATAAATAATATCATGCGCTGTGGGAAAGGTTGGGAAATAAATAATATCGTGCGCCTGAGGAAAATGATTGGGAAATAAATAATATCATGCGCCTGAGGGAAAGGTTGGAAAATAAATAATATCATGCGCCTGAGGAAATGATTGGGAAATAAATAATCGCATGCGCCTGAGGAAAAGGTTGGGAAATAAATAATCTCATGCGCAGTGGGAAAGGTTGGGAAATAAATAATCTCATGCGCTGTGGGATAAGATTGGGAGGAAATAAATAATATCATGCGCCTGAGGGAAATGATTGGAAAATAAATAATCTCATGCGTTGAGGAATAAGATTGGGAGGAAATAAATAATCTCATGCGCCTGAGAAATGAGATTCTTATGCGGCTGTGAGATGAGATTCGGAAATAAATAATATCATGCGCTGTGGAAAATGATTGGGGAATAAATAATATCATGCGCTGAGGAATAAGATTGAGAAATAAATAATATCATGCGCCTGAGGGAAATGATTGGAAAATAAATAATCTCATGCGCTGAGGAATAAGATTGGGAGGAAATAAATAATATCATGCGCCTGAGGGAAATGATTGGAAAATAAATAATCTCATGCGCTGAGGAATAAGATTAGGAGGAAATAAATAATCTCATGCGCCTGAGGAATAAGATTGGGAAATAAATAATCTCATGCGCCTGAGGAATGCGGCTGTGATTCCTGCACAATCGGCGCATGGGATACTCACGTTGCGTCTTCAGTACATGCGCGTAAGGAACCTACGTGCATAACACGCTCGGAGTCAAAGAATGCGTTGTCGGGACTTCATGGCGCATGGCCTCCCGGCACATGGCCTCCCGGGCGCATGGGATTTCCGGCGCATGGGGTTCATCGTCCCCAAACAGCCAGTTCAGCCATGAAAGTTTCAAAAACTTGCTATGGCCATAACTTCCTCATCCGAAGTCGAAATCAAGCGAAACAAAAGCCAAAACTGAATGAAATTGAATTCTCTACAACATAGAATTATTAGTTTTCGAAAATAATCAAGTTTTAGAGATCAAAACAAAGAAAAACCAAAAATGTATCAAACTTAGATCTACAACAAATAAGCCATGTAAATTGAAAATGCTAAGTACTAAAGAGACTTATAATCAAATAGGGAAGATGATGGAACAATAAAAATAGGGATCCATCAAGAAGCAAGTTGGCACTTGCCTTGCTCTCTTAGGTTGGTGGGAGAGTTATGAGGAAGAAGAAGAGTAATAAGAAGAAGAAGTAATGAAGAGAGAGAAAGGGTTTGGGGCTTTAAATGGGGTGGTGGTAGGTGGGGGTTTATTTCGGTTCATGATGAACCAACATAATTAAACCAATCTGAGCCGAACCCATAGCAAAGCTAAAGCAGAGTATAAAAGCAGAAAGTAAATTGCAGAAATAAAATTGCAGGAAATTAATTAACAAAAAATTAAAGGAATTTAAATACAGAACAATACATGATAAATATTAAATGAATACATTCCAGCAGTACATGTATCCAGAATACGTATTCTGGGAACGAGAAGTGACATCTCTACCCTCCTTAGAAAAAATTCCGTCCTCGGAATTTCAAATCCAAGCATGATAGAAATATCGAAGCTAAACTAATCTAAGTATAAACAATTGAGTAAGCAATCATTCTACAATGATAATAACAAGTAACATATCTATGTTGAACATTCTGCGATAGCAAGCAATTCTACTTATAAGGTGACAAGCATGAGGAGTTAAGACAATCAAGGTATACAGAAGGAAATATACCTTATGAGTCAAACAGGTACGGATACCGTGATCAGATATCATCCTCACGTTCCCACGTTGACTCTCCTAAAGAGTGATGACCCCAAGCAACCCGGACAAGGTTAATTGTTCGGTTCTTGAGTACCTTCTCTCTTCGGTCCAAAATAGACACAGGCTGTTCCTCGTAAGACAGGTTGGTACCAACAACTAGCTCAGAATGATCAAGGATATGGCTTGGGTCCGATACATACCTTCGCAACTGAGATACATGAAATACGTCATGCACCTCTCGTAACGAAGGTGGAAGGGATAAACGATAAGCAACGTCGCCTATCCTCTCAAGAATAACAAATGGGCCCACGTACCGCGGACTCAACTTTCCGCGAACGCCAAACCTAATGACCCCACGGGTAGGTGAGATCCGCAAGAACACGTGGTCCCCAACAGAAAACTCTAGCGGCCTACGATGCTGGTCCGCCCAATGACGATGCTGATCCTGCGCAACTCGAAGTCGCTCTCTAATTCCTTTAATCACTTCCACTGTCTGAACAATCATTTCCGGGCCTAACATCTTCCTCTCTCCGATATCATCCCATGCTAGTGGCGACCTACACTTCTTACCATTTAGTGCTTCAAATGGCGCCATCTGGATACTGGCTTGATAACTGTTGTTATAAGAAAACTCAACTAAGTGCAGGTGGCTCTCCCAAGATCCCCCAAAATCTAGGGTACAAGCTCGCAACATATTTTCTAAAGTCTGAATTATTCTTTCTGATTGCCCGTCCGTCTGTGGATGGTAAGCCGTGCTAAATCTTAACTTGGTACCCAAGCTATGATGTAAGCTCTTCCAAAAATATGATGTAAAACGGGTATCCCTGTCTGACACAATACTGACAGGGACCCCATGCTGCCTGACTATCTGCTGCATATACAATTCTGCCAACTTCTCCGTAGATTGACCTACTCTGAAAGGAAGAAAGTGCGCCACCTTTGTAAGCTGATCTACGATTACCCAAATAGCATCCTTACCACTTGGTGATCTCGGTAAACCGGTCACGAAGTCCATTGTGATGTGTTCCCACTTCCATTCCGGGATAGGAAGCGGTTGCAATAATCCAGCTGGCCTCTGCTGCTCTGCCTTCACTTGCTGACATACCAAGCAACGAAAAACGAATCTAGCTATCTCCCTCTTCATCCCGTTCCACCAGAAGTGCTGCTTGATATCTTGGTACATCTTGGTCCCTCCAGGGTGTATAGAATACTGAGAACTGTGAGCTTCTGCCATAACCTCCTGTCTGATATCTCCACTAGACACACATAGACGTGAGCCGAACCTAAGTGTACCATCCTCATGGATTTGCATCTCCTTCCTGAGTCCAGACTCACATTCTGCTCTAAGCTTCTGAATCATCGGGTCCTGTGCCTGAGCTGCCTTGTTCCTGTCTACCAAGTCAGATTGAACTTGTAGACTCGCCAGTACTCCTACATCACTAGGAAATATAACCTCGATGCCCATCTCCTGAAGGTCTTCTAAGATATGCCTCTGTGTTGTTAACATAAACGCGCCGCCTCTCCTGCTGAGAGCATCTGCTACCACATTAGCCTTGCCTGGATGATACTGAAGCTCAACGTCGTAATCCTTGATCAGCTCTAACCATCTTCTCTGCCTCATGTTCAGCTCCTTCTGAGTAAAGATGTACTTCAGACTTTTGTGGTCCGTGTACATGTCCACTCGATCACCATATAAGTAATGCCTCCATAGCTTCAAAGCAAATACTACTGCTGCCAACTCCAAGTCATGAGTTGGGTAATTCTTCTCGTGGTCTCGAAGTTGCCTAGATGCGTATGCTATCACCTTCCCATGCTGCATGAGGACACATCCAAGTCCTTTACCTGACGCATCACAATAAACGGTAAAACCTCCGGGTTCAACTGGCAATGTAAGAATAGGCGCTGATATCAACTTCTGCTTCAGATTCTCAAATGATGCCTGGCATTCTGCCGACCAGACGAATGGTACATCCTTCCGTGTCAATCGGGTCATGGGTGCTGAAAGCCTCGCAAAGTCTGATACGAACCTTCTGTAATATCCTGCCAATCCCAAGAAACTCCGTACATCAGCTACGGTCTTGGGTACTGGCCAACTCTCTACTGCTTCTACCTTCTTGGGATCTACTGCTACTCCAGCTCCTGATATGATATGACCCAAAAATGAAATATGATCCGACCAAAATTCACACTTGCTGAGCTTGGCATACAACTGGTTCTCTCTCAGAACCTGTAACACCTTCCTGAGGTGATCTTCATGCTCCTCTTCACTAGTTGAATATACAAGAATGTCGTCGAGAAACACAACGACAAATTGATCCAAGTACGGCATAAAGATGCGATTCATTAAATCCATAAAGATTGCTGGAGCATTGGTCAAACCAAACGGCATTACTAAGAATTCATAATGCCCATACTTCGACCTGAATGCTGTCTTGGGAATGTCTTCCTTCCGAACCCTCACTTGATGATACCCTGAACGAAGATCTATCTTGGAGAAAACTCTAGCTTTGCTCAACTGATCAAATAAGTCGTCGATCCTGGGTAGTGGGTACTTGTTCTTCACTGTTGCCGCGTTAAGCTTCCTGTAATCGATGCACAATCTGGATGACCCATCCTTCTTCCCCACAAGTACCACTGGTGCTGCCCATGGTGACACGCTAGCTTGGATGAACTTCTTCTCCTTCAGTTCCTCTATGTGCTGATATACCTTGGCTTGCTCTGAATCCGCCATTCTGTAAACTCGATCTGATATCGGTTTAGTTCCAGGTGCCAAATCTATGCTGAACTCAATATCTCTAACTGGTGGCAGACCTGGAAGTTCTTCAGAAAATACGTCTAGAAACTCTTCAACTACCTTCGGGACTTAAACTTCTTCCATTGCCGTTATTACTCCCTGCTCTTGCTGAGTTGCCTCTGATCTGACTAAGGTGAATCTCTTCATGCCTGGAATATCAAAAGATACACTCCCTCTACGACAATCTATCGTCGCATGACTGTCTTTCAGCCAGTCCATGCCTAAGATAACGTCGAAATTTTCAACAGAAAATTCTATCAACCGGGCGGGTAAGGAATGCCCGCAAACTACAACACTACATGCTAGAATAACTCTACTAACTCCTACGAGCCCATTGCCAGAGAGTATATTCAACCTCCCTGGCAATGCCTCGAATTCCATTCCTAGCCGTGTTACAAATTGTGCAGATATAAATGAGTGTGATGCTCCCGAATCAAACAATGCTACTGCGGGATAAGAGGCGACGAGAATGTTACCTGCCACAACATCTCCCGATGCCAATGCCTCTTCCAAGGACAGAGTGAATGCCTGCCCTCGACCTCCTTGTTGATTTCCATGCTGCGGCCTAGCCTGGTGCTGCCGCTGGCCCCTGCCCTGGTGATGCTGGGGTGGTCTGTGCTGGTGTTGCTGCATCGACGGTCCCTGCTGCCGAAACATCTGAGCCTGTGGCATTAACGGACGCTGGGCCAATGGTCTCACTGCCACTGCGGGTCCTCGATACTGTCCTGTCCCTGGCGCTGGCAGAGCAGGAAATTGTTGCCCTGGTCCTCCTGACCTCGAATTCATGGGACATATGGTAACCCGATGATCTGGATTCCCACATATCAAACACAGTCCGTTCAATGTCCGACACGCATCTCTAGTGTGCCCTATCTTCCCGCAATAAGTGCAGCCCGCTGGGGGTTGCTGGTTCTTCCTCTGTTGCTGTTGCTGCTGCCTGGGTGGTGGTGCTGGCCCTCGCATTGCCACATCGTGGATGCGAATGCCAAGGGATGGTGCTGTTGTTCGGGGCGCTGCTCCCCCTCCTCCTTCAATCTGACTGTGGGATCTCTTCTGACCCCCAGTCCTGGCCGCAATCCTCTGAACGGTTATCTCATGCCTTCGGGTCGCCGTCAATACTTCGTCAAAAGTCTGGTAGTTGTGCCCTTCTATCAATTGCAAGAGCTCAAGGTGAAACCCTTGCTGGAACCTCATAGCCCTCTGGCTCTCTGTTGCTACCATCTCTGGGGCGAACCTGCTCAATCTGCAGAACTCCGCTGCATAAGCATCTACTGTCTTGCCGGCCTGCTTGAGGTTGATAAACTTCTGTTGTAGCTCAAACTGTGCCACAACTCCATAGTACTTCGTCTTGAATCTTGCAGTAAAATCGTCCCAAGCAACAGGACGTCTGATGCCTACTTCCTCTGATTCCCACCAATCACGTGCGAGATCCTGAAGTAACAACTTCACTTGATCCGCACGTTCTTCTGTCGGCACCTTAGCGGCTGTCAGAATAGCCTCAATATCCTTAAGCCACGCATCTGCTGAGATGGCATCTTCCGTGCTCTCGAAACGACGGGGGTTATACTTGCAAAACCTGGCTGATGCTCCTGAATCTGTTCTCACTCCTCTTTCCAAAGCCGTCTGCAATCCTTGGTTGAGCAACACATTCTGCTCTTGCAACTGAGCGTGCATGCGCTGCTGGGCTAACATCTGATATTGTTGAGTAGCCATCATTCCTCTCATGATCTCCAAAAGGGCTGGTGTGTCTACTCCCACAGGGGTAGGTGGAACTGTTGGTGGTGGTGGAACATCCGGATACTGCGATCCAGCTGCTGCTTCCACTATCACTTCTTCTTGAATAGCCTCTTGAGTTAGTACCGGCCCTTGTTGCTGACCAACATGGTCGGGTTGTCCGTGTTGCTCTTGTTGTTGTTGTTCAGTCCTGGCAGATGCGGACGAAGTGCCCCTAAGAGAAGGGACAAAAGAACAATCAAACGATCGGACAGGAAAGATCAATGAAGTCAAAGGATACCGGAATGTCAAGCTAGAGTCGAGAGTAACGGATCATGAGATCAAGAGGGAACATGCGTGATTGAGACATCCTATAAATTAAAATACCCCACAAGTCTGAAATTAGACCTGCATGGGCCACCACTAAAACCTTGTCACGCCCCAGAACCAGAATACTGGAGAGCGGGGGAATGACTCAGCCAGCTACGTATTACGGGTAGATGAATACCGTATAATACGATCAATGTTGTCTAAAAGACAAGGGGGTGCATACTACATGAAAGTCTCGCTATGGTCATTTCACATCTATTGTCTCAATCATTCAAATAAAAAAACAGAAATAGAGAACATGTAAGATAAAGCAGTAAGGCGTCCCAAACGCTCAGTCAAAATGTTCTTGATATTTGGCTTTACAAAACATAGCCAGATGATGTAGCAAAGTGTACACAATTGTTATCAGCTGCAGTCTGACTTAATTACAATTATGCAAAAGTAAGTACAAGATAATCCGACTAACATGTCGGTGCCAAACGGTAAGGTATTAAGTAATTAACAAAACGAACGGGAAAGTAAGGAACCCACTCGAGTCCTCCTGCGATCATTCCTCTAGTATTGACCATCTTGGAGGTAGAAGTAAGCTGAGTCCTCGGAAACCGGCTCTAAATCTGGCCATGCAAAACCAGAGAGGTTAGACCTCTAATAGCAAGTACCGCAAGGAAGCACGATATGAGGCATTAAACCAGTAAATAAGAGAATATAATAATAGATCTCTGTTTGCTACTGGGATTCACATAACATCACGACACTTCGAACCAACCTCCCAACCAAACAAGGACAGAAGTTGGCCCGTCATGCCCTGATGCTCTGATCATCTCAGTTAGGTAACAGAGTAGGTACAGTACACAAACAAATCAACTTAAACGGCCATCCAACTCCTACGGCTTACTACTGTGAGTCCCAAGTTATCCTAGAATTATGCAATAAAGATTTCTCAGTTCTTACTATGGACAAGCAAGGCTAGTCGATCCAATCAATCAATTGCGCCAATCATGAATTAGACGAGTCCCAGCAGGACGCCCGTCATCAATATACAATATACAATAAATAGTATAACCAGATACCGCTCCATGCCCGTGTGGCAGGTTTGCAGTATCTGTGGGGACCAGCCGGCCTGTCGGGCACTACTAGTCCCAAGAGGGCTGCCATGTAAGAACTCGGGAATCCATTCTCTCCATGCAATCATTATTTTTATTTAACTTAATAGTCTCTACGTTGAGTGAAATCCCATGCCGTGGATCATGGTCATTCGGAATGAGTACTTTCGTACGGGGTACGATATGCACAACTCTACAACGATGCCCGTGCGGTTAGGTTGTAGGTCTTACATAGCGTAATGCAACAATCCAACTAACCACGGAACAATCATGTCTTGACCATAAAGTACACATGCTTCTTTTATAGTAAAATAAATAAATAAATAAATAAATTGAAGCCTGCATGTGTGCCTGTATGTCAATATTCGGGATCGGCCAATCGATTATAGTAGTTCATACTTAATATGAACGTGTCTCATTCATTCATTTCAATAAGACGACTAGCCAGTCTCTTAGTTCCATCTAGGAACGCATGATCAATAATTAATCAAGATAACAATCAATGTTAATTAATGCCAAATTCGGTTAATAAACATTGGGAAATAAATAATGATTGGGAAATAAATAATCTCATGCGCTGTGGGAAATAATTGGAAAATAAATAATCTCATGTGCCTGGAGAATGATTGGGAAATAAATAATATCGTGCGCCTGAGGGAAATGATTGGGAAATAAATAATATCATGCGCCTGAGGGAAAGGTTGGAAAATAAATAATATCATGCGCCTGAGGAAATGATTGGGAAATAAATAATCTCATGCGCCTGAGAGAAAGGTTGGGAAATAAATAATCTCATGCGCTGTGGGAAAGGTTGGAAAATAAATAATCTCATGCGCCTGAGGAAATGATTGGGAAATAAATAATATCATGCGATGTGGGATAAGATTGGGAGGAAATAAATAATATCATGCGCTTGAGGGAAATGATTGGAAAATAAATAATCTCATGCGCTGAGGAATAAGATTGGGAGGAATTAAATAATCTCATGCGCCTGAGGAATGAGATTCTTATGCGGCTGTGAGATGAGATTGGGAAATAAATAATATCATGCGCTGTGGAAAATGATTGGGGAATAAATAATATCGTGCGCTGAGGAATATGATTGGGAAATAAATAATATCATGCGCCTGAGGGAAATGATTGGAAAATAAATAATCTCATGCGCTGAGGAATAAGATTGGGAAGAAATAAATAATATCATGCGCCTGAGGGAAATGATTGGAAAATAAATAATCTCATGCGCTGAGGAATAAGATTGGGAGGAAATAAATAATCTCATGCGCCTGAGGAATAAGATTGGGAAATAAATAATCTCATGCGCCTGAGGAATGCGGCTGTGATTCCTGCACAATCGGCGCATGGGATACTCACGTTGCGTCTTCAGTACATGCGCGTAAGGAACCTACGTGCATGACACGCTCGGAGTCAAAGAATGCGTTGCCGGGACTTCACGGCGCATGGCCTCCCGGCACATGGCCTCCCGGGCGCATGGGGTTCCCGGCGCATGGGGTTCATCGTCCCCAAACAGCCAGTTCAGCCATGAAAGTTTCGAAAACTTGCTATGGCCATAACTTCCTCATCCGAAGTCGAAATCAAGCGAAACAAAAGCCAAAACTGAATAAAATTGAATTCTCTACAACATAGAACTATTAGTTTTCGAAAATAACCAAGTTTTAGAGATCAAAACCAAGAAAAACCGAAAATGTATCAAACTTAGATCTACAACAAATAAGCCATGGAAATTGAAAATGCTAAGTACTAAAGAGACTTAGAATCAAATAGGGAAGATGATGGAACAATAAAAATAGGGATCCATCAAGAAGCAAGTTGGCACTTGCCTTGCTCTCTTAGGTTGGTGGAAGAGTTATGAGGAAGAAGAAGAGTAATGAGAAGAAGAAGTAATGAAGAGAGAGAAAGGGTTTGGGGCTTTAAATGGGGTGGTGGTAGGTGGGGGTTTATTTCGGTTCATGATGAACCAACATAATTAAACCAATCTGAGCCGAACCTATAGCAAAGCTAAAGCAGAGTATAAAAGCAGAAAGTAAAGTACAGAAATAAAATTTCAGGAAATTAATTAACAGAAAATTAAAGGAATTTAAATACAGAACAATACATGATAAATATTAAATGAATACATTCCAGCAGTACATGTATCCAGAATACGTATTCTGGGAACGGGAAGTGACAGCCTATGGCCAAGAAATGAGTTTCGAAGTCCAAGATAGACTTGGATATAGGTTGTAGAGGTTGGTTATGGGTAGAAATAGCCGTCTAGACCTAGTCTTGACCCCGGTTGACCACGGTTGACTTTTTAGGCCAAAAGTCAACTATGGGTCAACACTTTACCCAATTTAGTCCCAAATTCCATTAGACTTGTGCAGTTGACCGAAAGTCAACTGTTAGTCACCAGTGACCTAGAGTTGACCACAGTTGACCACGGTTGACCAGAGTTGACCGGTTGACTAAAAAGTCAACTGTTGACTCAAATCGATTCCGATTGATTCCGTTTGACTTGCATTGACCCAGTTTGACCCAGTTAGACCTAATATGACTTAGTTTGACCCCGTACAACCTAGTTTGACATGCCTTGACCTAGAATGACTTAATAGGATTCAAATTGATTTGATTTCATTTCCTAACCATAGTATTGATACGTCTTGTTCTCTATAGGTCCTCGAGACGCTGCATTTGCTCCGGTTGACATACCATATTATACTACAGGCGAGTACATTCTCTGACACTTTTCCAATTTACGATAACTGTTATAATTCATGTGATTAGTGTAGATATGCTTGTTCTCGACACATTGGTCACACGGATTGGTATTCATGGATCCCGACATGAGATGTTATTCCTCGTTATCTTGGTATATCATGTGCAAGCCTCTTGTAGTTCTTGTGCAGTATATGGACACCGATTCTCGAGGAGACTTGCTCCCTTCTCGTGGAATCCCGTGTCGTAACGTGTCTTGCTTGGATCCACTCTATCAGTCGGGGACGGGGAGTATTGGTGTAGATATGTGGTCAAAGCCTATTGTGCACCCATTGTGCACCTATTGATTGTGAGTGTTGATCATACACCCCACGTATGATTAGCCAGGCCTGTTACTATTGTGTAGTTCCCAAGCCGGCCACATATTGTAGCTAGTATTCACACACCTAGAGATATGATTCTTGATTCTTGTACATGCCATGATCAGTTTACTTGTCTTGTTCTAGCTCTAGATTTACAGCTTACCTTGCCATGATATTCACATGTACATTCCATGATTTCCTTGTATATACTATCTATTTACAGTCTTGTAGCTTTTATCATATCTTATGAACTGCTGTTAGTAGATTGTACTCGTTCCATCCTGACAGGATATGTTGAAAATATTACAGATGCAGATGAGGGAGACTACAGCACCTACTACGGTCTGGATGACGTAGTGGGCATAGACTTGGAGACTTTGGTCCAGCAGGGCTTAGCTCCTACTGACGAGACCTTACCACTTGCTTAGTTAGAGTAGGTCTTTTGTACTGGACATTGTCTCCAGTTACTTTTAAGACTGTTATTATTATGGACTGTATTAGAGACTTGGACTGTATATATTTTTGTGTTAGATTTGACAGGTTATATATTATTTTATCGTCTTGTTGTCTTTTCATTTCAGTCTTTACCTTGTTATCTTAGAGTCGTGATTGAGTACTCGTATATATTCATTGCTTGTCCTCCGTTCGTAGTTGACCATATTCTCGACAGGTTTTTGTTATATATATAAACTGTTTAGAGTAGAAAAATCTACAGCGTTCTACGCCAATTTTTTCGGTGAGGGCTGGACGTTGTCGCGTCACGTGCCCTTTTAGCGGGTGCGGGTCGTGACACGCCATGTCCGAAGAACACTTTGATGTATCGAAAAAATTGGGTTGTGACACAGAGGACTGTCACCTCTCTGGCAGTCCTGATCATAGATTAGGACTGCCAGAGAGGTGGCAGCCCTTCACATATGTAGGACTGCCAAGGGCATGACAGTCCTACATATATTTTTTTGCGATTCTAAAATTTCGAAAAAAAGTGCTAAAAACGGAGGTCCTAACATCATTTTTTTGCGATTCTAAAATTTCGAAAGGTCGTCAAACGGTAAAACCGTTAATCTCAGGCTCCTCAAAGATACGCTCATTTTGCGACAAACCGGGCCTTGTTTCGACCTCCTAGTCAAAAGTTATGGCCCTCCAAAGTTTCAACTGACCATAAAATGCACCGGAATGACCATTCTCCGTCTTAATTTACACGGAGAATGGCTATTCCCTGTGTTAAAACGTAGGTGAATGGTCATTCTTCGTGTTAATTTACACGGGAAGAATGACCATTCTCCGTGCTCCGTGCTAAATTACAGAGACTTACAAATAGGACTGCCACACCCCTGGCAGTCCTACATTAAATTAGTACTGCCAGGGTGCTGCCAGTCCTAATTCAATGTAGGACTGCTAGGGGGTGGCAGTCCTGATACTGGATCAGATAGCCATTCTCCGTGCTAAATTAAGAGTTTTCAGTTGAGGAGCTCCGCACAGAGTTTGATAAGTAGGACTGCCACCCCCTGGCAGTCCTACATTGAATTAGGACTGCCAGGGTGCTGGCAGTCCTAATTCAATGTAGGACTGCTAGGGGGGTGGCAGTCCTGATACTGGATCAGATAGTTATTCTCCGTGCTAAATTACACGAAGAATGGCCATTCTTCGTGCTAAATTACACGGAGAATGACCATTCTCCGTGCTAAATTAAGAGTTTTCAGTTGAGGAGCTCCTCACATAGTTTGATAATAGGACTGCCACCCCCCCTGGCAGTCCTATACTGAAGTAGGACTGCCAGGGTGCTGGCAGTCCTAACTCAAACTTGCTGTTGCAGCAAGTTTCAGTCAGGACTGCCAGCACCCTGGCAGTCCTACTTTAGTGTAGGACTACCAAGTGGGTGGCAGTCTTGATACTGATACTCTGTACATAAAAAACAACAATTCATCACAAGTACATAAACAACAATAATTCATCACAACTACATAAATATTCCACATCCAACTTAAGATTCATCACAATAATTCAACTACAATAATTCATCCCAATAATTCATCACAACTACAATAATTCATCACAACTACTTAAGTTTCAAAGATTTCACATCCAAATTAAGTTTCAAACAAGTACATAACTATTCCACATCCAACTTAAGTTTGAAACAAGAAAAATATCCAGATCCAACTATATATCATGCCGGGCCTTTGAACGAGACTCCCTATTGTTCATGAAGGGGAAGTCGACCACATCGTCGATGCGATCAAGCTTGTTGGCGACCGCGACACTAGTGTCACTTTGGCAACCTCTCCGAGCTTCGGACGCCGGTTCGAAAATTGTTATCGGACGCTCGAGAGAACGTCCCACACGTTCCTTCCGCTTTGACGCGGTGGATCGTATTCTTTTATTAGCGGCCGGTGGACTACATGACAACATACAGTTATTAAATAATAGAAACAGAAATAGGACATGCAATTACCCTCCGCATATGAGCATCATGCAGTTACCCACCCCCATATGTCATTACAGTAGGACTGCCAGGCATGTGGCAGTCCTAATGTAAATCAGGACTGTGGCAGTCCTGATTTACATTAGGACTGCCACATGCTTGGCAGTCCTACTGTTATGAGACCCGAACTGCCAAAACGATATGCTAGTTTGTCGTGTTCTAGGGTTAGAGTTTCAACATAAAATGTGGATTTCTTGTGTTCGAAAATTAGGGAAGAGAACCATAAAGAGATTCTAAACCTATTTTATCAAAACTTTTTCAAGAATTAAAAATATTCTAGGATTTTGAATAGAATGTACAAAATTCTCGAAGAAATTAGGGAAGAACGTACCTAGATTCCGGTTGCTTTGACTTGCGTGTCATCTCTTCGAATCTACGAAGGTTGTGGAAGAAATCTTGGTGGAGGAATTGAGAGTGGAGTGGTGGAGAAGAAGAAATTAGAGTTTTAGGATAGGGAGAGGGAGATAGCTCTTTTTTTCTTCTTCTTGAGGAGAGAGAGTGTAGAATGACAAATGAAATGAAATGAAGGGTTTGGGGGATTGGGCTGCCCCCTAGCAAATTTTGGGTGCCCCCTAGCAAATTCTCCACCTTCTTGGACTACCCCCAAGTAAGTGATGCCTCCAAACAATTTTGGTAGTGCCCTTAGAAAAAGTCTATAATTTGCTCTAAGGGCACAAAATAAAGATTGAAAGTGAATGACATTTTCGTATATAATTCTATTCTTATATGATTCCTTACATTACTTTACATAGTTCTATTCTACCCTTGTAAAAAACAATTTTGCCTTTATCCTTCTTTTTCCATCTTCTATCCAACCTAATCCCTATGGGGTATTTGGTACGCAATTTTTTTCTTTTTACTTCCAGAATTTAGGATACAAAACTTATTCGTGTTTGGTTTGGCTTATAAAAATATATTTTTGTGATATGTAAAATTCAGATAAGTAATTTACCAACAAAAAAATGGATATCATATCCTTAATATGTAGGAATATTTTTATGTCCCGGCAATTTTTTGTTTTATACTCTTTTACTCTCTTTTTTTCATTTTTTTAATCCTGTTTTCACTTGTTTTACGGAATTTTTTGTTTTTTTCATTTTTGTGTGTCTATTTCATTTGTTTTTGTTTTGTTTCATATTTTCTTTTCTTTTAACTTGTTTTTCATATTTAAAAAAATATTTTCTATACTTTTTATAGTCCCCCCCCCCCCCCCCCCCCCCCCCCCCCCCCCTTTTATTCTTTTCATTTGTATTTAAGGAAAAAAAAATATTTGGTTTTCCTGTTTCTTTTAAATTAATTTTCTTTTCTTTAATTCTTTGTTTAGTTTTTTTTCCTTTACATTCTTTAAGTTTTTTTTCACTTTTTGCTTTTTCTCATTTTTTCTTTTTTTAAGAAACTCTTTTTTCATTGTATTTCCTTCTTTTTTTTCATTTTTAATTTTTTTTAATTTTTCTGTACTTTTTAAAAAGTTTTTGTTTTTAATTTTTCTTGCTTTTTTCCTTTTTCAAAAGATTGTTTGGGTTTTTTTTTAATTTTTCCTTCTTTTTTCTTTTTTCTTTTAAATACTTTTTTGGTTGGGTCTGTTTCACTTCATGTAATTTTCGGATAGTTTAAGTACGGATTGAGTCGTAAAAATAAATTTATGGATTTTGTTTACATGTGTCCTAAGGGCACATGTTAATACATTGATAAATGTGTATCTTATATTGGTAATCCCACCAGCATATTTACCGATGCACATTTCACTTAAAATTTGTTTTAATAAATAAAAATATATACGTTAATAAATGTATTGGTGGGTGTACCAATATAAGATACACATTTATCAATGTATTAATATGCGCCCTTAGGACACATGTTAACAAAATACTTAATTGATAAGTAAAAAATTGTAAGATGTCAATAAGATTTGGAATAGTAAGATGTCAATAAGATTTGGATCATGTTCTTTTTATTACTAACATTTCAGCTTAACAAACTATTATAAAGAGTCACAAACAACAAGTAACAACTATTATATGTATTTAATCATCAATAAAAAAAATTTAAAAAAATATGAACCATATGTTTCCGGAAATATTTATATATTCACCAAATATACGAATACAAGTGTCCAGGCAATTTAATTCCAGAGAACTAATCCCGAATTTTAGAACAATAACAATATCGGCTAAATATATTTAAAACATTGAAATCATCCTGTATCAACATCAAAGCTCTCTTGCACCTTGTTACCAATTCGGCAAATGAAAAAAAAAATCGTGATGGCAAAAATACGAGTATAAATCGGATTAGTGCAAATAAAATACATTAAAAAGTTCGGTCAAATATTCGAAAAATGAAAATATTGATGTTAGAAACCTCACATTCTTAAATATGTTGTCAAATTTGGTTAATTAAATAGGTTCCCACCATATTTTTTTGGCCAAATTATTTAATAATTTATATGGAATACGTTTAAAACTTCACATGCTTAAAATTTACGTACTGATTCGAATCTTTCAAAAGTATGGAAGTATTAATTATACGTTTTGAAAGATACGAAAAAATTTGTGTATAATACGAGTTTTATTCAGGTAATTGCTAACAAGGGTCTTGCATAAATTAAAATTTTAATTCAAAGAAAAGGCAGCGGAAAAAAAATGTTTTATTACTATATATTTTTATTACTATATGAACATCAACATGACTTGAATTGCAAAATGGAACAAAAATTGGATGGGCAGAAACAAAATTTTAGCCCCCCAAAAAAACATAATACTATTGGACACATTGTGGCTGTGATGACCATTGTCATTATCAACAAACAAATGTTAGACTTACTGGTCATGTAGAGAGGACGAGATTAATCTAGGCTATTCAACCATCGTCCTTATCAACAAACAAAAAGTAATTATAACCAACAATAATGTAACTAGTGAGTAAAACTCTTCTCCATATATATGGAGTTTTGAAAAACCAAACCATCTCAGAAATAAACATAGAGGTCGAAATCTATTGATAAAAAGTGACTTCCTATAAAGTTTATAAGTTTGTGTATTTATAAAACCCATTCACTATTTCTTGAAGCTCAATCGATCTCTCCAAGATGAACAAGTCAAGAGATCGAAACCACGAACCAAAATGGGAGAACTTTTCCCACTCATGAATAAATATTTCGTAGTAGTCTCATTATAACTTGCATCTCTCCTGGTATATCCAAGTTATATCCAAGTAATAGTTAGGAACATAAATTGAAATATTCTGGAACTGCAATAGTAATTATTAAATCGTTAGCACCACATAAAAATATTTCTTCTGAAGTAGTTGTTAATACTAATAACAAAAAAATTGTTATCGCTATTTATGTACACTCAATTTACATGCACAAAGTCCAGCGTTACGCTGGGCATTAAAAAAAATGTACTCAAACAACGGATAGAATACAAGTTTATTAGCAGGTAAGGTAACTCGTAATACATGCAAACTCTTAATTTTGCATTCCCGTATTGACAACCGTTGGATATTTTTTAAGTTATCTAATCTTAACCGTTGATTTGAACCATTCAAATCAACAGGTAAGATTAGATAACTTAAACAACATCCAACGGTGAATAGCATGGGAATGTTTAGGAATGCAAAAGATCGGAGATGTGGATCCCTACTCTCTCTCTCTCTCTCTCTCTCTCTCTCTCTCTCTCTCTCTATATATATATATATATATATATATATATATATATATATATATATATATATAATTTTGAAGCAATAGGTAATTGTGGTGAACTCGCCTCCACTGGAGCTCGAACTCAGACCACTTGGACCGCATGCATCTCTCTCAACCGCATATATATATATATATATATATATATATATATATATATATATATATATATATATATATATATATATGAAAAATTCTTCAATACATCCTATATAAAAATTTGTATCGATACATCCCAAATCTGAATCATTGGATGTTGATTCAATAGTTCATATTAAAGCCGAAGTCAAAGTAATCGATAAAGTCAAAGTCAAAGTAAACACCTTTCACAATTTTCAATGCATTTTTAATGCAATTGTTTGAAATGTATTGATACATACCATGTATTGTAGAAGGACCCTATATTCTGGTGATAATATCAAATAACTCTTAGGCCTACTTTGGTTCACGGATTCAAGGAATCCGGAAAGGAAACATGTTCCTTTTCTTTGTTTGGTAGCCACAAATTTGGGAAACACTTTCCTGACATGGGAGAAAATAGGAGAAAAAATGGTTCCTCTCATGACCCATGGGATTCATTTTTCCTCCTCCTTTTCCAACATTAATTACCAAACATTATGACAAAAGTAGTCTTGATTTATTACCTATTTTACCAATTAACTCTTCATTATAATTATGTTGACATTGGATATTGTTGGAACAATGATATATTTTTTCTTTCCTTTTCTACACCAACCAAACATAGGAAAGAAAATTTGATAGGAATTCTACTTTTCCATCCCCATGGAAAATACATGGGAATTGATTTCTTTTCCCTGAACCAAACGAGGCCTTAGTTTATTGCTCTCAAGTCTCAATTGAATTATATGCGTGTTTGACCCTATCAAGTTAATTATATGTCGTATGTTATTTTAGGGATGAATATTATTCGGTTTTGGACGGAGAATCATACCGAATCGATTTAACAATTATATATATCCCGTTCTAAAGTCCAACTATTATAACTTTAACTTGTAAATGCACGTGCTTTTGCACATATATTGACGTATAATTAAAATATTATTCAATTATAGTCAATTATTTTTTTTAACTCATGTGGTTAAGATGGTAGGTAATATTGTTCTTGTTTGGTTGAGTTCGGTTTTCCATGTTGAATAAAAAATTTAAATTTTTTTCAACAATTTTTTACATAATTTTTTTTATAAATAAAATAGACCATGATATACATACGGCTTAGACGGCTCACTTTTGAACCGTTTTGAAACCTCATTATATAGTGTAAGATTTAACAACTAGTCCAACTATCGGCCTAACTTTACAATACAATAAATGTATATATATAAGAATTTCTAAAATTTAACTACAATTTTAATTTGGTCCGGGTCCATTAAACAATAAAAATAGTCTAACCGAATAAATCAAATAAATTGAACCGATTATCGGTTTGGTTATGTCTAATTTTGGTTCGGTTTTAAAATTTTAGAAGTTCGACTTTAAATTTTTAAAAGTTCGATTTATTTGATTTTGACTATTTCAGTTCGATTGAAAACAAATAAATCGACCCTAACCTCTATTTTATGTTACAAAAACTGCATAGTAAATTGCATTATGGTAAAAGACGACCACCATAAATGCTCACCAAAGTGAGCTAATAGTTTTATAAAAACAAACAAATTTGATCTCCAAAACTAAGCCACAGCTTTATTAGATCTAGGTAATACAATGAGAAGCATCTATTCGAAAATAATAAAATAAAATAAAAAAATAACCCCGTCACAACAACACCATGACGAAATGGCATAAATTGAAGACAATATTGGCCAAATACATTTAAAGCATTGAAAATAACTCGAATGAACATCAAATATTCAAATATATCTTGCTTAAATTAAATTGAATTTTTATTTATTGAAAAGGTAGGGACAAAAACACCCTCTACTACTACATGAACATCATCCAGACTTGAACTGGCAAATGGAACCCAAAAAAAAAGCCGTCTCAAGACTAGTTACAACAAGATTCAATGGGCAGAAAGAAAATCTTAGCTAAAAAACAAAATAAAAAGACATAATACTTTTGAACGTAATGATTGTGATGAAAGCTAGATCATGTAGATAAATGACACTAATTGCAATTATACTTGTCCAAAACTTCCTTTGTCTCTATCCTTATCACATTTTATAGCACTTGAAGACTGCAGTGTACACTTATCTATACTTGAAAATTACTGTAAAGCTAAGAATAGGGGTGAACATTATTCGGTTTTGGACCGAAAAATGAAACGACCGAATAAGAGATTCGGTTTGGTTTCAAAAAAATTGATTCGGTATCGGTTTTCAAAATACTAAATTCCTTACTCGGTTCCAAATTCTGTTTTGGTTTTGGGTTTTGGTCCAAAACCGAATAAAAATTATACAATTATATAAATACTCTTAATTTTTTGAATATTTTATGATTAAAAACGTGTATATTTTAAAAACAACAATTCTATGTATGTGTTTTGAATTTCGATTTTGATAATTTAACAAGTAGTCCAACTTTGTGCGTAACTTTAAAATTCAACAAATGTGTGTATAGAAATTACAATTTTTAATATAATTGAACCACGATCCTACTTTGGTTCCGACATATTAAACAATATAAATTGTCTAACCTAACAAATTGAATAAACCGAATTTAATATACGGTTTGATTCGATTTCAGCTTTGGCTAATTAAGTTCGTTTTTGGATTATTATTTTAAAAAAAAAATTTGGTCTATTCGGTTTTGGACTAATTCGGTTCGGTTGAAACCAAATAAACCGAAACTCAACCCTAGCTAGACACTGCATATTTGCATATTTGGAGCATACTCTATCTCCTCTACATTAATTCATGGCCCACAAAAATAAAATTTTTTACCAAACAAACAAGGAAAGTAAGGAGAGAGAAAAATGGGAGGAAAAATCTTAACAAACATGGAAGAAAAAATAAAGATGGTTAATTTAAAGTATTTATTTGAAGTGTATCATTGTTTGCCAATATCAAAAATATGTTCCAAAAATAATAATTTACATAATTTCTAATAATTTGATATACGTGTTTGGAGTGTCTCCTGTGGATGCTAGAATTATTTCCATGTTAAGCTAGTGCCACAAAGCTAAAGCACAACATTGCTAATTTATATTAATAACAGGAAGTATGTAGACAATACTAATACTACAAATTAAGGAGGAGAACTCCGCTTAATAATTCTGTTCAAACTTGGCGGGAATATTCCGATGAGCTCTTTCCGGTACGGCAAGAACGTCGACCGCCGGTTCCCCGTCGTCGTCGTCGTCGTCGGGACTGCTCCTCCCTCCTTCCCGTAGAACAGCCGGTGGGCGGTGCCCACATCCCTACTCCTCTTATTCACTCCTTCCTTCTCCTCGTTCTTCTTCTTATTCTCTTTCTTCTTCGGATTAGGGTTTCTCGACCGGTACTTACTCTTCCTCCCGCTGTGGCTCCTCCCAATCATCAGGCTCCTCAACTTCCCCCACTTCGACGTCGAGCCTATCGCGGGCTCGGACCCGGACCGGGCGAACGAGTCCTTGGGGGATTCTGCCGACGCCGCCGACAGCAACAGCCTCCTCCGCTTCCTCCTCGTCCGAAGAGCTGGAACCGGTTCCGGACAGCGACAGCTCCCGAACGGACTCGTCCAAGTAGGCGCGTCGACTAGGAGTACTCCCCGGACCCGGACCCGGTTCCGGTACGGTCGCGCTCTCCTCGGCGACGAGGACGGGGAAGGAGAACTGGAAGCCGAGGCCGTCGGATACTTCCTCGAGGCAGGAGATCCTCTTGTCGTCGCCGAAGCTCGGAGAGCGAGCCACGTGGATATTATCTTCCTCTTCTCCTTCTTCTTCTTCTTCTTCTTGCTCAACCTTCATTTTCTCATGCTCTCCTCTTCCATTGCTCAAGCATTTATATTTAATGGGCGGACAGGAAAAGGAGGTGGAGCCCACCGCATCTCAAAAAAAACCTTCAAGGAAATGGAAATGTGCAAAATACAAATTCCAAATATATACAAAGAAGGGAAAGCTAGATATTGGAATATTATGGATCGGAAATGGAGAAAAACAACCAAGAAAAACAATAAAAAGGAGCAATTCTAGGATGTGATATGCATGCATGAGACATGCATGCTCATCTCTCTGTGTCCAAACACAAATTCAAATGATTATTAATTCTTCTAAAGAATTACTCACATATGATCAATATTTTTGTTCTTCCTCGACCAATGTTCTATTCTACAATCACAAACAAATTCTAATACTATAATCTTATTAAACTTTTTCTACCTGGTGCATGTAAGTATTTCGATTGTGTATTGTAGGTATATCACGTGAATAAAAGAATTTATCTAGTGAAACAAGACATGTATGTATCTCGATACGTGTAGTAAATATCACGTAGTACGAGAATACTATTTAGCATGAAATTATATCTATTAGAACAAAACAAGTACGTACCTCGACGCGTAACAAGTATCACATAATACGAGGATAAATCTAAACATAATATTCCATATTTTAGAATGAGATAAGACAATTAAAATTTGATATTTGTTTTGCTTGCCTACGTGTCTATCTCCAACTGATATATGATTGTATCAGTCAGAGTTTAATTCGATCGAAAATTATTTCGGAATTCAGCTATTTTTGAAACTTTCTGAGTTTTCGACAAGGTCTCCTTTTACTACGAGAACACTGAAAAATAGCGACTAAAATATCCGTTGCTATATTGATTTTTTTTCCGCCGCTAATTGTATATCACTACACCAAAACATAGTTTTTCTAACACAAATTAATTTCAAATCCCAACGCTTTTCTACTGTTACAAATTCCTAACACTAAAAAACTGTTAGCAAATAAAAAAATACGTTAGGATAAGTACCCAAAAATAAATTTTAATATCGGTAAACTATAATATATATTTGTAACACTTTAAAGTGTTGGAAAACATAATAAAATAAAAAGAACTCTGCCGTGTGCAAATCACGTGATATAGAAAGTGTTATTTGGGGCAAATGTGTTTTTTTTTTTCATCTCATTCTCTCCCCGAGGCCTAACCTCTCCCCCTCTCCTCCCCTCCTCTCACCGACGGCCTCTCACTCTCTCTCTCTCCCTCTCCTCCTCTCCTCTCACGGCCTCATCCCGCATCTGACCCCCCATCTCTCTGATATTTTATCATCCCGCCGCCATTGATTCGACACCTCCAACAATGCTACGACTTCGATTCCCACAGCACCTCCCACAACGCTATCGACCACGATTTGCTACTCTCCATTGCTGCAATGGCGGTCGCCACAAAAAATCGAAGCGAAAATGTCACCCCCAGTTTTCGAATTAGAGGTATTTTCGTCATTTTTCAAGTTTTATGATTTTTAGGAATTTTATTTGGTTTTATATGATTTTTTAGGGATTTATTTGAGTCGGTTTGAATTTTATCCAATTTAGACTTAAGTTGGAGACCCGGGTAGCCTGAACACTAGTGGGACCCACATACTAGCTGGGCTTGGCCCACATGCCATCCTAATTAGGTTAGAAACCATAACCCTATTTTTATGGCTTAATTAGTCATTTTAGAGCTTAATTAGTTAATTAAAATTAGACCGAAACGAACCGAACCAAACCCGAACCAACCCAACCTAAGTCTAATGGGTTTGGAGGGTTATTGGATCTCACCCAAAACCCAATAACCCCCCACCATGGCCGGGCACAAGTAGGAGCACCCTCCTTTCTTCTTCACTAAGTAACTCACTCTCTCTCTCTCTCTAATTTCATTTCTTTCTCCAAGCTTCTTCTTCCTCCAAGAAACCTATTCTAGGTATGCATTTAATTCTCTTTAGCTTTAACTCTTTCACAATAAATATAGAGAAAGGGATTCTCTACACTTTGTCCTAAAATTTGTAGGATTCCCTAGAAATCTAGGTTAGAGATTTTTAGGGGTTTTTATATCAAGAGTGGTATATATATATATATATATATATATATATATATATATATATATATATATATATATATATATATATATATATATATGTGTGTGTGTGTGTGTGTGTGTGTGTGTGTGTGTGTGTGTTTGTGTGTGTGTTTGTGTGTGTGTGTGTGTGTGTGTGTGTTTGTGTGTGTGTTTGTGTGTGTGTGTGTGTGTGTATGTATTATATATAAGTATTTGTGTGTAGAGTGAGAGAATGGTGGTGGTGGTGGTGTATGAGTGAGAGTGGTGGTGGGAGTGTGTGTTTGTGTGTGTGTGAGTGTGGTTGTGAGAGGGTATGTGTGGGTGTGTGAATTTAGATATATATAGATATGTGTATGTGCCTATGTATATATATATATAGATATGTGTTTGTGTGTATATATATGTATCTATATGTGTGTGTGTGTATTTATATATATGGATATAGGTGTATGAATTTATATATATATGTAGAGATGTTTGTGTGTGTGTGTATATATATATATATATATATATATATATATATATATATATATATATATATATATATATATATATATATATATATATATATATAGAGGGATAGGAAGTAGAAGAATAAGATGAAGAAGAAGAAGAAGAGAATGCAGCAGCAGCAGTGGCAGTCTCAGCTGCAGCAGCAGCAGCAGCATGCTCAGCAGGAGCAGCAGCAAGCAGTAGCAGCAGGGCAGCAGTCCCCCCCCTATATTAGCCCCTTAAACCCTTTAAACCCCCCCCCAATGGATATATATATATTTATATATATAGGAGAACAAGAAGAAGTTTAAGAAAATTAGAAGAAGAAGAGTTAAGAAGAATAGGAAGAAGAAGGAAAAGAATTAGAAGAAGTTAGAAGAGAAGTAGAAGGAAAGAATAAGAAGAAGTTAGGAAAAGAATAGAAGAAGTTAGGAAAAGAATGAGAAGAAGATTAGAAGAGAATAGGAAAGGAGAATAGGAATTAGTAAGGAGGAGAAGAAGAGAATTAGAAGAAGTTAGAAGAATTAGAAGAATAGGATTTAGAGGGGTTCGAGTTAGAGGGTGAAACGGAGCCCCGAGCGTCGGAATGAGTTAAAACTTGGGGGAGACCTAGATTATATAGATTAGACTTTGCGGGTAGGCTCCCGAGTAGAAATCGGGGTTGTAGGGTGCCGGTATCGCGCCGTACCATTGCGTATCTTGATTTATTCAAGATATCGGCAATAGGCCGTAAGATGGACTAGACGTCCACTCTACCTAGGTATTTTGGTAGGTAATGAACGTATAGGCTAGTATCATACTACCCTAGGAAGCTCGGGTCGAAATACCAAGCGTAGGTAGGCTAACTTGGTAATTGCCTAAGTTAGATTTTTACCTTTTTAAAGGGTAAAATAGGATATTGGCCTATGGCCAAGATTTGAGTTTCGAAGTCCAAGATGGACTTAGATATGGGTTGTAAGGGTTGGTAATGATTAGAAATAGTCGCCTAGACCTAGTCTTGACCTCGGTTGACCACGGTTGACTTTTTAGACCAAAAGTCAACTATGGGTCAACACTTTACCCAATTTAGTCCCAAATTCCATTAAACTTGGACGGTTGACCAAAAGTCAACTATTAGTCACCAGTGACCTAGGGTTGACCTAGAGTTGACCTAGAGTTGACCAGAGTTGACCCGTTGACCAAAAGTCAACTATAAGTCAACTTTCGACCTAGTTTGATTCGGATTGACTTCCAATGTCCTCCCATGACCAAGATTGACCCAACTAGACATGTCTTGACCCAGAATGACTTAATAGGATTTAATTTGATTTAACTTTACTTCCTAAACATAGTATTGATACGTCTTGTTCTCTATAGGTCCTCGAGATACTGCAGTAGATCCGGTTGACATATTTTATCATCTTTCAGGCGAGTACATTCTCTGATACTTATTCCCAATTTATGATAACTGTTATGATTTATGTACTTAGTGTAGATATGCTTATTCCTGACACATGGTTCTCACGAATTGGTATTCCTGGATCCTGACGTGAGATGTTTCTCCTTCTTAGGTTGGGATGTATTGTGCAAGCTCCCTTGTAGCTCTTGCTCAATATATGGTCACTGATTCTAGAGAAGGTTCGCTACCATCTCATTAGAATCCTGTGCAGTGACGTGTCCTGTTTGGATCCATTCTACCAGTTGGGGTAGGGGGAGTAGTAGCGTATGTCTGTGATCATATCCCCTTGCATTCTTGAACAGTGTGAGTCATATACCGCACTTATGACTTGCCATGCCAGTTCTCGACAGGTACCCAAGCCGATCACAAGTTGAAACTACTACTCACACACATTGGATATATGGCTTACCTTGATTTGTGTACATACCATGATTCAGTTCTACTTTCTTGTTCTAGCTCTAGCTCTACAGCTTACCATGCCATGTTACATATATGTGCACTCCATGATTCATTGTATATGCTCTATTTACAGTCTTATAGATTTTATTCTATCTTGAGATCTGTTATGAGATATATGTACTCGTTCCATCCTGACTGGATATGTTGATAAAATATTACAGATGCTGATGAGGAAGATTGCAGTACCTACTACGGTCCGGATGATGTAGTGGGCTTAGACTTGGTCCCGCAGGGCTTAGCTCCTCATGACGAGACTTTACCACTTGCTTAGATAGAGTAGGTCTTTTGTACTGGACCATGTCTCCAGTTACTTTTGAGACTGCATTACATTTGGATTGTATTAGAGACTGGACTTGTATATTATTTGTGTTTCGACTTGACATGTTATATTTTATCGTCTTGTTGTCTTTATCTTTCAATCTTTACTTTATCATCTTAGAGTTGTGATTGAGCACTCATATATATTCATTGCTTGTCCTCCGTTCGGAGTTGACCATATTCTCGACAGGTTTTTGATATATATATAAACTGTTGTTAGAGTAGAAAATCTACAGCGTTCCACGCCGTTTTTCCGGTGAGGGCTGGGCGTTGTCACGTACACGTGCCCTTATAGCGGGTGCGGGTCGTGACAGAAAAGAAGGTACACTCGATTGATAGGTATTTTGATTAAAGAAATGTTAGGGTTTGGGTTTTTTTGGCAAATTTTTTTGGAGTTGTTTTGGTTAATATGTTGCTTAAATCTTTCACTTCACTCGATAGATAGGTATAAGACTCGCTTTTCTTTACTCTTTAGGTTTTTTATGGGTTAATCTTCTACTTCACTGTATTATTTGGATGTTTGTGTTAGCTAGAATGTTTTTATTGTTAACATGAAATCAAATACACCACCAACTGGCTATAGAGTTACATGTATGCAAATTAATGAATTATATATTATTCAAACTTTGGTGTATATTCACCCGTAAAGTAATAACCAACATCATACTTTAAGGTTTATGACCATTATACTTTCATACAATTTTTTGTAATTTTTGTACTTATGAGTTTTATATATTTTAGAATACAGCCAATGTTCTTTAATTTTGTGAACATGTTTAGAAATACTTGTCTATAACTATGAATTGAAAACCCAACCTTCTTTAATAAGGTAGGAGTCACAGACACTCCAAACTTGGTGCTAGTTGGTGTCGAATCGTGTCGTACTTATAGGACACACCAAGAATACTCTAAAACTCAGTAGGACATGCCAAAATATTTATCTTTGTCATGTCATATAGGTACCCAGGCAACATAGACTAATCAGCCGCATTAAAACAATTGGATATCACCAATAATTTAGACAGTTATTCGTACGTCAGGCAATGGACACTCCAAATACATTAGGACTCAAAATTAGTTCGTGTATGTAATGCCTTTTATGTATCATGTCGTGTTTGTGTCTGTAAACACGTAGCTGGCATAATTCATGAGCTACAAAATATTCTCTTGTAGACCACCAGAATTAATTATGAATATGATATGTAATTTCTTGTTAGTAGAGAATGTTGATTTATTTGTTTACATTTGATAGAGACGTGCTATCCACACTCCCGATATGCCCATATAAATTATCCACTTATTCTGTATACATTTGGCCAACAATAACATGAGAGAAAAAACAAGGAATCCGATAGGTATCAAGAACACTTTGCACAAAATGGGCGGGTTGGGTTCATTGATTAGAGGCATTGTATAGTTGTGCCACCAGTATTGTGAATTCTTGGTTATTGGGGATTGAAAAACTACAATCTTAATGGAATTCAAGCTAAGGAGCACAGACCAACTGAAGTGGACTAGGACCTTTGTTTTTATCATTAGTCACTGAGAGATCTTCTTTTTCTTTCTTCTATTGTTTCCATTTTTACCAAATTCACTTTAGGTAAATAGTCCTAGACATCCAATGATATCCTTCATGATCCCAAAATACGATCAACATCCCTTAAAATTCAATTGATGGATTATTGAAATTATTACTAAAGGCTGTGTAATCCAATACTTGAGGTCTTTGGTAGGGGAAATGGAGGTACTGGGTTCGAAAACCATAGCTTGAGCTGCTATATAGTGAGTAAACAATGTCTCTTTGGTAACTACAACCAAGTTCAGGAACTAAATAATGTACATTGACATCGTGTCTTCATTTCTTTTTCTTTTTGTTCTAATTACTGCTAAAATTCTCAAAGATAAAATTTAGTATGAGTATGTAATTTGGAGGAAGTGACAACTAGTTGCATTCTTTGCCTCCCTATGATATTCTTCATGTGATCTTCCAGGAAGCATTCCATGGCATGTTACTTCTACATACTAAAGTGCTTTCATTCCTATAATCTATAGAGGAAATCATCAATAAGGAAGCCTTAGGTTCCTTATTATTGAGCACTCTATGTCTGTCCTTTGAGCTAGCTTTATCGTCGCTCCCACTTTGTGAAGCATTTGAATGGCTTATGTTTGCTAAAGGAAAAAAAACATAATTGTCTACTCTCATGAAAAGTAAAAAAGGGTTTAATTTGAGCTTTTCTAGTTGGCACGGTCACATGGTGCAATTCTTATGAACTAGAAGATATTTGACAATTAGAACAGGGCTGTAAAGTCTTGTTATACTTTACAATGTATGATCCTTCCTTGCCCAATGCCTTCTTTTGCTTTGGAACTTAGTTATCTCTTCAAATCCCTGTTGGAGTTGGTTGAATTGATCTTGCTTGATTAACAAAGTTGTCTCTTTGCCATTGACAACAATCACAATTTTTTGTGGTCATATTAAATTATTGAGGTTATGGCCTAATTACAGCCATGTAATCAAGTGTTATATAGTCTGGCAAAGAAAGATATACTACATTACTTGACCATTCTAGCCATTCCATGGCTTAGTTATTGTTTCCTACAATCACCGGGGGGGGGGGGGGGGGGGGGGGAGGGTGGTCCAGTGGTAGCTGTAGGTACCTCTTGAGCCATTCCATTCTAGCAATTCCATCACTTGACCATTCTAGCCTCCTTCCTCTATATATACCCATCAAACCTATTAGGTACCTCTTGAGTCTATTTATGCAACATTAAGTCATTTGACTTTTTAATAAGATTATTGTATGTATAAATACAAGCATCAATATACATTGCACAGAAATTAATGTAGATCAACTTTTGGAACTCTTGATAGACCCTTCAGATGTAACACAAAGTGTATAACCTAATTCTCTACACCCTTATGCATATTCTAATCTCTTAGGCCTTCTGGGACCATATGATTAAAAATTATTCCATGTCTTAAATCCTTTTCTTATTGTTTATATCCTTATGCATATTCTGATATCTTAGACCCTTTAGATTTTTCTTCTTTTCTGGTTAGTACATAAGCCTCCAAAACTCGGTACACCGCAGTAAGCAATTATATATATATGGATCAGGAAATGTTCCTTCTTGTGGAGTTGCTATACCTTTTATCCTGATTCAGGTACACTTGCTTCTCCCTCTTTTTGTCTTGGTATCACTTTACTTTTGTAGATTTTTTACTTTAGAAAGCTAATTGGTATAATAGAATTTAAACATTTTTTCTGAGATAATACTAAGTTTTGAAACCATTTTTCCTGAGCGGGGTACTACATTTGCGGGGATGTCTTGACAATGGGGCTTAGCTCTGCGAAACTTGACCTCTAAGCCAAATATGGCAGCGGGGATAGGCATCAATGCTATGTTTGCTTTGTGAAAACTACTGGCAGCGTAGCTAGGCTCTACGAGGCTCCGAGTTAGAGATCTCATTTGCAATGAGGCTCGCTATCAGCGTAATTGTTGTGTGTTTAGCTGAGGTAAATATCACTTTATTTTCCTCATTCGGATTGAAACTCACTACTCAGTCTGTTTAAGATTGTACTCATTTTTTTCTTGAATTCTCTATTGTGTATCTTCGATTCTTGGTATGATGAAGAGATTTGCATTATTTACTTGGCTGGATGTTAGCAAAGACTTGCATCTAAAAAACTAAAATATAATCAACATTTCTTATTCTATGCAATAGATTTCATTATAATAACTTGTTTAAGTTGTGGAATAGAATTCATTGCTAATTATGAATTCTTAAGAGATCAAAAACTGTTATGAATTTTTTTTACCAATGGAAGGCTTCAAGTGTTAACAGAGTTCAGTGGCTTGGGCCACATTGCTCGAGTTGTAGATTAAATACTATGTCTATCTCATTTTGATGTGTAGTTTTGCACCATTCCTTTGGATACTACAAAAGTCAGGCATCAACTGCAGAAGAAAGCGGATGTCAAGATTGCAGTGGTTGCATCTAAAAAATGAGGAATGTTGGGAACTATCGTAATGATCGCTAGAGAAGGTATGGCATCGCTCTTGAAAGGCATCGTACCTGGAATGCATCGACAATGCCTCTACGGAGAGCTGAGGATTGGATTGAATGATCCGGTAACTTTTGCAACTTTCAATTTCATATGGGTAATAATTATTCAATATTATACTCATACTCACAGTGCTACTTAGTTTTATTGGCAGGTCAAAATTTTGTTTATAGGTGATAATTTTGTTGAAACTATTCCTTTGTACAAGATAATATTGGTCGGGCTTACAACTGGAGATGTCAGGATGACCGATACTGTGTTGATGAAACAGGGCGTGCTATCACTGCAAGAGAATAAGATATTGTCAGCATTTATATTGCAAACATTATTTTAATTGTATTCTCATATTGCATGTTTGAGAAATTGTATTCTCATATATAATGAATACTGATTTTGTCTATACAGTCGACTGTACTGTTCAATATTTGCAACTATTTCGAAATTTGTGCAAGATCTCGTTGAATGTAATAATATTGATCCTAATTTTGTTTCTATTTTGATACGATTCAAGTTTTGCCTATCATGAAGAAAATAATTTTGATTTTTAGGCTCAATAGAGCCACAATTTTTTTTAATATACTTTTTCCCATTCCTAACGGCTATAACTGTTAGGAAAGTTTTTCTTTCCTAACAGAAAAAACTGTTACGAAATATTTTATTCTCCACGGTAAAAAATCGTTAGGAAATTTATTTTTCCAACGGTTTTTTAGTGTTAGAAAATTTATTTTCCCAACGGTTCTTTACTGTTAGGAAATTTATTTTCCCAACGGTTTTTTACCGGTAGAAAAATTCCCCACGCCGTACTACCAACGGTAAAAAACCGTTAGTAATAATTTTCCTAACACTTATAGTCGTTAGTAAATCACTGTTTTGGTGTAGTGATATAGTGACAAAATAGTGACGAAAAAGGTCTGCCCGTCACTACATCAGTGTCACTGTCCAATTTTCATCGCTAGTCTGTCGCCATAGCAACAGATTAGTAACATACGTAGCGACGGAAATATAGTAACCGATTAGTGACATAAATCGTCTCTCGCAAGCTCAGCGACAGACTAGCGACAGAATGTAGACTTTTGTGAGTTTTATTTTTGAGTATCAGACTGTAGGTTACAGACGAAAATTGTCCAAATTTCTGTCGATAGTTAGTCGGTATAGCGACTGATGTAGCGACGGATTGACGATTTTTTCGGATACTTTTTTTTGCCTAATTTCTGGTACCAGACAAAGTTAGAGAGGAAAATATTCTAGTATTCTATCACTAATCTGTCGAAAGTAACAATGTTCAAAATAATGAATATCCAAATACAGCACATCCAAAAAATACAAAAACTATCAACTCGATGGTCCGGGTGGTAGTGAAGGCGGTTGTCCGCTCGCCATATACTACGTCATTATCGTACTAATATCTGTTGTAGCTCCTCGGGAGCAATGGCAGTCGAAGCATCAACATAAGTCGGAGAAGGCTTTGTAGTTGAAGTAGGAGATGGAGAAGGAGCTAGAGTGGGAGCAGGAGCTGAAGTATGAGCAAAACCTGTAGTAGGAATAGGAGCCAGATCACAAGATTCTAAATCTGTGTCATTTGACTCTGTAGGGTGTACAGAATATGCATAAACTGCTCCATAGAGAGAATGCCAGAAGGAACGTCGGACAGTGTTGATGCAGGTGGAGCTGCATGAGGAGCTATGGAGTAAACAGACGGCTGGGATACCAATGATCAGGTATCGTACACGTTGTCGTCTTTTCCTCTTCTGACAGCTTGTATCCACAAGTCCTTCCATCCAGCCGGCGTACGTGGCTGACTAGTCTCAACCCCCCTCAACACCCCTATCACGACCCGCTTCTGAAATAATCGGACACGAGTCGGACACGTCCAGCCTTCGTCGATGGACACGACGAAGTAAGCTGTACAATACTAAAAAAAACTCCAAGTGACAATGTAATGTAAACAATCACAGAATCTATAAACGTCCCAAAAAGATCACCAATATCCATCAATCAAAATATACAATATTATCCGGAGACAAATCCGGTAAAATAAATTTTACAATAATGAAATCAAAATACAAAGTATAATCTCCAGAAATGAAATCTAAACAATAAACTAAAGAAAAAATTTGAGTGGCACCCCACTTGGTTGGCCTATTTATGCGGTGCACCCCACATTGTTTGTTATATGTATAAGTAGTCCCACATCTGACGGAAAATGTCACTTTTGAAGGTCAACAGGGTTTGACCGATAATTTATGACAAAAATACCCTCGTCTTCTTCCAAACCCAAATCCGCACCGCCGCTGTCGCGCCCCCACCTCCGCTCTGCCGCTGCCCGCGTTCATCACCACCACCACCACCACCACCACCACTACCACCACCTTCACTATCACACCACCACTACCACCACCACCACCACCATCATCACCACTACTGGAGTTCATGGACGGGGGCTCCCTGGAGAACCGCCAGATCAGGGACGAGCCCTTCCTCGTCGACGTGGCCCGGCAGGTCCTCGCGGGCCTCGCCTACCTCCACCGCCGCAAGATCGTCCACCGCGACATCAAGCCCTCCAACCTCCTCATAAACTTTAGGCGCGAGGTTAGAAGCCCGCCCACGGGACCTCGGCTCTCCCGTTGAACGTGACGACCGACAGGCGGTCGATCCGGGTGAGCTTTCTGATCAAGAACCGCATGGCAACTGTCAGCTCCCCCAGCTTGTTCTCATCGTCCATGCTCCCGCTGACGTCCAGGACCATCACGAGATCCATCCCGGGCCTCTCCCTGCCTGGTGCCCCCCCCCGTGAGCTCCACCATCACCTTGAAGTTGGGCGTTTCTTCGAGTGGTGCCTCCTTCTCGCCGATGCATCTCACATGTACTAATCCCGCAGCGTCGGCTCGTTTAGTTCTTGCAACTGAAGAAGTAACACAAATTTTTGTACTAATTAAGAATTCTACAATTAACTAGCTATAGCTCATGACACAGGGTGGAGGAGCTAGCTAGCGAATTAGAACTATATACCAATCCATAATATGTAGTATGCTAATACAAGCATGCATGGGAAGAGGAAAAAAACAAATTGTGTTCGTTCGATCTCCCTCGATCTGATGGCAGCCAGCAGCAGCGGCGGCGAGCAGCGGGGTGAGGAGGGGGGTTGCGCTCGCCGGAGAGGAGGGGGTGGCGTTCGCCGGAGAGGAGGGAGAGGAAAGAAATTGGGTTCGGAGAAGAAGATAAAGAGAAAGATGGGCATTTCGTCTTTTTTTAATGGTCAAACATCTTTGACCGTCAAAAGTGACATTTTCAATCAGATATAGGACTACTTATACATATAACAAATAATGTGGGGTGCATCGCATAAATAGACCATCCAAGTTGGGTGCCACTCAAATTTTTTCTAAACTAAATCCTATAATATCCAATGATACCATCATGCTCCATGTGGCCTCAAGCTCACCTGCAACGTATCATGTCAGGAATAGAGCAAAGTACAATCCCGACATGAACAACATACAATGTAATCTGTAGTACAGAATACAAGGTGAAACCAGAATACGATAACTGAAAATAAAACTATGGTACCAGAAGTGGAATGCAAAACTGAAGACAATAGACACGACAATCAATATGCAAAGACAATGAACACGACAATCAATGAACAATACGATGAACACGACAATCAATGCAAGTGTGACCTTTGTGAAATATTAACCTAATGTGTGACCGGCTAAGGACCACAATCCACAATCAATCAATTTACAATCAATTCTACAAGATCCGGCTTAATCGTATGTGAGGTGTACGATTAGGCTATCTATAATACCTATGTTGGGTGTGGTCACACAAAAGTTAATATTTCCCCCAATCCCCGTAATAAATAATGACTCAGAATGCAATAACGAACAAGGACGATGCAATCGTGTGTATCACGTGTCCGATATGAGAACATGGCACATGAATATAAGACATAAACAAAGTAAAAGCTCGAGTCGATGTACTTGTCTCGCTTTGAAAGCACGGGAGTAGTACTGCATGGATGTATGCCACCTATTATATTTTGGTACAAGTTGTTAGGTTTACAGATATTAACTAAATTATTGCTATCTATATCCATTTACTAACTAGCTAATATTTTAGAAAATGCATATAATATAGTTTGGTCAAGATAAGTATTTTGAAAATACTTATAAATGTTTTTTTAAGAAAATAATGGAAACATTTTGCTAGTAAAATATTTATAACTATATAAACTTTTAGAAATATTTTTGATATACTAGAATAATTTAGCAAGAAAAGTACTAGAACATTTATTATTTAAGGAAAATATATTTATAATTCACTTAGAAACTAAGTTTTCTAGTCAAATATTTGGACTAAATATCCCAAGATTATAGATAAGCATAAAATACTGGAATAATTCTTCTAGGTTGACAAACCAAATTGAAAATAGATTTTTACAATATATATAATGATTGCAACATTTACTAAGGAAAATATAAATGACTATAATTGATACTACTTAACAGTGTTAATATTAACCAAATTTAGCCCAAACTCTACTTGCAAATTAACAAGTACTCCTCAAGCCCAACTCTAACACAATGTCTCTAATTCAAAACTAAACACACCAGGCCCAGCCCAATAACCAAGCCCACCATACCGACCCAAAGTCCAGGCCCATCTCACAATGTCAGTTTCCAAAGTCTAACTAGCCAAAACTTACTGCTAAGACCAGCATTAATATTCCCCTTTTCTAAACCTAGTTTACTCGCCTACAACCCACAACTAAACTTTCATGAGAAAAATGGCACGGTCTGCTCCTTCGATTTCCAAAGGGTCACGAGACCAGTCTCTTCGATTTCGAAGAGTCACTTGGACTGGCTTAAAATCCCACGGTCCCACCAAACCACCAAAGTCAGTCGAATGAAATTACATAGAAATATACATCAACTCTCTTCTTTCCTCACATCCCACATTCCTATACATCACTCACAGCCATCTCCAATATTTCCACTTCATCTCCTTCCCCAAAGATCAAAACCCTAACCCTAATAATTCTTCCTCTCAACACCCACAGCCGACAACTACTATTTTCCCTCTTCCTTCATTCTCAAATCCCTAACTCCCATTTCTCTTTCCCCTTTATTCATCACTCTTCCTTTACTCACAACCACTCACCAGCCACAAATACTCACCCAAACCCTAGGAGAGAGCAGAAAGGAACAAGAATAAGAAGGACGAGGAGGTGTAGAGGCGGTGATCACCTTGGGCGTTGGCGAACGTGTCTCCGGTGACATGCCTGGGCGGAGCAGACGCCGCTGGCCAGGGTGTGGCTGGCCAGTCGCTGGTACTAGAGGGACGCGACGTCTGTCACCCCCAGTTTTCATGAACAGGGGTATTTTGATAATTTTCCACATTAAAATTATTTTGGAATTATTTATTTATTTATGGTATTATTTTGAGGTTGTTTGAGTCGGGTTCGAATTTTAACGCATTCCGACTTGTATCGGGGACCCGGGATAGTGTTGACCTTAGCGGGCCCACACCCATTAGGACACGATCCTACTCATAGTGTTGACCAAACTACCCCCGACTTAACCCCTTACCAATGTATTAACCCATATATTAGAGAGGGGGCTTTTGGACTTTTCCCTAATAGGACAAAACTTCTTTTCTTGGCCGGCTACATCTAGTGGATAGGCTCTAGCCATCCAACATTATCTCTTCTTTCATTCTCTCTCTTGTTCTTCCCCAAATTAATTAGAGAGCCATCCCTATTCAAATCATCACCAAATCCTTCCATTTCTCCACCAAATCTTCTTCCTTCCTTCTCCATTCAAGCTAAGGAAGGAGCTACCCAAGTTTGAGAGGATTCGGAGCTTGTCCGTGTCCGTTTGGGATTCCTACGTGTCGGTGGCGTATCGGGATCGATTCGAGTCACCGGGAGGTATAAATCCCTTCTCCTTCTATTCTTTTCATGCATTAGGATGGTTTTGACCCATAGGAATGACCCCCATGGTTTTGTGCCCATTGGTGTCCATTTTGTGTCCATTTGGACACTTGTAGAGGTGTCCTATGAGTAGGATCGTGTCCTAATGAGGAAAACCCTATTTGGACGCATGTAGATTTATTTGTGTATTGATTTGATGTGTTCTAATATTAATTCCAGATTTTACTATGTGTTTAGAATGAGTTTTCCTATGTATCATAATGTATCATATTATCTATATCAATATGTGTATATATATGGTGATATAAATCAATCTCTATGTATATATATATATATATATATATATATATATATATATATATATATATATATATATATATATATATATATATATATATATATATATATATATTTTTAAATCAATCTCTATGTATATATATATATATATACATAGAGATTGATTTATATATATATATTGGTTTATATATATATATATATATACATAGAGATTGATTTAAAAATATATATATATATATATATATATATATATATATATATATATATATATATATATATATTGGTTTATATATATGTATATATATATTATGGTGGGAATGTGTGATATTTGTGTTTGGATGGGGGCATGAGATTTCGGCCAAGTATGTGTATTGGTGTGTGTGTGTTTGTGTTGGTAGAGAGGTGTATAGTGGTGGTGTTTGAGTAATTGGTTGAGAGGGGATGAGTGTTAGATTGAGGAGTGGAGAGTGAGTGAGTAGAGGGTGGTTTCTGAGTGATCATAGAGGGGATAACCCAGCTGTTGCTGTCCCCAAATGACAGCCCCTTACATTGCCAAACCTGTCCAGATTTCTTCTCATTTCCTGCTGTCCAAAACAGCCTAGGAATTTCCCATTGTGGCTGTCCTATTTGATTCTAAATCAGTCCAAAAAATTTACCCTCATATGGCTGTCAATGACAGTCCACATTGCTCATTTCAGTCCCTACTTGGACTGTCCAGGGACAGCCCTGTTGGCCCAATGATTGTATCATATTTTTGAATATGGTTAATCTGTTAAGTTTAGCATTTCATTATCACTAATCTTCATACTATCACTATAACATTTCTACTTATACTTATATCTTTGGTGATATGTGCCCATTGGTTTACATCTTAGTGATATGAGCTTATCTATCTTAAATTTAATTGGGTTGCCAAAATCAAAACTATGTTTTTGATTGTGGTCATTCAATTAAGTTTAATCATTATGATATCACTAACATTTATGCCATCATCTTAGCACTTATACTTAAACTTTGCATAGTCCTAATGTGCTTTAATTTATCATACTTGCTACTATGTATATTGCTTTGTTCGTCTAACATGTACATGTAGAAAAGTAATAAGCAAGATCAATGTGGACATATGCAATGAAAAAATCATGGTGGGCCAAAGACGACGGATCCCACAAGATTTCTCTGAACCACCTGACGACATCTCTGGAGCCACGCACCGGGAAAAAGCCAGCACCTATCAAAGGAAGAAGCCAAGCCATGCCATCATCATTCAAGACTCTGAAGAAGCCTGCACCTGCCTAAGTATATCTGGAGTCTGTAATGAGTCTTAGGAATTATTGTAAACACAAGAAATGGATGGCAAAATCGAAAGCTAGGACAGAAATAAGCCCAGGATCATTTTTTGGTGGAAAACGGCATACCGACGGTATACCGGTGTATACCGACGGTATACCGGTTTTTGTTCACAGAAAGTTTCTGTTTACAAAACCGACATACCGACGGCATACCGGTCCATACCGACGGTATACCGCTTCCGAAATGTTGAAATTCCAACGGTCGGATTTCCAGCCATTAATGATCCCAACGGCTATATTTCTAGCCATTGCAATCCCAGACCGGTATACCGTCGGTATGCCGGATCATACCGACGGTATGCCGGTTCGTGGCTGAAAAGTTGCCTTTGGCTTCTTTTCAAGCTTTGGTTATAAATAGCCTTGAACCCCTTCATTCAAGGTTGATGCTTTGAGCCTAAAAATTTCTAAACCACCAAAGCCTATCCACAAACAACTCTACAAAGCTTTCATTTGCCATTCACAAATTGTGTTAGAGTTATTGAGTTGAAAAGTGAGATCTTCATCCTATTGTATAAGAAGATTAAAACCTATTATGAAAGGTTGAAGTTGGAGAGTCTTCGTATCCAAACTCTCGGTTGAAGTTGGGGAGTTTTCGTATCCAAACTCTCGGTTGAAGTCGGAGAGCCCTTCGGATTAAAGCTCTTGTGTAAGAAGTTGGCGAGTTCTTCGGATCCAAACTCGTGTGTAACTATTTGCTCAAATAGTGGATTAAAGCCGGAGAGAGTTTCGGGACTGGACTGCCTCTTAGGAGGATACCAGGATACATCGGGTGTCGGTATTGTGTTTGCTTCTTCTCTTGCACTTATATTTTTAAATTGCCTATTAGCTTGTGCTAAGTGCTTGATTAGTTAGCTTGACCCTATTCACCCCCCCTCTAGGGTTCCTACAAGCCCCAACAGTCCCCCTAAACTCAGTTCAAATCAGTCCCCTCAAACCCTTCAATTCAGTCCAGTTTTCCCTCCCCCCCCACTTGGCTGTCCTTTACCCCACATTGCAGTCCCTATGGCTGTCACATTTCAGCCCATAGATGAGCCCCACACACCACCACAGTGTTGTCCATACTTCATCCAAATAACAGCCCCCTTAAACCATACATTGCTGTCCTAAAAATCAGCATGTTGGCTGCCATTTAACACCACACTTGGACTGTCCAAATTCACCCATTTCAGTCCAGGTTGTGCCCATATATATAGCTGTCCTCTAACAGTCCTAAAACCCCCTTATTGCTGTCCACCACATGCCCAAAAACAGTCCTAACTAACCCCCCACAACAGTCCCACATACCACTCCAAATCAGCCCACTATATGAGCCTTGGGTGTGTGTGTATTTATGAGGTTGTGTGTGTGAGAGTTAGTGAGAGAGCCTAGTGTATGTGATTGTGAGTGCCTATAGTTTAGCCTATGTGTAAATTAATAGGACACCTATAGAAAAGCCTATTAGAGTGTGATATTGTGAGAGTGTTGTGTGTGAGTGAGTGTTAGGGAGATATGAGGGTAATACATGATATGGGTAAGGTAATATAGGTTTTACCTAGGAATAAGGATATTTGAGTCTAGAGTCTAAGATAGGGTTAGGACTTGTTTTTCTTGGTTGGTAATGATCAAATATGGTGCTCATAGACTAGTTTTGACATTGGTTGACCTTTTTGACCAAAAGTCAATAAAAGTCAACCGAGAGTCAAACTTAGCCTTTAAGCGACCGGATTTGACCGAAACCAAACCAGAGTTGACCAGTTGACTGAAAGTCAACAGTTGGTCAACATTAGGCTAGTTTGACCTAAGGTTGACCTAGAGTTGACCAGAGTTGACTAGGGTTGACTTTTTGACCAAAAGTCAACTGTAAGTCAACCTTTGACCTAGTTTGACTTGGATTGACTCCCAGTGACCTAGTATGACCTAGTGTGAATCAGTATGACCTAATATGACTTAGTCTGACCTAAATTGACCTAGTTTTGACTTAGACTTACATTCATGACTTGAATTAGTTTCCTTTTTCAGTAGTAAGCCCTGTTTGACTCATAGTATCTTATTTTAGGTCTGTGATTATTCTGAGTGTCTGTTCACCTTATCAGCTCAGGACCATAGGCGAGTACATTCACTGATAGTTTTCATTGTCTTGATATCTACTATATCTGATTCAGTTGTAGTGTTTTACATGATTCCCGACACGACGGTTCACGGACTAGTATGCGTCGGAACCTGTCATGAGATGTTATTCCTAGACTTTCTTGGTATATGGGTATATGATATTTTTGTGTTTCCTGTACTTATATAGACATTGATTTGGGAGTGGGCTGGCCCCTGCTCTCGAACCCTGTGTCATGACGTGCCATGTCCGGATCCGTGATACTATTCGGGGATAGGAGAATTATTAGGGGTTATGTGATCAAAGCCTTCATGTAACTATACTGCTAGCGCCACCCTCACCTCACGTAGGGTGTAGCAGATACCCCATTACCAGTTATCCAGGTTGGACGGCATGACTCTCCGTTGAGGACACCGTAGATTGCCGGGCCAAGTGGATAACTCTCTCTTGACTTCCTAGCCGATCACATATCGCTCTAATAGTTCAAATCACCTTTTACATTTATTAGCGTATCTTATATTCCAGTTCAGCTTTACTTTCTGTACTTCTCACCATGCTATGATTCTATTACTCACATGCTCTTCCTGTCTTTATACTGTACCATGATTTGAGACTAAGTCATGTTTGAAAGAAGGGTTACAACTCCGGTCTTTGTTTGGTTCAAGGGTTGTAACTCGGCTTTCAAATGGTTCCCAGGTCGCCTATATCTTTGTCTTGTATTTCATTATTGCTGTCTCTTATAGTATTTCTCAATTCATATGGAACTGTTGTTGGTGTTTGTACTTGCTCATTTTCCTGACAGGATACCGTTGACAAATTTTACAGATGATTTAGAGGCTGATTGCCCGACCTAGTATGGGGTTGAGTCTGATGGATTAGACTTAGACCGTGGCTTGTTGGTAGAGCCACTAGACTTTGCTCACCCTGAGTAGCATAGTTTAGTTAGGTTTGCCTGGCCTACGAGCCAGCTAGCATTTCAGTTGTAGTATCTATTACATATATTTTTTAAGACTCTGGATGTTTGTGTATAGCTCTGAACTTCTGTGGATCTTGGACTTATTTCCTGCTTTATCTATCATATTTCCTTTCCATGCTATCTACCTTAGTTTTGATATGTGATTGAGACTGTATTGCTATGTCACCTCCATTCGGAGTGTATATAATGTACAGGTACATTTATCTGTTTTAGTCGTAGTATTTATATACCCTATATACAGCATTCTATCGCCGATTCTGTGGCGTATGCTGAACGTAACCACGTGCTCGTGCCCCTCTTTAGGGTGCGGGTCGTGACACGTTTTTGTGGTGGCCCATGCAGGTCCGTGTCGCAATTTGTACGATCTCGTAATGGTGCTCGACTTAGAGTACTAATTACGAGCCTACAATTAGGACATAAGATCTAGGGTATAATAGGAGTTACTCAATCACATGTTAGGAAATTTCTGATCTTTTGATTACCATAACAAATTCTTTTGCATTAAATTTAATTGTCATTCTTTGATATTCCTATCATGTGCCATATTGATTCCTTGTTTCAATCTATCCTCAGTATGACGATCACTCGCTCTCAGGCAGCAGGTTCAAGCGCTGTACCGGAGAGGCCCGATCCGGTAGGACTTCCACCTCCGGCTATGGGAGCTGCACTTGAGGGAGCTGCCACCTCAGTTTCTGCCCCTCCGGCGGGAGCAACAGCAGCAGCGACGGTTCCAGGAGGTCTTCCACCTCCAGCAGCGGGACCGTCCATGGTCGTCCCTGGTATTCTTCCACCGCTGCCTCAGTTACCGACAGATACCCAGGGGATGATGGCCCTCCTGCAGCAGATGTTGCAGACTCAGAACACACAGGTAGAGTTGTTGCGGCGGACAATGGAGAACTCACATCAGCTAGCGATGGCAGCAGTGGAGAGAGGTGCACCGGCTACAGTTCAGGGAGCACCAGTACAGCAGCAGGGTCAGGGGAGGCCCGGTACGCACCTTGATTTCAGGAAGATGAACCTGCAGGAGTTTAAGGGTACCGAGGTTATCCTATACGCGGACGACTGGCTAGAGGATGTCCAGCGGAGTCTAGAGTTGGCAGAGGTTCCGAGAGGTCTGTGGGTGACGTCTGCAGCGAGCCAGTTCTTCGATCTAGCGCTGACTTGGTACCGTACGGATCCGCGTGCGCCAGTGAGAGGTATATCTTACGAGGATTTTAGGAAGCTCTTTAAGGAGAAGTTCTACCCAGATGTAGCCTTGACAGCTTTGGAGGGGCAGTTTGCTAGTTTTGTGCAGGAGAACTCGTCGGTAAACGAGTATGCAGCGGAGTTCTTCCGCCTGAGCAGGTTTGTACCAAGTTTGGTCCAGGATGAGGGATGCAAGGCCCGGAAGTTCTGGAGGGGCCTTATACATGCAGTACGCACTCGCACCTCTGGGAGGCATGATGCGACCTTCGAGCAGATCCTTATGGAGGCACAGATTGCAGAGGAGGACTTCGGCCTCAAGCCGAAGAGGGACAGTGGCGTTCTTGGAGCTAGTTCGAGTGCAGGGCCAGCAAAGCGCCCATATTTCCAACAGAGGCAGTTCTAGCAGCAGCAGCCTCAGTTGCAGTTCCAGCAGGCACCGGCGCGTGCCCAGCAGCACCAGGGTCAGGATCAGGGTCAGGGTCAAAGGCCGGCTACACAGTGTAACTTCTGCGAGAAGCCAGGGCACACTAGAGAGGTTTGTAGGAAGAGGTTGGACGTCTGCTTATATTGTGGGACGCCCGATCACCAGCTGAAGGACTGCCGTATTCGGGGAGTCCGAGGAGTCCAGGATAGAGCGCAGCCGACCTGAGGACCAGCAGTTCAGCAGAGAGGTCCTCCACTTCAGACTCAGCAGCAACATTTTGCGCAGCACCAGAGGGGAGCCCCTGCGGGCAGAGTGTTCACCCTGGCAGCAGAGGAGGAGGCAGAGCCAATAGGCGATGTAGTGGCAGGTCACGTTCTTCTTGATTCATTCCCTGCATTTACCTTGTTTGATTCCGGTGCCACTCATAGTTTTGTGTCTGTTTCCTTTGCTCTGCGACACAATATTATTGCTGAACCTTTGGGTAGGACTTACAACATATTGACCGAGGGAGGCATCATCCTGGTCAACAATATCTGCAAGGGGCGGAGAGTTAGGAGGCCGAGATTTGGGTACGTGCTTGCTCGTAATGCCCCTTCCGAGGTACGATGTGGTACTCAGAATGGATTGGTTGAGCATGTACCATGCTACTATAGACTGTAGAGGAGGTAGGATTCTGTTTAGGCCGCCGGGAGAGCCAGAGATTGTGTTTGCTAGAGGAGCAGCTGAGCCGGGAGATGGGTGTTTGCCATAAAATATAAAAGGACAGAACAATTATCGGAGGACTGGACTTTTACTTCACAATACAAACTCGCTTGTACAAAGAAAGCCTAGGGACGAAAACCTAGGTGTAGCAATCTAAGTATAATTGTTTATTTTAGATTCTGGGGGGTGACGATAGAGGCTCGGGAAAGCGACGGCCGCTCTGCCTTACTCCTTGGACGATCGGGTGCAGCTTTTTGGCTCTGTGGAAGAACTGCTGGGCATTGATGAAGAAATGCTCTCTCTTTAGGCTCTCTGGCTCTCTATGTGCGTCTGTCTCTGTATCTCTCTCTGTCTCTGTGTATATGTGTCTCTCCGTATATATTTGCAAGGGAATATGACACCCTGCTATTTATAAGAGTGGGGGGCCTCATTAGGGTTTACAATGATTGCCCATTCTTGGAAGTCGGCGGCTAAGGATCATTGGATCTGGGCCGTTCATCGAGATTTGAGCAATAAATATGATTACATCAAATCTTTTGTGGGTAATTAATGCTGATTGACATAAATCCTCCCGATTTATCATGCCAACCTTGGATTCCTCGACACGTCTTTAATTGGATTATTTGCAAATGATCTGATTTGATTCCAATATTTCATTGAGATTTACTGAGAGATTTCGATCAATCTGATGCCACGTGCCCTGTTATCATGCCACGTGTCATAACAGCAGAAATTTGAGCCGCAGAAAAGTTGGGCAGCATAAAGCTGGCCACGTGTCCAGGCTGCCTAAGAGTGGTCCCCCCTCTGAGCATTTGGACCGCATGATAATGATTTGAGCCGCATGAGTATGAGTGAACCCCATGGAGATAGTCTTCATGAGCCGCATGGAGCTAGTCTTTGTGAGCCGTATGGGACTGGTCTTCGTGAGCCGCATGGGGCTGGTCTTCATGAGCCGCATGGAAGAGTCCCCGTTTGGGCCGCATACAACTGTCCACGTGTCAAAGTCGCATGACAGTTTCTGAATCTCGGGAGATTGTGTCAGAAATTTTCATCGCTTCCCAAGGGATCCGTCATTATGAGGGAGTCATAATGATATCTTCGTGTCAGAACTGTCACCTCGTCAAAGCTGTCAGCCGTCAAGACATTTAATGTAAAAAACGAGAGAGCTGTTTGTAGGCCATATGGCTCCTCTTTGAGTCGCATAGGACTTGTTTGAGCTGCATAGGCGCTCGAGCCGCATGGATACTTGAGCCGCATGAACTCTCTGAGCCGTAGGGGTCTTTCTTTATTCTTTTCCATGCTTCTACAAGATCCCCTTCAAAGTTTTCAATTTGCAAAATTGAAATACTTTGAATAAGAAGCATGGCCATGTATTCTTCTGGCCGCATGTGATGTCTCGGCCGCATTGATGTTTCGGCCGCAGGGGCTTTCTGGCCGCATAAGTGTCTCAGCCGCAGGGTCTTTCGCCACGTCGTCTTGCCACGTATGGAGATCTTTTGCATTAAATATTGTTGATTTGCTGTCACTTTTCGAGGCGGGATCCCAGGAGTCTGGCCTTTATTTTAGGCGGCTCGCCTCGATAACCGAAGAGTTGGTTTTCGTTCTGCACGAGAATCGAAGCGCCTTGGTTCTGTTTATAAATATGGATGAGTTCATTCGGGGAGATTTCTTTACTTTCTCCTTCGTCCCCAACTATTGTTGTCTTTCCTTTTTTTCCCTATTTCCATTCTCCGACTGTCGAAGATGGCCCCCAAATCGTCCAAGGTCGTCTCCGCTGCTGTGAAAGACAAGAAGGTGGCTTCCTCGTCGACCGTCGTGCACGAAGTGCATCCTGATGTTCGCCCCGCTTTCAAGGGTAAGGAATGGATTTGAATATTTTGAACCCCAAAGACTCATGGCTCTGTTGCATAACATATGCACAAGCCTTCACCGTTTGAATCGCTCAAGTTCGATCATGATGGAGCCGCATGCGTTGTATGGGCCGCATGACCCTCTCGCATCCGAGCCGCATAGGATATTCCCTATGTTTGAGCCGCATGAGAAGGATTTTAAGTCGCAAGATTACTTCTGGATATGAACTGCATAAAGTCTCCTTTGACCGGAGCCGCATATGTTCCTGACAAACTGGCCCATATAGAATTTTGCTGAGTCCCGCCGCATAAACTCTTCTGCGAGATAGAACCGCATAAGTCTTAATCTGAGCCGCATAATCCATCGAATCAGTGTCACATGGAACTCCCAACTGAATTGGGCCGCATGAAGCTGTGTTGACCTGTTACCCCCAGTTTTCATGAACATGAGTATTTTGGTAATTTTTCACTTGAAAAATTATTTTGGAATTATTTATTTATTATTTGTATTATTTTGGGGTTATTTGAGTCGGGTTCGAATTTCAACTCATTCCGACTTATTTTGACTTGTTTCGGGGACCCGGGATAGTTTTGACCTTAGCGGGCCCACACACTAGCTAGCCATGGCCCACAATATTACCATCAAAAGTTAGAGGAATTAATCATGACCCCATGGATTAGGTTAGACATAATTAGAACATTAGATTTATATTTTTAACCCCCAAACCCTAAGCAACCTTGTAAGGAGCTAATAAAACAATAGGAGGGCAAACTTGTAATTAGTCAAAAAGGGGATTTGGACATGTAGTGGCTGGCCACATTATGTAGGGGGTGGGTAGGAGAGAGAAAATCATTTCCATTTGTTCTCATCCACTTCTTCTTCTTCTTCTCCAAAGGTTCCTTCCATTTTTGAAAGCTCACCATTGATTTCTTCTCCAAACTTGGTAATCCCTTCTCCAAATTTGTTTCTTTTCTCATGTAGATTGGTTAGGAACCCAATAGGAATGATTCCCATGGTTGTGTCCCCATTAGAGACCATTTTGTGTCCATTTGGATATTTCTAGGAGTGTCCAACATGTAGGTTTGTATCCCAATAGGAAAAACCCTCTTTTGGACACATGGATATTAATGTATATTGATTTTTGTGTTGTTCTTCCTATCATTCCAGATTTTACATGTTTTTAGAATGAGTTTCTCCATGTATCTTAATGTATTATATTCATTTCCTATGTGTATATATATATATATATATATATATATATATATATATATATATATATATATATATATATATATATCATTCTATATATATATATATATATATATATATATATATATATATATATATATATATATATATATATATATATATATATATATATATATATAGTTATAGTTATATAGTTATATATATATATCATTCTATATATATATATATATATATAAAATATATATATATATATATATATATAGTTATATATATATCATTCTATATATATATATATATATATATATAGAATGATATATATATAACTATATATATATATATATATATATATATATATATATATATATATATATATATATATATATATATATATATATATATATATATATATATATATATATATAGAATGATAAAAAAAAAAAAAAAAAAAAAAAAAAAAAAAAAAAAAAAAAAAATATATATATATATATAGAATGATATATATATAACTATATATATATATATATATATATATATATATATATATATATATATATATATATATATATATATATATATGGTGGAATTTGTGTTGTTGTGTGATGTTGTTGTGTGGGTTGGAGAGAGAGAGCAGCCATGGTCGGCCATGGGGGTGTGTATGAGTGTTGTGTGGGTGTATGTGTAGTGGTGGTGTTTGTGGTTATGTTTGTGTGTAAGTGGGAGAGTTAGAGGTGAGTTGTGAGAGAGTGATAGAGGGATAGAGAGAGTGGGATTTGAAGAGGCAAGAGGGAGGAGATGCTGCTGAATCCAGCAGGTTTAGGGGGGGGCACACAGCCCCATGGTAGCCCCCAAATCCTATAAAACAGCCCCTACATTTTGCCTTCACAAAACAGTCCAACATGCCCCTTAAAACCCATCCAAAATAAGTCCAATTTTCACCCTTCATAGCTGTCCTAAACACCTATATTTCTGTCCAATTTTAGTCCAAATAACAGCCCTATAATCCCCATTTTTCAGTCCCCACTTGCCCCTCAAATCTGTCCATATATTACTTATGTGTGTGTGTGTGTAGTTGTGAGTTTGTGTGGGTATGTGAGAGTCTAGAGTGCATAGTTTAGTAACCTATAGGTAGCCTATTGTCTAAACAAGTAGAAAACCCATAGGAGAAGCCTATGAGTGTGAGAAAATACCATGTGAGTGTTGTGTATGAGTGGTATAGATGAGTGTGTTACGGAAAAGGGTAAATTCATGATATAGGATAGGTAATAGGGTAAACATATACCCCGTATCCTAACATGGCCTAGATACTTAGGATACCCAAATTTCTTGGTAGGTAAACCTTAGATAGGTTGATATCTAGCTACCCTAAGGAGCCTAGGCTAGTATCATGGGTATTTGCGGGGTTTCCTTGGTATTGGGCAAGGTATCGGGATTTACCTTAGAAGGGTAAATGCTAGTTTTGCCTAGAAATAGGGTATTTGTGTTAGAAGCCTAAGATAGAGTTAGAACTTGATTCCCGTGGTTGGTAATGATCAAATATGGTACTCTAAGACTAGTTTTGACGTCGGTTGACCTTTTTGACCAAAAGTCAACAAAAGTCAACCGAGAGTCAAACTTAGCCTTTAAGCGACCCGATTTGACCGAAACCAAACCAGAGTTGACCAGTTGACTAAAAATCAACTGTTAGTCAACATTTGACTTGTTTGACCTAGGGTTGACCCAGGGTTGACTCAGTATTGACCAGAGTTGACCAGAGTTGACTTTTTGACCAAAAGTCAACTGTAAGTCAACCGTTGATCCCGATTGACCTAGTTTGACGTGGAATGACTCCCAGTGACCTAGTGTGACCTAGTATGAACCAGTATGATCTAGTGTGACTCAGTTTGACCTAGATTAATCTAGTTTTGACTTAGACTTGCATTCATGGCTTGTATTAGTTTCCTTTTTCAGTATTAAGCCCTGTTTGACTCATAGTATCTTATCTTAGGTCTGTGATCGCTGTGAGCGTCTGTTCACCCTATCAGCTCAGGACCACAGGCGAGTACATTCACTGATAGTTTTCATTGTCTTGATATCTGCTATATCCGATTCAGTTGTAGTGTCTTACTTGATTTCCAGACACGATATTTCACGGACTAGTATATGTCGAATCCTGTCATGAGATGTTGTTCCCGGATTACTTGGTATATTAGTATATGACTCGATTTGTTACTTGTACTTGTATAGACATGGACTTGGGAGTGGGCTAATCACCTGCTCTTAAACCTCGTGTCATGACGTGTTATGACCGAATCTTTTATACTATTCGGGGATGGGGAGTTATTAGTGGTTGTGTGATCAAAATACCCACTTATTGTTTCATACTTGTACTCGACCCTTGTTCATAGCTACTTGAACTTTCCATGGTGACCGACCTTATCTTCACACTTGTTGTTTCACATTTGTTATTTGTTCGTAGCCGGTCAGATGGAAAGCTTGAACATGTTTCCCAAACCGATCACATGACGCACTAATAATTCAAGGCATATTTTCATATTTATTTATCCTAGGAGGCTAAGTTCTGTTCGGGAGAAGAGTTACAACCCCGGTCCTTGTTTGGTTTAAGGGTTGTAACTCGGCTCCCGAATAGTTCCTAAGCAATCCTACATACATATTGTTGTTCTATTCAGTACTCACACCTATTATACATTTCCTGCTGGTTTTACCCTGTACTTTACATATCCTTGTCTTGTATTTTATTATACTGTCTCTTATAGCTTTTATCAATTCATATGGAACTGCTGTTGGTGTTTGTACTTGCTCATTTTTCTGACAGGATACCGTTGACAAATTTTACAGATGACTCTGAGACTGACTGCCCGACCTACTATGGGGTTGAGTCTGATGGACTAGATTTAGACCGTGGCTTATTGGTAGAGCCACTGGACTTTGCTCACCCTGAGTAGCCTAGTTTAGTTAGGTTTGCCTGGCCTGCGAGCCAGCTAGTACATTTCAGTTGTAGTATCTTTATACTTATACTATCTGAGACTCTGGATATTGTGTTAGCTCTGACTTGTGGATTTTGGACTCGTTTCCTGTTTTATCTATCGTATTTCCTTTTCCGTACTATCTACCTTAGTTTGATATATGTGATTGAGACTGTATTGCTATGTCACCTCCATTCGGAGAGTATATACTGTACAGGTACATTTAACTATTTTAGACGTAGTATTTATAGACCCTATATACAGCGTTCTACCGCCGATACTGCGGCGTAGGCTGGACGTAACCACGTGCTCGTGCCCCTATTCAGGGTGCGGGTCGTGACATGACCCGAACCGCATAGGCTCTATTAAGGCCGTGCCGTATGAAACCCAGCTGAATTGGGCTGCATAAGGCTTCGTCGATCTGAGCCGCATAGGCCCATAGGAACTTCTTTTTGAGAAACTTTAAGTGGCTTCGTTTTAACCATTCTTTTAATCCTGTTTCTTTTGTACTTTTCTAGTGAACCTCCCATCCAACCCGGCCGGAGAGCTTCTAGTGGATTCAGCTCAGTTTTCCGTGGGTGTGCGGCTTGACGATCTAATTCGACATATGACAGATCAACTTCCCTCTAATGATCCTTTGGAGAGGGTGGCTGCCATCAACAACCAGTCTTTCCATTTTCTTTGTACTATGATGAATTCGGAGAAACTGGACGGAGAATATTTGAAACCAGCTTTCCTCTTCGGGGATGCTTTCTCCGTAAAAAACTCCTGAATGCTGGACGTTTCTGAGAACTGGGACTTCATTGTGGACGGGGTAGATATCCATGCTCCCGAGATGGAGCGGCATTTTTCTCTCTCGTGGTTTAACATGGTATCGTTGGGCAAAAAAATGGCAGGTTCCCTGACTTCAACCCAACAGGGGATGTTCGTGGACAACATCCACTATAATATGAGTATTAGGTCAGCATGTACAAGTAGGGAGTCAGTCAGCCGGACTGTGATGGGGCTGATTTCTGGTACTTTTATAAATATGTCTGGTCCTAACTTCACTTTTACCCGAGCTGACACCTTCCTGAATCAGCTCGCTCGTAAGGGGTCCTATCCCGTAGGCAGGTTGTCGCTGTTGAATTGGATAAACCCCATCCCCACATGGGCTAATCTTTTCTCATGGATCCTGAGGAATTACGAAGAACTCCTTTGGGAGATTGATCTTTACTACGCCATCCGGGGCACCTGTTACGGATTGTCCATTAACAAGCCGCTATTCATGGCCCTTTTGGAGATGTATAGCCGGCGTACGGGGACTTTTTTTGCGCCCGGAGGAGAGCTGGGACTTGCTCTCCATAAAATACATGTTGTTTCTAAGCTGCCGTGGGGAGGCGAGGCCTTTGAAGTATATACCCCGACGAACGAGGAATTCGATGACCTGGATCGACAATTTCCTGGTTTCGTCGCTGTGTATCGAGAACTGTTGTGCCACCATAGCATCTGCCACCCGACTGCTATCAAGAAAGAAAATAGCTCAGAAGGGAACGCCCCCCATACCACGGCCTGGGTCGCGTATCTTTTTAAATTACGTCCTTCCGGTTGGGTTTCGTCGAGAGGTCCTCAAACCCCGGAGGAGGTGAAGGACATGATGTTGAAGGTCAAAAGGTCGAGGTCTACCCGTGACAAGTTTGGGAGCCGCACTAACTCTTTCAGTTATTTCTACTACGGTACCCAGCAAATGTCCGAGAAAGCAATCTTGGTCGGGTTCCTGATGGTATGGCTACGAAATTGCGTAGTCTCGGGAGGGACAGGTTCTATTGAAAGGATCAGCCGCCATTTCATTCTCCCGGCTGTGAAGCTGGTCTTCAAAGTAAGACTGGCCCTTCTTTCGGCTATGGTGTGTAGTATACACCACGGCCTCCGTGCCTTTACATCTAAAGTCATTTCTCGTGAGACGACGCTGGACTTCGAGAGAATAGTGCTACCATACCACTATCTCATGGGGTGGTTATTGATGCATTATCGATCATTGATGAGGGCCGGGCCGGAGGATGATGTCGCCGCTAATGACGCCTTGCTCTTCCGATACTGCCATCAATCTTGGGAGTATGACACCATGCCAGCTTGTCGGAGAGCGTTGGCAAGAGTTGACGGGCCCGACTTCTTTGTGTCTCTTCCTCAGTTTACCCCTAGAGAAGTGAGGAGGGTACACGTTGATGGCATTGACCCTCCCCAGCTCTTATCTGAGAAGATGCTTCTATGGCTGCGCAACATTCGCCCGGCGCATCTAGTATATCGTTACCGAAATAACGTATACTTGGAACCTTATTTTTCTAGCAGGTTTTCTCGTTAATTCGGGTATAGTCAGCTATTCCTTGACTGCCCCAGTGCTTGTATGGGCTTCGAGGGCAGTGTCCTTGACGTCATTCGGGCGTGGCATTATTACAATGTTGTTCATACCCGGGCTAGCTTCTCAGTCCCTGACGCTAATGTGCAAGGGGATATTCTGTACATGGCGGCTCTTTATCACGTTGCGGCGAGCAAATCTCCCGTGAACTTTGACATGAACACCAGCTTCATTGTCGGGACTGGCTTGGCAGAAAAGCCAGAGGGTTCGAGGAAGAGAAAGAGAGGGGCGAATAGGGTTCCCATGCCAGACTCGGAGTCCACTGCGGCGGACGAAGAAGATGACGAGCAGGCAGCCGATGACTCGTCACAATCTTCGGACGAGGAGGTAGGAAACCAGCCTCCTACTGTGCCGGACGAAGAGGTGGAGGATCATCCACCTATTGTGCCTGGTGCTTCGCGCCCACGAGGCAGGCGTCTGTCTACTGACGATGGCAGGACCTACTCCACAAAACGGGTTGCGGTAAGACGTCACAGGCTGTTTATTGATGTTGACGCTATTTCTGAGGCAATTGGAATTTCAGCCGCCTTTTCCTTCTTTTTTTGAATTATGGCCTAATCATTTTTTTTGCTCTTTGTAGGCGTCCGGGAAGTCTGGTTCTCGGGACTCGACTACTGAAGTCGATCCAGCCTTGTCTACTTTGATCAATGATATGTGCACTGCCGTCACTTCCGCTGGGGCTCTTCCGGAGGCGGCCGGGGAGTCTCATCTCGCTGAGACCTCAGCCCGTAGGGACGGGGGCTCTACTGCCCCTGTCCTTGAGACAACTGAATTCCAACAGGATGACACTGTCCCGGCTGACTCCCCTTCAGGGGTGGCTGGGGCAGAGAAACCAGTTGAATTTGAGTTGGAAGCTGCGGGTGGGGAGACCATGCTAGCTTCGAATGAGCTGCAGCCTCCGAGCTCTTCTCCTGGTAAGATAAACCAGCTTTTTAACTTGTGAGGATGCCTATTTGCTCTATCACCCTGTCCTTCGTGGATTAATGATTGCTTTGCGCAGGTTCCAACCCTTTATTGCCGATGATGGATGTTGCCAGGGCGGACTCTACCGGGGGGATCTGATGGAAGCACGTGTGCTGTCACGCCCCGATTCCGCAGAATCGATAGTCGTCCCCCGGGCGTGATGCCGTGCGAACCTAAGTTGCGATCGCACAAGGCATAGTCATAAGGTTATCCGAAACACAACATCAAGTTAGAGTACGCAGAGAAATTGAATGACACATTTGAAATAGAAATAGACTTTTTTATTGATGATAATAAAACTTTACATAGACTCCTTTACAATCATTGCCGCGCGGGCTACAACATGACTCGACTTACAAAATGAAATCCGATGATATAGTCGTTCCATACATTACATCCCCTTTTTACAAGCAAAATATAACATCTTTCCACCTGCTATCGAGGCGAGTCGAGCCGCCATCTTCTTTTGGACTGAGTGCGGATCTTCTTCAAAAGGAATCCAGAAAACAAGCCTTTACACGGACGAGGCTTCAAAAGTGTCCACGCCGCCTTGAGATTTTTAGGTGGCACGCCCTTCGTGGTTCGGGGTACCTGCATGGAGAGTGAGGATCAGTACATTACACTTTGTACTGGTGCGTGACAAGTTAAGTTCCAAGCTCTCATTTGGTTGAATGAGTTTATATGACTTAGTTTATGAATGTTTCTAACCATCCTAATGAATTTCAAGAGCATTGACAAGCATAACGTAATTTATATTGGAACTTACCCCCGGCGGGCCGCGCCGCGCCTTATGAATACTTATCATGTTCTTCCCTGTCAATTGTTATCATTTTCATACCAAAAACAATATCTCGTGTGATTGGTCACTGACACCACAAGCCATCCTGGACTTATAGCTTTGTTAGTCGGGGCCCTTTCAACGCAAGTAGCGAGCCCCGCTGAAAGTCCCCGCCTAACCCGTGCTATCATCCAGCACAGCTATACCGTGTTTCCTCCTAGGCCGAGTCGGTCCCGTGGCCCCGGGTTATCGCTCGAGGAAACTTTCTCCTTGTCGACAAGTTGTCCAATGACCGAGTTAAGACATTATTCAGTTATTAAGGTATAGCCTTCGTTCTCTTTGAAACTTAATCATTTTACCGTGCTCGTGCCCTTGTATCCATTCTTTCTTCCGCAACAACACTATCGATTTACTTAAGAAGGGGTCGAGAAGAGAAGGGTCAGCCACTCACCTTGAGTTTACTTCGGCAAGAGGACTTATTGGTCGCGCTAGACGTCGCCTACGCGATTACCTGAAATCGCACAAGCAACCGATTAGAACACTGCATTATTCAAGGAGTTCGATAGAAAATGCGAGTTCGAAATGCAAGCCATGAAAATTATCAAAAACATTCACGAAAGCGCATTCAGAAAACAAAGCCAAAACCAACGCAAGCGGCGTGAAAAGCAGAGCAACGGGAGGTCTCTCCCGACTCAGCCGCAGAGCCAATCCTTGAGGCACAACCCGCTGAATATGGGACTTGGTTCCGAAGAAGACATTCCATAACGAGGAATGGATCTTAATTCAACTATTCCCGTTCGATCGACTCGGCCGATCCCGACCTATCGGTCCCGACCGAATCGATAGCGACAGTGTTCCTTTCTCGCACACCCTGTGGACAAGTACGGGGCATGATGTAGGGACGGGGCACTACACCATAACCAACTAAGAAATAGTTTCGTCCTCGAAACTTAAAATAGAACCTACCTCTACGAAAAAAATGAAGGGAACTTCTCCTTCATTTCTGACTCAAGCTCCCACATCGACTCCTCGATGGAATGGTTTCTCCAGAGGACGCGGACTAGAGGAATAGCACGGTTGCGGAGAAGTTTATCCTTGCGCTCCAAGATTTGCACTGGCTCTTCGACATATGATAAGTCCGCCTTCAGGTCTAACTTACCTAAATCTACCACATGCCCCGGATCGTGCACGTACTTCCGTAATTGTGAGACGTGGAAGACGTCATATACCTCTGATAATGCAGGCGGCAAGGCGATTTAGTAAGCTACCGGGGCGACTCGCTTCAATATTTCGAATGGGCCAACAAATCTTGGGCTCAACTTTTCTTTTGCACCGAACCGGGATACTCCACGCATAGGCATCACCTTCAGGAATACATGGTCGCCTTCCGAGAACTCGAGGGGGCGTCGGTGCGTGTCGGCATAGCTTTTCTGCCGGCTTTGTGCTATCTTCAATCTTTTTCGTATCAACTTGACCTTCTGCACAGTCTGCTCCACCAGCTCCGGACCAAGTATCTGCCGTTCCCCGACTTCATCCCAGCAAATGGGCGATCTACACTTCCGGCCGTACAAAACTTCATACGGTGCCATTTGGATGCTGGACTGATAGCTGTTGTTGTATGCAAACTCGGCCAGCGGTAGATGGACGTCCCAACTTGACTTCAAGTCGATCGCACAGAGTCGCAACATGTCTTCGAGAATTTGGTTCACCCGCTCTATTTGGCCGTCAGTCTGAGGATGATAAGCTGAGCTAAACTTCAACTTGGTCCCCAGTGCTGAATGTAGACTACTCCAGAAGCGCGCTACGAACCGTCCATCCCGATTCGAGACGATAGAAACTGGGACCCCGTGCAGCCAAACTATTTCATCAAGATATATCTGAGCAAGGCGGTCGACGCTCCAAGTAACTTTGATGGCGATAAAGTGCGCTGACTTGGTTAGTCGATCGACGATGACCCAGACGGCGTCGTTTTCCCCGTGGCGTCCTCGGCAAGCCAACAACGAAGTCCATAGTGATGTAATCCCATTTCCACTCTGGAATGGCAAGGTTCTGTATCTCCCCGCCCGGTCGCTGGTGCTCGGCTTTGACTTGCTGACAGGCCATATATTTTGACACAAAGAGCGCTATGTCCCTCTTCATGCCGTGCCACCAAAAGACAACGCGGAGGTCCTTATACATCTTGGTATTGCCAGGATGCAAGGAATATTTTGCATAGTGTGCCTCCGTCATTATCTCCTTTCTGAGTTCTACGTCATCCGGTACGCATAGCCGTCCCTTCACGCGCAACACTCCCGACTCGTCCTCTGCAAAGTCAGACGCTTTCCCTGTCGATATCAGCTTCCGTATCTTCTCCAGGTAGGGGTCGTCCTTCTGTGCAGACTTGATCCTCTCCAGTAGGCTCGGTTCCACCCGCAGTTGCGCTAGTTTCACGTCTCTGAAACGAACTCGAAGTTCAATGCCCATTCCTTCCAAGTCACGCAGCAGTCGATCGTTGATGCATAATGAAGCTAAGTACTTTTGGCTCAGCGCATCCGCTACCACATTTCCCTTGCCCGGCGTGTAGTCGATCGATAAGTCATAGTCTTTGATTAGTTCGAGCCATCGCCTCTGCCGCAAATTCAGTTCTTTCTGGGTGAAGAGATACTTGAGGCTTTTGTGGTCCGTATAAATCCTGCATGCCATGCCATAGAGATAGTGACGCCACAGCTTCAATGCAAACACAATCGCCGCCAATTCTAGGTCATGCGTGGGGTAGTTCTTCTCGTACGGCTTCAACTGCCGGGAAGCAAAAGATATCACCTTATCCCGCTGCATGAGCACACATCCCAAGCCCTGGCCAGAAGCATCGCTAAAGATTTGAAATCCCTCCGTCCCTTCAGGAAGAGCAAGTATCGGGGCCGAAATGAGCCGTTGTTTGAGCTCCTGGAAGGAAGCTTCACAGTCGTCTGACCACTTGAACGTGACTCCTTTCTGGGTGAGGCGAGTCAACGGTGACGCGATCTTCGCGAAGTCCTTCACGAAGCGTCGGTAGTATCCCGCCAAGCCTAGGAATCTTCGAATTTCGCTAACTGATGCGGGCCGTTTCCAATCAGCAACTGCCTCGACTTTCTTCGGATCGACTGCGATGCCCGCGGCGGAGATGATGTGCCCAAGAAATGAGACGCTGTCCAACCAGAACTCGCACTTGCTCATCTTCGCATACAACTGATTCTCTCGAAGGGTTTGGAGTACCGTCCGCAGATGCTCTGCATGTTGCGCTCGATCCTTCGAGTAGACGAGGATGTCGTCGATGAAGACTACTACGAACTTGTCAACGAACGGACGGAACACCCGATTCATTAGATCCATGAAGACGGCAGGGGCGTTTGTCAGACCGAACGGTATTACCAAGAACTCGTAGTGGCCATAACGAGTGCGGAAGGCAGACTTCGGCATGTCATCTGGATTGACTTTGAGTTGGTGATAATCCGATCGCAGATCAATCTTCGAAAACACGGTTGCACCTTGGAGCTGGTCGAACAAGTCGTTGATACGGGGCAGGGGGTATTTGTTTTGGACGGTGGCTTTATTCAATTCCTGATAGTCGATGCAGAGTCGCATCGATCCATCCTTTTTCTTTACGAATAGCACGGGCGCACCCCACGGCGAGACACTCGGACGGATAAACCCTCTGTCGAGCAATTCCTGAAGTTGTGCCTTCAATTCTTTTAATTCTGTAGGAGCCATTCTGTAAGGAGCCTTCGAGATCGGATGGGCATCGGGGAATGTGTCGATGGTGAACTCTATTTCTCGATCGGGCGGCATGCCGGGTAGCTCGTCCGGGAACACGTCTGGGAATTCTGCCACAACGTCGGTCTGACCCGCGTTTGCACCATCCTGTCGCATGTCTCGAACGGAAGCTAGATAGCCTTCGCACCCGGAATGCAGCATCCGTCGAGCCGATATTGCGGAGATCACCATGCAGGTCGGCGATGCCTCACCACACGAGTAGCAGAATTCAGGCACTCCAGGCATGCGGAATGTGACCCTCTTTTCAGCGCAGTCTATGGTTGCGTTGCACGGCCCGAGCCAATCCATTCCCAGAATGATGTCAAAGTCCTTCATATCTAGAACTATCATATCCAGACCGATCTTTTGACCGCCGATACAGATAATACCGCCGGCGCAAGCTAAGTTTGTGAGAATAGGTATGCCCGAAGGCGTGCTTACGCTAAGGTCGAGATCTAATGATATTACAGGAAATTTGCGGCAAAGTCCGCCGATATAAAACTATGTGAAGCGCCTGAATCAAATAACACACGAGCAGGCACATTATTGAATTTTAGTATACCTGACACCACGGTATCTGACGCCATCGCTTCGTCTCGAGTCATGGCGTAGACACGGCCCTGAGTGTTGGGGCGACGATCTTGGCCATTTTGTGGTGCAGGTTGAGTGCGCGGAGGGGGTCGGGGCGCCTGCCCTCGATTCTTTTGACGGTGTTGTCGTGGTGGTGCATTGTAATTTTGTCTCCGAGCCCAGCAATCCGCTATTTGGTGCCCCCTTTTTCCGTAAAAGAAGCATCCCCCATCTAAGACAGCACAGTCCCTTTCAGTATGCCCATAGTGGTTGCACTTGGCGCAGGGAGGAGATGGGTTCTGTCCTTTATAGCTGTCGTTGTTTGGACGCTTTGACGCGAAATTGTTGCCTCCCGTATAGCTAGGACGTTTGTGATTTGAGTGACGCACAACGTCGGCAGCACCGGAAGGATGCAGACTCTCAAGACGGAGAGCGTGGTTTAGAGCCTCGCCCATGGTCTTGTACTCTGAGACCCCGACATGCGCACCAATAGAGTGTCGCAGACCCACTTCGAACCGTCGCACACGGCACTCTTCAGTAGGCAGAAACTGGCCAGCAAACTTAGACAACTTGTTAAATTATGCGACGTACTGTTCCACTGTCCTGCACCCTTGCTTCAACTGCATGAATTCATTCTCCTTCGCTTGAAGAACGGCTGACGGAAGGTACTGGACTTCGAAAGCTTTGCGGAACGTGGCCCAAGAGATCGGCACGGTGGTGTTGTCCGGTCGGATCGCTCGCTTGTGTATACCCCACCAGTCGTGCGCGTTCAACCGTAGTTGAAGTTGTGCGCAGGCGACTTGCTTAGATTTTTCAATGCCAAGAAGCTCAAAGTGATCTTCCAGTTCCTCTAACCAGTCTATCGCCATGGAAGGGCCTTCGGTACCGCTAAAGGAAGTGCGGCACGCCTTCTTGAATTCTGACACTTCAAAGTTGTACTTTTTCAGTGTCGCTGGTTGACGCTCGGGGTCCACCGTGTCGACTTCAATGGGTTGGGTCGTCGGCCCGGTGGCAGTAGGTGCGGTGACGGTAGGCACAGTCACAGAATTTCCGTTGGCCGCCATTGTCTGGACGATCTGCTGCAGGGTATCTAGCTGCTTTTGCTGAAGTTTGGCATGTGCATCAAAGCGAGCTTCGAAGCGAGCTTCGAACTGGGCCTGTCGTTCCTCTACCTGCTGATGCCGGTTCTCGGACTGGTTTTGCTGTGCCTCCATCATACGCAGCATCCTTTCGATTGTATCGTTAGAAGGTCCGGCCTGCGGACGATGCGAACTACTAGAGCCGCTTGAGGCGCTCTGTTCTTGCTCGGCAGTGGGTTTTGTCACTTCTGCGATACGAAGACAAACGCATCAGTCACAAATTATTATGGACTCTTTGTATGGAACAACTTATCTTATCGATGCGAGGTCAAAGGTTTGGAACTCTAGACGTGAGGCCAAAGAATGTAAAGCCGTGCACTGATACCATTATGTCACGCCCCGATTCCGTAGAATCGATAGTCGTCCCCCGGGCGTGATGCCGTGCGAACCTAAGTTGCGATCGCACAAGGCATAGTCATAAGGTTATCCGAAACACAACATCAAGTTAGAGTACGCAGAGAAATTGAATGACACATTTGAAATAGAAATAGACTTTTTCATTGATGATAATAAAACTTTACATAGACTCCTTTACAATCATTGTCGCGCGGGCTACAACATGACTCGACTTACAAAATGAACGCCGATGAGATAGTCGTTCCATACATTACATCCCCTTTTTACAAGCAAAATATAACATCTTTCCACCTGCTATCGAGGCGAGTCGAGCCGCCATCTTCTTTTGGACTGAGTGCGGGTCTTCTTCAAAAGGAATCCAGAAAACAAGCCTTTACACGGACGAGGCTTCAAAAGTGTCCACGCCGCCTTGAGATTTTTAGGTGGCACGCCCTTCGTGGTTCGGGGTACCTGCGTGAAGAGCGAGGATCAGTACATTACACATTGTACTGGTGCGTGACAAGTTAAGTTCCAAGCTCTCATTTGGTTGAATGAGTTTATATGACTTAGTTTATGAATGTTTCTAACCATCCTAATGAATTTCAAGAGCATTGACAAGCATAACGTAATTTACATTGGAACTTACCCCCGGCGGGCCGCGCCGTGCCTTATGAATACTTACCATGTTCTTCCCTGTCAATTGTTATCATTTTCATACCAAAAGCAATATCTCGTGTGATTGGTCACTGATACCACAAGCCATCCTGGACTTATAGCTTTGTTAGTCGGGGCCCTTTCAACGCAAGTAGCAAGCCCCGCTGAAAGTCTCCGCCTAACCCGTGCTATCATCCAGCACAGCTATACCGTGTTTCCTCCTAGGCCGAGTCGGTCCCGTGGCCCCGGGTTATCGCTCGAGGAAACTTTCTTCTTGTCGACAAGTTGTCCAATGACCGAGTTAAGACATTATTCAGTTATTAAGGTATAGCCTTCGTTCTCTTTGAAACTTAATCATTTTACCGTGCTCGTGCCCTTGTATCCATTCTTTCTTCCGCAACAACACTATCGATTTACTTAAGAAGGGGTCGAGAAGAGAAGGGTCAGCCACTCACCTTGAGTTTACTTCGGCGAGAGGACTTGTTGGTCGCGCTAGACGTCGCCTACGCGATTACCTGAAATCGCACAAGCAACCGATTAGAACACTGCATTATTCAAGGAGTTCGATAGAAAATGCGAGTTCGAAATGCAAGCCATGAAAATCATCGAAAATATTCACGAAAGCGCATTCAGAAAACAAAGCCAAAACTAACGCAAGCGGCGTGAAAAGCAGAGCAACGGGAGGTCTCTCCCGACTCAGCCGCAGAGCTAATCCTCGAGGCGCAACCCGCTGAATATGGGACTTGGTTTCGAAGAAGACATTCCATAACGAGGAATGGATCTTAATTTAACCGTTTCCGTTCGATCGACTCGGCCGATCCCGACCTATCGGTCCCGACCGAATCGATAGCGACAGTGTTCCTTTCTCGCGCACCCACCCTGTGGACAAGTACGGGGCACGATGTAGGGACGGGGCACTACATGTGCCTCCTTCTCTTCCAACCCATACTGAGGGGCCTCCAGCTGGGTCAAGTTCGGGAGCCTTGGTGATAGCACAGCTGGAGCAAAGGATGACGCTTTCCATGCCATCCTCTGCGAATAGGGTTTCGGGAGTTAACCTTTTCGCTCTCCCAAGTATCCAGGCTCTCCGGGCTGCGGAAGAGGAGCTAGCTACCATCCATGCCTCTTTTCGCACAGAATTCGTTTTCCTGGTGACAGGGACGGCCAGTTCTGAGGCTACTCCTTCGGTACTGCCTGCCACACTCCCTTTGACACCGTCCTCTACGGAAGTTTTGGACGAAGTGTCCCAGGATGTGGTCGACAGTTTCTACTGCCACCTGAAGAGGGGGATTGAGGTAGCTGTAGAGAGGGGGACTCCCTTTTCTATGGCCCGTCAATGCGCCGGTGGTCAGATTAATATCCTAAGAACACTCCCCGGGGGAGCGGGACTGGCTGCACTTCTGGAGCCTAAGCTGTTAGAGGCTGATCGTCTTGTGGCCCAGTTTCGCGTGCTACAACAAGCTGATTTACCCGCGGTAATAAACCAAGAGCGTAATTTCCTCATGACCGCGGTGGAGAAGGTGAGGCTGGCTCAGGAATCGATCAAGCCAACTATATTGAAGGACCGCCAGGATTTGACTCAGTTGTACGATTAATGGAACCGTCAGACTGATAATTATGCAGCTCGGGAAGCGGCAGCCTCCCGCAGGGTAGCTGAAACCCGGAAGCAGATCCTCGAGCTCCAAAGAAAGCTGGCTTTCCTGGAGTCCGAGCTCGAAGCTGCTCGTGCTGAGAAAGGGATTGTCATTCAGGAGGCTAACAAATTTAGTAGGGCTTCTGCCAATCTAGAACTTGCCCTGAAGAAGATGGAGAACGAATGGCAGGCATATATGTATTTGAATGATGCAGAGCAGTTGTCCCAGGAGGCCGAGCGCCAAGCGAAATAGAGGCTTTAGCGGAGGACTGCCTTAGTGAGAAACCGTCTCTTGGAGTTGTGTAATGCCGAGTTATAGTCGGCCTTTTTTTCTTTCGTTTATGTTTTCTTTTCCTTTTCTTTTTGAGAGGGACGTGGTCCCAAAACATGTAACACTTTTTTCGTCTTTCAAATAAAGAGTACTTTCTATTCTACCCTTCATTTGTGTTGCTTGTCATGTCTGTGGTATTGTGGTGATGTTTGCCCCGCATGGGGGACTTGTTTGTGGACCTGTTACCCCTGGCATACCTTGGTTTTAGGTACAGGTAACAAGTTTGACTGGGGATACTTAGAACAGTTTTACGGTAAGGTGGTCATGGACGTTCCAGGTATCGGGATATAGAATGCCATGGAGCAGCTAGGCTCCTGGGGAATGATGAGGAATGGTGGGCCTGTACTAAGAGATTTAGCAAAGGACATTTATGGGCCTATTATCCTTGGCGTACCCCGACTTAGGATACGGATAATAGGATGAAGGAGAACGAACATACTTACTCAGGGGTGATGAGGACATGGCAAGTATGAGGGTTTTACCGTAGGGTCTTCCTACTCAGAGGTAATGAGGACATGGCAGGAGTGGACTCAGCGAAGAATATTCGTGGTCAACAGAGGACATTTATGGGCCTATTACCCTTGGCGTACCCTGGTTTAGGGTACGGGTAATAAGACGAGAGAGGACCAACGTACTTACTCCGAGATAATGAGGACATGGTAAGTACGGAGGTTTTACCATGGAGTCTTTCTACTCAGAGGTAATGAGGACATGGTAGGAGTGGACCCAGCGGAGAATATTTGTGGACCTATTATCCTTGGCATACTCCGGTTGTGGGTACAGATAATAAGTCGAAATGGAGTCATCATACTTACTCAGAGGTAATGAGGACATGGCAAGCATGAAGGTTTCTTTGACGGAGCCTTCCCATTCAGAGGTAATGAGGATATGACAGGAGTGGGCTCAATGAAGGAGGGTACATAGAACGACTCAGAGGTGATGAGGACATGGAAGTTCTATGTGAGGGGTGATTCATTTTTGGCGGAAGTAAAACGACTCAGAGGTAATGAGGACATGGCCGTTTTGGAAATTTATGGATCGGTTACCCTTTTTGTGCACTGGGAGTGCGGGTAGTGGATCATGAGGGAGGATCTCTTCCAGGAAGAAAGTTCAGAGGTATGATCATACGTGACTTACTATCTGAAAGAGTGATCGGAATGTGAGTTCAGAGGCACCAGCGGGCACATGACTCTATAATTTGGAATTTGGAGGTGTGAGTTCAGCGGCACCAGCGGGTACATAACTCGATAATCTGGAATGTTGTAGATGTGAGTTCAGCGGCACCAGCGGGTACATAACTCGATAATCTAGAATTTTGTGATGTGAGTTCAGCAGCACCAGCGGGTACATGACTCGATAATCTGGGATGTTGAAATATGAGTTCAGCGGCACCAGCGGGTACATGACTCGGTAATCTGGAATATGTCATTTAGACATAATATTTCTTCAGGAACTTGTCGTTGACGGGCAACATGAGCAAGTCTCCATTTTGCTTGGCGAGGCGGTAAGCACCGTTGGAGAATACAGCCTTGATGATAAATAGACCTTTCTATTTTGGCTGGAACTTGCCGGTGGTCTTGTGAGTCATGACCATCGGCCTTCGGACTGCCAGAACGAGATCGCCCACTTGGAATATTCTGATTTTGACCTTCTTGTTGAAGGCTCCAGAGATGCGTGCTTGGTATAGCTCGATCCTTTGCTGAGCCAGGAGGCGCTTTTCATCTAAGGCCTCTAACTCTTGTAGTCGGCGTCGGTAGTTATCATCCGTCGTTAATTGATAAGTAAGGGCGACGCAGAGTGAGTGTATTTGAGTCTCCAATTGGAGAACTGCCTCACTTCCGTACACCAGAGAGAATCGTGTATTCCCTGTGGCTGTTCGAACCGTGGTACGGTACGCCCATAAGCATTTACCAAGCTTCTCGTTCTATTCGCGTTTATTGGACGATACGAACTTCTTGAGTAACTTGATGATGGTTTTGTTGAATGCTTCTGCCAACCCATTTGCTGCTGGATTGTATGGCGTCAAAGCAATATTCTGGATGCGGTGCTTGTCGCAGAACCGATAGAAGGCGTGGCTTGCAAACTGCGAACCATTGTCGTGGATGATCCTTCGGGTGTAATGTCCCAAATTCGTGATACGTATTTAGTGTACGTATACGTATTTTGGACCCATATTTTATTTATTCATGGTTAGTTATCTTGGTTTATTTTGCATTGGCTTGGTTTTATTGTCATTGATAGTTTAATTACTTTTAATGATTCATTGGTTTATTTGGGCTTGGTTTATTCCTGGGTTGGTTCGGCTTGGTTCGGTTTGGGATTGCTCTTGGTTCATCATGAACCAAGGGGTGAACCCCCTACCTACCACCACCACTCATATTTATTACCTATTCTTCTTTCTCTCTCTTCATAATCATCTTCTTCTTCCTCATTTACTTCCTTACCTACCAAAGAGAGGGAGAGAGAGGTCTAGGCAAGTGCATCTTGCTTCCACAAGAGAGCTCATTTTTATTGTTCCATTAGCCTCTCCTCATGTTTCTAAGACACATTAGAACTTGTTATTTTCCATTTTGAGGCTTAAGTTTTTGTAGATCTAGGAATTAGTTATTTTCGGATTTTGGTAGTTTTGATCTATCAAACTTCTTTGTTTTCAAGTTTTGATGGTTCCATGTTGTAGAGAATTTTATTCTACCAAATTTTGACCTTTGAAAAGTCGGATTTGGACTTATTTTGACCAAGTTATGGACTTTTGAAGCTTTGGGTTCAACCATAGAGTTCTTGCTGTTTGGAGAAGACAGTGAGCAGTGCACGAGCTTTTTAGCTTGAGCCACTGAGTTGCGTGCGCTCTTTAGCGCAGCGCAGTCCCCATACGCTGCCTTTTGGGAGCGTATGTCTTACATACGCTCACTTGTGTGACAAGGAGTCGTATGGAGTCCATACGCTGCCTTTTGGGAGCGTATGTCTTGCATACGCTCACTTGTGTGACAAGGAGTCGTATGGAGTCCATACGCTGCCTTTTGGGAGCGTATGACTTGCTCTGAGCGTATGACCTGAGCGTATGACCTGAGCGTATGACTTGCTCTGAGCGTATGACCTGAGCGTATGGCCCTTGGCTGACTTGGTCTTATGTCAGCGTGCCAGTTTGGTTTTATTTTCCTTAAGCTTGGCTCTTCTATAGCCCTGTATATTGATATTTTATTAGATATTTTACGTCCATTTTATATCCTTACGCCTTTTGTCCTGAACTTGATAATCACGAATTTACTTGATATGTTTGGAATTGATAATTGAGCATGACGTGATAGTGATCCGTAGTGGTGCACTCCTGACATAATAGCCTGACATGACCTGATAGTGGCCCGTCGTGGTGCACTCCTGACAAAGTACACTTGGCATGATAACCTAACATGATTATCTCGAATAGCTATTGCGACGGCTACCTGACATGACATGACCTGTTTAATTAATCATGACACCGTGGGCGATTGTGCTTGTACAAATAATCCAGTCCTGTCTTGCATCATGTCTAGGAGGGGACTCCTGAGTACCACGGTCAGGAGTACCTACTGAAATAGAATAAGGTTAATAATTAGTATAATTCACTACTCATGAAGAGATGTTCCCAAGTTACAGGCGATCCCGTTATCCCGGCCGTAAATGTTTGGACTTGTAGCCTGCCGACGAGTAGGGCACATTTCCAGCCCACTGTTATGTGGGGCACTCTTGATTGTCACTTTAAATAATTGAACTCTATTGTCACTCTAATGCATTATACTCTATAGATTGTCACTATAATGATTGTCTGGATAACCTGGATAGCTGCAGGGCCTGTGACTACTTGGAGCATCTCATTGCATCTTGCTAGTAACTAGGATTGTGATAACCCTAGTTAGTTAATATAGAAAGCCGTAGGCAATGATTGGTCGTGATTGATTGGATGGAGTCTAGTCCAGTATGGTATTGTCTAGAATTGATTGATTGCAAGATTGTACCAGAATGATTGAATTATTGTCACTCCAGATTGTCACTATAATGATTGTCACTCCAGATTGTCACTATAATGATTATCACTCCAGATTGTTACTTGACCTGATTTCTTATATTTATCTTGCCGATAAATGGTGAGAGAAACCAAGTTCCGTTCAGACAAAGGGTTACAACCCCGGTCCTTGTTTGGTTTACGGGTTGTAACCTAGCTATCTGAATAGTTCCATGGTTATCTCATCGTATATCATCCTGGCATGCTTTTCCATATGTCCTGTCTTTTAGTGATTCTATGCAAGATTGTCTTTTATAATTACCTATCATGCTTTTTCTTAAATTACTGTCTCTTATTATGTAATTATATTATTGTGTTAATTTGCTCGCTTTAGTTCTTAAGTGAAGCCTCCTTTGTGGCACTTGCTCTTTCTGGGGTCTGACCCAGCTGGTTTTGTATGGCCAGATACCGGAGCAGTACCAAAGGATCTCCCTGCTTTCCAGCCCGATGGTGGTCGCCAGGCGTAACCAGGACATCGAGTGGGTTTCTTTTATTCTCCCACTGTAATATTGTAAATTATTCTTTTGAGGCGTTTAGCCGACGAGCAAGTGTTAGCTCGATTGTACTTACTTACTGTCTGCCTATGGGCTGTAACATGATTGACAAGCCCCGGGGGTTGATCATGTATGACTGAACTCTTGCTAGTCCTCACATTTTGTAACGACTAGCTTCATGATCATCTGGATATGTAATGTTTGGGACGCCTTACAATTGTATATTTGGAGATCTGATATCTTGTGATTATTATTAGTTGGTTGAGATTGAGATAATAGGCTATTTTATGACCTTAAGAGACTGATGGATTGTAGTGAAACCCTCACATATCTAGACAGTCGTGACCGTATAGCGGTGTGGATCCCATTTCGTTATACGTAGCTGGCTATGTCTGCCCCCGCTCTCCAGTATTCTGGTTCTGGGGCGTGACATCGGGGCAGTCCAAAGCGATAGATGACGTGATGCTTGAGGAAGCTGATCATGTTCGAGGTTTTGACTTCTGCAAGCGGGACAGCTTCCGCCCATTTGGAGAAGTAATATGTGATTGCGAGTATGAAGCGATGTCCTCGGGAGGAAGGTGGAGTAATCGGACCGATGATATCCATTCTCCATGCTTTGAAGGGCCAGGACGCCACTGTCGGATGTAGAAATTCGGATGGTTGGTGGATGAAGTCCGCGTGGACTTGGCAGGCTTTGCACCTTCTTGCATAGTCTATCGTATCTGCTACCATCGTGGGCCAGTAGTAGCCCATTCGACGAAGACGGTCTTACAATTTAGGGCCAGGCTGATGGGCCCCGCAGCCACCGTCATGAGCTTCTCGTACGACTTCTTTGGCTTCTGCGTTTGACAGACACCGAAGCAATAATCCATCATAGGATCGTCGATACAGCATTTTCGTCTCTGTATCGTAGAAGAATTTGAGAGAATGCCGTCTGATGGAGGTGGCTTCCTTTGGGTTCTCAGGCAGGATATCGTAGACTACGAAGTCAATGAATGGCTGTCTCCAATCTGGGACATCATCGATCGTCTGAGTGGAATAACTCGCCACGAATTGAACGTTGTTTTTGGGGCATACCAGTTCGTGGCCTATCACATCTACCGATTGATGAGTATGATTTGGCACTGCTAGGGAAGCGGTCAGGCCGGCTAAGGCATCTGCTTCGATATTTTAGAGTCTGGGAACGTGCTCGATGAAGAACCCCTCAAATGACGAGATGATATCGATCGCTATTTGGTGATAGGGAATCATGTCTTCGTGGCGGACTTCGTATGAGCCCCGGATCTGATTGACGATTAACTGAGAATTGCCGTATGCTTCAAGATATTCTACCCCCAGCTCGTTTGCAAGTTGGAGGCCATTGACCAAAGCGTTGTACTCGGCCACATTGTTAGAGCAGGGTTCTGTGAGAGAGTAAGCGCGATTGATCACCAATCCGGAAGAAGAAACCAGCACCATCCCGACTCCGACGACGATATTGCCCTTGGGTCCAGTTCTCGAAGCACCGTCGAAGAACATTCGCCATATATCATCGTGAGAGGTTACATGCGAGTCGGCGACCTCATCTGGGATCTCTTTATATATTCTGGATAACTCCGAACCCGGGTAGGCTGCCAAAAAGTCCGCCAGGGCTTGACCTTTGACAGCCTTTTGCGGGACGAAGATCATATGATAAGGGGACAACAATATTGCCCATGTAGCGAGGTGAGAGCTGAGTGCCCCGGGTTTAGTCACGAGGACCCTGAGAGGGTTGACTCGTGAGATCACATGTATTATTTGTCTAGTGACATAGTGCCGCGTCTTCTGAATGACGAACACCAGGGCAAGGCATTCCTTCTCCACAGTGGTGTATCGGTGCTCTGGCCCAATCATCATTCGACTGAGGTAATATATGGCTTGCTTATGGCCTGCATCATTGTTTTGTGCCAGTAGAGCCCTGAGGGAATGTTCCATTGCTCGTACATAGAGCAGGAATGGTTTTCCAGCAACCGGAGCCACCAGGACTGGAGGGTTCGACAAATATTCTTTGATGTTGTCAAAGGCACGCTGGCATTCTTCGTCCCATACGAACGAGATGCCTTTCTTCATGAGGTGGGTAAATGGTCGACATCGCCCGAAGAGGTTAGAAATGAACCACCTGATGTAAGCTAGCCTCCCTTGAAGGCCTCTGAGTTCGCGAAGATTTCTCGGGGGACCCATCTCCATGATTGCCTTTGTCTTCTCAGGGTCTACATGGATACCCTGGGCGGTGATGATGAAACCCAAGAACTTTCCGCTGGATACGCCCAGGAAGTACTTCGTAGGGTTCATTTTTAAATTGTACGCTCGTATCAGTTCGAATACCGTCCTCAGATCCTGCAGATGGTCTCCCTTACATCGACTCTTGACGGCAATGTCATCAACATAGCACTCTACCGTCTTGCGTAAGTGGTCTCTGAAGATGATGCTCATGGATCTTTGATATGTGGCGCCGACATTCTTCAAACCGAAAGGCATGACTATGTAACAGTACGTGCCAATCGGTGTTCGAAATGATGTATGCTTTTCGTCGTCAGGAGACATCTTGATTTGGTTGTACCCCGAGAAGCCATCCATGAATGACATACGTTCCAAGCCACAGGTGTTGTCAATCATGATGTCCGTGATAGGGAGGGAGAATTCATCTTTGGGGTACGCCTCATTCAGATTGCGGAAGTCGATGCAGATTCGAATCTTTCCATTCTTCTTAAGGACGGGTACTATGTTGGCGACCCAGTCAGGATGTTGCTCCTCACGAATGAAGCCGCTGGCTATCAGTTTGTTGACTTCGGCCTCGATCGTATCCATAATGCCCGGGCAGAAGCGTTGCTGTTGCTGCTTGACTGGCTTTGCATCCGGCCGAATGTTGAGTTTATGAAGAGCAATATCGGTATTTAACCCTGGCATGTCCTCTAGCTCCAGGCGAATACATCAATATATTCTTTAACAAGTTCCAGCAGCGATTCTCGCTCTTCGTCTGTTAAGCTTTTACTGATAAAGATCGGTTTTGGAGAAGATTCGCTGCCGAGGTCCACTTGTATGACCTCATCTTCAGTAGGAGGTTCTCTCTGTTCGAACCGCTTTTCCCATTGTGCATCCAACTGTTGGGCCCACGGCTCTAACTCGAGGATTTCAGGGATGTCTTCGTCTTCTTCATAAGCGTCAGCGAATGCCATGTTGACTGACAGGACTTGTCTGAATATGTCTCCGATGCTGGTATCCGAGTCAGAAGTTGGTAACCCGGTTGAATGTGACTGCCAGTCACATTCTTCATCTGAACTCTCAGGGGTCGTCGTGGGTGTTACATATCCTAATCCACATCGAGTTTTGCTATAGTAGTCCCGTGGTTTGCCAGCCGGGACCGGTGGCTTCAAAGGTAACCGTCGTCCAGTACCGTAGTTCAAGCCTGGTGTCGTCTCCAGGTCATACCCCTGTTTCTGCATGAGATATTTGGATTGGGGGCTATAAAGATACAGAGGCAGTCTTCCGGCATCTTATCCAAGGTCGACTTTGTTGGCCCAATGATTGTATCATATTTTTGAATATGGTTAATATGTTAAGTTTAGCACTTCATTATCACTAATCTTCATACTATCGCTAAAAGTATTTCTACTTATACTTATACTTTTGGTGATATGTGCCTATTGGTTTACATATTAGTGATATGAGCTTATCTATCTTAAATTTACTTGGGTCACCAAAATCAAAACTATGTTTTTGATTGTGGTCATTCAATTAAGTTTAATCATTATGATATCACTAACTTTTATGCTATCACCGTAGCACCTATACTTAAACTTTGCATAGTCCTAATGTGCTTTATCTTATCATACTTGCTACATGTATATTGCTTTGTTCGCCTAACATGTATTTGCAGAAAAGCAATTTGCAAGATCAAATGTGGACATATGCTATGAAGAAATCATGGTGGGCCAAAGACGACGGATTCTACAAGATTTTTCTGAACCACCCGACGACATCTCTGGAGCCACGCACCGGGGGTTCCGCTGGATATCTTTGGACAGCTGCCGCCAAGGGAAAAAGCCAGCACCTATCAAAGGAAGAAGCCAAGCCATGCCATCATCATTTCAAGACTCTAAAGAAGCCTGTACCTGCCTAAGTTTATCTGGAGTCTGTAATGAGTCTTAGGAATTATTGTAAACACAAGAAATGGATAGCAAAATCGAAAGCTATGGCAGAAATAAGCCCAGGATCATTTTTGGTGGAAAACGGCATACCGACGGTATACCGGTGTATACCGACGGTATACCGGTTTTTGTTCACAGAAAGTTTCTGTTTACAAAACCGGCATACCGACGGCATACCGGTCCATACCGACGGTATACCGCTTCCGAAACGTTGAAATTCTAACGGTCGAATTTCCAGCCATTAATGATCCCAACGGCTATATTTCTAGCCGTTGTAATCCCAGACCGGTATACCGCCGGTATTCCGGATCATACCGGCGGTATGCCGGTTCGTGGACTGAAAAGTTGCCTTGAGCTCTTTTCAATGCTTTGGTTATAAATAGCCTTGAACCCCTTCATTCAAGGTTGATGCTTTGAGCCTAAAAATTTCAAAACCACCAAAGCCTATCCACAAACAACTCTACAAAGCTTTCATTTGCCATCCACAACTTGTGTTAGAGTTATTGAGTTGAAAAGTGAGATCTTCATCTTATTGTATAAGGAGATCAAAACCTATTGTGAAAGGTTGAAGTTGGAGAGTCTTCGTATCCAAACTCTCGGTTGAAGTTGGGGAGTCTTCGTATCCAAACTCTCGGTTGAAGTCGGAGAGCCCTTCGGATTAAAGCTCTTGTGTAAGAAGTTGACGAGTTCTTCGGATCCAAACTCGTGTGTAACTATTTGCTTAAATAGTGGATTAAAGCCGGAGAGAGTTCCGGGACTGGACTGCCTCTTAGGAGGATACCAGGATATATCGGGTGTCGGTATTGTGTTTGCTTCTTTTCTTGCACTTATATTTTTAAATTGCCAATTAGCTTGTGCTAAGTGCTTGTTTAGTTAGCTTGACCCTATTCACCTCCCTCTAGGGTTCCTACAGACTTCTTCTATGGTGAAGGGATGCGGATCGTCCTTCCATCCGAAGATGATTGAATGGTCCCCTACCTCGATTATGCGGTAAGCATCTTCCACTGGAGTAAGCTGGATTGCAGTTTACACATTTGTCACATGTGTGTGTAGGTGAGTGCCTATACCGTATTCCATAGCATACATTGTACACAGCTTATTGAGCTTGAGGTAGTTCAAAGATAGCCCTTTATTGATGAAGTAAGGTATCTTTTCTAGGGGGATTACATCATCTGCGGAGGGAACATCAGTGTGGGCAGCCACGTACTTAGCTAGCTCCGGTTCCTCTTCGGCTACCCCCTGTATAAACGAAGACTGAGAGGACGACCTGGGCAGCTTGATCGTCAGAGGTCCAGCCGGTGGAGCAGAGCGTGGAGTTGTTGGCAGACTAGCGACCCCCAGTCTGGTGCTCGATGCTGGGCGGGGAGTGGTTGGTTCACTAGAAATTCCAGGCCTTGCATCGGGGTGACGACCCTTCTTGGAAAGGCGTATCGTCATTGGCTTGTCGGAGGGATTGAGCTTCTCCGTTTACGGCTGGCCGACTCTCGGCAGCCTAATTGTCAGTGGCTCCGTTGAGGGTCTTGGCATTTGGCCAGACCTTGGCAGCCGGATTATCATCTGCTCTTTTTGTGCCGAGAGGTTGATTGCGTCCTTACGCAGAGTGACGGTAAGGGGTGTAGACTTGCCAGATTTGCGAACTTGGAGGTGGATCGTCAGAGGTTCTTCTGATCCTGTGGTTGTCTCGGTACGAGCTTGCACATCTCCTTCACTGAGATGCTTCTTCGACTTTTCGTACAGACAGGAGTCTGAGTAGTAGGATTTGACCCCTTTGAAGGGATCGATATCAGCAAATTCCGTCCTTACGAAGCAGTGTTTGTCGATATATTTGAAGCACTGGTGCAGCGTGGAAGGCACGATCATATAATCGTGTATCCACGTGCGCCCCAAGAGGATATTGTCTGCATCTATGATATAGCAGGTGACTTCTGATTGGAGATCGCCAATTTGACACTTCAGACGAATCTTCCCAATTGGGTAGCTCCTGCCCGAATTGAAACCGCTGATGGCGGTGCTTGTAGGCGTCAGGCGATGCATTGGGATACGGAGATGATGTAGCAGACCCTTCGGGATAATGCTTATGGAAGAGCCAGGATCAATGTGCATCCGATCCACCTTTATGTCGCCGATGTATCCAGTATAGTATAACGGGCGATCGTGCAGGTTGGTTTTGATGAGCATGTCCAGCGAAGTGAAGACAATATTGGGCATCGCTCCCGTGCAAGCGCTGTCTTGGAGATCTGCAGGCGGGTTCTCTCCCGTGAGGTTGACCTGAGCCAGGTATGCGTCGGCATTTTGGAGTGCATCGCTCAAAGTCGCACGAACATCCTTTGAGAGTCTCAGAAGCTCGTATAATGACAACTTGGCCGGTGTGTTGGCCAATTGCGCTAAGATGTCGAAGTTGTAGGGCTTCTCCAGCCCTTGTGGTGCCTCTTTTCGGAGGGATTTGTCAAAGCGAGTCTCCTTCGGCCTAGGCTTGTCGGTCGTCGGAGGCTGAGCCGGTCCCGGAGCGTCAGTTGTAGCGGGCTGATGATCTTCAGCCGGGTTGTCAGCCACAGGTTGGGATTGTGCCCCAGACCGTATGACGACGGCTGTAGCTTCTTCGATATCTGTCGAGATTGTGCGACAGGACCTGACTTTTCTACTCTTCTTCTTGCAGATGGAAGATGATATGGGCCGAGTCACTTTCGATACCAAGTCTGGATGGATCCACATGACCTCCCCTCGTGATGTGGTGAGGGGCACTAGACCAGCAGTCTGATCTCGGGGAGGTGGACGATTAGCAATCTCCATTGTCGCCAGAGGGATGGGGACCACACCGTCTTGAGTTTCCGTCGGGGGAAAGCTGCCGAATTATACTGACACCATATCGGCTGCTATTGTTACCTCTTCGAAATTGATGGCCAGAGCGTTCGAATCGATGAGATTTTGGATGTACCGTTTTAGTTGGTAGCAGTCGTGTGTGGCATGGTGGACGTAGCGGTGGTAATGGCAGTACTTTGGGTTCTCCATATCTGCCTGTCACGGTTCCCGTCTTAGTGAAGGAAGATGAATTCTGTCTCCTTGTATGAGCATGGCCAAGATGGGCTTGACGTGACCGTCTTCGAAGGAGTAAGTGATTTGCGGCCATTGTTTGTCTGCCGGCTTTGGCTCAGGTTTCTGTACTGTGTCGGCCACCATAGCCTGCTGTCACTCCCCGTTCCCAGAATACGTATTTTAAATGCATGTACTGCTCGAATATATTTATTTAGTATTTATCATGTATTGTTCTGTATTTAAATTCCTTTAATTTTATGCTAATTAATTTTCTGTATTTTTACTTTCTGCTTTTATTTTCTGCTTCAGCCTTGCTTTAGGTCCGGCCTAGGTTGGTCTATTTTCATATTTGTGTTGGTTCATCATGAACCCGACCAACTCCACCCAATCCCCTTTTCATTTAAAGCCCCCAACCCCTCTCTCTCTCTTCATTACTTTCCTTCCCCATCACTCTTCTTCTTCTTCTTCCGCATTTACTTCCTCCACCTACCAACCGTAGGCAAGTACATCTTGCTCCAAATGAGAACCCATTTTTATGATTCATTATTCTTCCTCTCATAATTCTAAGAGAGTTTAGTACTTAGCATTTTTGATTTCCTTGGCTCATTTCTTATAGATCTAAGTGTTGTATTTTCGGTTGTCCATGGGTTTCGATCTACCAAACTTGCATTCTACCCTATTTTGACCCATGGGAACCCCAGTTCTGGCTTGGACGAAGGTCCCATGGAAATGGGAGTTCGGGGGGGGGGGGAGTTTTACGCTCACGCTGTGCATGCCCACGTAATCTCAGTCCCTTTACGCTCACGTTGTACGTGTCAGCGTAGTATTGAATTTACGCTCACGTTGTACGTGTCAGCATAGTATTGAATTTACGCTCACGTTATACGTGCCAGCGTAGTATTGAATTTACGCTCACGTTGTACGTGTCAGCGTAGTATTGAATTTACGCTCACGTTATACGTGCCAGCGTAGTATTGAATTTACGCTCACGTTGTACGTGCCAGCGTAGTATTGAATTTACGCTCACGTTGTACGTGTCAGCGTAGTATTGAATTTACGCTCACGTTGTACGTGCCAGCGTAGTATTGAATTTACGCTCACGTTATACGTGCTAGCGTAGTATTGAATTTACGCTCACGTTGTACGTGTCAGCGTAGTATTGACCTTACGCTCACGTTGTACGTGCCAGCGTAGTATTGACTTTACGCTCATATTGTACATGCCAGCGCAATATTGAGTTTTTACGCTGGTCTACTTGACCTAGCGTATTCTTTTACGCGCACAGCGTTTCGGGCGTAACTTGACCCTTTACATGAGCTACCTTTATGCATGCAATGTTTTACGCGCACAGTGTTACTTGCGTGAAATATATTCTTTTACGCGTACTTCTTGGCTCGGTGTAAAACGAGTTTTTATGCGCGCAACTTTATTTGAGCGTATCCCTTTTGGCATAAAAAATTGATATAATCATGATATGTTAATATTTCTGTTAAATATAGATTGTTACGTGGGATGTACCATGTGTCGTGAATTGAGTTATAGATACCCCGATTGACTGGAATTAAACCCTGAGAGTTGTAGACTCGACCCCACTGAATACTAGTTGACTTTCATGCCTTGTCACCATTGATAATGATTGTGACCTTGACTAATAATTGATCATGCATTCCTAGTTGGAATTAAGAGACTGGCTAGTCGTCTTTTGAATTGAATGAATGAGACACGTTCATATTAATTATGAACTATTGAAATCGACTGGCTAATCCCGAATATTGGCATACAGGCACGTGCAGGCTTCAATTCATTTATTACTTATTTATCTTACCAAAGAAGCATGTGTACTTTATGGTCAAGGCATGATTACTCCGTGGTTAGTTTTGATTGTTGCATTACGCTATGTAAGACCTACAACCTGACCGCACTGGTATCATTATAGAGTTGTACATATCATACCTCGTACGAAAGTACTCATTCTGAATGACCACGATCCACGGCATGGTACTTCACTCAACGTAGATACTATTAAGTTAAATAAAATAATGATTGCATGGAGAGAATGGATTCCCGAGTTCTTACATAGCAGCCCTCTTGGGACTAGTAGTGCCCGACAGGCCGGTTGGTCCCCACAGATACTGCAAATCTGCCACACGGGCAGGGAGCGGTATCTGGTTATATTATCTATTGAATATTGTATATATGACGGGCGTCCCGCTGGGACTCGTCTAATTCATGATTGGCGCAATTGATTGACTGGGTAAACTAGCCTTGCTTGCGCATAGTAAGAACTGAGAAATCCTTTATTGCATAATTCCAAGGTAACTTGGAACTCACAGTAGCAAGCCGTAGTAGTTGCATAGCCGTTTAAATTGACTTGTTTATGTATTGTACCTACTCTATTTACTAACTGAGATGATCAGAATATCAGGACATGACAGGTCAACTTCTGTCCTTGTTTGGTTGAAAAGTTGGTTTGAAGTGTCGTGATGTTGTGTGAATCCCAGTAGCAAGCAGAGACCTATGTATTATATCCTTAACTCTTATCACTGGTTTTAATTCTCATGTAGTGCTTCCTTGCGGTACTTGCTATTAGAGGTCTAACCTCTCTGGTTTTGCATGGCCAGATTTAGAGCCGGTCCCCGAGGATCCAGCTTACTTCTACCTCCAAGATGGTCAACACTAGAGAAATGATCGCAGGAGGACTCGAGTGGGTTTCTTACTTCCCCGCTCGTTTTGTTATCTACTTTATACTTTGCCGTTTGGCACCGACATGTTAGTCGGATTGTCTTGTACCTACTTTTGCATAATTATAACTAAGTCAGGCTGCAGCTGATAACAATTGTGTATACTTACTACATCATCTGGCTGTATTTTGTAAAGCCAGATATCAAGAACAGTTTGACTGAGCGTTTGGAACGCCTTACTGCTTTATCTCACATGTTCTCTATTTCTGTTTCTTGTTTGAAGGATTGGGACAATAGAAGTAAAGTGACCATAGGGAGACTTTCATGTAGTATGCACCCCCTCGTCTTGTAGACAGCATTGATCGTATTATACGGTATTCATCTACCCGTAATACGTAGCTGGCTGAGTCATTCCCCCGCTCTCCAGTATTCTGGTTCTGGGGCGTGACAAGGTTTTAGTGGTGGCCCATGCAGGTCTGGTTCTAGACTTGTGGGGTGTTTTAATTTATAGGATGTCTCAAATCACACATGTTCCCCCTTGATCTCATGATTCGTTGGTTCTTAACTCCATCTTGACATTCCAGTATCCTTTGACTTCATTGATCCTACCTGTCCGGTCGTTTGATTTTTCTCTTGTCCCTTTTCTTAGGGGCACTTCGTCCGCACCTGTCAGAGCTGGACAGCAACAACATGGACAGCAACATGGACAACCTGACCATGTTGGTCAGCAACAAGAGCCGGTACTAACTCAAGAGGCTACCCAGGAAGAAGTGATAGTGGAAGCAGCAGCTGGATCGCAGTATCCAGATGTTCCACCACCACCAACAGTTCCACCTACCCCTGCGGAGATGGACACACCGGCTCTTCTGGAGATCATGAGAGGGGTGATGGCCACTCAGCAACACCAGATGTTAGCCCAGCAGCGCATGCACGCTTAGTTGCAAGAGCAGAACGTACTACTCAACCAAGGGTTACAGACAGCTTTGGATAGAGGGACAAGGCCAGATTCTGGAGCATCAACCAGATTTTGCAAGTTCAACCCCCGCCGTTTTGAAGGAACGGAGGATGCCATCTCAGCAGATGCATGGCTTAAGGATATTGAGGCTATTTTGACGGCGGCTAAGGTACCGGCAGAAGAACGTGTAGATCAGGTGAAGTTGTTACTTCAGAATCTCGTACGTGATTGGTGGGAATCAGAGGAGACAGGCATCAGACGTCCTGTGGCTTGGAACAATTTTACAGCAAGATTCAAGACAAAGTACTATGGAGTTATGGCGCAGTTTGAGCTACAACAGAAGTTTATCAACCTCAAGCAGGCCGGCAAGACGGTATATGCTTATGCATCGGAGTTCTGCAGATTGAGTAGGTTTGTCCCAGAGATGGTAGCGACGGAGCGCCAGAGGGCTATGAGATTTCAGCAAGGGTTTCATCTTGAGCTCTTGCAATTGATAGAGGGACACAATTACCAGACTTTTGATGAGATATTGATGGCAACCCGAAGGCATGAGATCACCATTCAGAGGATCACAGTAAGGACTGGAGGTCAGAAGAGATCTCACAGTCAGATTGAAGGAGGAGGGGAGCAGCGCCCCGAACAACAGCACCATCCCTTGTCATTCATATTCACGATATGGCAATGCGAGGGCCAGCACCACCACCCAGGCAGCAGTAGCAACAGAAGAAGAACTAGCAACCCCCAGCGGGCTGTACTTATTACGGGAAGATAGGGCACACTAGAGATGTGTGTCGGGCATTGAACGGACTGTGTTTGATATGTGAAAATCCAGACCATCGGGTTACCATATGTCCCTTGAATTCGAGGTCAGGAGGACCAGGGCAACAGTTTCCTGCTCTGCCAGCACCAGGGACAGGGCAGTATCGAGGACCAGCGGTAGCAGTGAGACCATTGGCCCAGCGTCCGTTAATGCCACAGGCTCAGATGTATCGGCAGCAGGGACCGCCGATACAGCAACACCAGCATAGACCACCCCAGCATCATCAAGGCAGGGGCCAGCAGCAGCACCAGACTAGGCCACCACATGGAAACCAGCAAGGAGGTCGAGGGCAGGCATTCACACTGTCCTTGGAGGAGGCATTAACATCGGGAGATGTTCTGGCAGGTAATATTCTCGTCGGCTCATATCCCGCAGTAGCATTGTTTGATTCAGGAGCATCACACTCATTTATATCTGCACAATTTGCGACATGGCTAGGAATGGAGTTCGAGGCATTGCCAGGGAGGTTGAATATACTCACTGGCAATGGGCTAGTAGGAGTTAGTAGAGTTATCCTAGCGTGTAGTGTTGTAGTTTACGGACATTCCTTACCCGTCCAGTTGATAGAATTTTCTGTTGGAAATTTCGACGTTATCTTAGGCATGGACTGGCTGAAAGACAGTCATGCGACAATAGATTGTCGTAGTGGGAGTGTATCTTTTGATATTCCAGGCATGAAGAAATTCACCTTAGTCAGATCAGAGGCAACTCAGCAAGAGCAGGGAGTAATAACGGCAATGGAAGAAGTTCAAGTTCCGAAGGTGGTTGAAAAATTTCTAGACGTGTTTCCCGAAGAACTTCCAGGTCTACCACCGGTTAGAGATATTGAGTTCAGCATAGAATTGGCACCTGAAACTAAACCAATATCAGATCGGGTTTACAGAATGGTGGATTCGGAGCAGGCCAAGGTGTATCAGCACATAGAGGAATTGAAGGAGAAGAAATTTATCCAAGCTAGCATATCACCATGGGCAGCACCAGTGGTACTTGTAGGAAAGAAGGATGGATCATCCAGATTATGCATCGATTACAGGAAGCTTAATACGGCGACAGTAAAGAACAAGTACCCACTACCCAGGATCGATGACTTGTTTGACCAGTTGAGCACAGCTAGAGTTTTCTCGAAGATAGATCTTCGTTCAGGGTACCATCAAGTGAGGGTTCGAAAGGAAGACATTCCCAAGACAACATTCAGGTCGAAGTATGGACATTATGAATTCTTAGTAATGCCGTTTGGTTTGACCAATGCTCCAGCTATATTCATGGATTTGATGAACCACATCTTTATGCCATATTTAGATCAGTTTGTCATGGTGTTTCTCGACGACATTCTCGTATACTCTGCTAGTGAAGAGGAGCATGAAGACCACCTCAGGAAAGTGTTGCAGGTACTGAGAGAGAACCAGTTGTATACCAAGCTCAGCAAGTGTGAGTTCTGGATGGACCACATTTCATTTCTGGGTCACATCATATCAGGAGCTGGAGTAGCAGTGGATCCCAAGAAGGTAGAAGCAGTAGAGAGTTGGCCAATACCCAAGATCGTAGCTGATGTACGGAGTTTCTTGGGATTGACAGGATATTACAGAAGGTTTGTATCAGATTTTGCAAGACTTTCAGCACCCATGACCCGCTTGACACGAAAGGATGTACCATTCGTCTGGTCGACAGAATGCCAGGCATCATTTGAGAATCTGAAGCAGAAGTTGATATCAGCGCCCTTCTTACATTGCCAGTTGGGCCCGGAGGTTTTACTGTATATTGTGATGCGTCAGGTAAAGGACTTGGATGTGTCCTTATGCAACATGGGAAGGTGATAGCATATGCATCTAGGTAACTTCGAGACCACGAGAAGAATTATCCAACTCATGATTTGGAGTTAGCGGCAGTAATATTTGTTTTGAAGCTATGGAGGCATTACTTGTATGGTGATCGAGTAGACATGTACACAGACCACAAAAGTCTGAAGTACATCTTTACTCAGAAGGAGCTGAACATGAGGCAGAGAAGATGGTTAGAGTTGATCAAGGATTACGACGTGGAGCTTCAGTATCATCCAGGCAAGACTAATGTGGTAGCAGACGCTCTTAGCAGGAGAGGCGGCGCATTTATGTTGATAACGCAGAAGCACATCTTAGAAGACCTTCAGGAGATGGGCATCGAAGTTATACTTCCTAATGATATAAGAATTCTGACGAGTCTACAAGTTCAATCCGACTTGGTAGGCAGGATCAAGACAGCCCAGGCACAGGACCCAAGGATTCAGAAGCTTAGGGCAGAATATGAGTCAGGGCTCAGAAAAGAGATACAAATCCACGAAGATGGTACGCTTAGGTTTGGATCACGTCTATGTGTACCTAGTAGAAATATCAGACAGGAAGTTATGACAGAAGCTCACAGTTTTCAGTATTCTATACTTCCTGGAGGGACCAAGATGTACCAAGATATCAAGCAGCACTTCTGGTGGAACGGGATGAAGAGGAAGATAGCTAGGTTTGTTTTCCGTTGCTTGATATGTCAGCAAGTAAAGGCAGAATAGCAGAGGTCAGCTGGATTATTGCAACCGCTTCCTATCCTGGAATGGAAGTGGGAGCATATTACCATGGACTTTGTGACCGGTTTACCGAGATCACCGAGTGGTAAAGATGCTATTTGGGTGATAATGGACCGGCTTATAAAGGTAGAACACTTTCTTCCTTTCAGAGTAGGGCAATCTACAGAAAAGTTGGCGGAGTTGTACATGCAGCAGATAGTCAGGCAGCATGGAGTCCCTGTCAGTATTGTGTCAGACAGAGATACCCGTTTCACATCATATTTCTGGAAGAGCTTACATCATAGTCTGGGCACCAAGTTAAGATTTAGTACAGCTTACCATCCACAGACGGACGGGCAATCAGAAAGAACAATTCAGACTTTGGAAGATATGTTACGAGCTTGTACCCTAGATTTTGGAGGATCTTGGGAAAGCCACCTGCACTTAGTTGAGTTTTCATATAACAACAGCTATCAAGCCAGTATCCAGATGGCACCATTTGAAGCCCTATATGGTAAGAAGTGTAGGTCGCCATTAGCATGGGATGATATCGGAGAGAGGAAGATGTTAGGCCCAGAAATGATTATTCAGACAGTTGAATTGGTTAAAGGAATTAGAGAGCGACTTCGAGTTACGCAGGATCGACATCGTCATTGGGCGGACCAGCATCGTAGGCCGCTAGAGTTTTCTATTGGAGACCACGTATTCTTAAGGATCTCACCTACCCGTGGGGTCATTAGATTTGGCGTTCGCGGGAAGTTGAGTCCGCGGTACGTGGGCCCATTTATTATCCTTGATAGGGTGGGCGATGTTGCTTATCGTTTATCCCTTCCGCCTTCGTAACGATAGGTACATGACGTGTTTTATGTATCTCAGCTGCGAAGGTATGTATCAGACCCAAGCCATATCCTTGATCACTCTGAGCTGGTTGTTGGTACCAACCTGTCCTACGAGGAGCAGCCTGTGTCCATCTTAGACCGAAGAGAGAAGATACTCAAGAACCGAACAATTAACCTTGTCCGGGTTGCTTGGGGTCATCACTCTTTGGGAGAGTCAACGTGGGAACGTGAGGATGATATCCGATCACAATATCTGCACCTGTTTGACTCACAAGGTATATCTCTTTCTGTATACCTTGATCGTATTTAGCTCCTCATACTTGTCACCCCATGGATAGAACTACTTGATATCGTAGATTGTTAATATAGATATGTTATCTGCTAGTTAACATTGAAGAACGATTGCTTGCTCAAGTTTTTTGTACCTAGAATGGCTTAGTTTTGATATTCCTATCCTGCTTGGATTTGAAATTTCGAGGACGGAATTTTTCTAAGGAGGGTAGAGATGTCACTCCCCGTTCCCAGAATACGTATTTTAAATGCATGTACTGCTCGAATATATTTATTTAGTATTTATCATGTATTGTTCTGTATTTAAATTCCTTTAATTTTATGCTAATTAATTTTCTGTATTTTTACTTTCTGCTTTTATTTTCTGCTTTAGCCTTGCTTTAGGTCCGGCCTAGGTTGGTCTATTTTCAGATTTGTGTTGGTTCATCATGAACCCGACCAACTCCACCCAACCCCCTTTTCATTTAAAGCCCCCAACCCCTCTCTTTCTCTCTTCATTACTTTCCTTCCTCATCACTCTTCTTCTTCTTCTTCCTCATTTACTTCCTCCACCTACCAACCGTAGGCAAGTACATCTTGCTCCATATGAGAACCCATTTTTATGGTTCATTATTCTTTCTCTCATGATTCTAAGAGAGTTTAGTACTTAGCACTTTTGATTTTCTTGGCTCATTTCTTATAGATCTAAGTGTTGTATTTTCGGTTGTCCATGGGTTTCGATCTACCAAACTTGCATATTTTCGAAAATAGATAGTTTCATGTAGTAGAGCTTCTCATTCTACCCCGTTTTGACCCATGGGAACCCCAGTTCTGGCTTGGACGAAGGTCCTATGGAAATGGGAGTTCGGGGGGGGGGGGGGAGTTTTACGCTCACGCTGTGCGTGCCCGCGTAATCTCAGTCCCTTTACGCTCACGTTGTACGTGTCAGCGTAGTATTGAATTTACGCTCACGTTGTACGTGTCAGCGTAGTATTGAATTTACGCTCACGTTGTACGTGCCAGCGTAGTATTGAATTTACGCTCACGTTGTACGTGTCAGCGTAGTATTGAATTTACGCTCACGTTGTACGTGCCAGCATAGTATTGAATTCACGCTCACGTTGTACGTGCCAGTGTAGTATTGAATTTACGCTCACGTTGTACGTGTCAGCGTAGTATTGAATTTACGCTCACGTTGTACGTGCTAGCGTAGTATTGAATTTACGCTCACGTTATACGTGCTAGCGTAGTATTGACTTTACGCTCACGTTGTACATGTCAGCGTAGTATTGACCTTACGCTCACGTTGTACGTGCCAGCGTAGTATTGACTTTACGCTCATGTTGTACATGCCAGCGTAATATTGAGTTTTTACGCTGGTCTACTTGACCTAGCGTATTCTTTTACGTGCACAACGTTTCGGGCGTAACTTGACCCTTTACACGAGCTACCTTTATGCATGCAATGTTTTACGCGCACAGTGTTTCTTGCGTGAAATATATTCTTTTACGCGTACTTCTTGACTCGGCGTAAAACGAGTTTTTACGTGCGCAACTTTATTTGAGCGTATCCCTTTGGCATGCATGACACTCTTAAAATATCCTTACGCCTTTTGGCATAAAAAATTGATATAATCATGATATGTTAATATTTCTGTTAAATATAGATTGTTACGTGGGATGTACCATGTGTCGTGAATTGAGTTATAGATACCCCGATTGACTGGAATTAAACCCTGAGAGTTGTAGACTCGACCCCACTGAATACTAGTTGACCGCACTGGTATCATTGTAGAGTTGTGCATATCGTACCCCGTACGAAAGTACTCATTCTGAATGACCATGATCCACGGCATGGTACTTCACTCAACGTAGAGACTATTAAGTTAAATAAAATAATGATTGCATGGAGAGAATGGATTCCCGAGTTCTTATATGGCAGCCCTCTTGGGACTAGTAGTGCCCGACAGACCGGTTGGTCCCCACAGATATTGCAAATCTGCCATACGGGCAGGGAGCGGTATCTGGTTATATTATCTATTGAATATTGTATATATGACGGGCATCCCGCTGGGACTCGTCTAATTCATGATTGGCGCAATTGATTGACTGGGTAAACTAGCCTTGCTTGCGCATAGTAAGAACTGAGAAATCCTTTATTGCATAATTCCAAGGTAACTTGGAACTCACAGTAGCAAGCCGTAGTAGTTGCATGGCCGTTTAAATTGACTTGTTTGTGTATTGTACCTACTCTATTTACTAACTGAGATGATCAGAATATCAGGACATGACAGGTCAACTTATGTCCTTGTTTGGTTGGAAAGTTGGTTTGAAGTGTCGTGATGTTGTGTGAATCCCAGTAGCAAGCAAAGACCTATGTATTATATCCTTAACTCTTATCACTGGTTTTAATTCTCATGTCGTGCTTCCTTGCGGTACTTGCTATTAGAGGTCTAACCTCTCTGGTTTTGCATGGCCAGATTTAGAGCCGATCCTCGAGGATCCAGCTTACTTCTACCTCCAAGATGGTCAACACTAGAGGAATGATCGCAGGAGGACTCGAGTGAGTTTCTTACTTCCCCGCTCATTTTGTTATCTACTTTATATTTTGCCGTTTGGCACCGACATGTTAGTCGGATTGTCTTGTACCTACTTTTGCATAATTGTAACTAAGTCAGGCTGCAGCTGATAACAATTGTGTATACTTACTACATCATCTGGCTGTATTTTGTAAAGCCAGATATCAAGAACATTTTGACCGAGCATTTGGGACGCCTTACTGCTTTATCTCACATGTTCTCTATTTCTGTTTCTTGTTTGAAGGATTAGGACAATAGAAGTAAAGTGACCATAGGGAGACTTTCATGTAGTATGCACCCCCTCGTCTTGTAGACAGCATTGATCGTATTATACGGTATTCATCTACCCGTAATATGTAGCTGGCTAAGTCATTCCTCCGCTCTCCAGTATTCTGGTTCTGGGGCATGACACCTGCTTACCCCTGCTGTCCCGATTGTTGGAGGGGCTACCCCCATTGTCGTTGTTGGTATTAGGACGCTTGCCCTTGTTCTCTCCGTCCGAGATGTGCAATCCCAATTGGCGAGCCTTCTTCAATCGTTCTTCGGCGCTTGTGGCACTGATGATGAACGTCTTCCAGTCCTTGAATTAACTTTCGCCCATCCAGAGACTGATTGTTGGGAGCAATCTCTTTTGGCAAATTTCAATCAAGGGGGAATCCGGATTTTCAGAGGGCAGCTTCATTGCGGTTCGGCAAAACTGCTCGATATAGTTCCTTGTCAGTACTTTCTCCCCTTGGACGACGTCCATGAGGGTGGACATTGTGATGTCCTACCCTACTTCGTAGAATCTTTCCAAGAACATGCGCTTGAAGCTGGCGAAGGAGTGGATGCAGTTGTCTGGCAGGTTATGATAGCAATCGAAGGCGACTTCTTCCAATGCCCCAATGAATAATCGTGTGAGGATGGCATCGTCATGGGGCAGATGGTCGGTGGTGACCTCGAAGTAAGTGATGTACCGACTTGCTGAGGTCTTGCCGTCATAAGGATTGATATTGAACGGCTTATATCTTGGTGGGAATGGAACATCCCTCCAGGCATCAGGGTACGGTTGCCGTATTCTGAAGTCTGGGGAATTTTCTCGAGCGTGAAACATGGCTCGGAGCTCCTGGACCTCTCTTCTCGCTTCGCGGGCATCATCCACGACGGTGTGGGCCATTACTTCAGGAGGATTGTTGCCCGGGTTTGGTACTGCTGAAATCGAGTCCGCATTGACCGCGGGACCCACGCTTGTTTGGCCAGGCGTCCCTCCTTGCAGAGTTGGAAGGGCCGCTTTGATCTCGTCCACAGACTTGACCAAGGCAAGCAATATGGCTTCGAGAGTGTCGACGTGTTGGCGATCACTGAAACCACCTTGGCTGCTGTCTGTCATGAATACCGTCTTTACATGAGGAGAGATGGACGGAGCGGTGGAGGAAGCGCCCTCCGAATCATATCCCTGTAGAGAGAAGTCATCGGGGTATGTAGGAATGTTCTCTTCTGGTTCGGACTCGGAAGAAGCAGTTCCCCCAGTCTCCGAGTTCGTCTCGTCTTGGGAGTTGTGGACGTCCTCGGGGACGTCGGGGTTTGTTGCGTCTGATGGGAGAGTTGTCTCCCCCGGCTCGTCTTCTTGGAACATCGGATTGTCGTGGAAGTTCGGAGGAGTGCTACCCCCAGTCCCAGCAACCCCCAGCGTTGTAGACGATGAATCTTCCACTATAGCAGATTTCGTCTTAGAACGGGTACCTTGGAAAACTTTGGGGGTGGGCACCCGCTTAGACGACGGTCTTTTGGTCAAAGTGGTTGAAACCTTCGGGCTGGGAACATTTGCCTTCTTCCCTCTCCCATCGGCGGAGATTTTTTGAGTAGAGTTGCAGGAGACAACGGGAAGTGTCTCATCTTCTGAAGACGGCTGTTGCAGTCTTCGAAGGACGGACTGCCGGTCTTCTCGTACCGTCGCGTTATTGCAGCAGCAGTTGACGATGACTTGGGTGCAGTGACGTCCGAGGGAGGACTTTTTGCACCCCAATATATTTTCTCTTTCCTTGCGTTTGTGGAGGATAGCCTCACGCAAGTCAGATGGGTCTGGATCGACCATGTTTGCTCACTGGATTTTAGAAGACTTTTGCGAACCTCTATGTCCGTTTGCCTCCGGGGACTGGACTCGAGTGGTTCTGTACAACTTCTCATCTGAGGCCCGCATAACAGTATGTGGGACGCTCGGATGGTCAGAGACAGGATCAACGGACCGAGCTTGCCAAGCTCGCGCTGCCGTAGACTTCTTCGCTCTAGTGCGTAAAGGCACATAGAAGGAAGAGTCTAGGTGATGCTGGAGAGAGTCAGACATATCTTCTTGGGAGTACAAGAGATCAGGACCATAGGAAAGGCGGTCGAAGATAGAGCCACGTGGAGTAGGCGTCATGCTGCTGTCATCAACAATCTTCATGCGGCTGGCAGACGTAGCCGCATAGGCTTTCTTCATACGGCTGGGAGTCTCGGCCGCATGAGTTTTCTTCATGCGGCTGGATGATCTGGCCGCATAGACCTTCTTCATACGGCTGGCAGATTCAGCCGCATGAGCATCCTGCATGTGGTTGGCAGATTTGGCCACATGAGTGTTCTGCTTCTTTTTGGGGCGTACAAAATCACTCTTTGTCCCTGTAAGTCCAGCATCGTAGTGCTTTCCTCTGCCGGACTTGGGGACAGCAGAGTGCTCTACGGCTCGAAGTGGAGCCGTACGAGAGTCGCCTTCGCCGTCTTGGATAGCGGAGAGTACCCCGTCCAGAGCTTGTGGAGGAGCAAATGATTTTGGCCTCCACTCGCAGTGAGCTTTCTTTGTGCGGGTTCGCTTCTGGACCGGGCCAGCACTTCCTTTAGAGAGCATTTCTTCAAACGCCTGTTGGTCGAAGCAGACGACCATCTTCTGTTGCGTGGAGCCAAGTTTGGCCGCATCCGATTACGTCAGCAACTCCTCAGCTGTGGAGAAGTTTGTCCCCAGCAGAGTCGCCATCGTGTTTGCCATGAAATATAAAAGGATAGAACAATTATCGGAGGACTGGACTTTTACTTCACAATACAAACTCGCTTGTACAAGGAAAGCCTAGGGACGAAAACCTAGGCACAGCAATCTAAGTACAATTATTTATTTTAGATTCTGGGGGTGACGATAGAGGCTCGGGAAAGCGACGGCCGCTCTGCCTTACTCCTTGGATGATCGGGTGCAGCTTTTTGGCTCTGTGGAAGAACTGCTGGGCGTTGATGAAGAAATGCTCTCTCTTCAAGCTCTCTGGCTCTCTATGTGCGTCTGTCTCTGTATCTCTCTCTGTCTCTGTGTATATGTGTCTCTCCGTATATATTTGCAAGGGAATGGCACCCTGCTATTTATAAGAGTGGGGGGGCCTCATTAGGGTTTACAATGATTGCCCATTCTTGGAAGTCGGCGGCTAAGGATCATTGGATCTGGGCCGTTCATCGAGATTTGAGCAATAAATATGATTGCATCAAATCTTTTGTGGGTAGTTAATGCTGATTGACATAAATCCTCCTGATTTATCATGCCAATCTCGGATTCCTCGACACGTGTCTTTAATTGGCTTATTTGCAAATAATCTGATTTGATCCCAATATTTTATTGGGATTTGCTGAGAGATTTCGATCAATCTGATGCCACGTGCCCTGTTATCATGCCACCTGTCATAACAGCAGAAATCTAAGCCGCAGGAAAGTTGGGCCGCATAAAGCTGGCCACTTGTCCAGGCTGCCTAAGAGTGGTCCCCCTCTGAACATTTGGACCGCATGGTAATGATTTGAGCCGCATGAGTATGAGTGAACCGCATGGAGATAGTCTTCATGAGCCGCATGGAGCTAGTCTTTGTGAGCCGCATGGGGCTGGTCTTTGTGAGCCGCATGGGGCTGGTCTTCATGAGCCGCATGGGAGAGTCCCCGTTTGGGCCGCATACAACTGTCCACGTGTCAAAGCCGCATGACAGTTTCTGAATCTCGGGAGATTGTGTCAGAGATTTTCATCGCTTCCCAAGGGATCCGTCATTGTGAGGGAGTCATAATAATATCTTCGAGTCAGAACTGTCACCTCGTCAAAGCTGTCAGCCGTCAAGGCATTTAATACAAAAAACGAGAGAGCTGTTTGTAGGCCACGTGGCTCCTCTTTGAGCCGTATAAGACTTGTTTGAGCCGCATAGACACTCGAGCTGCATGGATACTTGAGCCGCATGAACTCTCTGAGCCGCAGGGGTCTTTCTTTATTCTTTTTCATGCTTCTACAATGGGTTCTGCGGAGCTTTACTGGCGGGGCAGGCATTGCCGCGTCCATTGATAGCTGACTTCATGGATGTTTTTCCCGAGGAGTTGCCTGGGATGCCGCCGGATAGAGACATTGAGTTCTCTATAAACTTAGTGTCGGGCGCTGAGCCTATCTTACAGCACGTCTATAGGGTCAACAACAGCGAGTTGGCGGAGCTGAAGAAGCAGGTCGACGAGCTGCAGGACAAGGGATTTATTAGATCCAGTTCATCGCCTTGGGGAGCGCCAGTTCTGTTTGTACCGAAGAAGGATGGTACGATGCGCATGTGTATCGATTACAGGACGCTCAACAACCTTACTATCAAGAACAAATACCTATTGCCGAGGATCGACGACTTGTTCGATCAGTTGAGCGACGCCAAGGTGTTTTCGAAGATAGATCTGAGGTCCGGCTACCATCAGCTGAAGGTGAAGCAGGAAGACATTCCTAAGACAGCTTTTCGGACTTGGTACGGCCAGTACGAGTTCACTGTGATGCCATTTGGGTTGACCAATGCCCCAGCTGTATTCATGAACTTGATGAACAAGGTATTCCATCAGTACCTTGATAAGTTTATGGTGGTCTTCATAGACGACATCCTGGTCTACTCAAAGACGCCGGAGGAGCACGAGGAGCATCTGAGGATTGTGCTCGAGACTTTGAGAAAGGAGCAGTTGTATGGGAAGTTGTCGAAGTGTGAGTTCTTCCTGGACCAGGTCAAGTTCTTGGGTCATGTTGTGACCGAGCACGAGATCTCAGTAGACCATAAGAAGATTGCTGCGGTAGAGTCTTGGTCTACGCCCAGTACAGTTGCCGAGATTCGAAGCTTTCTGGGATTGGCGGGCTACTATCGAAAGTTCGTCCAGGATTTCTCGCGGATCGCGGAGCCGATAACTAGACTCACCAGGAAGGACGTAGAGTTCGTCTGGACTGAGGAGTGTCAGGCCGCCTTCGATGAGATGAAGAAGAGGTTGACATCAGCTCCAATCTTGACATTACAGTCTGGGACTGGTGGTTTCTCGATTTACAGCGACGCTTCTGGACGGGGTCTGGGTTGTGTACTTCAGCAGCACGGGAAGGTGATTGCCTATGCATCTAGGCAGTTACGTCCTCATGAGAAGAACTACCCGACTCACGATATGGAGTTAGCCGTTGTTATCTTTGCCCTGAAGTTGTGGAAGCACTATTTTTACGGAGAGCGGGTTAAGATCTTTACTGATCACAAGAGCTTGAAGTACGTGTTCACTCAGAAGGAGCTGAACATGCGGCAGAGACGTTGGCTTGAGCTGATGAAGGATTTCGATATCGCCTTACAGTACCATCCAGGAAAGGCCAACGTAGTTGCAGATGCCTTGAGCAGGTATCCAGTGGCTATCTATCTGACAGCAGACAGTCATCTTTTGGCTGACCTGGATAGTTTGGGAATCGAGGTGATTATTCCGGACATAGAGGTACAAATTTAGGGTTTACAGATTCAGTCTGAGTTGATGAACAGAGTCAGATCAGCACAGTATGATGATGTTGCCCTGAGGTGCATCATGGAGCAGGTGCAGGCAGGGCTGCTTGACGATTTCTCAATTATCGAAGATGGGTCGCTGCGGTACGGTGCTAGATTGTGCGTTCCGAGTGGGGAGCTTCGGGAGGAGGTTCTTCAGGAGGCACATCGCTCTCAGTACTCTATGCGTCCTGGTGCCAACAAGATGTACAGAGATCTGAGGGAGCATGTTTAGTGGTACGGCATGAAGCGCGAGGTGGCTCAGTTTGTATCTCGCTGTTTGGTTTGTCAGCAGGTGAAGGCCGAGAGACAGAGGACTGGTGGTTTGCTACAGCCACTACCCATTCCTGAGTGGAAGTGGGAGCACATCACCATGGACTTTGTGTCCGGACTTCCACGATCTCGAGAAGGAAAAGACGCAATTTGGGTCATAGTTGATAGATTGACCAAATCGGCCCACTTTTTGTCTTTCAAGGTGGGATTGTCTACGGAGAGGTTGGCAGAGCTATATGTTCGTCAGATCGTGCGATTGTATGGGGTTCCTGTGAGCATAGGTTCAGATCGGGATAGCCGTTTCACTTTCCACTTCTTGAGGAGTTTGTAGGCTAGCTTGGGCACCTCGCTAAAGTTTAGTACCGCTTATCACCCCCAGACAGACGGGCAGTCGGAGAGGAATATCCAGACCTTGGAGGATATGCTTCATACGTGTGTGCTAGATCTCGGGGGTTCTTGGGAGGATCATCTTCACCTGGTAGAGTTTGCTAACAACAACAGCTACCAGACAAGTATAGAGATGTCGCCATTCGAGGCTCTATACGGACGGAGATGTCGTACTCCTTTGTCATGGGACGATGTTGGAGAGAGAGTGCTGCTTGGGCCGGAGATGGTGGTGGATGCAGCTGAGAAGGTCAGGCTGATTAGAGACAGACTTCGGGTGGCTCAGGATAGGCAGCGGCATTGGGCCGATAGCCACCGGAGACCGTTAGAGTTCGAGGTTAGTTTCAGTTCCTGTTTGCGATGTTTGTGATTTTGTTTGTCCTGTGTGCTGAGTTTGTTTTATGTCTAGGCTGGTGCTTTGGTGTTCCTGAAGATTTCTCCGACACGGGGCACGATTCGCTTTGACGGAGGCGAAAAGCTTAGTCCGCGCTACATCGGGCCTTTCACTATCCTTGAGAGGGTCGGTGCAGTGGCTTACCGACTAGACTTGCCGCATACGCTAGAGGGGGTACACAACGTGTTCCATGTGTCGCAGCTGAGACGGTACGTGGCGGACCCCAGCCATGTATTAGACCATTCAGCGATCGAGGTGGGGCCTACTCTTCACTATCCAGAGCAGCCATTGGAGATTCTGGATCGTAGGAAGAAGGTGCTCCGGAACCAGGTTATACCCTTGGTTCGTGTTGTATGGAGGCATCACTCTCCAGGTGAGTCTACCTGGAAGAGAGAGGACGACATGTTGGAGCATTTCCCTTATCTCTTCGAGCCCTGAGGTATAATTTTGTTTCTGCATGTGATTCAGTGTATGTTTGTTTTAATTTTGAGGATAAATTTTTTTAAGGTGGATAGATTTGTCACCCCCAGTTTTCATGAATAGGGGTATTTTGGTAATTTTTCACTTTAAAATTATTTTGGAATTATTTATTTATTTATGGTATTATTTTGGGGTTGTTTAAGTCGGGTTCGAATTTTAACTCATTCCGACTTGTATCGGGGACCCGGGGTAGTGTTGACCTTAGCAGGCCCACACCCTAGTTAGCCATGGCCCACATGTTAGTTATTTTAGTTAGTGACTAGACTAATTATTTTTTGTTAGGATTAATATGGATTAGTGTTTTAGGAATGACCAAACTACCCCCGACTTAACCCCTTACCAATGTATTAACCCATAGATTAGAGAGGGGGCTTTTGGACTTTTCCCTAATAGGACAAAACTTCTTTTCTTGGCTGGCCACATCTAGTGGATAGGCTCTAGCCATCCAACATTACCTCTTCTTTCATTCTCTCTCTTGTTCTTCCCCAAATTAATTAGAGAGCCATCCCTATTCAAATCATCACCAAATCCTTCCATTTCTCCACCAAATCTTCTTCCTTCCTTCTCCATTCAAGCCAAGGAAGGAGCTACCCAAGTTTGAGAGGATTCGGAGCTTGTCCGTGTCCGTTTGGGATTCCTACGTGTCGGTGGCGTATCGGGATCGATTCGAGTCACCGGGAGGTATAAATCCATTCTCCTTCTCATTCTTTTCATGCATTAGGATGGTTTTGACCCATAGGAATGACCCCCATGGTTTTGTGCCCATTGGTGTCCATTTCGTATCCATTTGGACACTTGTAGAGGTGTCCTATGAGTAGGATCGTGTCCTAATGGGAAAAACCCTATTTGGACACATGTAGATTTATTTGTGTATTGATTTGATGTGTTCTAATATTAATTCTAGATTTTACTATGTGTTTAGAAAAATGAGTTTTCCTATGTATCATAATGTATCATATTATCTATATCAATATGTGTATATATATGGTGATATATATTAATCTTTATGTATATATATATATATATATATATATATATATATATATATATATATATATATATATATATATATATATATATATATATATATATATATATATATATATATATATATATTGGTTTATATATATATATATATATATATATATATATATATATATATATATATATATATTATGGTGGGAATGTGTGATATTTGTGTTTGGATGGGGGCATGAGATTTCGGCCAAGTATGTGTATTGGTGTGTGTGTTTGTGTTGGTAGAGAGGTGTGTAGTGGTGGTGTTTGAGTAATTGGTTGAGAGGGGATGAGTGTTAGATTGAGGATTGGAGAGTGAGTGAGTAGAGGGTGGTGGGATAACCCAGCTGCTGCTGTCCCCAAATGACAGCCCCTTACATTGCCAAACCTGTCCAGATTTCTCCCCATTTCCTGCTGTCCAAAACAGCCTAGGAATTTCCCATCGTGGCTGTCCTATTTGACTCTAAATCAGTCCAGAAATTTCCTCCTCATGTGGCTGTCAATGACAGTCCACATTGCTCATTTCAGTCCCTACTTGGATTGTCCAGGGACAGCCCCAACAGTCCCCCTAAACTCAGTTCAAATCAGTCCCCTCAAACCCTTCAATTCAGTCCAGTTCCCCCCCCCCCCGACTTGGCTGTCCTTTACCCCACATTGCAGTCCCTATGGCTGTCACATTTCAGCCCATAGATGAGCCCCACATACCACCACATTGCTGTCCATACTTTATCCAAATAACAGCCCCCCTTAAACCATACATTGATGTCCTAAAAATCAGCATGTTGGCTGCCATTTAACACCACACTTGGACTGTCCAAATTCACTCATTTCAGTCCAGGTTTTGCCCCTAACAGTCCTAATGTCACGCCCCAGAACCAGAATACTGGAGAGCGGGGGCGAACATAGCCAGCTACGTATATTGAAATGAAGTCCATCTCGCTATACGGTCACGACTGTCTAGATATGAGGGTTTACTACAAGCCAACAGTCTCTTAAGGTCAAGCCTACTGTCTCAATCTCAAGCAAGTAATACAATTACAAGATGTATGATCACCAAATATACAATAAAAGGCGTCCCAAATATTACATATCAGCTGATCATGAAGCTAGTCGTACAAAATACGAGGACTAGCAAGAGTTAAGTCATACATGATCAACCCTAGGATTTGTTAATCATGTTTACAGTCCGTAGGCAGACAGTAAGTAAATGTGCATCGAACTAACAGATGCTCGCCGGCTAAACGTCTCAAAAGAATAATTTATAATAGAGTGAGCGAAACAAAATAGAAAAACTCACTCGTAGCCCGGGTTCCTTCTAGTCGCCACCATCGGGCTGGAGGTTCGGTAGATCCTCGGGAGCTGCTCCGAAATTTGGCCACACAAAACCAGCTGGGTCAAACCCCAAAAAGAGCAAGTGCCACAAAGGAGACCACGATAAGAACAAAAGCCAGCATATCAGAACATAAGAAAATAGAAGAAAAGTACAAGTAATAAAAGTACAACAGGACAATAAGCGACTAGGGACGTGAGACTACTCCGGGAGCCAGATTACAACCCGTAAACCAAACAAGGACCGGGGTTGTAACCCTTCGCCTGAATAGCACGTGTCCCTATCCATTTATTGTTTAAGATAAATAAAATAATCATGTACAGGGTACCAGGTATAGGGACTTAGACGAGACTTAGACCAGGCTGGACACCATACATTCACAAGCGGCCAAGCAATTACTACGGCTTACTACTTTAACTAACTAGGGTTATCACAAGCATAATTACTAACAAGATGCAAGTGAGAATTTCCCAGTCCCAAGCCCTACAGACTATCCAGTTATCCTTCCGCGGGCTGAGAGTATGGTTGGGTACATCGCCCAGGAGACGATATACCCTTAGGGGACTTAGAGGGTGCAACACATGACAGTGTGCTGGAAATGTGCTCTACTCGTCGGCAAGCTACAAGTCCAATTAAGGCGCCCAGATAACGAGATTGCCTGTGACTGAAAATTCTCCATGTTCTAGTTTGATCTAATTATTAGCCTAATCCATATTAGCGCGAATTCCTGACCGTGGGAACCAGGGAGTCACGTCCTAGACATGATACAAGACAAGACAAGTGGATTGCACAAGCAAGCAAGCAGGAACATCCACGGTGTCAGAGTTGGTTATACAAGTCAAGTTAGCCGTCGCAACAGCGTCAAGTCAAGTCAAGTCAGGCCAAGTCAAGTTATAAGTCATGAGTGCGCCGCCACGGGCCACTTATCAAGTTATCAGGTTACAAGTCAAGAATGTACCCCATCGGGTCACTATCATAAAGATCAGAGAGTACTAGGATCATAAATCACAGAAATCATGAAGACCGTACTAGTCGCAGCAATTACTGAAAATCGTGTCAGGTCGTGTTGGGTCAAGATAGTCGTGCTGTGTGGAACAAGATCTCAAAATCCAATCCACAAAAGAGAAGCCAAGCTTAAAGAAAAAAAACCAAAACTCCAAGAGCCAATGGGTTGCGCAAGGGGTCAGGGGGTTTGGATTGCACAGGGTATCAGCTGCGCAGGGTGCCAAGTGCGCAGGGGCACAGGGCGCAGGGTTGGGTGGCGCATAGGGCCAAGTGCGCTAGGTTGGTTGGCGCAGGCGATGGATGGCGCAGGGTTGAGCTGCGCAGGGGGAAGCAGGAGGAGCAGGGCCGATGGCGCAGAGGCCAAAGGCGCATGGCCGAGGCCGTATGGGCCGATGGCGCATGGCCGAAGGCGCAGCGGCCGATAGCGCAGGGGCGCACGTGCAATCGGGCAGCAGCCAGGGCTGCGCGGTCAGCGACCAGCGCTAAATAGCGCGGCGCGGGGGAATGCTGCGCGGTTCAGTCCAGGGGGCATGAGCGCAAGTCAGTCATGCGCTAAAGAGCGCAGGCCGAGAGGGGGTCTTCTTCTCCAAGGCTGAGATGAACTCCTCAAGAACACCAAAACTTCAAATCTTCATATCTTGGCCAAATCAAAATGAAATCTGGATTTTTAAAGTTCTAACTTGTGTAAAATTGAATTCTCTTCCACATGGAAGCATCAAAATAAGCAAAAATCAAAGTTTAATAGATCAAAACAAAAAATTTCTGAAAATAGTTAAAACCTAGATCTAGAAAAATGGAAGCTTCAAATCACAAAATGCCAAGTTCTAATGTTGATCTCCATGTCCTAATCTAGCTAATGGACAAATAAAATATGGTGCTTATTTATTGGCAAGGTGCACTTGCCTATGGTGTTGGTGAAGGAAGGAGGAAGAAGAAGATGGAGAAGTAAATGAAAGAGTAAAGAAGAGAGAGAAAAGGTTGGTAGGGTTTTAATGAGGGTGGTTGTGGTGTGTTAAGGGTGAAGCATAGGCTAAGGTGGTCCAATGCATGCTAAACCAAACAAAACCAATCCTACTCCACAAAATAAAACCAAGCCAAGTCAAAACCCATTTTACAAGAAAACCAAAAATCTGCAAGTCGAGCCAAAATACAATTACATGCCAGAATCCGAGAAAATAAAATACAGGTCCAAGATACATGCAGGCTTAACCAAAATACGTGTTCTGAGATATGGATGTTACAACTCTACCCACCTTAAAAGAATTCTGTCCTCGGAATTTAATCAGGGAGCTAGAGATTGCCACAACAAGCTACACTAAACAGTTCCATCATACAATCATACATGCAAGCAAGGGATGGAAAGCATAAGGCATAAAGAAGATATTATACCTTACGAGTCAAATAAGTCGGGATATCGCGATCGGATGTCGTCCTCACGCTCCCACGTTGACTCACCTAGAGAGTGATGACCCCAAGAAACACGGACTAAACTAATAGTCTTGTTCTTGAGTATCTTCTCTCTCCGGTCCAATATAGACACGGGCCTCTCCTCATAAGAAAGGTTGGTACCAACAACCAATTCCGAATGATCTAGGATATGGTTCGGGTCCGGGATGTACCGTAGTAATTGGGACACATGCAATACATCATGCACCTCACTTAGCGACGGCGGAAGAGCAAGACGATAGGATACATCTCCTACTCGCTCCAGGATATCGAACGGCCCTATATACCTAGGACTAAGCTTTTTCTGCACGCCAAAGCGAATGACGCCGCGGTTAGGCGAGATCCTAAGGAATACATGGTCGCTGATAGCAAACTCTAAGGGACGTCGATGGGCATTGGCCCAATGTCGTTGGCGGTCTTGGGCAACTCGAAGACGATCTCTGATCCTTCTGACCACTTCAACTGTCTGGGCAATCATTTCTGGACCGAGCATCTGCCTCTCTCCGACATCGTCCCATGCTAGCAGGGATCTGTACTTCCTGCCATACAGAGCTTCGAACGGAGCCATCTGAATACTGGCCTGGAAACTATTGTTGTACGAGAACTCCACCAGGTGCAGGTGATCTTCCTACGACCCACCGAAGTCAAGTGTACAAGATCTCAACATGTCTTCAAGAGTCTGGATGGTGCGCTCTGACTGGCCATCTGTCTGCGGATGATAAGCTGAGCTAAACTGAAGGTGAGTTCCCAAACTCTCTTGCAGGCTACGCCAAAAGTATAATGTAAACCTTGAATCTCGGTCCGAGGTGATACTGACGGGCACACCGTGAAGCCTGATAATCTGCCTGAGATACATCTCTGCCAACTGAGCCGTTGACTGCCCAACTCTGAATGGGAGAAAATGAGCCACCTTCGTGAGCCGGTCAACTATAACCCAAATAGCAACTCGACCAGTCGGGGATCTAGGCAATCCAGTCACAAAATCCATTGTCACGTGCTCCCACTTCCATTCTAGAATTGACAAGGGCTGAAGAAGTCCAGCAGGCCTCTGATGTTCAGCTTTAACCTGCTGGCAAACCAAACACCGAGAGACAAACCGGGCTATCTTCCTCTTCATGCCATTCCACCAGAAATGTTGACGAATATCACGGTACATCTTTGTACCACCAGGATAAATAGAATACTGCGAACTATGAGCTTCTGCCATAACTTCATGTCTGATATCTCTACTGGGTACACAAAGACGAGTGCCGTGCCGAAGTGTACCATCTTCATGAATGCACAACTCTGGTCTTCTTTCTGCCTCACACTCTGCTCTGAGCCGCTGAATCTTGGAATCTGTAGACTGTGCCATCCGGATTATCTCAACTATGCTGGACTGAACCTGTAGACTGGCCATCAATGCCACACTGGTAGGAAGAACCACCTCAATTCCCATCTTCTGAAAATCTGCCAATAACTCTGGTTGCGCCGTTAGGAGGTAAACTCCGGCTCTCCTGCTCAACGCATCTGCTACAACGTTGGCCTTCCCTGGATGATATTGCAAATCCACATCGTAGTCCACCAGTAGCTCAAGCCATCTTCTCCGCCGCATATTAAGGTCCTTCTGGATGAAAACATACTTCAGACTCTTGTGATCAGTAAATATCTCTACTCTATCTCCGTACAAGTAGTGTCTCCATAACTTAAGTACAAACACTACTGCTGCCAGCTCCAAGTCGTGGGTCGGGTAATTCTTCTCATGATCACGAAGTTGACATGATGCATAAGATATTACCTTCCCATGTTGCATCAAGACACACCCCAATCCTCTGCCTGAAGCGTCGCAATAAACTGTGAATCCTCCGGTCCCATCTGGAAGTGTGAGAATGGGAGCCGTTATCAAACCTCGCTTCAACTTCTCAAATGATTCCTGACACTTTGTTGTCCAAGCGAACTGTACATCCTTGCGGGTCAACTGGGTCATCGACGCCGACATCCTTGCAGAATCTGAAACGAATTGCCGGTAGTAGCCGGCTAATCCAAGGAAGCTGCGAACCTCTGCCACTGAGCTAGGTACTGGCCATGACTCGATAGCCACAATCTTCTGGGGATCCACTTCCACTCCTCCTCGAGTAATGATGTGACCCAAGTACGAAATACGATCGAGCCAGAACTCGCATTTGCTGAACTTGGCGTACAACTGATGCTCTCTAAGCGTCTGAAGGACGATTCTGAGATGCTGCTCATGCTCTGCTTCGCTCTTGCTGTAGACCAGGATATCATCTAGGAACACGATCACAAACTGATCCAAGTAAGGCATAAAAATGCGATTCATGAGGTCCATGAATACCGTCGGTACATTAGTCGCTCCAAAGGGCATAACAAGGAACTCTCAATGTCCATACCTAGATCGGAAAGCTGTCTTCGGGATGTCCTGCTCTCTGACTCTGATCTGGTGGTATCCTGATCGTAAGTCTATCTTCGAGAACACTGAAGCCCCTCTGAGTTGATCAAATAAGTCATCTATCCTCGGAAGAGGGTATCTGTTCTTGATTGTCACTGAGTTCAAGGTACGATAATCTACACATAACCTGGACGTACCATCCTTCTTTTTTACAAGAAGCATCGGGGCTCCCCAAGGCAATCCACTTGTACGAATGAATCCCTTGGTCCTGAGTTCTTCAATCATCTTGTACAAAATCTCTAGCTCTGAAGGCGCCATCCTGTAGACTCGCTCTGATACTGGTGCTGTTTCGGAGATTAGGTCTATAGTGAACTCAATCTCCCGCTCTGGCGGCATCCCTGGAAGTTCTTCTGGAAAGACATCTGGAAACTCTTCAACTATCCTGGGCAACTGCTCTGCTTCTACTGCCATCCGCAACACTTGGGAAGATGGCTCCACTGCTCCTCTGGAAAATGAAAACTCTGGCTCGCCTGGAATGCTGAAAATGACCCTGCCAACATGGCAGTCTATTCTAGCATACTGGTTTCTCAACCAATCCATGCCTAAGACTACATCATAGTCTGCCATAGGAAATTCTATAAATCTAGCGGGGAACTCTATACCGCTAACTACGATCCGACACGAGAAAAATACTAGATCTACTCCCACAAGACCATTACCAGTAAGTATATTAAGCCTCACTGCTAATGACTCGGGCTCCAATCCTATCCGTGTCACAAATCGTGCATACATGAATGAATACGATGCACCAGAATCAAATAATACCAATGCTGGAGAGGAGTTGACGAGAATAGTACCTGCCACTACCTCACATGGTGCAACTTCTTCTTCTATAGCCATCATCATGGCCTGACCTCTAGCTGCGGGTCTCCTCTGCTGAAAACCTCTCTACCTGCTCTGCACTTGGGCTTGGGTATACTGCTGCTGGTTCTACTGATGAAATGCCTCGGCCTGAGGCAATAATAGCCTCGGGTACTGCTGCTGCTGCACAGGGGCTGGTCTCCTAACCGATGGACTTGTTAGGTTGGAGGAGGAAGAACTACCCCTATTCGGGCAAGCTTCTATCTTATGATCTGCCGCTCCACAAGCCAGGCACAATCCTTGCGCCCTGCGACAATCTGCTACCACATGGCCTGGCTTCCCACAATGAGAACATCCCATCGCGGAAGTCTGCTTCTGCTTCTGCTGCTGCGGGTACGTCGGGGTCGAATGTTGAACCGACGTCACTGAGGCCGCCCGCCTCGGAGTCCCAATAGTCAAACTCCTAGCTGTCGGGGCTGGAGCTGATGATTGGTGCATCTGACTGTGGGACCGCTTCCTACCTCCGGTCCTATCTACGATCCTCTGGGAGGTGTACTCATGCCTCCTGGCTACTCTCAAAACTGTATCGAATGTCTGGTGCTCGAACTGCTCGACTGTCAACACGATCTCCAAATGCAGTCCCTGCTGGAACCGCTGGGCCCTATCAAACTCGGTTGCCACCAAGGTGGGGGAAAACCTACTGAGTCTAGAAAACTCAGATGCATAACTGTCGACTGTTCTGTCTCCTTGCTTCAAATTGGTAAATCTCGTCTGTAGGTCGTACCGAGCTACAGCATCAAAATACTTCGTCTAGAATCTCTCTCTAAACATCGCCCAAGCAATGGGTGCCACTAATCCTATGGCTTGCGTCGCCCACCAACTGCGAGCTAAATCTAGCAACTGTAGCCGTACCACGGCCACCTTCTCATTCTCATGTGATCTAGCTGCTTCCAGAATCACCTCGGTATCCTGAAGCCAAGCGTCCGCGGCAATCGCATCTTCACTGTCGTCGAAGAAGGGAGGGTTCAGGCGCTTGAAGCTGTTGGCCGCGCTGTTTCCTGGATGACCACCTCTGGTCAAAACATCTGACACTACCTGATACAAGGCGTCTCCTCGACGATCCTGGGAAGCTATCAAGGTCCTGATAAGACCTACCAAAGTGCCATCATCCGGCTCGGCAGGCTGAACGGGCTGAACTGGGGGCCCTCCTCCAGTAGGTATAACTCTGGAGGCTATCCGGAGTGCTGGGCTTGATCTCCAGGTTGCTGGTCCACGGGAGTTGCTCCGCCTTGCTGATCGGCTGGTTCATGAACAATGCCGCTGAAGAAAACGACATAGGAAACAATAAAAAAGGACCAGGACAGATCAACAATACAAGTATGTGATCAGGTCAAGATTCCAGAGATTCAGAGGATATGAACAGAGATCAAGGGCGAGTACTGATTGAGACATCTATTCGGTAAACCCTCACATTTCTTGAATGCCAAGACCTGCATGGGCCACCACTTAAACCATGTCACGCCCCAGAACCAGAATACTGGAGAGCGGGGGCGAACATAGCCAGCTACGTATATTGAAATGAAGTCCATCTCGCTATACGGTCACGGCTGTCTAGATATGAGAGTTTACTACAAGCCAACAGTCTCTTAAGGTCAAGCCTACTGTCTCAATCTCAAGCAAGTAATACAATTACAAGATGTATGATTACCAAATATACAATAAAAGGCGTCCCAAATATTACATATCAGCTGATCATGAAGCTAGTCATACAAAATACAAGGACTAGCAAGAGTTAAGTCATACATGATCAACCCTACGATTTGTTAATCATGTTTACAGTCCGTAGGCAGACAGTAAGTAAATGTGCATCGAGCTAACAGATGCTCGCCGGCTAAACGCCTCAAAAGAATAATTTACAATAGAGTGAGCGAAACAAAATAGAAAAACCCACTCGTAGCCCGGGTTCCTTCTAGTCGCCACCATCGGGCTGGAGGTTCGGTAGATCCTCGGGAGCTGCTCCGAAATCTGACCACACAAAACCAGCTGGGTCAAACCCCAAAAAGAGCAAATGCCACAAAGGAGGCCACGAAATAAGAACAAAAGCCAGCATATCAAAACATAAGAAAATGGAAGAAAAATACAAGTAATAAAAGTACAGCAGGATAATAAGCGACTAGGGACGTGAGACTACTCCGGGAGCCATATTACAATCCGTAAACCAAACAAGGACCGGGGTTGTAACCCTTTGCCTGAATAGCACGTGTCCCTATCCATTTATTGTTTAAGATAAATAAAATAATCATGTACAGGGTACCAGGTATAGGGACTTAGACGAGACTTAGACCAGGCTGGACACCATACATTCACAAGCGGCCAAGCAATTACTACGGCTTACTACTTTAACTAACTAGGGTTATCACAAGCCTAATTACTAACAAGATGCAAGTGAGAATTTTCCAGTCCCAAGCCCTACAGACTATCCAGTTATCCTTCCGCGGGTTGAGAGTATGGTTGGGTACATCGTCCAAGAGATGATATACCCTTAGGTGACTTAGAGGGTACAACACATGACAGTGTGCTGGAAATGTGCTCTACTCGTCGGCAAGCTACAAGTCCAATTAAGGCGCCCAGATAACGAGATTACCTGTGACTAGAAATTTTTCATGTTCTAGTTTGATCTAATCATTAGCCTAATCCATATTAGCGCGAATCCCTGACCGTGGGAACCAGGGAGTCACGTCCTAGACATGATGCAAGACAAGACAAGTGGATTGCACAAACAAGCAAGCAGGAACACCCACGGTGTCAGAGTTGGTTATACAAGTCAAGTTAGCCGTCACAACAGCGTCAAATCAAGTCAAGTCAGGCCAAGTCAAGTTATAAGTCAAGAGTGCGCCGCCACGGGCCACTTATCAAGTTATCAGGTTACAAGTCAAGAATGCACCCCATCGGGTCACTATCATGAAGATCAGAGAGTACTAGGATCATAAATCACAGAAATCATGAAGACCGTACTAGTCGCAGCAATTACTGAAAATCGTGTCAGATCGTGTTGGGTCAAGATAGTCGTGCTGTGTGGAACAAGATCTCAAAATCCAATCCACAAAAGAGAAGCCAAGCTTAAAGAAATAAAACCAAAACTCCAAGAGCCAATGGGTTGCGCAAAGGGTCAGGGGGTTTGGATTGTGCAGGGTGTCAGCTGTGCAGGGTGCCAAGTGCGCAGGGGCACAGGGCGCAGGGTTGGGTGGCGTATAGGGCCAAGTGCGCTAGGTTAGTTGGCGCAGGCGATGGATGGCGCAGGGTTGAGCTGCGCAGGGGGAAGCAGGAGGAGCAGGGCCGATGGCGCAGAGGCCAAAGGCGCACGGCCGAGGGTGCATGGGCCGATGGCGCATGGCCGAAGGCGCAGCTGCCGATGGCGCAGGAGGGCACGCGCAATCGGGCAGCGGCCAGGGCTGCGCGGTCAGCGACCAGCGCTAAAGAGCGCGGCGCGGGGGAATGCTGCGCGGTTCAGCCCAGGGGGCATGAGCGCAAGTCAGTCATGCGCTAAAAAGCGCAGGCCGAGAGGGGGTCTTCTTCTCCAAGGCTGAGATGAACTCCTCAAGAACACCAAAACTTCAAATCTTCATATCTTGGCCAAATCAAAACGAAATCTGGATTTTTAAAGTTCTAACTTGTGTAAAATTGAATTCTCTTCCACATGGAAGCATCAAAACAAGCAAAAATCAAAGTTTAATAGATCAAAACCTAGAATTTCTGAAAATAGTTAAAACCTAGATCTAGAAAAATGGAAGCTTCAAATCACAAAATGCCAAGTTCTAATATTGATCTCCATGTCCTAATCTAGCTAATGGACAAATAAAATATGTTGCTTATTTGTTGGCAAGGTGCACTTGCCTATGGTGTTGGTGGAGGAAGGAGGAAGAAAAAGATGGAGAAGTAAATGAAAGAGTAAAGAAGAGAGAGAAAAGGTTGGTAGGGTTTTAATGAGGGTGGTTGTGGTGTGTTGAGGGTGAAGCATAGGCTAAGGTGGTCCAATGCATGCTAAACCAAACCAAATCAATCTTACTCCACAAAATAAAACCAAGCCAAGTCAAAACCCATTTTACAAGAAAACCAAAAATCTGCAAGTCGAGCCAAAATATAATTACAGCCCAGAATCCGAGAAAATAAAATACAGGTCCAAGATACATGCAGGCTTAACCAAAATACGTGTTCTGAGATATGGGTGTTACACCTAAAACCCCCTTATTGCTGTCCACCACATGCCCAAAAATATTCCTAACTAACCCCCCATAACAGTCCCACATACCACTCCAAATTAGCCTACTATATGAGCCTTGGGTGTGTGTGTATTTATGAGGTTGTGTGTGTGAGAGTTAGTGAGAGAGCCTAGTGTATGTGATTGTGAGTGCCTATAGTTTAGCCTATGTTTAAACTAATAGGACACCTATAGGAAAGCCTATTAGAGTGTGATATTATGAGAGTGTTATGTGTGAGTGGGTGTTAGGGAGATATGAGGGTAATATATGATATGGGTAAGGTAATATAGGTTTTACCTAGGAATTAGGGTATTTGAGTCTAGAGTCTAAGATAGGGTTAGGACTTGTTTTCCTTGGTTGGTAATGATCAAATATGGTGCTCATAGACTAGTTTTGACATCGGTTGACCATTTTGACCAAAAGTCAACAAAAGACAACCGAGAGTCAAACTTAGCCTTTAAGCGACCAAATTTGACCGAAACCAAACCAGAGTTGACCAGTTGACTAAAAGTCAACAGTTGGTCAACATTAGGCTAGTTTGACCTAGGGTTGACCTAGAGTTGACCAGAGTTGACCAGGGTTGACTTTTTGACCAAAAGTCAACTATAAGTCAACCTTTGACCTAGTTTGACTTAGATTGACTCCCAGTGACCTAATATGACCTAGTGTGAACCAGTATGACCTAGTATGACTTAGTCTGACCTAGATTAACCTAGTTTTGACTTAGACTTGTATTCATGACTTGAATTAGTTTCCTTTTTCAGTAGTAAGCCCTGTTTGACTCATAGTATCTTATTTTAGGTCTGTGATTACTCTTAGCGTCTGTTCACCTTATCAGCTCAGGACCACAGGCGAGTATATTCACTGATAGTTTTTATTGTCTTGATATCTACTATATCCGATTTAGTTGTAGTGTTTTACATGATTCCCGACACGACGGTTCACGGACTAGTATGTGTCGGAACCTGTCATGAGATATTTATTCCTAGACTTTCTTGGTATATGGGTATATGATATTTTTGTGTTTCCTGTATTTATATAGATATTGATTTGGAAGTGGGCTGGCCCCCTGCTCTCGAACCCTGTGTCATGACGTGCCATGTCCGGATCCGTAATACTATTCGGGGATAGAGGAATTATTAAGGGTTATGTGATCAAAGCCTTCCTGTAACTATATTGCTAGCGCCACCCTCACCTCACGTAGGGTGTAGCAGATACCCTATTACCAGTTATCCAGGTTGGACGACATGACTCTCCGTTGAGGATACCGCGGATTGTCAGGCCAAGTGGATAACTCTTTCTTGACTTCCTAGCCGATCACATATCGCTCTAATAGTTCAAATTACCTTTTATATTTATTAGTGTGTCTTATATTCTAGTTCAGCTTTACTTTCTGTACTTCTCACCATGCTATGATTCCATTACTTACATGCTCTACCTGTCTTTATACTGTACCATGATTTGAGACTAAGTCATGTTTGAAAGAAGGGTTACAACTTCGGTCCTTGTTTGGTTCAAGGGTTGTAACTCGGCTTTCAAATGGTTCCTAAGTCGCCTATATCTTTGTCTTATATTTTATTATTGCTGTCTCTTATAGTATTTTTTAATTTATATGGAACTGTTGTTGGTGTTTGTACTTGCTTATTTTTCTAACAGGATACCGTTGACAAATTTTACAGATGATTCAGAGGCTGATTGCTCGACCTACTATGGGGTTGAGTCTGATGGATTAGACTTAGACCGTGGCTTGTTGGTAGAGCCACTAGACTTTGCTCACCCTGAGTAGCATAGTTTAGTTAGGTTTGCCTGGCCTGCGAGCCAGCTAGCATTTCAGTTTGTAGTATCTATTACATATATTTTCTGAGACTCTGGATGTTTGTGTATAACTCTAAACTTATGTGGATCTTGGACTTATTTTCTGCTTTATCTGTCATATTTTCTTTCCATGCTATCTACCTTAGTTTTGATATGTGATTGAGACTGTATTGCCGTGTCACCTCCATTCGGAGTATATATACTGTACAGGTACATTTATCTATTTTAGTCATAGTATTTACAGACCCTATATATAGCGTTCTACCGTTGATTCTGCGGCATAGGCTGGACGTAACCACGTGCTCATGCCCCTCTTCAGGGTGCGGGTCGTGACAACGTCGACAGCATAAGCGGCTACGGCTCGGAAGAGTGGCGACACTCAGATCTGATGAATCTGGGGTAGAAAATCCCTCGGCGGATCAGCTGAACGGTGGCTAGGCGATGATGCAGCGGTCCTCTAGGTCCGGCCGGCTAGGCCTCACGGGAGACACGACGGCCACGGAGGACACAGATCAGGATTTAGATACGAAGAACCAGGTGTCTGGGGCGGCATCGGAGGAGTTGTGGTCCTGGACGACGCTGGAGTCAGATCTGGCGGCGCCAAACTCGAGACTTGTCGAAGAAGCAGCGGCTGGGTCGGCACGGTTAGATTCGGCCTTCGCTTGGCTCGATAACTCATATGACGACTGATGGAGAGGTGGCTCTTCGGCTCCTCGACGGAACTGCCTCACGGCTAGCTGGGGAAACACTGGCTCGGTAGCCGCCGGCCTCAAGTGGCGGAGGAGTTCTCGTCCTGACCTGGCGAGGCGTCCAGCAGTAGTCGGGTTGCGGTGCAAAACCTCGGGGATGAAATGTGATGGCGATCTGGATACTGTGGTGTGATCCGACGTCTTCGGCGAGGCCCACGGTGGCTCGTGGTGGTGACGTCGCCGTACAGTGAGGAGGGAGAGTGAGAGAGAGTGGAACTGTGTTAGTGGTGATGATGTGACAGTACACAGTGTGTTGGGAACTGTGTACTGACGGTGGGTCAGTATTTATATTTGTAACACCCACTTTTCTAAAATAAGAATAATTTTGAACTTTTGTATTTTAAATCATTAAAATATTAGATTTTAGTCATGATATGATTTTTTGCTAATTTTTAGTTATTTTAAAACTATTTAAAATGGTGATATATGAATTTGGTGTTTTGATAGTGTAACCTTAGTCATGCATGACCTAGAAGACTAATTATGATCATTGAGACCTAATCATGTGTTTAGAATTTCATATTATTACTTTTTAGCCTAAGGGTATTTTGGTCATTTTGACACTTTTGTGAAATTGTAAATTATATGAATTAAATATGTGCTAGTTAATTGTTTGAGACTTGACCTAGAAGTTTAGCCTATTCTAGATGTTAGTCATGACCCTAGAGACTAAGTTAGAGGGTTTCAACTAAGTAATCAAATTAGATTAATATCTAGATATTTGTTAGTGGGATATTTTAGGCTAAATGTTAAGAAGGGTTACTTTAATTGTGAGCCTTTAGATTGGCTTGAATTTGTTGGAGAAGCCTTGAACACTCATCCTAAACCCTAACCCTAACCTAATGGCAGCCATCAAACATCCTCCTCTATAAATACAACACATTAACCCTTTAGCATCATTTTAAAATCATTTTAATTGCCTCCTTTTGTGTTCTTCCCCAATTCCTCCCTAAATATCCAAATTAACTCCAAATTGAGCCTAGTATTTTGCATTGGACTCCCATACAGTAGAGGATACCATTAGTGGATAGCTAGCAAGGATTCGGAGGCTCGGGATCGTCGCAAGTTGAAGAGGAGCCCTCATTCAAATAGCTCTAAATTAAGGTTTCACCATCAATAGGTAAAATCCATCAAACCTATTCAAATTCTAGTTTTCTTTCCATGGATGCATCCATTTAGGGTTCCCCTAGGTGTAGCCTAAGTTTGGTAGGAATTTGTGTCCATTACGTGTCCGTATTGGACACGTATCGGTGTGTAGGAATAGGTGTTCGATGAAATGATTGTTAGAAATAAATGTTGCTAATTTCAAGTTGTGTTTGAACAAATTTGTAGGCCTTTAGGTGTTAATTAAATTTAGTGAAGACTGAGTCGACTTTCGAGTCGTGTCCGTGTCCAAAACGGATACGAACTCACTGTACGACACCCCCGTACACATGCCCTGCTACTCGACCCAAAAATCTCTCAATGTAGGACACGTGGACACGTGCAATTTGACACAGAGGTGGGGGCCATCACTGACAGACCCCTCCTTAATTTTCACGACCTCTTGTATCGTGTCGGACACGAAAACACGATCACACTAATTTTTTACTGAACTGTGCACGCGGGAAAACCGTACTGACACGTCTTTCGTGTCGCGTACAGACACGTTGTGGACACGCGTCTGGGTGTTCAATTTCTTGCCCTACCCCTACTCTACATGTGTACGTGATCACGTGTTATCTCTTGGCTCGTGTCGTGTCCACGAGGCAGTGTCCTCACTGCACGAGGCAGCATACACTGCATGTTTTGTTGCTCTGATTAAATTGATTCTGGACACTTTGTATCCAGTTTATGGACACGAATTCAACCCCCTTGACACACGTGCATATGTATATCATTTTGGCACACATTAATTTGATGCTATGTTAGGTTTTTTATTTGAATTTTAGGTATGTTTCAATCGGATACGCATACTCTTATACTGTGTTTAAAAATGGGTTTTTCTGAGTTTGTAAATCTTTTAAATAATGTAAATATGTGATTTACATGGTATTTAACCTGTTGTACATGTGTATCACATTGGTGTATGAACTGAGGTTGAATGTAATTTATCTGAGAATGTCAAACAGTGTGACTGAAAACCGATTTTGGGATTTTGTATTGATTTTGGGTTTTGAATGTGGAAGGGGGAAAGTAAACTGAAACTTGTAAACTGAACCTATAGACTAATAACTGAGATTTCAATGCTACTGAAATGTTAATCCATGTTAAATGTTTAACTCCTATATGAAGATTGAGTTGGTTGATGAATGTAACTGCAATGGGTTTTGATTTCCTAATATATAATGTGTATTCCTGAGATTTGATCAAATGAAAAACTGAAATTGAAATGTTATAACTGAAATCAGAATTCCTATGTTAACTAAACTGGGTATTGAGTTGAGTTCAATGTTCCAATTCGAAATAGGGGTTGGTATGAGAAACCTGAGATTTATTTCCTGCATATAAAACTGAGGTGGATGATTTTGTGTCTATGTGAATTTCATTGCATCAATGTATCTAAACCTGTGTATTGATTGGTTGTGTAGGAAAACAGGGATTTTGCCCTTGTAACTCCCTGAATCAATTTTGGTAATTTTTGTTATTTTCCTAATTTCTTTTTTTAGTTTAATATTGTTTCCTTGTGAAAAATTTAATTTTTGTTGATTAATGGTTTAACTAATAAATTTTGAGTGTTCCTAAATTTTCTCAATTTTTTTTAGAAAATTATATATATTAACTTGTAAGAAAATTCAGTTTTGTTAGGTTGCATTTAATGACCAATTCTGCATAATGTTTTATTTAGCTAAATAGGATTAGTAAGTATTTATGGACTAATTAATTTGCTTAAACCAATTTGACACTGGTTATGCTAGGATATATTAATGGTTTATTTTAATTCTAGCTAAGTCCTCTTAAGCCTATTCATGGTTAATAGTATGGTTAGATTTAAATATGTAGTAAGCTAATTTTGTGATTAGTAGTAACTAACTTTTTGTACTTAATCAAATCTGTTAGAACAATTTTGAATATGGAAACCTGTTGGAATTTTTAGTGAAGTTTTGTTTTAAATACTGTTTATTGAACATTTAAAAGTTTTTTTATATTTTGAATTTAAACCTGTTTTGGAACTGAAATTTATTCTGAATTTAAAAACCTGTTTTAAAATCTGTTGGTTTACATTATATTGTGACTTTGAGTTTTTTTTAGTATTGTACAGCTTACTTCGTCGTGTCCATCGACGAAGGCTGGACATGTCCGACTCGTATCCGATTATTCGGGAGCGGATCGTGACATGTTTTTAGTGGTGGCCCATGCAGGTCTATCCTAATGACACTTAGGCTATAAAGTGTTATTGGGGGACCAGCGAAAGCTAATGAAAACTCATCACAGCATAGGAATTGCGGGAAAATGGTTTATGGTTTATGGTTATTGATATCTAAAAATTTGAAATTTGATTTTTACTTATGATTTTAGGTTAGTTTATGATTTTTCTAGGACATAGCAATCAACAGTTTGTTTTCTTTTACAGGACGATCGCCACGACGAACGCTGGGACCAGTAAGCAGCATATACCCAGTGCACAGGAGCAGCTTCCACCGCCTCCGCCTCAGCCGCTTCCTCCGACGATGACGTTCGACGGCACGCAGGTGATGGCTATGTTTCAGCAATTCGTGGAGGCCCAGAATCAACAGGCTGCGTAGTTCAGAGAGGCTCAGAGTCAGCAGGCCGCACAGTTCAGAGCGACCGTCGTCGACGCACTCAGGACCAGAGAGCCAGCTCCACCAGCTCCGCCAGCACCGTCGGCACCAGCAGCGCCGAGGCCAGGAACTGCCAAGGACTATCAGTTCCTCTGCCCGATGGATTTTTGGGGCAATGAGGGGATAGTCTACGCAGACGAGTGGCTGGAGAATGCTGAACGGTCATTGAAGATGGCGAGAATCCCGGATGATTTGAAGGTCGAAGTTGCGTGCATGCGACTTTTCAACATTGCTAGGGCTTGGTACCGGGAGGAGCCCCAGTTAGCGGAGCCCGGAGTTTCCTGGAAGGATTTCAAACTGTTGTTCCAGGAGAAGTTCTTCCCGGATGTGGAGCGGAACGAGCTTCGGATGGAGTTTGAAGCATTGCAGCAGGGGAGTATGACTGTGGCAGAGTATACATCGGAGTTCACCCAACTCAGCAGGTTCGCAGAGAACCTAGTCAGCACGCCGAAGGAGAGGGCTTGGAAGTTTAAGATGGGTTTCACCAGGGAGATACGACATGCAGTAGCTATCAGTCAGGCCACTACCTATGTAAGCATAGATACGACATGCAGTAGCTATCAGTCAGGCCACTACCTATGTAAGCATCCTTAAAGTTGCTCAGGGAGTGGATAAGGAGATGGACCCGGAGCTTAAGCGGGACCGAGACATTGGCACCAGCAGTTCCCAGGGTCCACCGAAGCGGACCGACACTCAGCAGAGGCCATTTCAGCATCAGCATCATGTTCGATCACCGACATAGCCGAGGCAGCAGAGACAGATTCAGACTCCGATGTACTTTTCTTGCTCTTACTGCTAGAGACCGGGACACCGTGGCGAGGAATACCGCAAGAAGTTAGGGCAGTGCTTGGTTTGTGGATCTGTCACTCACCAAATGAGAGATTGCCCTGCAGCTTTCACTCGTCAGGAGCCAGCACCAGAGCAGCAGCAGGAGGACCCAGTTTTTGAGGATCAGTAGTAGCTGCAGGAACGTAGTCAGATGGACCGTTATTTTCTTACTTGCTTGTAGTAGCTGTATTTCTTTTATATTTCCTATTTCGAGGCTTGTCTCTGAGTTTTCTTGCATTTACAGTCTTTCCTATTGTCTAGTGACTACTTGTTAGTCCTTGTTATTTTACTGCATAAATAAATTATTTAGTATTTTTGTTGTCTTTAATAAATTTTGTTTGATTTTATACTCTAAATCCTTGAAATTTCGAGGACGAAATTTTTGTAAGGAGGGTAGATTTGTAACTCCTTGAATCAATTTTGGTAATTTTTGTTATTTTCCTAATTTCTTTTTTAGTTTAATATTGTTTCCTTGTGAAAAAATTAATTTTTTTTGATTAATGGTTTAACTAATAAATTTTGAGTGTTCCAAAATTTTTTCGATTTTTTAAGAAAATTATATATATTAACTTGTAAGAAAATTCAATTTTGTTAGGTTGTATTTAATGACCAATTCTGCATAATGTCTTATTTAGCTAAATAGGATTAGTAAATATTTATGGACTAATTAATTTGCTTAAACCAATTTGACACTGGTTATGCTAGGATATATTAATGGTTTATTTTAATTCTAGCTAAGTCCTGTTAAGCCTATTCATGGTTAAGAGTATAGTTAGATTTAAATCTGTAGTTAGCTAATTTTGTGATTAGTAGTAACTAACTTTTTGTACTTAATCAAATCTGTTAGAACAATTTTGAATATGGAAACCTGTTGGAATTTTTAGTGAAGTTCTGTTTTAAATACTGTTTATTGAAAATTTAAAAGTCTGTTTATATTTTGAATTTAAACCTGTTTTGGAACTGAAATTTATTCTGAATTTAAAAACCTGTTTTGAAATCTGTTGGTTTACATTACATTGTGACTTTGAGTTTTCCTTAGTATTGTACAGCTTACTTCGTCGTGTCCATCGACGAAGTCTGGGCGTGTCCGACTCGTATCCGATTATTCGGAAGCGGGTCGTGACAGCCCATTTCATGAAAACTGAGATACAAGTTTAATTCATCAAATGTTAATGTAAAAACTGAGATTGACTTTACTGAAATGGGAATAGGGATTTCAAATTTTGATTTGGTTTGGATATGAAACTGTCATTGGTAATTTAAGTTCACTGTTTTTCCTGAAAACTAATAACTGAGATTCCTAATTCACTAAATAGTAAACACTCATACACACACATAAACTTCACTCATTGTATATCATATCACACTTTTGTTCCTGTCAACTGATTTTCCCTTAAAACACTCACTGCACACAGCTACACATCCATACACACACTCATTTACCACAGGGTACATACTGTCACCTATATAAACACACACCCTATAGCCTGTCACCCTTACTTCTAAACTGAAATGAACCCACAAGCTCTCATCCACACACACACCCTCCTACCACTATCTACACATCAACACACACACACACCCCCTCTCACCACATACACACACATGTATTTTTTCCCCTTAACCCTCTCTCTATCTCTCTATGTATAAATATATGTAGATATGCATATATAAATATATGTATGCATATGTGAATGTATGTAAATATGTATGAATGTATACATGAATATATGTATATATGTAAATATGTATGTAGGCATATGTGTAAAGCATGTAGGAGAATGATATGAATATACAACGTAGGCATACGTGTAAAGCATGTAGGAAATGCATAGATGCATGCAAGAAATGAATGTATACATATATGTTAACTAGAAGTACAACCTTGCCTAATGCTACACAATGTTATACACACACACACAACCTATATATATACCCTATATACATATATTGTTATATATGTGAATGAAATATAAATATGATACTAGACTAGATTACTTGTTGTGTGTGCCTAGCTAGCTAGATGTGATGCTAGACTATGGTTAGCTTGTGTGCAGTATAGTTAGTTGCCTAGGCTATGTGTTGGATACATAGAATTGACTTGATTAAGCCTAGATTAGACTAACTTAGACTAGTTGACCAAGATTGACCAAGCCCTAACTAGTTTGACCTAATTTGACTAGATATTGACTTGGTTTGACCAAAAGTTGACCAAAAGTTGACTTGACCTAGATTGACCTAGAAAAACATGTAGATACATTGTACACTTCATTTATAACCCCCTTGTATAAATCATGACTTATGTTGCTCTAAATAGGACTCAGATATCCCGATTCGGACGGTATATTCTCACAGACATTCAGATCACAGGCGAGTACATTCTCTGATCGTTTCATACTTGTCACGACTTATATTCTTGCTCTAGATTATTTTACTTGATGCTGTCACGTTATCATCACGGATTGGTACTATATGGATCTTTTCATGGGATGTTATCCCCCTTAGCGGGCGCATCGGATACTTCATATAGTATGTTTCATGTACATCATGTATTCCTTACTCTTGTGTTATTCATGTACACTCATGTTCTCGCATGTTCTTTCATGTACGCTCATGTACTTTCATGTGCTCTCGTGTACGTTCATGTTTCCTCATGTGCTTCGTGTGTAACCAAAACATCATGTTCGTAACGTAACTTGACTGGATCCTTGTGTATTGATTGTGGGTAGGGGTGAGTATAAATGGTCATGTGATTTACCCATCATGTTCACTCTGTTACTTTTCATGTTTTATCATATGCAACACAGCCTTCTTGGCTAGTGTCCCTCATGTTTACTCATGTACATCATGTTCAACCTAAGCCAATTACATGCCATCTCGTACTCTAAATCACTAGTCACTTACAGTTCTTACTTATCATGTATATATTTCCAGTTATCAAATATCTCTCCTGTTTTTATGTACATCTTCTTACAGCGTTTCATGTATCTTACTCTATTGCTTGCTTTTTACTTCCTACCATGATATGAACTGCATGAGATGTACTGTGTTCGCTCCCATCCTGACTGGACCTGTTGAAAATATTACAGATCATACCAAGAACTTCTGCCCAACCGACTATGGAGCCCATCTAGGTGATACCTGTGAGTTGGACCCATAGGAGGATCTAGCTCTAGCTGAGGACGTCGTCCATACTGCTTAGGCTAGATTAGCTAGGCTTTATCTTATTTCTTATGTCATTTGTATTGACTTCAGAGTTGTATTATTTTCTGGATGTTGTGATGTTGTGTCGTTTAGACACTTAGACTTTCCTTCTGTTTGTATCTTTCTTTGTGATTTTCATATCTATGATATCGTGCTATTTCTGCCTTAGTTGTGATTGAGAATGTATTCTGTATTGTCACCTCCACTCGGAGTGTATATACTGTACAGGTACCTTATATTGTTAGATGTTGTGACCTAGGACAGCGTTCTACCGCCGACACTGCGGCGTAGGCTGGACGTACCCACTTCTCGTGCCTTTACTCTAGGGTGCGGGTCGTGATAATATTAAAATATTGGATATTCTCCAAACAAAGAACAATGGCACAATAGTAAATAAAAGTAGATCTGGGACTATTAGAGCAGACTTGTAACAGAATCAGTTATTCTCAACTAATTAATAACTGCCGAACAGATTTTTGAAACTAACTACAAAATTGGTTAATAAACCTCATCACTAATCACTGTAATTAATTTAATTAAGTAAAAATATGGCTAAATTGTACTTTGATACCCTCAACTATTCCGTTTTTTCAAGTTGAGATACCATAAACTTTTTTACTCAACAACTTAATACCTCAACTATTATTTTTTTTCAACTTGATACCTAAATTTTTAAAAATCTCCAAAATACCCTTATCCCTTCCCTCTCCCCTCCCCCCCTCCCCCACTCCGGCGACTACCTCCCTCCCTTCCCTCTCCGGCGACCACCTCCTCCCCTCTCGCGGCGGCGACCCCCTCTCCCTCTCCGGCGATGGTGGAGTCGGGAAAGGATCGGGCAGCGGGAGAGGGAGGGGAGGGAGCGGGAGAGGGGGTGCGGGTGGCCGGAGGGTGGAGGGGAGCGGGGGGGGAGGGGGAGGGTGCAGGCGGGACGGGAGGGGGAGGGGAAGGGGCGGAGGGGGGGGGGGGGAGGGCGGAGGGTGCGGGCGGGGCGGCGGGGAGAGGGGCGGGGGCGGGGTGGTGGCCGGAAGGGGGGGCTGGAGGGGGGAGGGGTTGAGTGGTAGTTTTAATTTTTGGGTAAGGACATTATTGTCCAAAAAAAAATAGGGTATCAAGTTGAAAAAAAAGTTGAGGTATCAACTTGAAAAAGCGAAATAGTTGAGGGTATCAAAGTACAATTAAGGATTAATAATACAATAATTCTAAATTGACTAGTACTCCCTACTTTCATCCAGTAGCAGATTATTAGGAGAACTAAATAGGATTTAAACATTTTAACGAAAATAATAATAATTAATTACTAAATTAAGTAAATCAAGATTTCGAAGATAAATCTAAAATTGAAAAGCGTTTGGCTAACCAAATTAAATATAATACATAAAAAAAGAAAATTCTTTTTAGAAAAAAACTCAATACTTTTAATATATACGAAAATAGGCTTAGGGAGTTACAACCCCCTCCCTCACTGGCATGACTCTCTAATGTCTCGTACATCTCCTATATTTATATACTTATTTAACTAGCTCCATCAATTTTACAGAATATATATATATATATAACGACCTGGAGAAATTTTTCGTAGAATTCTCTTAATCAGGTTAAAATCTCTTCGATAGGACAACTCTAACATCGGACACACGCAGTTATAATCAAGCAGATAATGCAAAAAAATTACGAAGAATATAATCTTCTTACCTTAGCTACTTTAGCAATGTTTATAATCTTGTTATACACTTGTTCTTCCGAATCAATAAAACACGTAAGTTAAAAACACATAGAGTTCAAAATGAACCCAACTACTAGATAATAATTGAACCAATGATAATTTTCACATATAAACAAATATTTACAAAATTATATTTGTAAGGAATTGATCATTCTATAAACTTAGTATTAATGCGTTCTATTACTTACCGAGTAAAATATATTGAAAATCGATACTAAGACGATACTAAGCTTAAAACATATTTCGATAGATATGCAGTTGAAGGTCCAATTTGAATGACCCAAAAATTCCTAATCAACTATACCAAGTTGTATAAAAATACAAGTTTGGTTAAATTCAATATCCTTGACTTTCAAGGTATTGAGTTTTTGATACTCCGATACATACTGTAGGTTCTTCTAAGTTATGTATGGTGCTATGAATCATAAGTATAGAAAATTTATACTTGCATGATAGTCTCATAGTAACACTTTAAAAACAGTTTTGTATTTAGATATCAAAGAAATTAAGTAGAAAAATAGTTTAAAAAAAAATTCTTCCTTACTTCAAGGATTCACTTTCACTTCTCATTTCGAACCAACGAGACCGAAGTGCTAATATACAGTTTTCTAAGGAGCATGGCCAGTTTTCTAAGGAGCAGGGTTGGCCCTGGGGTAAGCCGGACAAGGCTTGAGACTTGGGCAACCCCTCCCCCCCCCCCCCCCCCCCCCCCCCCCCCCCTCCCCCTGTTTCAGCATGATCCCACCAAAGGTCAGAGTCACTGATGACGACCAGGACTAGCTCACAATAAGAGTCAAGGAGCAATCAAAAATTAGCTCTGGATATGACAACTCAATCTTCCGGACCGGCCCTGCTAAGAGTACACATACCTACGCATGGACGACCAGAAATAATAATAATAATTAGTATTGTCAGCGTTAAATAAAAAAATACTTTTTTTATGAGGCAAACATGCCATTTCTGTCATAGATTCAAACTTGAGGTAAAATTCAAATCCTAAAAAACAAAACATTGCAAAATCTCATTTTTAATATATTTATGAAATAACAATTTGACAACTATTGACATTTTGTCTTTCATTCTTTAAGCTAGTAGCCTATGAATGCTGCCGGGACGCCGGCCACCAAAAATATATGAGCATTTTCAGAAAAAGGCAGACAAAATCTAGTCGATCTGGATGGTTCACAAGTAACAAAGTATTCATGTTATGTTAAGAATATTTTGGCCTAATCATATACCGTAATAAAAAAAAAACCGATTAATTTAAAAAAAAATTTGGTTAATTATCTTTTCGATTTTAGAAATATTCAAAAATTAGTGTTCCTGTTCTGAAGATGTTCAACTTAGAGTCTGGGTCATGAGATAACGAATAACCAGACCTCGTTTGGTTCGCGAAAAGGCAAGAAAAGGAAATCGATTTTTTGGTGTTTTTTTTCCTTTGAAAAATTATATTTTTCATCGATTTTTTTTCCTGGTGTTTGAAAATGACAACAAATTTGGAAGGGAAAGTAAATCTTGTTTGGGATGGATGGAACCATTTTCTTCCATAATTTTCACTCTTCTTTTCCCCTCAATTTCTTTGGCACACAAACGTAGAAACAGATGTATCCAACTATTTATGTCTATTATTTAAGAATTATACATTTTTTAATTATTGTCACCCTATTTTATATATCAGAATATATATGTTTTTCGTCAACAAGTATGGAATGTGTGCCAAGGGACTCAGTGTTGCATATGCAACAGATGTATCCAACTATTAGTATATTAGTGTAGTATAAGATACTAGTATAATTAGAGGATCCAAATTGGGAGAAGTTTTAATTGCTACATTTTGACTTTAGTCAAATTTTATAGCACTTGATGCTACATGGTCATTCGTCCATGTTTGAAAATTGCTAGAAAGCTAAAAGACACTATTGATTTGGAGCATGTTTTAGTTCCGCTACATTAATTCGCCATCAAAATCAACTGTTCTTACCAAACATAAAAGAAAAATAAAAATAGAGGGGAAATTTACCAAAAAAGGAAGAAAAATAAAAAAGGAAAGAGGGAGAGAAAAAATAGATTAATTTAAGATATTTGTTTGAAGTGTACTATTATTGCCAATATCAAAGATACTCCAAAAATAATATTTTAGATATATTTTATAATAATTTAGAGTATATATTTGAAGTGTCTTTATTGTGGAGGCTCTTACCTTCAGATCTCCAATAATGCATTGGATTTAAAGTAAAAAATAATTATTGAATTTCAAATGAGGCCCAATTATTGGGCTATTTAACATTATGTACGTAAAGTTTGTACATATCCCTCAACTATTTGAAATTGATCAGGGTGCCTGTGACTAAACTATGGCAAAGGTCCTTAAAATAGTTGGTATTTAACTCTCGTTCCTTATATGTTAAAAAAAACACACACACATATTATAAGATTTTACAATTGAATATTGTCCACTTAGTAGCTTGGTTTTTAATCCATATATATTCTCTCTCCAACCACAAGAATTTATCTTATAGATCAAGTTATTTCCGGCCGCTTTTTTTTTTTTTTTTAAATAAGATATTTTTGTCCATGTACCCCCTTTTCCGACTCCCCCACACACCCACACACCTATCCATTAATCCTTTTCTTCTTTTGGACTTGCCTATAAGTCTTACATGAAAATAATATATCACAATTTAAAATAATAGACCATAATTTAAAACACTATTGTTTTAATTGTTCTATTCTATTTTCTATATGCCTTCACTCAATGTAGCTAGTAGTTATTTATAGCATTTCTATATGTGGTATTTTTTTTTTAGCCTCTTGTCCTTCATATGTAATTCAATATTGGTATAAAATTCAACTTTTTCTATGTAATTCAATATTGGTCCAAAATTTAATAATTGTTGTTGTAGAGATAACTATGTCTCAAAATGAATGTAGTTTACTAGACAGAAGGACAATTTTGTTGATAGAGAACGACTATGTCGACTCTATGGTTGAGGTCCTCTATTGGAATTGAAAATGGATGAATCCGATTAAAGTATGTCTTTTGGACTCGTTTTCGACACCAAATGTGATCATAGAGAGGGTTTTCTAATGACTAATCATTCGACATCCCATACATACGAAGATTATTGTGGAAATAGAAGAAAATATTTTAGTGGGATATTGAATGCTTCCTTATGTGTTTTGCTATTTGTATGAGAGGTTAAGGGAAAAAAAAACTATGTTACCCTTTGGGACAAGTTTAAAGTATTGTCAATTGTTTAATATGTTCTCCTTACTCTATTGTACATATACACGTCTATGACCAATGATAAACTGCGTTAGATGCCTTCCTTCTTGATCATACTTGGTCGTGGCAATAAATAACACATTTGTCCTTGATTTTTACGAAGTAGATAGAAGATGACATGCACATCTTTTCACGTGGCATACATGAATTGACGACACATTACACGTCTATTTTGGAGCCAACGATTGGGATTAACTTAGATAAGTCGAATCCTTCTTGGACTGGGAGGAGTATCTCATCAAAGACAGTAATAACATGGACATCTATCGAGGAGATAAATAACAAAAGATTAACTTTTTCATGGACTTATAGTAGACCAGCCGGGGTCAATTTAAAGTTTTACACCCACGTGTAAAAAGGAAACCCCTATGCAAAAAAAAAAAAGGTAAACTTGTAGAAAAACAATTATCAGTTTAAATAAGTAAAACTGGGAGGTGTTGACTGCATAAGCCGGAAAATCAAGACAAAAAGCCGTCTTTTTTTTTTTTTTTAAATAACCGCAAAGAAAGAAGAACAAAAAAGGAGAGTGATGGGAGAGAGAAAAAGAAGAGGAGAGAGAAAGTAGAGAGAGAGAGAGAAAGTTCGAGATCACTTTTCCATGGCGGAGAGTGGGGTGACGGAACCCATGGCAGCGACTTCAGTTCTCTTCTCGTAGAGCTTCCTTCTTCCCCGTTCCTAACCGCTCCTCCATAAACCCTAGATTGGGTCCGTGTCGGTTGTCGGGACGAAACCCTAGGTACTCCTTCGGTGCGAACGAGCGTCGATACCTTCTTTTTCTGATATAATCTGATGATTTTGCTTCATTTGCAGTGTTCTATGTGCTTATTCTTAGGTTACTGGGACGGCAGTGGAGCGAGTATCATTAGAACATTTTACTGTCGAAGAGTTTATGGATGTTAGTAGTTAAAGTTCCTTCCTTTATAGGCAAACCTTGACTGATGCGTCAAGAATTCACGGGTTCCTTGAATTAGTAATACGGAACCAATAGGAAATAGGAATGATAGTCATAGTAGAGAGTAGAGCGAAACCACTAGGTAAACATGACAAATCAGTAAACTTTTTCTTCTTATTCTTCCGAGGATCGGACGTCTCACACTGTACGGCGTGGCGCTGAATTTGGCGTCTGCCAGTGTCTTTGGAGTGTGTCTTGACAGGTCTAATTTTTCTCTCAACGGATCGTCTGCTTGGTAACGGTATTTTCACCGGTTCATGGGTGTTTTTGAACCGACCGTTTATGAAAACTTCTGCTTGTTAATTTTTTTGAGGCACTGGTTTGGTCGGCCCAAAAACCCTCCAAAATCGGTGTAATGTAATTTTTGGTAGCTTTATAAACACCCCAAATCGGTGGGTTTTGAGAAGTTTTATTATTTTATTCCATTTATATCCTCACAAAAAATATAAAATTATTACTACTGATACCCTTCCCTATTTAATTTTATTCATGTAAAAAACTTTTAGAACCGCTCGTTAGTGAATTACCAAGCATGTATTAGACTGGTCTAAAAGTTGCTACTTAAAAACCATCCAAAATCGGACCGCTCATAACCGGTACTCTAAAAACACCTCATAACTGCTACCCTTATAATTGCCAAGCAAACCCTATCCCATGATATAAGTAATGGTCACGCCCACCTATGTCCAATGACCATCGAGGCCCTATCCGCATTCTTTTTGAGTCGAACCCATCTTAGTATGAATGTGATGAGGGTATTACATATTTTCATCAATATTTCTAACAACTGACTGAATAAGAGTGGATCACGAGAGGGACGAGTTCAAAAGCCTTTCTGAATGATTACATCTATTCAATCTCTCAAAGAAGACAATAATATCTTTCCACCATCAAGTTAGGTCTCGATCGTTGCAATCACTCTTTGGCGAAATGTGTCATACAGATGAATGCAATTTCCTATAGCAAATCGTATCACCTTACCTCTTCGTGTAGACTCTTTATTGTCTAGGAGAACTTGGAGGGTGCTCCTCGTTGCATGAGCTGAAACTGCAATCCAAAAGGTAGGTCTACCTACCTACCAACTAGCCACCTAGGTTTTATGGTGTGGCTCTCTCATGCACATAGCCACCTTGTTTAGAAATTTGACACAAACATAGAGGGTTGACGTCGGGTAGACAACTAGCCATAAAATTTTGTCCAATAGTCAACCCCATTTTGATGGATGAAGGCTTGGATGATGACGATGAAGATGAAGTTAGGCCTCGATCAATCATCTTAGTTAATTACATCCTAAAGAAAATAACATTTGATCGAGGGAGAATGCCAATCCCAGAAGTAAAATAGTTGACAATAAAAAATATCTAAACATATCATTTTATTGATATTAGGTACACCTTGAACAAGAGAGGGAAGGAAAGGAGTCCGTCTTTGGGCATAGATACCTAGCTAGGAACCTTCGCTTTACAACCCTACTGACAATATTTTGAGGTATTGGGAAGAGAGAAGATTCAGATGTAGTCTCCTTAGAGTGTTTTCCGTGGTTTGGGAATAGTTGGTTCTTTGATCGCGGATTTCTGTATACATGGAATTTTTTTGGAAATATGTGGAAAATTCTTTTCCCCCCTTGATAGAGAGTGTTATCTTGCTTATGTCCAATGATGAGTCAGTCATGATGTCATACAAGTTTGTTTGATGACGAGTTGTGGTGCGACGATGAGTTTGTTTGATGATTAGTCTGTCCGATAATGTCTGACAAGGAGTCATTACGACTTATGTCATGACGTAACGGCGAGTCAGTCTGATGTTGAGTCTTAGTGATGTGACGATGAGTCAGTCTGATGACGAGTCGTTGTTACATGACGATGAGTTTGTTCGACTACGAGTCACCTTGATCTCACCACAAGGTTGTCTGGTAATGAAGATGACGAGTCAGCTCGTCCTAATGACCGACATGGAAAATGATGAATTTTGTGACAAGTATAGTCGACTTGTGGGTTCGACTGTCTTGGTGACAGTCGACATAGATGACAGGTCTGTTCAACAAGTTTATAGTGTGTGGTCGATTTCGGAGCCATCCATGGAATCTGTTATTCACTTTGACCATCTCTGTTAATAAGAACTAGACCACAGTCATCCCTACCAAAAACACTGCCAATGAGAGATGTTTGGAGGTTTATGGTTGAAGTCTTTATGAGAGTATGGTTACTAGATCAAATATATCAAAGGTACTCTTTGCAGGAATTTGAATACAGCTAATTTTGATGTCTATATGTGTCTATGCCCCCATGTCCATTGTTTCTAGTGTTGTATTCATGTCCATGCAACAATGGTTGTGGGGACCCTTGACATCTCTAGCTATATCCGTTGTGAATAGAAGGAAAAACCGGGCAAATAATGGTGGACATAGCATGATAATAAACTGTTCATGTTGATACAAGAAATGAGTAGAGATGTAGGGAAAGCAGAGTCGAAGAAAAAAACAACTTTGATGGATGAAGTCTTATTTTCAATTGTTTTAAAATGTTAGTTTTAGAAGAAAAACGACGCTACAGCACATCTTGTATCCTTTGTATCCTTTTGGAATATATCAACCGACATATCGAACTGGGCCCCGATACTGGCCGGTAACTGCCTGTAACTGATATAGTAAAATGTCGTTGTCTGTTAGAAAAGTCAACTTAATGGGTTCAATAACGATATCACGTTAACACTGTATAACCCGTATGTTGTTGGCCTATTATAAAAACTTCTAAAACTCCAAACTAGAAGATCGAAAGGCCTAGCCTTTCTATTTCATGGTTCTTGTCTTATCTAGAAAGTAACCTGGACGGATACAACGGCCACAAATGCCTATGCCCTCCAGTAACGAAACCGTTAGCTCTCATATCTCCCGTTTTCTCCAACGTCACCATCTCCTCGGTGCTCTCTATTCCTTCTGTGACCCATCGTGTCAGTCTTCGACGACTGCAATGGCATTTGATGAAAACGTAACAATGCCATTGAAGTAACGACACTTGTCACCGGTAGCATTATGTACATGTATCTTGTTATTTAATCTTTTAGTAGTTTGTACTTTTTTTCTTCCCTTTTTTACGTGTAATTATGTTCTTCCTTTGTTCTCTGCAAATCTGCTTTCTTATCGACTGAATTTCATCCTTGTTGAATTTGAGAGTATTTCGCCCAATAAGAATTTTCATTTTATTGCTTAGATGTCTTACTACAATAAGCTTCTCTCTCTTTTTATATACTTGAAACTGTAAGTCTACATATATTACACCTTTGCCTGACTTAAGCTCGGAATTTTTTATTACATATATCATCCTAGACTATGTTCGGATATGGTTCTCTGCACGCTGATCCTTAATTTGCGTCGATGTAACTCCTTGATTATCGATCGGGCCGAACTTCATCACACGCTCTACTCAGGCTGACTGTTGGTACTACGATGCTCTTGCCCGAGTAGTCCATTTCTCCAGTTAAACTCTCAGTCAGTTGCTACTTGAATATTCTGGTTCATATCTCCTTTAGTATTTAAGCGCATAGCGGACCCGAGGAGATTCAAACCTCTGATCTGGTTCTCCGGATCTTTCTTCAAGTCATAGTCACCTGAGACCATTGGATCGGGAAGGGGGGGGGGGGGGCGTGGGCCCCGCGAGCGCGCCCTCTCGATCCAACGGTCGAGGGCGACGGGGCTCCGGATCCGGACCATATATATATATATATATATATATATATATATATATATTTGAAGAGCTTGATGTGAATACAAGATATTTAATTTATTCCCACACGTCACCGACATGCCGAATCTGACATGAACCTCACATCCAATTTTTAATGCCTTGCTCAGTGTAGGAATACAATTTTTAATGCCTTTCTCAGTGTAGGAATACAATCTATAGTTACTATACGAGTAGAAAGTTATAGCATATGAAGGTTCTGGTATTTTCTAATTCAGTTTATACAATTCCGGAAGTTCATTACAATTTTTTTCAAAATATGGCTCCCTTACGGTACAGTGCGATTCTTCAGCTATAGCATGCTAATATATAAACTTCTAGTGTTAAGAAACCTCTACCAATTATGTCCTAGTTTATATAGTAAACATTTGTATTGAAAACATAAAAGGCATGCCTTTGCTAAAAAGTTCGGGTATTTCCTAATCCAGTTTATACAATTCTGGAAGTCCATTACAAATTATTCCAAAATATGGTTCAATAAGAGAATGTGATTTTCCAGCTAATTATTTCTAAGCTGCTAGGTATTTTCTAGTATGCTAGCGTGCTAATATATTAACTTCTCATGTTAAGAAAGATCTACCAACGGTGTCCTAGTTTTCTTCGCCTTGTGAACTTTAAGGTAATAATTTATTAAATAGAAAAATTATCTTCTAGGAATACATTATTACCTTGACTATCCTGATTGAATCAATATCTAACACTTTAACGGACTTCTTGTAAGAATCGGCACAATTGGTAGAAGTTTCCTGCATCTTCCACCTTCCGGATTCTCATGGTTTGAGATGCAGCCTATTGATTTCAATGATTTGATGGTATTGGATGAAGAACATCTATGTTGTTGCTGTAACATCTTTTCAATTTCTTGACTACTATAGGAGTGATTAAATCCTTATATAAGAGATGATGTCTCTCAATTCCATGTTTCCCTAAATTGATGACAAACTTAGGAAATGTGCCTTTAGTAGTTATACTTCTGGTTACTTGACCAATCTTGGTGAGAGCTTCCATTATATTTTAATATGAATCTTTTCTTTCTTCTTGTAGGTGCGGTGCTCAAGTGAGTTGGCAAACCTTGAGGTTTGCTCTTGATTGTGTTTAGATACTTAAACCTCTCACTTTATCTGGGAAATTCACTACTTTGGGGTGTGTAGTTGAATTCTCACAAATTTTCAGCCGGATCTGATTTCTGTTCTCTTGCCTTCCTTATTTATGTGGGTTTCCTGAGTGCTGATGGTTGTTTCTAGGGACTTTCCTGATCTTTAGTTATAATTGGATGTAAGTGTAAAACTACTGAAGTTCAATATTATAATATAATATAGTTATATAGGAAAGGCTATATTCAGGAAAATATCTATAAAGTTGGCTCCCGGAGGCTTATATCTGGCCGCAATATCACGTTCATGGCATTGCTGAAGTCTTGCTTGGATACCATATCACAAGGAGGTCAGTTCCTACTAAATCAGAATAAACTCATGGCAGTTCAGGAATTTTATCCAGTTTCTCAAGTTATTCATGCATCCTGGAGGAGTATAAAGATTGCTGATGATGTGTTATAAGAGAGAACCATGGATCATAAATTTGAGAGACGTTTTCCAGCAAATCCTAAAGATTACAAGTTGTATGAAGAAGTCGGTGAAGGTGTCACTGCTACTGTATACAGGGCTCTTTGTGTTCCACTTAATGAGATAGTTGCTATTAAGGTCATAGACCTTGAAAAGTGCAATAATGATCTGGTATGTAGCCCTCTTACTGTCAGAAATAGTTGAATGTTTTGCTCCCTTATTATATAACTATCACTTTTTTACATCTGGTCCTTTGCCTTGTATTTCATCCGGAATATTATAGTTACCTGCACAATTTTGCCCTTTTGAAGTCATGGATATGCACTGTTGTAACATGATTGTAAGAAGTTATTTAGCTTTGTCACTGTAAAACATTTCTACAACCCGTTCAGTCTTTATAGTCTTTTTGGTTGACAAGTCTGTTCCTTTGTACTTGTTTTTGTATTTCTTGAGAACCTTGTTCATTGTGTTTTTCTCTGGTCCATAAATCCGTATCGACTTTCTAGCAAATAATTGAATAAGAAATGGTGATGTAATCTGAACGTATAAACCTTTTGTAGTGATTTGATACTTCAGAAGTTAGATACTGTGTTCTGCATGGACTTATAACCTTTGTAATTAATACTGAAGAACTAACCGCCAGCTTCATCATTCACCAAGTTTTTACTTTTCAGCTCTTAACTCATTTCTCTTTTAATAAAACCCGAGGGGAGACTTTTATCCCACCGATTCTCTCTCTAAAAAAGAAAAAAAAGTAATAACTTACGAATTTTCTGATGCAATCTCAATTTACCAAGTCCAAAACATTGGATCATAGTTGGACATCTTTTGAGGTAACCATGGTAAAATGGTGTCTAAACTTGAGTTAATCCACTAGTAGTTACTTCATGACATAAGTTGTGCTGGTTTCAAGGCAATCACTAATGCAGAGTCTGTTACAGGATTGTATGATTGGTGGGGGAGGGGATTCACTATGTATTTCAAAATCTCGAGAAGTTACACTAGAAAATTTCAAAGATCATAAAAGTTGGGGATCATATAATAGTTTAAGGGAGCCACTAGTACTAGAGGCAGACAATCATGGTTTGAAGTGTTAAAGAAGGATATGAATTTTGTTAGATTTACAGAGGACATGGCCCTTAACAGAGCAGAATGGAAGAAGACGATTCAAACAGCCGACCCCAAAAATTTGGAAAAAAGTCATTGATGTTGTTGACAAAAGTTAGGGTGGCCATAGCCCCCTCAGGCCCTAGTGTAGTTCCGTCCCTCGTCAGTGGAGGGTCAGGATGTAGTCAACAGTACTCACAATGAAATTGAACAAAACTTTAGTTTTAGATTATGTGTCTAGCATAGGTGAAATGTCTCTCTTAAGGATTTGATATAATTTAAAGAATTTGAAATCACAAAACACTAACAGTTTACATACATAAATCTATAAGGTAGATATAGGAAAGAATTTGAGAAGAAAAAAGAAACTAACACTAACAAGGATTTGCATTTGTCAAACCATAATGTTGCTTGTCAGGCTTAGTTAAATTTTTACCAGTGTCGTCCAAGGAGAGCTCCCTGATAGTTGCTAGCGAGCTTGTTGCAGATGTCTTTCCAAAACTGGTGAGAAGCTGTTCTCTGCCTGGTTGTCGCTGAGCTGAGCTGGATGAACAGAGAAGAGTGAGGTGAAGAGATGGAGAATGGGAATAGGGTTGGGTGATTTGCAAAAAATTGAAGGTGTGAGAAGAACCTAGGAACATAAAAAACCAACCCATTTCTTCCTTGTAAACATGGTAATAATTTGGGAACTTCACGAGTAATTCATGAATCGACTGGTTATTAGTTTCTTAGATTTTTGTTTACCGTCAGTTGTTACGGGTTTCAATGTTTTAGCTATTTGTAAATGTTTATTTGTATGCATTCCAACGTGATAGTTAGGGTATTATCTGTTGTTTTCCATAACAAGTAATTAGTAAGATGGAACTTTGCTGCATTCGCTTTTTGTAGGTACACGAAATATGAAACTATACTGTCTTACATATTTGGATACTTGAAGTTTCGAAATTTTTGTTAAACACTGAAAGGAGATGCTGCTGTATCATCTACTTGAAGCAATTTAGGATTTAGCCTAATGTTCATCGCTAATAGCCTGTACTGCCTTCCATATTGTTTTTCTCATTTGTTTCCTTTCACAGGATGGGATCAGACGTGAAGTGCAGACTATGAGTTTGATTAATCATCCAAACTTACTTCGTGCTCACTGCTCTTTTGTGGCTGACCACTGCCTTTGGGTTGTAATGCCATACATGGCTGGTGGATCTTGCCTTCACATAATGAAGTCTGCTTTCCCAGAAGGCTTTGAGGAGGCAGTTATTGCAACATTGCTACGTGAGGTTCTTAAAGCTCTTGTTTACCTCCATGGTCATGGACATATTCATAGAGATGTCAAGGTATCAGTTTATGCTTAAATATGATAACAATTGAATTTTTGGCTAGTCTTTCAATGACTAAAATGTTTTACCTCGATCCTTTTTTTGCCCCCCCATACTGCACCTTGCAGAGTTTATCGTGATGGTAAGATCTCTTTAGCTCAAGTAGCAGACCCTAATAACTGATTACTACTTCTGATACCTTAATGTGATGAGCTAATATGACATTTCTGTAGTTTGAATTCTTTTCTTTGTTCAATATGCATTGCACCCGTCTGAAGTCTCAATATTTTCATATACGATTGATTAAGTTTGCAGTGAAAATGTCCACGTTTTTAATATATGCTCAAAAGGAGAAATATCTTTAATTTGGAAATATTAGTTTACAAAGGCAAAGCTGCAAGGATTAGTATACTGCTAATGTTCTTCATGTAATCAGATCTTGAATCAACCATTTGAGCTCTGGAACTCTGAATAGCGTTCCTGTGTTTTCTTTGGGATGTACAATTGTCCACTTGTAGTTTTACCTAATAATGTAGACCCACCTTTCTTTTTTAACGGAAATTGGCTGCAGGAACCTAAAGTGAAGACCAAAGAGGTCAGCAGAGAGCTACTTCAACTAGCCTTGATTGTTTATGGCAGAAACTTCTCTTGCTCATAGTTGCCATGTCTAGAAATATTGTACTAGAGTAACTTTAAGTTCATGAACCTATTGTACTAGAATAACTTTTGAGCATATTAATGTGGTACTGCCTAAGATCTGGACACAATTAGTACGTACAGTACTTGTGAAGTCGAAGCCTTCGTTCTTAGATTTGTTGCAGTTGAGAGATAAACAAGCACAATGTGACCCTATGGCCATGCTCAGGCTCTAGCTTGGACAAGCCTAAAATCAAAGACAAATCTAAAATCAAAGCTGAAGCTCAGCTTGCAATAATATTCACAAGCTCGAGGTCTGGTTCGCGAGCCGCACGTTTAAACAAAAACATTAACGAGCTTGGATTCTAGCGGTATGTCCGGACTTAGTATTTTAGGCTACACTTTGACCCGTGCGGCGCACAAGCTTCCTACTCGAAGTCCCGTGCCAGCCTTTCCGAACCTGCTTAGCTAGATCGCTAAGGCGATATTGAGAACAAAGTGTAGCAAAAGAGAGATTGGAAGTATGAAAACTTTACTGTACTAGAAAGAGACTACAACTTTGGGTGGTGAGGAACAAATAATGCCTCCCACTTATTTATAGTGCCCATAGGGCTTACAAGAAACTTATGGAAACATAATATTTCAGAAGTTATTCTAGGAAACTCAAGAACCTAGATATATATAAGGAGGTTTCTAGAACATCTAGAAAGTTCATGAGTCTTCATAAAAGATCCGGAGTCTTTTAGAGGATTCCACCATCTTCTAGAATATTCATGAGTCATTCAGAGGATTCCACCATCTTCTAGAAAGTTCCGGAAGCTTCCATCATAACTCCACTCCGTGCAGAGTTACGCAAATCCGTCTCGGTGGGGCGCAAACTTTTGTGCGTGACATTCTCTCCCACCTGTTTCGTCGACGCTCTCGTCGACGGGTGTACCAAATCTTGGAACGACGTTGACTCTCGTAGGCATGGTCGCTGCACGTCGTCCTTTCTTTGTGCGTCTCGTGCGGCGCTTCCCAGACTTGCCCATCTTCTCCTCAAGATCGGAAGCAAACTGGTTCGTCGCACAAACTCTGGCCTCGGTCTGTGCCCTCCTCAGCACAGGAGGAATCTCGTGTGGGCTATCGAGTCGTCGATCCCCATCGTTTCGTGGCTGCATATAGTTCCCCACACCTCCTCGTATGCGAGTTCCATTGTAACTCTGTCGACCCGAATGTCCCCTACGAACTTTGAGCAACTCCTTGCGCGAGTTACTCTGCCTCGTCGCTTCTGCCTGCGCGCAGCTTGCGACGCGCTTTTCTACACTCGTTCCCAGTTCGGTAGCACGGTCCACCTCCCTCTGCGGAAGTGGCTCATCGGGAGGCCCCTTTCCAATACCCCTGGTCTCGCACGAAAGGCCTTCGTCCTCGAAGCCTTCCTACTCGAAGGACCACCGTTTGCAACGACTTTCTCTAGAATGGCAACTTTGGTTTTGAGTTCTCCGCAACTCTCGACCACGGTCTGTAGCTCCTCGTAGACTTGGACCTTCCTACGCAAGTCCTCAATCTCCGCACGATGCCCCTTGAGCTCCTCCTCAAGTGTGGATCAGATCTCTTGGAATTGCTCTCGAAAGATTGCCTCGGACGAAGCAACGTCGCTCTCCAGCCCATTGAAGTACTCTTCTAGTCTCGTGTTGCTTTGCTTCACGGAGCCCATGTGCATCTCTATGTCCCTCGAACCCGTCTCCAAGACTCCAATACGCTCGGCAAGGCTACGCTCTACCGTAGTCTTCGTACTCTTGCCCCTCTTGTTGGTCTTGGCGTGCCCCTCCTTAGGCGACGTGGGTCCCTCCTGGACGTTCTTGGATGTCGACATGGCACCAATTGACCTTCGCTCTGATACCACTTGTCACGGACTTAGTATTTTAGGCTATATTTCGACCCGTGCGGTGCACAAGTTTCCTGTTCGAAGTCCTGTGCCAGCCTTCCCGAACCCACTTAGCTAGATCACTAAGGCGATATTGAGAACAAAGTAGAGCAAAAGAGAGATTGGAAGTATGAAAACTTTACTATACTAGAAAGAGATTACAACTTTGGATGGTGAGGAACAAATGAGGCCTCCTACTTATTTATAGTGTCCATAGGGCTTACAAGAAACTTCTGGAAATAGAACATTCCAGGAATTATTCTAGGAAATTCTAGAACCTAAATATATATGAGGAGGCTTCTAGAACATCTAGAAAGTTCACGAGTCTTCATGAAAGATCCCGAGTCTTCCAGAGGAGTCCACTATCTTCTAGAATATTCATGAGTCTTCCAGAGGATTCCACCATCTTCTAGAAAGTTCGAGAAGCTTCCAACATAATCCTGCTTTGTGTAGAGATACGCAAATCCGTTTCGGTTGGGTGCAAACTTTTGTGCGTGACATGAAGCTTAAATCCAATTTGAGTTTGTTTATGAGCTCATGAGGCTCATTCAGTATAGCAACGTGGTAACTGAGTTACATGACAATAGGCCTGACAGTAGAAATAAATTTTAAGCAAAGTCCATTCAATGTCTGCAAGTATTTTCTAGAGGAGTACATTAAATCAGTACGACAAATTATTGAAGTCTTTGTAGGAGTGGATACACAATATATTTACCAAATATTCAATAGTAATATAATATATGCTTGCGAGCTAACGAGTCAAATATCTCCAAGAGCTTGTTTTAAAGTGAACTTTGGTTCAAGCTTGAGCTTTATCACGTCCTGATTCCGCATAATCGTTCGTCCTCGCTTTAATCTATGTGGAACCAATCGTCCTCGCTTGGCGTGATGCCGTGCAAGCCTAAGTTGTGCTTGCACAACACAAACTAGACTAAACAAAACAACAACACAAGCAGAACAAATGCAGAAAACCAAATAATTGACACATAGAGAAAATACTTCTTTTATTGATAACTTGATAGGAATACAAGTACATTGCTTGTGACTCAAAATGCCATAACTTGGCTTACATCTTTATTTTATAACTCTTTTGCAAAATAGCCACAATGTCCATACATCATATCCCTTTATTTCATAAAAGACACCTTCAAAAGAAACTTGCTGACTAGACTGAAATTGAAATAGCTTCTAGGTGGTTGACAAAACTCCAATAGATCGGACAAGCCTTCAGCGTCTCTCGAATCTCCCTATGTCTTGTTTACCTGAAATGATGCCCACAACGTGGGTCAGTACATAACACGTACTGATGAGTGGCCGCAGCCGAACTCACATAAATCTGCACTAAATCAACATGTGAAGCTGTTATTTATTATTAGTGATCTTTCTACTTGTTTAGGTTCCTTTTAAGCAATTCACAAGAAGACATATAAACAGGAAAACCATCACTAATATAAATCTTACCCACGATCGGTAATCCATCCCTGTATAAAACAAGGATTAGCGCAATTTGCATATATGACTATACTTACGTTTCGTCTCTGCATACAGTATTAGGTTTGCAACAAACTCTAATTATATGCATGAACCTAACTACATGGTGGTTCATGGGTTCTTCCCCATGATTAGCAGCTGTGACTCAATGTTCAGCTCTTCACTAATAGACAATGAACACCCCCCGATCGCGAGGTCTCTTTACCTTAGAGTGTTCCTCTAATCCCTCCTAAGCCGAGTAGTTCCATTGCCGCCCCAGAATCGATCGTGGAGATTGCCCTTGTGCACAAGTTGTCCAAGACCGATGCGTGAATGCAACTCTATCAGATAAATCTCTATTATAAACAACTATGCAATATTTCAGCATTTTATTTATTCTTATTACTATTCTCTATACGGCAAGCCGTATCATTTCTATCATATAACTCTTGTAACATTAACATAAATATCTTGATAGCATAGTAAAAGAACATGTAACCATTCATATTGAAATGAGTGAAGCAACGGTTCTATGATCTAGCATATGATTCATTTATTTTATCTTTATCTTATCGATTGTTATTACGGTATAATTGATCGGAGGGACGCAACAAAAGAGTGGATTAGAGATTCATTTATTAAGGCGTGGAGATAAATGCTAGTCCGGTCAAAGCAACTCACTAAAATTGAATCTTATTTGAGAGGAGGAACTTAACGCACCGATCACATCTCGTCTACGCATTCTACATTGGCACCAATATTTGATTAGCATACTTCGATATCTTTCTCTCACAATTCGGAATGAATGCGAAATACGATGAAAGCGAACAATGAAAACCAATAATCGAAAACCAACACGAAATGCATTCATCAAAATCAAGCATCAAAAAACATTCAAAGAAAACTCTTGGATTCATTTCAATAGAAGCTGATCCATCAGTTGGAAAGATTTGTTGTATTTTATTCGTGATTAATCGATACCGGCAAATGTTTCTCCCAATACTCAGTCAAGGTTGAGTCAATAAGTCGTGGGTATTACATAGTGAACCGCGAGGAGTGGGACACTACATAATAACCCACTAAGAAAAAAATTTTGTCCTCAAAACTTAAACGATAAGCTCACCTCTGTCGAGATACTGTTCATGTCCGATCGTCATCATATTAAAAATCGAGGTCTTCGCAGCTGCTCATTGTGCGGATTATCTCGTATCGGTGGTGGATCCTGATTCCGCCGACGCTCCGCATTATCATTTCGATTATGCGACACGTCTCTTCTTCGGACAATCCTTAAACTAATGGCCCTTTTGACCACAATTGTAACACTTTGTTAAGCGAACAACAATTCTCTCTGGTATGGCCTAGTCGGCTGCAGAAGCTGCACTCAACTCCATTGTGGGGTTCTTCGTCGGTCTTTTTCTCTCCATTGTGGTATCTTTTTCTAGATTGATTGCGAGTAGCTTGACTTGTCACCGGAGCACTTCGTTGGCTAAACTCGTCTATCTGTACCTCGCCTCAAAGGCCTTGGTATAAGATTCATATCCATGTTTAGAACGTCTCGACGTATGTCGTCATTCAGACCCTTTACAAACCGGTTCATGCGAGCCTTCTCATTATGGATCATCGAGCTAGCAAATTTGACGAGTTTATAAAATTCTGACTCAATAGTCCTCCACGAACATGCTCCCTTGCTTTAATGCCATGAATTCATCTTCCTTTTTCTGACTGACTGCTCCAGAAAGGCATGCTTAAACATTGTCCGAGTAATATTTTCATCTCTAGCGTTGGCACATAGTTCTGATTTCTTAGCTTTCCACCTGTCATCTGCTCGCAATCGGTGCTGTAGGCGGCACATGCCACCTTCTTGCCGCTAGAAACTCCAATGAATGAGAACATACGCACCATCTTCTTGATCAAGTCCATCACCTTATCTGGTGACGTCATGCCCTCGAATTCTGGAGGTTTTGCACTCAGGAAATCTGATGGCTCAAATAATGATTTCTTGTTAGCCTGCTGGGGTTCGTCGGCATCCATTGGCCCAATATCAGGGGTTCCTATCGGGGCGATCGCTGCGGTGGTGTCGTGATTGGCCGCAAGCGATAATACTATTCGAGACAACATGTAGCTGTATTTGTTGGGCCATACTTCGAGCCTCAGCTTGTTGCTGATGAGCCTCCATCTGCTTCCTATTGTTCTCCATGAGAGCTATTATCCTCTCGATCGGGTTCGGTTGAACCCGATGCTAGGGAAGCATCCGCATTACTTCCCCTTGCAATTACTCTACAAAAGAGTAACTTCTATTAGTCTCATAAAGTATTATGAACTTACTCTATGGGATATTGGTTTTCATAACTGATTAGGACCATTGAAAAGCAATAAAATACTTATATAATTTTCGAAATCGATGTTTGAAAGAGGCCTATGACGTGCTCTAATACCACTATGTTACGTCCCAATTCTGCAGAATTGTTCGTCCTCGCTTTGATCTTTGTGGAACCGATCGTCCTCGCTTGACGTGATGTCGTGCAAGCCTAAGTTGCGGTTGCACAAGGCCAGATCTTGCACAACACAAACTACACAAAACAAAACAACAACACAAGCAGAACAAATGCAGAAAACCAAATAATTGACACAAAGATTTGAAATAGAAAATACTTCTTTTTTTGATAACTTGATAGGAATACAAGTACATTGCTTGTGACTCAAAATGCCATAGCTTGACTTACATCTTTCCTTTAGAACTCTCTTGCAAGCCACAATGCCCATACATAATATTTCTTTATTTCATAAAGATAAAGACATCTTCAAAAGAAACTTGCTGACTAGACTGAAAATGAAATAGCTTCGAGGTGGTTGGCAAAACTCCACTGGATTGGACAAGGCTTCAGCGCCTCTCGAATCCCCTATCTCTTGCTTACCTGAAATGGTGCTCACAACGTGGATCAGTACATAATACGTGCTAGTGAGTGGCCGTGGCCGAACTCACATAAATTTGCACTAAATCAACATGTGAAGCTAACATTTATTACTAGTGATCTTTCTACTTGTTTAGGTTCTTTTTAAGCAATTATAAGAAGACATGTAAACAATAAAACCATCACTACTAATATAAATCTTACCTACAATCGACGATTTATCCCTGCACAAGACAAGGATTAGCACAATTTGCATATATGACTATACTTACGTTCCGTCTCTGCATACAGTATTAGGTTTGCAACAAACTCTGATTATATGCATGAACCTAACTACATGGTGGTTTATGGGTTCTTTCCCGTGATTAGCAGCTGTGACTCGATGTTCAGATCTCCACTAATAGACAATGAACATCCCCCCGATCGCGAGGTCTCTTTACCTTAGAGTGTTCCTCTAATTCCCCCTAGGCCGAGCACTTCCATTACCCCAGAACCGGTCGTGGAGATTGTTCTTGTGCACAAGTTGTCCGAGACCGATGCGTGAATGCAACTCTATCAGATAAATCTCTATTATAAACAACTATGCAACATTTCAGCATTTTATTTATTCTCATTACTATTCTCTATACGACAAGCCGTATCATCTCTATCATATCTCTGTAACATTATCAGAAATATCTTGACAGCATAGTAAAAGAACATGTAACCATTCATATTGAAACGAGTAAAGCAACAGTTCTATGATCTAGCATCTGATTCATTTTTTTATCTTATTAATTGTTATCATTGATCGGAGGGACGCAACAAAAGAGCGGACTAGAGATTCATATATTAAGGTGTGAGATAAATGGTAGCCCAGTCAAAGCAACTCAGAAAAGTTGAATCTTATTTGAGAGGAGGAACTTCACTCACCGATCACGTCTCGCCTACGCGTCCTACATTGGCACCAACATTTGATTAGAATATTTCGATCTCTTTCTTTCAAGATTCGGAATGAATGCGAAATACGATGGAAGCGAACAATGAAAACTAATCATCGAAAACCAATACGAAAACACATTCATCAAAATCAAACCAACGGTAACTCTTGGACTCATTTCAATAGAAGCCGATCCATCAGTTGGAAAGGTTAATTGTATTTCGTCTGTGATTAATCGATACCGGCAAATGTTTCCTCCAATACTCAGTCAGGGCTGAGTCAACAAGCCGCGGATATTTCATAGTGAACCACGAGGAGCAGGGCACTACCAGCTCAGCTCGTGAGCTCTTTAGCAAGTCGAGCCTGAGTCGCTGTCAAATTGCCTGGCTCATTAACCCCCCTAGTTGCATATACTTGTTAAGTTGTAAATAACCCTCCTTTTCAAGATCTTTCGTGAATAAATGTTAAGCTGTAAGCTTCTTTTTTTAGATTAATTGTTGAACAATTCAATCTGTATTTGTCTTGTTAGCTAGTTTCGTTATTGTAAGAAACTTATTTTGTAATTATAATGGTATCATTATGGTCCTAGAAAGCACGGACACTCCAAGAATATGGGCCGTGTCGTGTCGGATGCGGTCGTGTCGGATTTGTATCAGACACGTACAGTATGGGACACACCACAAACACTCTAAAATACAATAGGACACCAAAATCGGTGACATGTCCTTACTGTGTCGTATCCGTGTCCGTGCAACATATTTATGGTCACTCATTTTGAATTGTATCTTATTTTTTGTGGTTGCTAAATCATGAATACGGTAATAAAAAATATTGTCATGTGAATCGGGGGTGAGAGTGGACTTTATATAAGAGGTGCATGTCAGAATGTCGGTTTTAACACTTTTTTTTGCTAAAGTGAACTTAACAAGCCATTATATTTGTCCATTTGTAGCATGAAATAGTGAAATACACTATGATCACATATATAAATCAATTTACTTTTTTTATCATGCTTGTTGCTATTGAATTCTGTGCAGGATAAGACCTATCCTGTATATATTTTTTCTTTAACGGGATTTTTATTGAACCGCAGTTTCTGATTACTAATAGCACCTATACTGTTTACCGTTTTTCTGGTTTTCCACTAATAGCACCTTTACATCATTAATGAGGTATTCTTGTTTTATACTGTTCTTATTCTTCATGTTATCTAATTCTTTCTCAGGCTGGGAATATCTTAATTGATGCAAATGGAGCTGTTAAGCTTGCAGACTTTGGAGTCTCAGCTTGCTTGTTCGATACTGGGGATCGACAACGGTCGAGAAGTACATTCGTGGGGACTCCATGCTGGTGCTTTTTCCAAATTTAGCATTTCAGTATCTTACTCTTTTTCGAGCCTTGGATGTCTGCCTGTATCATTTTTCTTTACTTCCTGCATTAGATAGGTTGACCATGTTTTGTTTTTGACAACACATTTGTGCCAATAATGTTGTGTGTTTCTCAGGATGGCTCCTGAAGTTATGCAGCAATTACATGGATATGATTTTAAGTGAGTGTGACTTAAATCTGTGTAACTGGTTTGAGAACTGTTTTCTTTCTTTCTTTTTTTTGCGACAGCTTTCTACTTTTAATTTGCTTTATTGCTAACAGGGCAGATATCTGGTCCTTTGGCATTACAGCACTGGAACTTGCCCACGGGCATGCACCGTTTTCTAAATATCCTCCTATGAAGGTGTTACTCTTTGAATTTTCATTACAGGAAACTATTCATGTTGATAGTCTTATTTAGGCTTGGTAGAAGTTTGATTGAAGGCTACATATGATTACTTTAGGTGTTGCTTATGACTTTGCAAAATGCACCGCCTGGTCTTGACTACGAAAGGGACAAGAGATTCTCAAAGGTTCTTTTTTGTTCTTTAACGTTTTAAGGCAGGACAATCAGTTACTGAAAGATTGAAACTGTTGTCTCTGTAGTCTTTCAAAGAGTTGGTATCTGCTTGCTTGGTGAAGGATCCCAAGAAACGCCCCACATCAGAAAAGCTTTTGAAACACTCTTTCTTCAAACATGCTCGTTCAAATGACTACTTAGTACGGACAATTCTGTATGATCTTTCACCCCTTGGTGATCGTTTTAGGACACTGAAGGTGGCTATCAAATCTTTACTCTGTGATACAATTTTTTTATTATGCATATTCTGACTCTTCTTATTTCTAGGCTAAAGAAGCCACTCTGCTGCAGGACAATCATTTAAAAGGAGATGAGCAATTATCCCAGGTGAAGTGTATAATATGATCCTTAATCTAGATATAGAGTTAAAGCTTTACACGAACTTTAGTCCAAGTGTATCAAAATGAGATTATATATTGTATATTGCTTAGTCTGAATATAGATTTAAGGCTTTGCAGAAGCTATCACTCTCCTTTATATTGAAGTTCATGTTATAGACTCCTTCATAGCTAAATAATCATTTTGTTATGTCACATTATCGAAACGAGTTGCTAATGACCTCATGATAGTTGATAGCTGAAGTGAAGCATGCATGCCTTCAATCTTTTTCTTTTATTTGGAAGAAACATCTTCATAACTCTCTCAAAATATATATATATATATATATATATATATATATATATATATATATATTTTTTTTTTTTTTTTTTTTTTTTTTTTTTTTTTTATAGAATTTCATCTATTTTTCGTCATTGCATCAATATATATATATATATATATATATATATATATATATATATGAGGAAATGGATCCTACTATGTCATAGTAGTAAATGTTCTACTATGACACCTGTCTGGCATATTCCTATTGGTTTATATACTCATTCATTCATATTAAGCACTTTTGTTATTGTAGAGTTGAATAATGGATTAATTTTATTGATATTGAGAGACATATATATAGGAGAGGCTAGCCCCTTCTCCTATTATTCTAAGCAATGTGGGACTAAAGTCCACTAACTAATAGTTCTAATATAACACTTAACACCCTCCCTTAAGCTGGAGCATAGATATCAATCATGTCCAGCTTGTTACATAGATATTGAACCCGAGGACCCAAAAGACGCTTTGTGAAGATATCAGCTATCTGGTCACCGGTCCTTACATGTTGAAAATTTATCACTCCCTTTGTATACTCATCATGAACAAAGTGGATATCAATTTCAATATGCTTCGTTCTTTTATGAAATACGGGGTTGGTGGCAATATGGATAGCAGATTGGTTGTCACACCATAGATTTGTCGCTTGAGATACTGCGTCTTCTTCCAGTTCTTGTAAAAGATGTTTCATATATAATACCTCTGATGTGCCATGAGCAATGGCTCGATATTTTGCTTCTGAGCTTGCGCGTGCTATCACACTTTGTTTCTTGCTCTTCCATGACACTAGATTTTTGCCAATAAATAATGAGTAGCCAGATGTAGATCGTCTATCTGTCGGGCTTGCTCCCCAATCAGCATCAGTAAAACACTGAAGGGAGGATTTATGAAATGCCCAAAAACTAAAAAAGTTTTATGTAAAACCCACCGCTAAAAAAACTTTCATCGCGTGCCCAGAATTAGAGAAACTTATCCAAAGCGGGTTCCAAATGACCATTTTGCCCTTCCTTTTAATTTATTGAAAACACCCACGAAACTGCTCTTAAAAAAAATGTTTCGATACTTCATCTTCTTCCATACGCTGCTCACTTTCGAATCTAGGTTTTCTCCTCAAAAATTTTCAAAAACTCGTCGAAAAATTTCGGAAAGACCGGGACAAACGGCAAAAGTGCTAAAACGGAGGTCCAAACATCATTTTTTTGCGATTCTAAAATTTCGGAAGGCCGTCTAACGGTGAAGCAGTTACTTTCAGTCTCCTCGACGATACGCTCATTTTGCGACAAACGGGACCTCGTTTCGACCTCCCAGTCAAAAGTTATGGCTCTCCAAAGTTTCAGCTGACCATAAAATGCAGGAGAATGGTCATTCTCCGTGTTAGAACACGAAAAATGTTAATTTCGCATGAGGGTGGTCATTCTCCGTGTTAGTAACACGGAGAATGTCATTCTCCGTCTTAATTTACACGGAGAATGACCATTCTCCGTGCTAAATTACACGGAGAATGACTATTCTCCGTCTTAATTTACACGGAGAATGACCATTCTCCGTGCTAAATTACACGGAGAATGACCATTCTCCGTGTTAGAAACACGGAGAATGCCATTCTCCGTGTTAAATAAAACGGAGAATGTTATTCTCCGTGTTAAATAAAACGGAGAATAGCATTCTCCGTGTAATTTAGCACGGAGAATGGTTATTTCAGTGTTAAAACGCAGGAGAATGGCATTCTCCGTTTTTTATAAAACGGAGAATGACGTTCTCCGTGTTAAATAAAACGGAGAATGGTCATTCTCCGTGTTAAATAAAACGGAGAATGGTCATTCTCCGTGTAATTTAGCACGGAGAATGGTCATTTCAGTGTTAAAACGCAGGAGAATGGCCATTCTCCGTGTTAGAAACACGGAGAATGTCATTCTCCGTTTTAAATAAAACGGAGAATGTTATTCTCCGTGTTAATTTACACGGAGAATTGTCATTCTCCGTGTTAAATAAAACGGAGAATGGTCATTCTCCGTGTAATTTAGCACGGAGAATGGTCATTTCAGTGTTAAAACGCAGGAGAATGGTCATTCTCCGTGTTAGAAACACGGAGAATGTCATTCTCCGTTTTAAATAAAACGGAGAATGGCTAACACGGAGAATGGTCATTTCCAGTGTTAAAACGTAGGAGAATGGCCAGTAATTTAGTTTTTTCAGGAATAAAGAGTTTCGTTCTTCTTTCAAAGCGATGATAATTCTTATGGAAAAGAAGAAATATCTTCTCTCCACAATTGACGTCGATGAAGATGATGATGATGGTGATGATGATGACGAGCGATGATCTGAGTTCGACCGAAGAAAAGCACACCGAACTACGAACGATCTTTGCGATCTCTGCTGAAGATGAGAGCAATGGAATTCAGATTTTCCGTGAAGAAGAAGAAGAAAATCGCAATCCAGATCTGAGTTTTTTGAATTCAAATACATATAGATGACCAATTCGCGCGGAGGGGTAGTTTCGGTATTATAAAAATAGCAGTTTCCCAGCGGGTGGCATCTAAAAGGGAATCTTGGTATATTTAACGTGAAAATACTTAATTCTGGACATTTCATAAAACTCATCCAGCGGGTGGGCATTTCATAAAAGCCCATCCCGAAATTGGGTTTCTCAGCAATTTCCAGAACACTGAATATGAGTGTGTCCATGATTCTCCATCCGAATTCCTTTTTCTGGATTCTTGACTAGGTAACACAGAATTCTGAAAACTGCTTGCCAGTGTGGAACTCTTGAATAAGCCATAAATCTACTTGCAACACTCATTGCGAAAACAATGTTCGGACGAGTCACGACCACCAAGTAGTTGAGTTTTCCAACTACTCGACGATACTGATCTGGATTGGTCATCAGGACCCCTTCGTTTGAAAGTAACTTTGCCCCTAGATCCATAGGTGAGGTTGCCCCCTTGGCTTGCATCATGCCTGCATCATTTAGTATGTCCAGCACATACTTTATCTGGGACATTACAATGTTCTGCTTACTTCGTGTGACCTCAACGCCCAAGAACCCAAGAAATAGTTCAAGAATACCATATTCTTAGTTTGAAATTGTTCTCCCAGAAACTTCTTGAGGCCTGCAATATCCTGGCTGTCGTCAGTGTTATAAATGGTGGCCGCCTAAGGCGCCTAGGCGGCGCTTAGGCGGTCTCTCTCCGTACCACTTTTCGGTAAGCGGTGGAGTAGGCAGCCAATGGAGGTTTGCGGCATAGGCGGAGGTGAGACGACGTAGGCGGGCGCCTAGGCGGAACAATACATAACAAGATATTTTGGCCAAAAAGGTTTTGTAAGCATTATGGGCCTATGGTTCACTTTTACAAAACTAAAACTTTATAAATCTTCGTTCTACAACTTAGTTATACATGGAACACCCTTAAAATATGCATATTATGCAAAAAAAAAACAGTAGTAAAATAGTAAAAAAATTCAAAATGTATCGACCGTCTAGGCGGTGCCTAGGCGGCCTAGGCGGTAGGCGGACTCTCTCCGCCGCGCACCCGCCTACCGCCGTTTAGAACCTTGGCTGTCGTCTCCCATTATTACAATATCATCAACATAGACACCAAGTAGTATTCTTCCAGCAGATGTGTGTCGATAGAAGATCGAATGGTCCTTCTTTGATTGACACATGCTAAACTGAGTAACAACATGTGTAAATCGACCAAACAACGCACGAGGTGATTGTTTTAGACCATAGAGGACATTTCGCAAATGACACGCTTTATCCTCCCTTGCAACGAACTCGGGAGGTTGCAATACATATACCTCTTCATCAAGGTCCCCATGGAGGAAAGTATTCTTGATATCCAGCTGAAGCAGCGGCCAGTCATAGCGAACAACCAAGGCCATTAAGACACGGACAGCTGTCATTTTGGCAATAGGAGAGAAGGTCTCGAAGTAATCCTCATCACATGTCTGAGAATATCCTTTGGCTACTAGGCGAGCCTTTAGTCGATCAAGAGTGTCATCCGGTTTCACCTTAATCACGAACATCCATTTGCAATCTACTGCCTGTTTACCAGTAGGTAAGTCCATTAAGTCCCATGTATGATTCTTCCGGAGAGCTTTCTCCTCGTTCATAGTAGCACGCCAACCGGGATGTTTGAGATCCTCCTCAACGTTTTTGGGAATCTGAATCCTATCAATAGTAGCCACCAGAGACTGAGTGTGACTTGTAAGTCCTTTGTAGCTGTCAACATACAAGGGATGATCACGACATGCATGACGAGAACGAACTGCCGGTGGAGAAGGGGGGACTGCTGGTGGAATAGGCGGTGGCGAATCAGTAGAGCCAGAGGAAGATGATATTGTAGGCACCAGTGGCGATGTTTGTGCTGGTGACGTCGGTGCTGACTGAATCGGTGTGTGTGGACCATTAGACCGGTTGACTTGCTCGGTAAGGGAGGACACCCGTAAGGGGGGCTATTGTGATTGATCAGAAAATATAAAAAAAATATTTTCTGGATAAACTTGGGGAACCGGACCCATTTATTGTGGGAGTGGAGAAAATTCGGTTTCGACAAAGGTAACATCCCGAGTGAAAAAATATCTTTTCAAAACAGGGAAAAAAACATCGATACCCTTTCTGATCTATAGGATACCCAAGAAAAATACATTGTATTGCCTTCGGATCTAATTTTGAAAGAGTCGGTCGGGTATCCCGAACATAGCATAAACAACCAAAGATTCTGAGAGACAGAGAAAATGTGCTGGACATACTAAATGATGCATGCATGATGCAAGCCAAGGGGCAACCTCACCTATGGATCCAGGGGCAAAGTTACTTAAAACCCTTTATTGATTCAACCGGATAAGATCCCCATACATCGGAATGCACCAACTCGAAAGGAGCAAATGCAATTTTATTTTGACTCACCGGATACGGAATCCGGTGATGCTTAGCCAAACTACACGACTTGCAATGAAAGGAAGCATGGATATCTAAAGAAGGGTACATTTTCTGGAGAACTTGGGTTGGTGGATGACCTAACTGACAATATAACTCGAAAGGATCGAGTTTCACGTCGGTACAGACAACAGAAGAATGTGCGTCAAACAGATACAAGTCTCCAGCCACATGTCCCTTACCGATAGTCTTTTCAGTTTTCAGGTCCTGAAAAATACAACCATCAGAAAAAAAAAATGTTACCGAGCAATGCAGTTCACGAGTAATTTGACTAATTGAGATTAAACTGAACAGGTTTTCAGGTGTAAGTAATATAGAATTGAGTGACAGTCCGAAAGAAATACTGGCGTTTCCACGTCCTCAGACTGTCAGGGAACCTCCATTGGCAACAATAATGCCAGAAACACGACGGACATGGACATAATTATGTATCATACCTGCGTCACCAGTCATGTGAGCAGACGCATCAGAGTCAATTATCCACTGCTTGAATTTTACTATGCATGTCTCTGAGTATCCGGCTGTGGATCCAGACGTGGAAGCTTCACGACGACGTTGAGTCTAGAAATCAAGGAACTCTGTATATGAATTTGACGTCATCTGAACAGATCGGACACCATCATCATGAGCATCAGTTGTGATATTAGCAGCAGGTGATTTGGTGCATTGCCAGTAGAAATGGCCAACCTGACCACAATTAAAGCATGTGTGCGGTCTTCCTCCATCACGACCGCCATTTCCACGTCCCCCATCACGACCAGCATTGCGGCCACCATGTTGGCCACCACGAAATCCCGTACGAGCAGTACCAAGAGAAGATCGATCGGCAGGAGTATCACCCGGAGTGGTCTTAACGACTTTTGCGGTCCGAAGAACACGATAGTGTGCTTCCAACAGGGACGGCACGTCAGATCCAACAATTATCTGAGAGCGAGCAGAATTCGTATCAGGACGGAAAGAGGCAAGATAAGCCATGACATGTAGTTGCTCCCGTTGAGCCCTTGCTTCATTAATATCCATCGTAAGAGGTAAGACGCGATCGATTTCATCAGTCATAGCTTTAAAGGCCCGAAAATGGTCCTTATGAGATTTGTCCCCCTGATTGGCTCGGTATACACCAACGACCGAGTCGTAGATACGAGACAAATCGCGTTTTCCATCAAACGCTGCCGCCAGGACCTCCCATAATTCCTTTACGGAGTCTGTATTTTGAACCACGTCTTTCACCGATGGTTCCATTGAATTCATCAACTGTGTAAACTGTTGGAGTCCAGTCTGGATTTGGTAATAGCATATTTATGGAGTCCAAATTTGATTAAATATTTGATTTAATTTGATTTGGATGTCCATAATTAGTGCTGGACTATTTTAGATATAATATGATTCTTATTTGAGTGTTTCCTATTTAAGAGATCCTATTGTAATCTAAAATATGATGTTGATGGGCTATTTTAGGTGTAGTAGGATTCTTATTTGAGGGCTTCCTATTTAAGAAATTCTATTATGACCTAAAATAGGTTTTTCTCATCTTATATATATATGGGGTGAGGGTGGAGGCACAAAGCACAACACAAAAATGGAGATTCGACGTGCTCGTCCACAGGAAATCTAAGAGAAAGTTCCGCACTTTGCTCTTAGGACTTCACCATCCAAGACAGAAGGAAGAAGAGATCTAATCGAGGGGTCGTCAACTTCGGTTAGGGAGATTGCTACGGGTTGGTGAGCGATTTCAATTGTAATCTTTCTTTTCTTCTTGAGTGTGGTGAGGGGGTTGAACCTATTAGGGCAAAGGGTTCAACATTAGTTTTTGTCAATCTTGTAACTTCATCTGGGTTATAGAGATTGGGATTTGTCCAGGTGACGTAGTCACCGTCATATACTTGTTTTTATCTGTGCTTGGTGTCCGTTAGACGGGGGTTGGTTGTTTCAGGTGGGTTGGCCTAAGTTTCCGCTGCGGTAACGTCTTAGACACGGTATCGGAGCGCAGGAGTGCGTATCCGATTTCCAACATCTGGTATCAGAGCTTTGGAGGTTCTGGCAACCATGTCTACGGAGCAGATGAACACTCGTATGATCACCCTCACAGATGAAAACTGGACGATTTGAAAGCCAAGGATGGAGGATCTACTCTGGTGCAAGGACTTGCATGGTCCGTTGGAGGGCGACAACGCAAAGCCAATGGTTGAGAGTTCGAGGTTCCAAGCAAACAACAAAAATGTTTACCCTTGAAGAATTCCAACATTTTTTTAATTTTAATTTTAATTAATTTATTATTTATTATTTTTGGGAAAACTAGGTTAGGGTTTGGAGTGGTTGGGCGACGGCAGATGGAAAGGGGAAAGGATTAGAATTTTGTACTCGACCCATGGAGGAGGGGGGGGGGGGGGCGTCGGGGGGGGGGGGGGGGGGGTGGACGATTGGCAGGAAGGGGGGTGGGGCTGACATGGGTGGGATGGGGGGGCCAGTGGGGCGGCAGTAGCAATAGAGGCGGTAGCAGTAGCAGCAAGGAGGGGGGGGGGGGCAGTAGGTGCGGCAACAATAGTAGTAGTAGTAGAGGCGGCGACGATAGCAGCAAGGGAAGGGGGGGGGGGATTGGGGGTGGCGGCAAGGAGAGGGGGGGGGGGTGGCTATGGCGGTAGGTTAGGGTTAGGTTTTTTTTTTTCCCTTTGTGGAGAGGGAGAGGGGTGGATGGGTTATGGCTCTAGTACCATGTAGAGTTGAATAATGGATTAAATTTATTGATATTGAGAGACACATATATATAGGAGAGGCTAGCCCCTTCTCCTATTATTCTAAGCAATGTGGGACTAAAGCCCACTAACTAATAGTTCTAATATAATACTTAACAGTTATTTTAACAATTATTATAAAGAACTACATTTTGACTTTTCATTATTACTCCTTTCAAATTAATTTCTCTTCCTCGTCTTCCATCTCTTGGTTTCCCTTTCCGTACTCCAAAGCAACTTCGATTCCCGTGTCCATCAATGGGTCCAGATCTCCATCGCCCTCCATGGCTACCTCAGTCCGCAGCCTTTAAAGGCCCCGCCCACCGATATCTTTCAAAGCCCATCAGTGCCTGACCGTCACTTCCCCTAATTTCTTTGATCACCATGGGTCGAACTCCTCTTAATCTTTGTGTGTTTCAAAATTGTTATATGATTGTTGCATCCATGTGTGCTTTTTGTATGCTGCTTGTTAATGGAATTCCACATTCAGCATTCACTGAAACCATTTAATTGTTAGGTTTACAACCTTGAATGGTTCTACATTACCATTCATCAGTGGTGAGTAACTTGGCGTCCAATTGTCAGATTTCATTAACACCGAACATTTTGACATTTTGCAAACATTGTCTAGTTATGCGAAAGTATCTTATGGTGGCAAAAAGCACGGCCTTATCAGAATGCAGAAAATATTTCCTCCAAAAGAAACGTTCATCATTTCTTATGGTTTAGGCCATACTAGTTCATCTATATAAGCTACCCTGAAGAGACTATAAAGATGGTCCAAAGAAGTCCTGTGAAGATGTGTAACTTCAGAGGAACACAATGCATTTGTCACACTAACTGGAGAGACTATGTGCACTCCACACTTTACTGATTGAGACTATGGTTTTTATAATTACACAACCATCCAGTGTCATCAAACAGTCATATGCAGTACTGAAAATACATGTGAATGACATTGCTGCACAAAATGCAACACCTTGCTGTTGTAATTGCCTATGCACCATGGTCTTGAACTGGCTGACAGCCACCCTGATGCCCAAATGGCAGTCCAGAATCTTTTTTGAAGGTTCCCATCTGGACTATCCTGAGTTCCCGTCTTCCCGAGTGTGGATCGCACAAACCTTCTTCTGTCCAACATATCCTTGATCGATGAATGTCCCGATCCTGGCAGTTGCAGAAACTGCTCAGGACTTCCTCCTTGACATTGTCACTTAGGTCCCAGAAGATGACATGGTGGCTGGGGTCTACTCCTTGTTTTTGTCAATGATTACATGCTTAACAAGAGGCAATTTGAATGGAACTTATAGAACCTTGGACGTGGACTAATTGACTGAAAGAACACAGATAATCACAGTTACTCTAAAGGGAAAAAATATAGTGGCTTTTGGAAGGATTCAGTGTTGTTGTCAAATAGAAAACTGAGGCTGATGCGTAGGAGGCTCTCGATGGACAATGAAACCTCAAAGGTGGAGGAGGGACCTCGCCGCGAGTGTGGATCAAAAGGTCCAAGGAGGCGGTGATCTAGTGGGCGAAGCCTTGAAGACAACCGACAACCGTCGGAAAACTTTGACGAGGGATTAGCCTGGAAGGACATGGGTGTGAATGAAAGAGGAGGGACCATTTTGATGGTGTGATCAAGAGGGAGAGATCGAGACCAAAACATGGAAATAATTTCTTAGGAAATTACTACGGGAGAGTACAACTGTATTCTTCTACTAAATTAGAAATATGAAAACAAAACTTCGTTGCATAAATTAGATTGAGGAGGCTTAAGACCAATATAAAAATGCCAAATAGCGTAACAGTAGAAAATTTACTACTATGACATAGTAGGAACCATTTTTTCTCTCTATATATGTTTATCTATCTGTATCATCGTCGTCATCCAAGCCTTCTCCCATCAGAATGAGATCAGCTATGGAGCATAATAAACTCTATGATAGATTTGACAAAAGTTTTATGATCGGTTATTAACATGATGTGAACCCTCCATATTTGTGCCAAATTCATAACTAAGGTAACTATGAGCATTAGAGGGTCATGCTATAGAACCTAGGCGACGAGTTGGCAGGTAGATAGCCATACATTTTGGATATGCAATTGAAGCACGCAATCAAGGAGCACCCTCCAAGTTCCCTTAGACTATAAAGAGTTTAGATGAAGAGGTAAGATAATACGATTTGAGTATTGCATTCATCTCTACGACTCATATAGCCAATAAGAGTGAAGGAATGACAATCCATATATATCACAATAATCCATGCTCAATATTACTTGAAAACATGTGTTATCACTATGTTCTTAACACAAAGTTCATTGCCTCCAGTGATTAAAAACATGGGCATAAAACCGGGACCAGTCTTGATCTCCCTAGTGGTAGAATATGGGTTCAGCCATAAGTATGCATGGGTGTGTTGACAATGGTTCTGTGCATGTGGCAATATATAGCTCGTGGAGGCTTGTTTTTGTCCGTATGTGGAACAAAAGGATTAATAGTAAACTCACCACATATTTGGTTGTGCCTTCTCTCCTATGGGAACACCCCACCCCCACCTCACCCCACCTCTCTCTCTCTCTCTCTCTCTCTTGTGGGTGCTTCTTCCTTTTGGGGAGCTTCTAGGTGTTTCCCTTGTGTAGTTTTCCTCCCCACTAATTCTATCTACAAACCGTGTTCCAGAAAATAAAAACAAACAGGCTTCATCTTCTGAATGAGCCGTTTTTTTCTTTGACAGATGAAGGTTCCTTGAACCCTTTGTGAATGATGAGCATTTTCTGTCAAAGAGAAGTTTTCCATCAAACTTAATGAGTGACATTTTCATCAAATATACTATCTGAACTCAAAATATTGATTCTTCAGGATATTGATCTTTAGGAAAAATGAAGGTTATATGGATTTGAGTATTTGGCCTATCTATAATAGCTCTTCTTGTTCTATTAATTTATTGTTTTTGGTATGTTCTCTCTGTATCCACTAGTATATAGTGTGTTCACCTTTTGTCTTTGCTTCTCACCTTTACTTTCTGTTGACTGGATCGAAGAAATAAATGACAGAATTCCTTTGTAGGTTAAGGCGTTACTTAATGAAGTATACTATTCTTGGAAACTTATGTTTGTTCTTTCATCAACAATTGCTTCTTAGTCTTGTAGTTGATGATTAGATTATCATGCTATTTGCAGTGCAACATCGTTAAGATATGGATGTCTCTTAGCTACTTTCTTTGGTTGGTACCTCATGTGGATGATTCCCATCTAGTTATCTTAGCTACCAACTTCCTTTGGTTGGTACCTCGTGTGGACGATTCCCATCAATTGAAGTGATTGCAGAACACCATATGAGGAGAAAGATTGTATTATTTCCTTTGCAACATTGGTTTCTTAGATATATCTCTACCACTAACTTTTTCACTTTATTGTTTGAGATGCAAAGTTTGTTCTTGTGCCATCCTTGGTGGGCAAGTTATATATTCTTATTTCTGCAAATATGTTGAGCTTTGAACTTACATGAGTTCATATGCAAGAATGTGATTTAGAGGATAAAATATCTGAGTTAGTAAGGGAGAATATTATTAATGTTATTAGTGCATATACACTACAGACATGAAAATACTCATCATCATCTACGTCGTCTCTCATCAGAATGAGGCCGTATGTGAAGCATACGGAAGTTCCATACAAGATTTGACAAAGTTTTATGACCGATTGTCGATCTGACATCAACCTTCTATAGTTCTATTAGCATGAGAGGGACCATGCCATAAAAGTTTTAGCTTATACAACCGAGTACCCTCTAAGCCCCCCTTGACTATATAAAGAATCAAGAACTACTTCAAATGGTGTGATATTCTAAGTTCCCCTTGCAGTAAGGCACCAACAAGTAAAGGCGCACCTTATATATTTGCTCTTTATTTTGGCTCTATGGGCTCACCTGACAAAAAATGATAGTGATGGGAGTATTGGTAGTGATAATGATTTGATGTAGTTTGATGAAGATCAATGATGTTCTATTTGTTCTACTTTTATTTAACAATTTATGTTCCTTTTATTTGTTACTTTTTGTTAGATAACACAAATTCTTGTTAGGTAATGTTGCTATGCTACTTCAGTTGGTTTTAAAATACTTTTGTTAGTTTTAATACGTTATTTGGTTTTATTTCTTACATAATTAATTAAATAATTTATTTATGTATATATATATATATTTTTTTTTGTGTCTTGCTTCGCTTGAGCATGCACTTTAAGTGCACCTCGAGCGATATGGACCATTTGTGCCTCTAGTGCGCCTTGCTATTTGACTGCCCTGCATAAAACCAGGTGGCTAGTTAGCAGGTAGGTAAACCTACCTTTTTGGATTGTATAGTTTAAGCTCCGTGCAACCGAGTACCCTCTAAGTTTCCCTCTGACTATATAAGGAATATAGACGAAGTGGTAAGGCGATACAATTTGCTATAGGGAATTGTGTTCACCTCTATAACACATTACACCACAAACGAATTAATGGCAACCCTAAAGAGGAATTTTAGAAAAATATAGATGATTTGATTCGTGTACTTCGAGGCATGGTTTAAACTTTAAAGTATCGGCATGTCCCGATCCGATACCGACCGATACCCGATACTTACCGATGCCAACATTGAGGGTCTCTTTTCCGGTCAATTCAGCAAAGAAAATTAAACGAAAAAGACAAATCATAAAGGGTTTAAAGCATAATAAGATTGTAAAAACATGTAAAAGAAGAAAATCAATCTATTATATGTAAACCAATCGCTAAGGGTGATTACAATGTTATTTAATTTCAAAAGTACTACGAAATAACACTGAAAATACTTAAATTATGCCTAAATGTATAAAATATATGTTTTTAAATGTAAATAATTTATTAATAATTATTTTTTTCGGATACCAAAAAATCCGATACTCCGATCCGAAATCGCCGATACTATCGATATCGCCGATACCAATACTCGTAGGAATAGTCCGATACCGATTCCGATGCTGATATTGTGAACCTTGCTTCGAGGAGAAAAGTAATATATTTGAGGACCGTACATGTTGAAAGTATAACAATGATTATGATAGCGCGCATAAAAATTATGGATATGAAATTAGAAATGAAGGGTGATAAGATACCGTGTATAAAGGTTATGGATATCGAATTAGGAACAAAGGGGATGATAAGATCCTTGATTTTGTAGTGTTGCACTAATTCTAGTAGTAGTAGCAAATACTTGTTTTAGGAAGAAAGACAAACATCTCTTTACTTTTACGAACAACTACATTATTAGCCAAGAAGATTATTCCCTTACTTGAAAAGGTTAATAGATTAGCATGTAAAGATTGGAAAGTTATACAAGGAGAGCTTAAGAACACAAGTTGATGATCATAGATATTAGTGCTAGAAAATGGAAGAGAATGATTATGATAAAAAAAATCGAGAACTAGATGATGGATCTCGAAAGGAGAGAATTTAATAGTTAAGGTTATTGATGATTAAGAAAGATTCGACATAGAAGATTCTAATGATATGCGGTATACTACGAAGGACATGCACTCAAAAAGTCTGAACCAATATCGTGTCGGACACGTATGGACACACCAAAACCAGTGTCGTAGCCGTATCGCCGTGTACTTTCCGTGTCGTATCTGTATCCCTGCAACATAGGTAGTATATATGTCAAACTTCATGAAGAAAGTAGCAAATGAAATTCTAGGAGTTTATAAAGGCAATAGATGGAATCCGAAAGAAAGTTGGTGGTTGAACCATGGTTACTTGAATTCACCATAGCAGGGACATGCCTGGTATTGGATGTGAGATGTATATGGATATATTATACAAAATTTTCATACGGAGTATTAAAGTTTAACAAAATTGTGCTGAGAAAGTTTACTAAATTTTCAAGATGAAAAATAAAATGTTCAACCTAAAGGGGTTTCTCTTGAATGTCCAAATTTTTTACTTGACAGCACAAATTCTCTTTTTTATCTTTAATAACTTTAATCAAGAAAAACGCCCAACCTAGCGGAGGAAACGTCCAAGGTTAGGCGTATATTGAGCAGGAAACGCTCTTAAGTTGGATGTTTATTTCACAAAGTTTAAAAAATAAAAAATAAAAGAAAATACCCTATGAAAGGGCGAATATTGGTATTTTTTTTTTTGAGTTTTGCGTGCAAGTCTTTTATCTTTTCATAATTGCATATAAGTATATTTTCAATTTGATCGCAACGATATGAAGTCGCACCTTTTTGTGTGGAGCTCGCATCACGACGAGACCTACGTCATTGGATCCGAAACTTCAAATTACCCTTATAAGGGTATTTTCAATGAGTTTTGCGACACTTTTATGAAGCGTCACCCATGAGTCCCGCGGTTACGATTTCGGAAACCTATCGCAAAATTTGCTGAAAACATCTTAATAATTTGACATTTCGGATCCAACAACATAGGTCTCGTCGCGATGCCGCACGGAAAGATGCGATTCATTATCGGTGCAGTCAAATTGAAAGTAGATTTATATGCAAATCATGAAAATATAAAGACTTATATGCAAAAATTCTAAAAAAAAGTTATATTAAACAAGACACCAAACCTACTGCATACTTTTCTTGAACTTTTTTCATATAAGTCTTCATATTTTCATGATTTGCATATACATACATTTTCAATTTAATTGCATCGATGCGGGATCATATCTTTCCGTGCGGATCTCACATCGCGATGAAACCTACGATGTTAGATCCGCAACGCCAAATATCCTTGTGAGGTTGTTTTTAGCGAATTTTACGACACTTTTTCAGAGTGGCACACGCATGCCCCATTGGTCCCATGGATGATGCTCCGTTAAAATGTCGCAAAACTCGTTGAAAATAGCCTCACAAGGGTAATTTAACGCTGCTGATCGAACACTGTAATTCTTGTCGCGATGAGAGATCCGTATAGAAAGATACAAGTCAGTATTGTTGCGATCAAATTGAAAATATAGTTATATACAAATCATGAAAAGATAAAGACTTGTATGCAATATTTCAAAAAATTGTTTTCATAAAAATTATGAAAAAAGGCCCTTCCAAAGGGTGTTTTCTTACCAACACCCAAGCTAAGGGCATTTTGTGTCCAATAAACGCCCATCCTAAGGGCATTTTTTGCTAATAATTTTGTTAAGTTAAATCTTTTTTTTGTTTTTTTTTTGATCTCCCAGTCTCAAGAGAAACGCCCAACGGAAGGGCGTTTTACTTCTCCTTTTGCAATTTCTCCAAAATGTATGCTTTGACCCCAATTTCTCTGAACTTTATTAGTGCTATGTATGAATTTCCGTATATTATATACAGTTTCTAAACATGATAGCATTTGGAGGTTTCCTGAGAGGAGACAGCCATCCCTGGTAAACATGAGGTAGATGTAGATACAGTATTATACTATTTCCTACTGTTTTATACATCAAATGATGATCTACTTAAGAATGCTGGTTTCATCTTTAACTTGGGTCTTATGAGGTATACATTTCCTACTGTTTTATACATCAAATGATGATCTACTTAAGAATGCTGGTTTCATCTTTAACTTGGGTCTTATGCGGTATACATTTTATTTTTTCTTCTCTATTTTTTGACATGGCCGTGTAAGATGGCTAGTTCATTAATGTACCATGTACATAATATAAGTTCTTGGCGAAGTAGCGAGCACATATTTTATGCAAACCTAATTTTTTATTCTGTATTTTTGTCACAATAGTAAATATGGCGGTGAAAGATGGCTAGTTTCATTCATTTGCCATTACCTATTATAAGTTCTTGGCGAAGTACAAGTACATATTTCATGAAAACCTAATTTACTTAATTTTGTGTCATGATAGGATATTCCATATGTAGGAGACACATTCCACTCTAAGGTTGATATTTGAATGACATCGAAGATGATTTATTATTGCAGCAAACATATATACGTGGAATCAGTGCGTGGAATTTTAATCTCGAGGAGTTGAAAAAGCAGGCTGCTCTTGTAAGGAGGTTCACTTTTCTTGTTTTACAGAAATTCAGTAGTTTGTTTTTTCCGTCTTCCGGCTAAGCCTCTGTAGATGATGGAACACAATATATGTCCTTAACCTTGTACACTGTTCTTTTTATTCTTCCAGATTCAGTCTTCAGATGGCAGCTTCAGCTTAGAAAATTTGGACAATAATCGTACACTTCAGGATAACAGCGGCATTGTTGATTCTGAGCCACAGAGTTTATCTACGGAAAGGGTTAATCAGGCTAGCACTGCAACTAATAAATCAGAAAACTATTTTCAAATTAACTGCTTCACTGCTTGCCTTTGTTACTTCTAACATTTATTTTTGAAGACTATTCTCCTTTACAGCTTCTAGATTATTTGAGAGACGTTTTCCTTGTGATTCAGGATGGTTTACAAGATTTTCAAGATTTTGAGAGTCCATTTGCCTCCTCATTTCCTATACGTCCTCTAGAGGCATTAAGGTATAATTTTGATGCAAAAAGAATAATACATTTGCTTTAAGTAAGAACCTTTTGTTCAGCTACCTAATAATAGTCTATTTGGAAATTTTGCTTCTAAACAAGACACATCCAAAGATGATTAAAGTGATGTGAGGTTTTTTCTATCAGACACTGAAGTAGCACTTAATGAAAATAAAAATATTTTATTCAATAATAATCCTTTACTAATTTTGGATGTTTAACTGATGCAGAACTTGTTTTGATGTTTGTGAGGAAGATACAAGCACAAGATATCACCGGGAGGACCTGGGAGAGTCAAGGTTTCCTTCAGAGCAACCATCACGAGTGGATGAGCTTGATTCTAGAAAGTATAATAGGGGCCTTACAGAAAGACGTTCTTCTGTACCCAACAATATGAATGCCGTTGGATCCAAGAAATTCTCAAGTGGTTCGCTCGTACCAGATCATGTTCTTTCACCTTATAAGCAAACTACCGGGGATGCAGAGAGGTACAGTTTATTTATTTAAGCACTCACATCCGACGTTAGAGTGGACATTGTAGGCTCTATCCCAATAATTGTCCGCCATGTTCTTATTGGCTGTTCCTCTATCTCTGAATCTGGTAATATTATGCACATTGTTCTGTATTTTTCAGTCCTTAAGCTACCAAATGACTGAATAACTCGTATTTTATCATGCTATCATTTTCTCGGGTGAAATAGCTGCTTTCAATCCTTGTAAGGTTGTAAGCTCTCATATAGTGAATTATTTAACTGAAATATACATATAGTATTCTACTATGGATCCGCTTTCAAAGGCAATATATCTTGTTTCGTTGATTTGAAGTAGAACTAATGCACATTACAAACATAATGCAAGGATTCATGACTCCGTTACACTTAATGGATCATTATTGCACGCTATCTACAAGGTGATGGATGATACATATAAAGAACGTCAAAGTGAGAATGTGTGGTGCCCAGGCCTATAGTTGTAATTAGGGATGGCAACGGGGCGGATAGTGGCTGGGGACCATATCCCCCATCCCCGTCCCCAAGTAGCGTTTGAATTCCCGTCCCTGTTCCCCTTCGTGTTCAATTTTTTACCCCCATCTCCGTCCCCGATAAACAATGCACTCTCCGTCCCCATTCCCGCCCCATTAACACATTCAAGACCAGATTTTCTTGTCTTCGTCTCTTGTCCGGTTAACAATTTCTTTATGTACATTATAAGTTCAAAAAAATATTTTCATTCAAAAAAAATTGCAAAACATGTTAAAAAACATGATTTTCATAAAATAAATATATATTACTAGATAGATCATGAACCCATACCATTTCCAATGGGTTGCACATATGGATATGGGTATAAGTAATCGGGGTCGGGGATTTACCGGGACGGGGAGTACTATACCCATACCCGTCCCCAAACCCGACCGGAGAATTTTTTTTAATCCCCATCCCCGTTTTTAAATCTCCAAACCCGTCCCCATCGGGTAAAAAAAATCGGGTCCCCGTCGGATTCGGAGGGACATTGCCATCCCTAGTTGTAATGTTTTATATACCATAATGAGAAGCATTCTATATTACATTGCCATCATAGAATGTATCATAATCGCAGCAGTTAGTCGTTATTTACCCCTTTTATCACTCAGTCGTACTTATTACCCCATCTATACCTCCAAACCTTAACACGAGGATAGTGAAAAAGGAGTGACGAAACTAGGAAACAAATCAGTTTGCAACCTGAAGTGGAATAGGCCTCATAGTGCGCGACTATGTCATGCAAATCCCCCGATATATTTGTGCTTAATCATTTGATCATTAACAAAGCATTTATTGACATGTAATCTACCTTTTCATAGTTCATTAAATCTAAATTCTGATATGTTTTGTTGAAGATAATGTCAACGATCAAACATGGAACATTCTTTACCGCCAATAGGTAAGTCCACTATAAATACACACGAACCATACTACTCCAGAGTACATGATATATTATGACGCTCATAAGAGGTCAAAGGTAATGCAACAAACATGTCAAGTTGTTGGACTGGGCTGGGCTGGGTCCCTATTTCCAAAATTCGGTGTGGCCCGGTCAACGGACTAGTCCCGGTTCTCCCCCTGCTGGTCCCGCCACCTTCCTACCATGTGAACGTTAGGGGTACTATTTAAAGTTTAAAGCCCCCAATATAAATGTTACATAACCGTTTGTTGGGTGTGTGTGTTTTGGGGAATGACATATATTGGTAAATGATAAGTAAATGTAAATTTTCTTACATTTTGAGCATGTTAATGTAAAATTTCTCAATTAAATAAAATTTTGACTTGTTCTATTTGTTCTCTACTTTTTTAATTAATACTATTAATATTATTTCTTTTATATAGTGGGCCAAGAACCAAAGCCTAGCCCGGGTAGTTTTTTTTGGTTAAAAAATAACCCAGACGGCCCGGACCGGTTGTACAAGGGCTCGTGTTGGGTTTGGAATTTTGGTTCAAGCCCGGTCAGAACCGGATCGTCCGTGGCAGGCCCGTCCCAGCCAACAGCATGATAGATAGGGTAAAAAAGCAACAAAATATGCAAGTAGTCTAAAACTCAGTTTACTTCTCAAGTGTGATTGTATAGGAGTTTATCTCAACTTTTTGAGTTTAAACGTAAAATGTCACAGAAATAGTGTTTGGACACATTCAAAAAGTACTCTTTTTTCACAAAATGTGTTTAAACTTTAGTTTTCGGGAAGTTTAAAAAAAAAATCTCTTTTATCATCTTTTTTGAAAAATGTTAAGTAAAATTGGACATTTTTTTTTTGAAAAATGTTTCTTAAAACCAGCTCTGCTTCTATCGAGTAGAGTAAGCTCTCTTTTCGGAAATTCCATGGCCCTTAACAGATCTGAATGGAAGAAGAGAATTCAAAAAGCCAACCCCAGAAATTTGGGATAAAGGCTTTGTTGTTGTTGTAAGCTAGATGCATGATGTCGTGCCTCTTCTGCTATTAAATAACTTTCCTAATTTTATATTTAGTTATATTATGTGAGTGAACACTCACAGTTATGATTGATGCTCATTTTTGTCTGATTTATATAATTTAGGGATGATATACATCTGCGGCTTCCACAGGAGAGGAATTCAAGCGGTCCCATATTTCACCGTCAAGTTAGAGACACTCAAAATTCTATTGCAGGTATGTTTTCATGAGATCGTTCGTTTCAATATACTAAACTATCCTCAGTGCATTAATTGATAATACTAATTTAATTGCCAAAAAAATGTGTCTGCCAATAAAGCTACAGTGACTGAGGAACCATCAGAAGGAAGAATCATCCAACGCAAGGGACGTTTCAAGGTCACATCAGCAGATTCTGGTCCCAAGGTATTACAAACTATAAAAAGAAAGTACTACAATTTACCTTGTTGGATATGTCATTGAATTCAATGAAGAGAACCCCTAGCAAAAGTAACAGATAGATAAGACATGTTCACATGTTCTGACATGTTATTGAATAGTGTTCATCCCTTACTGCAAAACCCCCTTGTTTATGATTAATTGATGAACGGATAAATATGTTGTTCAACCTATGATCTTCATCAAGAAAAGGAAGGAAACTTTGACTTCATGGGCATTCATCCTCAGTAGGTTACAGTATAAACTATAAAATGTAGTTATCTTTTTTTTTCGAATTTTTTTGTTTCCCTTATTTCTTTCATTTCCCCGAGGATGTAATCATCTTCCACTTATTGTCACTTAGGTAGCACCGACAGGAAATTGTATCGCAAACCCAGTTTGTGGATCAGCAAGTCTTTCAAAAGGCACTTCTCCTATACTTCTGTCATTGCAGCTTTTATTGCAGCAAAATTCTATGCAAAGGGTATGGGAGAGAAACCATTCGTCCTTTACCCATATCAATTTACTGAATTTAGAATCTTATGAATTCATCTTTTGTTCTTCACAGGAAGAACTAACTAACGCGATCAAGAGAGTAGAGCAAATATCTGGTATGTATGTGTAAGAAGTAATTTCTTTTTCTTATTTTCACTACTATGGTTTTTTGAACTTGCTGTTGTTTCCTTTGGCAGGCCGTCAAGCAGAACCTTCAGATGTTGGCAATACCGACTTATCACAGGTATTGTCTAGAAGATTTTGACCTTATTAGTTTTCTCCATACTCTCCAGCTATAGTAGAGGGGAAAAAAAACACCAACAGTGTTCCAAAATAAAACCTTGTATGCTAGTCGTATAATAATTCTCTTCAAGGGGGAACAATGAAATGTTACCATGTAGATCGTCACACATCACAAATTATTTTTGTACATGCATATTTTTATTTTCCAATTTTTGGACTCCTGTCATTTTTCATATATATGAGCAATCCTGAATGGCTTTTTTTTTAGGTCCCTGTTCATTCAACTTTTATGCAAACAAGGTTTTCTTGGGTCTTTACCTTGGCTTCCCTTCTTTAAAGCCTGAGGTGATTTAAGCATTTAATTAAACACGAACTATATGTCAAGGAGATGAATTGTCTTATGTAGTCATAAAGGAACTTTAGGTGGTGTACACGAGATTTTGGAACGTTGTTGTAAAGGTATTATTTCTATTTGGGAATGGCAAACGCAAAAAAAAGGAGTACGATAAAATTCTGGTTCTAAAGTAGTCATAAAGAGTTGGGGACTGTGTTGGAGTTGCCAACTTTTAGATCTTTTTTCTTAAGCATGGTCTTTCAACAAGCAATTTTTCATGCAAGTATGACAGATCTGGGTTATGCCTGCTCAGATACTTATTAGTTTGGGTTAGCTTTGCTGCCACATGGCTAGATGGTAAGGTGGCAAGGCTATAGTGGTTATCTTTTCAGTTTTCATGTTTATTATCTCTCTGCTGCCCTATTTGTAGATATTACCGAAGGCTTAAGGTTCTCTGCTGTGCTGCAAGCATGGTTCTCTTTGCGTCTGTTCTTCAGCTATTCAGATGGTCTCTCTGAGAAAGAAAAAGTTAGAAATACTGTAGTGTAGCCTATTAAGTGAAGTGCAACTTAGGTTTTTGAGGAGAAATCATGTAGTTGTTGGCTGTCCATCTTTCGAGTCCATAACTTTGCATATACTGTAAGATATAAAGCTGGCAACAGGCACCCGCTCGATAGCTAAAGGAGGAGTCGGCCTATCTGGATGAACGCTTGCGGCATGCTTAACATACACAAGCCGGACGGGAAGTGGTGTTTCCAGTGGTGGACAGGTAACGCGTAAGAACCTGCCCTTGGGAGGGGAAACAACAACTGGAAAAGGTTGCTAATACCCCGTATGCTGAGGAGCAAAGTTACTGTGATGGGGATTATGTTTGATGGGTAGTTAAGCACGGGTGGGTCCATTTATAACTGGACATGATCACGTGTGTTTGATGATGACATTGAGGTTATCAACTAGCTACTTTTTATCAGCTAAAAGGCATAGCAGATTGGCCTTATTCTGATTTGTTCAGTTCCAAAAACCTCCTCTTTGCAAGATCATAAGAAAATGTTGGTCAGTGTAGACTCTAGAGAGGTTATATGCTAGCTACTGATACTGATTTCATTAAGAATGGTCTTAGAGAGGATATCTGTTAGGATCTCTGCTATTCTCGTCTTGTGTTTTCTCTACAAAAAGGCGTCCCAATGGCACGCTACTCTCACTCAGGATCCCGGGAGGCCCAAATACGTTCACAGCCTTACCCTGTATATGTGTAAAAGCTGTTTCCACAACAGAACCTGCACTCTCCAGGATGCAAGCAACAGCTGTAGCAACGCCACCAGTAGACGCCCTCAATTATCCTCATTTAGGTAAATTGTAAAATATGTTCCTCTTTTCTGCATAAACCATTACTCAGCCTACATGTGCAGTCAACAGGTGGTTAAGCCTGATGGGTCAGTTTTGTAACTAGGGTCAAGTATGTATTTAATGATGGTAGTGATGTTACCTACTATATAAGCTCAGTAGTTAAAAGGCGTATAACAGAAGTCATCAGATCTTCTGATTTGGTGACTACTAATCTTGTCACATGTGAAGATTATAAGAGTACTGTTGATTGATGTAAGAGTTGAGAAGTTATAAGCATTTTATATATAGCTCGTGTTAGGAATGTTCTATGAGAGGTTAGTTCCTTACTAACATCAACTATTCACATATTGACTTTCAGCAATTGTCAAAAATGATTCCTTTGATTTTCTGCAGTCTTCACCCATAAAATTTGTTTGCTTCGTCATCAATTTCTGTTTTATTGATAAAATTAATCTGTAATGTTAGGATTTCTTTGTTAGAATCCACAATTTTTTGCTTTCCTACCGTGTTATATGTATATACTGTTATATGTATCTACGTACAAAATTTTATGCTTGTGTAAGTTTTTCCCTTACCCGCCGCCAAGCTGCTATTTGATCAGTTTGTTTTTCTTATGAGGTAAAGGGTGTTGTGGAACCTCGACCAATATCTTAGTTCTTTCATTGATCTCTAATTATCCACCAGTTGCACATAAAATTTGTGTGCACTATTTGTTGAAACATGCCTCTAAACACCCAACTGCAGCTTTCCTCTTGGTAGGCATTTCACAGGTCTTCCAATGAGCTGACCTGGTCATCACCTGACCTGGTCATCATGTCCTAACATTACAGGTCAAGCTGTCACAACTACTCGAACAGAACAATCTGGCAGACAAGGGTCGTACTCTGTTGTTATCTAGACGAGTTTGTTCACATTAATGAGAGCAAGTTTCTCAAACAACTCATACGTCCAATGCCTGAAATGGCGATATGGAAGGACAATGCAATGGGTTTTTGAAAGTGTATATAAATAGAGAAGTTTAAGTTTACCTGTTGATTCAAACTGTTGCTGGAACTCTAATATTGGAATTTTTTTTTGATAGGATATCATATAGTTTGCCTTTGCCTTTGATATGGCTTAGTGTGGTTTCACTCGCATCAAATAGTATTACTTCTAATGATTTTTATGATTTTTGTTTCCGTGTAGTTTCCACCATCTTCCAGCAGGGAAAGAGAACTGCAGGCTTATCTCACCAAGCTGCAACATAGGTAAGACGCATCTTGTTTTTCCAATTGGTATTTTATTACTGCTGGACTGTGTCTGAAGCTTGGCTTAAATTCAGCACCATGAGTCTTGCGGAAGAGTTGCAGACATTGAAGTTTAAAAACTATCAGGTACGCCGTTTGCCTTTTAAAGTCTTGAACCAACACCTGCCCATTTTGTGTATTATACAGTAGTAAGGAAACAAATATATGCGAAGATATTATGAACTCAACAAGTACACTAAACCTTTCATTTCTGCTGACATACTGCAGCTAGAAAGGAAGATTGATGCAACATTGGCCAAGGAGAGGAAAAGCAAAGACGGAGAGGGAAGCGGACATGTAACTCGTTATGGTAAGTAGTCAAGAAGAGGAAAGCAGAGCTATGTCGTCGCAATCCCAGGAAGGCCAAGAAGATAGATGCATGATGGAACACCCGGACTGCCTATCACAAGAAAAGGAATCAACAGATCTGATGCATTTCTTTACGGTTCAAGAGGTTGCGAGAGGATGTCAATTATTGTGCTTATTATATGACATGTAGGAAAGGGACGAACCCCCACTATTTTGGGGTTTATAGAGGGTTCTGTATGGATGTTATTTTATTGTGCAATTACTATAATAATAGGAAAGAACATGGACCCCACTATTTTGGGGTTTCTTCTACTGTGGAACATTGTTTCTACTTTTTTCTGAAACTTTTATATTGTTTTATCTATGGAATAAAATTTTGGTAAATTATCTCAACTTTTCAGTGAATATGCATTGTTTGTTCTGGCCAAAAAGGTTTTGAGCTGAAGTACTGTTCGGTTCAGTTTTGAAGATGCATATTTTTATGTATATTTTGAAAACAACAATTAATTTTCATAATTTGAGTAGTCCAACTTTGACATACAATTTTATGAATAAAAATATAATTTAGTTACAATCCTAATTTTGGTTCCGGTAACCGAACATGGCTCTAAGGCCTCGTTTGGTTCGCGGAATCTCCCGGTTGGGAAAGGAAAGTGATTATTTTCCTATGTTTGGGTGTCCAAGGAATTGAGGAGGAAAGGAAAGTGATTCCCAATAGAAGGGAAATTAGGGGGGAAAGTGATTCCATCCATCCAAGGAAGGAATCACTTTCCCACATTGAAGTATTCACTTTCCTTTCCAAATTCCTTGGCATTGCCAAACATCGAAAAGGAAAATCAATAGGAATTAAAGTTTCCCAAAGGAAAGGAAATGACAAGGAATTGATTTCCTTTCCCTTCCATTCCGCGAACCAAACGGACCCTAAGGGGGCGTTTGGTATGCGGAATACTATATAGCCGGGAATTCTATATTCCCGGGAATCAAATTCCAAGGAATTAAATTTCCTGAAAAATTACATTCCCACGTTTGGTGACAATATAAATATTCCCGGAAAAAAAATAAAAAATAATAATAACGAAAAAAAATGAACAAATATAAAAAAAACTGGTAAAAACGAAAAAATCGGTAAAAACGAAAAAAAAATGGTAAAAATGACAAAAAATCGGTAAAAACGACAAAATAACAAAAAGCGACAAAAACGATGAAAAATGACAAAAAATCGGTTAAAACGACAAAAATGACAAAAAAGCGACAAAAAATGTATAAACGACAAAAAATAACAAAAAAAAGGATAAAAACGACAAAAATAACCAAAACACGACAAAAACGACATAAAACCGGTAAAAACGACAAAAAAATCAAAATGCGACAAAAACGACAAAAAACAACAAAAAATCGATAAAAACGACAATAAATCGTTTAAAAACGAAAAAAAATCGGTTAAAAACAACAAAAAATTGGTTAAAACGACAAAAAATAACCAAAAAGCGAAAAAAAACGAAAAATAATCGATAAAAACGACAAAAAAGGAAAAAGAATCGGTTAAAACGACAAAAAATAACCCAAAAGCGACAAAAACGAAAAAAATCGGTAAAAAAAAGATAAAAAAACGACAAAAAAAAGGGTAAAAACAACAAAAAAAGCTACAAAAACGAAAAAAAATCGCTTAAAACGACAAAAATTGACAAAAAAAACGACAAAAGGACAAAAATCGGGGTAAAAACGAAAAAAATAATCAAAAAGTGACAAAAAGACAAAAAATGGGTAAAAACGACAAAAAATCGCTTAAAACGACAAAAAATGGTAAAAACGACAAAAAAAAAAAGACAAAAAAGCGATAAAAACGACAAAAAGTAATCAAAAATTGAAAAAAAAGACAAAAAATGAGTAAAAACGACAAAAAATCGCTTAAAACGACAAAAAATTGGTAAAAAACGACAAAAAATGACAAAAAAAACGATAAAAACGACAAAAAATAATCAAAAAGTGACAAAAAAAGACAAAAAATGGGTAAAACGACAAAAAGTCGCTTAAAACGACAAAAAATTGGTAAAAACGACAAAAAAATGACAAAAAAGCGATAAAAACGACAAAAAAAAATCAAAAAGTGACAAAAATGGGTAAAAACGACAAAAATCGCTTAAAACGACAAAAATTTGGTAAAAACGACAAAAAATGACAAAAAAGCGATAAAAACGAAAAAAATGTTCAAAACTAATCAAAATTGATCAAAAAAGAAGAAAAAAATTTAGACAATTTTTTTTTTGCCCAGGCAAAAAAAAAAATACCCACCTATTCTCAAGGGATAGAATTCCCATGTTTTGTGGGTAAACTATTTACCCGGGTATTTATAATTCCCGGGAATAAATTTTTTATAAGCCAAACAAACGTGGTAATAGATTCTCATCTTAAATTTTTCCGGGAATAAAAAAAAATACCGCGTACCAAACGCCCCCTAAAAGGGATGAGCATGTTGATGAATTGTTGAAGTGTGATTGAGAAACCTGGGTGGTTTCCTTTGGTAATGTGGTTGTGAAAGAGTGTAATTGACTTCCATCTGCACACCTCCAAATGTGCTTTAGATTAGTTCAGGTTATGAGCCAAAATAGACGATATCCTCATCCTTAATTAGGTATCGTGCTTTAGATTAAGCTTGTACCAGGTCACAATTCTCAGAATACGAGAGATGAGACATGCATCGTCTTTCAGATCAGCAAGATACTGAGGAGATTTTGCTCTAATTGTAGTGGGCATTGCTGGATCAACTACTACTACTTTCATCTGAATAAGCAAGTTTGATAACAGTGCAAGAAAATCTGCAATCCTAGCTGTGGCTGGCTGCTTGCTGTTCTGAGGATAACACAGCGACTCCAAACACGTCAGTCTCCATCATCCAAACTCCTGGTCAAATTATATGGCGTTACCATAAGAAACGTTTAAGGCTTCCTTCAGCAAGTAACATTTCTAGTAATAATGCCAACTAAGAGCCATCTTAACTTCACATAGATTTACTTTACATTGGGTCAAGAAACAAAAAGGAGTTATGGAAGGTTCCAGACCGCAGCATATAAATTCTCAACACAAAGAACTAATCAACATGAGCCTATGGGCATGAGCACTTCAAAGTATCAATGAAGTTGGGAATAATTTTAGAATTACAAATAATTTGTTTTCCCTCACATGAGATACTTAGTTCTAAACAGAAACCACATAAACCAAGATAACTCTAATGTACCAGCCTTAGTGACCATACTTCTGAAATTCCCATTCGCTGTTATCTGCACATTTACCAGATCATAGTAAGCTTCCAAACAAAAACCATTGACAAGTTACAGGAAAATATGAAACAAATTGAAAGAGAATTAAGTTTGTAGTACCTAGAGGGCAAACTTGACGAGTCTTCAGCCACCTACTAATGCAGTGAAAGTGGAAAGCATGATTGCATACACCTGACATCAGCATGAACATAAAATCAGTGCCGGGTCCAATCTATCCAAAATATTGAATTATTACTTCAATATAAACTTGATGGAATCATGGAAAACATAATTCACACTAGAAGATGGCTCGATATATATAGCCAAGATGATCTTAGTGCAGCATTTCAAGATAAGAATTCAAAAAAATGCGAAACATCATTACGATTGATGGCACATCAAATGATTTTCTAAACATGGCCCTACAGTGGATTTAAGATTTAACCAAAAAAAATTCTGCACGAGATTGCAGCAGAAACCAACAGTGAACTTTAGCTAGCCATTGTGCCAGTTCATTTTAGTTTACATTTGCCTCCATACCAAAAGCTTCCCACGTTGTACTTCCATGTTGAACCCATTGAACTCAAAATACTTCTGTTCATCAGAGGGCGAAGGATGTCTGCTTTGTGATGAAAACTATAACAAAAAATACATGTCGACGGAAATGAACTTGAACACATAATTACAGTGGCACATGCTAGTAATATTTCCTAAGATGTTCTTCAAAATGGAAACCATTATTTATGATATTAGAATCCCCAAGTGGAACTCAAAATAAGTAATCCCAGCATAAAATAGATTCTGACAATTATTTGCCTGGCAAAATAACTAGAATAATGGTATCAACAGAAACAGAACACTGAGGAGAAGGTAGACGAAGTGTAGAAAATGAAGACGTACCCATGATGAAGCAAAGACTAATGAATCCACATATATCAACTATTATGTCCAATTCTGACAGTCATAATGCAAGAGCACTTTCATAACATTATTCACCAGCGTGAGCTTAGTAATAGAAGTTATAAATATAAGACTCACTATGGATAAATTGTTGTTCATCTTCTCAAGGTGTTCAAAAATTCAAGATGCATGTATGTGATGCAAGGCATAACCCATGATACCCTCGGCTGCCTACACAGATTGCCAAGGCAAGCAGGCAAACTATTGGATAAATTGTTGTTCATCTTCTCAAGGTGGTCAAAAACTCAAGATGCATGTATATGATGCAAGGCATAACCCTCGACTGCCTAGACAGATTGCCAAGGCAAGCAGGCAAATGCTTACAGAGCAAAGAGTAATAAATTTTGAGTCACACTGAAACTAAGTCGCTAAATTTAAAGAAGTAATTATGCTTAAAAATTGAATCAACTAGTCTTAGTTTTCATGGCACATAAATCATTGCATAAGACGTCATCTATGCAGTAGGAGGTCAATAGGCATAGAAATTTTTCCTAGCTGGAACTTGTGTAGACGTCGATGAAACAAAGCACCCCAGCGACCATCATTAACAATAATGCATCTTAATATTTCTTTCATTTCTTCTCCCTAAGAAATGGTGGATAAAAATATCCAATATGAAAAGTAATAACTTGGGTAGATGTAACATATTAAATATGAATGAATCAACAGTAGTGCACATATTAAATATTCAAAGCACTTCAGTATTGTAATAATGATTTCATCAATAGCATTTGTGAGATATCACATGATTTTCAAGGGTAGGCAAAAGTACTAGAGAAGATTTAAACCTCTCCCAAAGGAACGAAATCCCCAATTTTTGCAATCAAAGGAGGAAGTGCATTATTAAAAGTACTTGGCCTTCCATAATTTTATATAATTTTATATTTCATATTAAAATTAGATTTAGCCGAACAAAAAAATTTAGGATAAAGGCTTTATCGTTGTTGTATTATAGGTTACTAAAAGTTATATTACAGTCACATTTTTGACTAGCAAAATAGGAAGCACGGACACTCCACGAATGAATGTGCTGAAGTGATGCACAATCTATCACTGATAACGTATAAAATCCAAACACCACATATGTTGCACGAATACTTCAATACGGACACAAACATGGATAAGCACACAATACGGATAAGGGAACCCAACATTTTCAGAAAAGTAAGATAGTAGTCATCTATATGCACAAATAAGGACAAGGATACACGATATTGGATTATACGGACACTATTTTCCCGTCTCGGTGCAACGTACGTCAGCACTTATACATCAACAGTAGTCCTATTTTACGAATCTCAGTTGCACTGTTCTAAAAGGCGGTCTAGGCGGCGGTCTAGGCGGCCGCCTAGGCGCCCGGTGCCCGCCCGATGCCCGCCTAGGTGCCCACCTAGACCCCTCGAAGCCCGACTATGCATGTTTTGGGGTTTTATGGACTTTTTCTACAGTTTTCAGTAGGGTTTTAGGATTTATTTTATTTATTCTTTAACCGCCTAGATCTAGGAGGCCGCCTAGGCAACCGCCTAGGCAGGCTAGGCGCTAGGCGGCGGGTGCCCGCCCGACTAGCGCCTAGCGCTTTTCACAACCTTGCTCAGTTCACAATCTACTTATCTTCGTGACCGATAATTCCACATCTTTAACCTTCAAGTAGCTTGCATGTATAAAATCCAAGTCACCATCTGTATGGTGCATGAATACACCAATACAGACACAAATATGGATATGGACACAATAGGGATACAAGAAATCGACATTTTCAGATAGGTGCAATAGTAGTCACCTATATGCATGAATAAGGACACAGATACAGACAAGGTGGATACGGACACCATTTTCCCGTCTCCATGCAACATAGGTCAGCACTTAACCATAAAGACTATTCCTATTTTACGTATCTCAGTTATTAATTTACTTCATCTTCCTGACCGATAATTCCACTACTTCAACCTTCCTGACCGATAATTCCACTACGGACACCATTTTCCCGTCTCCATGCAACATAGGTCAGCACTTATCCATAAAGACTATTCCTATTTTATGTATCTCAGTTATTATTAATCTACTTCATCTTCCTGACCGATAATTCCACTACTTCAACCTTCAAAAAGCTTGCACGCACATCTACCAGTTCCATTGGAATACTATTCAGACAGGTTAACCAAAAGCTTTGCTACAACACAAGATTCCATACTTCTCTTCAAACCATCAAGTTTCCTTGACAGTGACGAAAGATAGCATACTTTCTTCATATAGAAGGCTAGAAATTTCAATCACTTCTATGTTTTCAGTTTTAGAAAATGTGCAGTTGCCAGGTTGAGGAGGAATCCATATAAATAATTTGCTTACTCATGCAGGATTCAAGAATTCTTATCATTTTTTTTTTTTTTTGCATTTCTACATAAAAACTCTTGGACAAAGAGTCATTCTGCATACTACTAAATTTGGCAAAATAACAATTTTCCATACTACAGGTCCCTATAAAAATGTGCATTACATAATCAAATATGTATAATAAGTCATGCCATGGACCAAACCTTAGCAAAACATGGTTAATTAGCAAAAGTGTAATTGAAAACAAACAAGATGGTCTAACTTGTTGAGTTCTCATCCAAAATAGCTAGATTTTGTGTGGTCAATGGATCATCTCAAAGCGACTCAGATATATAAAAGTAGGAAGGAATCTTTGTTGCTATAGGTAGCTCTTTTTTTACAAGTTGAGTTTCCAATGTTGATAATCATCCAGATTATCAGAGTTTGGACTAATTACTGGACTGAAAGAGGTCAGCAAAGATGAGTTTTAGCAATAGCATGAACTTAAATTTAATAAAGTATTTTATTTATATGTCCAGGGCACGAGTTTATTTATTGTAAAAGAATTAAGGTAAAAGATCACGTTTGGAACCCAGTATAAAGCAATAAACTGGACAAGCACAAATCAAAAGCAAAATGAGACAGGTGGATAGATCCAGGCAACTCTGCAACCTAATTCCATCCTTCACCAATTCCCCCAATTATCTTCTTTTCTTTTCTTTTTGTTCTTTCTATTTGAGGTGAAGGGAGGTGATCTATTTAATGGTTTAATGAAAGCTAGTGATATTCTTCCGCCTTTTAAATGATAAAGTGGGATTTAGCTGTTACCTTTTTCTCCTACCTAAAATTTGAATTTTGCATTTTTACAGTTAATTTGCTTGCTTTGGTCAAAATAACGTTTTGGGGCTTGGTGAAAACCGACCAACAAATTTCAAAATCAATATGGTTCAGCCAACGCTCAATATGGTTCAAAACCGACCCACAATGTCCATGACAAATGCCAAGCTTTGACGTTATAATATAGGAACAATAACAACTTAGTCTTTGGATGCCATAACTAACACAATTTCGACAAAGTAAATTGTCAATGATACACAACATATATGATTTTTTTTTCCATCAAAAACATAATCAAATGTTCCTTATGTTGCCTAAGCTTCAAATAATCTATTGGTTACAGCTTCATCTATATTTTTCATGGCACTTGTGTGAAATACTAGGCCTATGGATGTGACACATGTATACCATACACGACAGACCTGAATACGCGATATTGGTTGCTAAGTAAGTTTAAATTCGGGATATTTAGACTTTGGGTCTCAAATAAGTTTCAAAATTTGTGTTTGGGTCTCTATATTATACATAATTAGCGTTTGGGTCTCAAAAGTGTCACCAAAAGTAATTAGTGACACTTTTGGTGACACTTTGAGACAGTAGTGACAATTTTGAGACCCAAACACTAATTATGTATAATATGGAGACCCAAACACAAATTTTGAAACTTATTTGAGACCCAAAGTCTAAATATTCCTTTACATTTTCTAAGACCCGTGATGTTTAGCACAAGGACAACTTTAAAGTCTACAAAAGAAACCCATACAAGAGTAGTAACAACTGCTCATGTTTCTTATTAAAAATTGTCATCGCAACTAAAGGTGTAACCAAAAAGAGGCTCCTATTTACTACACTTTATTTGGTTGAAAAAGAACATGTTAAACGCAGTCGGGCACGAAAAGGTTAAAAGGTTGGTGTCGGTACTGGATGCATAATTTTTTCCTAGGGGAGAAAATACATTAAGTAATTTAAGGGGCATTATATAAAATTATAATAAAAAAGTCGTATACCGATCATAATGTGTATACTTTAGTATTGAACTAAAAATCTCTTGCTTACAACCTCATCAATTTACCAACCGGGCCACCACGTGGTTGTTGCATATGTAAAGTAAAAGAAGTAAACACTAAAAAAAGACCATATAGAATAGGAAACCAAAAGCCAGGGGTGTGAGGTGGTCGGTTGGTCTACACCCTTGAACTGGTTAGCATGAAAAATCGAACAACTTCATCACTAATCATTTTGAGTGCCAAATAAATTATTCTACAATTTCATGACTTATATTGACCCAAAAAAAAAAACTTCTCCATCCACATAAGCCTAGTACCTCCTGATAGCGTAAAAATCCAAAGATAAAGTTAACACTTCTTTATTATAAAGATCTTGACTATAAACTTCACAACTAGGCCTCGTTTGGTTCGCGGAATGGAAGGGAAAGGAAATCAATCCCTTGGCATTTCCTTTACTTTGGGAAATTACAATTCCCATTAATTTTTCTTTCCGATGTTTGGAAATGCCAAGGAATTTGGAAAGGAAAGTGAATACTTCAATGTGGGAAAGTGATTACTTGCTTGGATGGATGTAATCACTTTCCCCTCTAATTTCCCTTCCATTTGGAATCACTTTCCTTTCCTCCTCCCTTCCTCCTCAATTCCTTTGGCACCCAAACATAGGAAAGTAATCACTTTCCTTTCCCAACCCGATGATTCCGCGAACCAAACGAGGCCTTAAAGATTAAGCCAATCGACATGCTCTTTTAAAAGGGATTTCCGAGAAATGCTAATTGACCTTTTTTCGACCCACAAATCGTAATGGATTTCCACCGCATAAATCATAAGTGACTACCAATCGAATGCGCAGCATAACCACATAGTACCAAATTGACTTTTTAAACTGATCAATCTTAATTGACCTTTTGTTTCTAAAATCCTAATCAGAGTTCATCAACCTTGTAAAAGAATTAAATATTAAATACGAAATAAATAACCGAAACCCTAATGCTAACCCTAACAAAAAAAATTATACACAAATATACAAAAAAAATGGGAAAATTAAAGAGAGCTTAATTACCCCAAGCCACGGTGCACTCCTCGCTCGTCGCGCTCGCCTGATTCGCCTGGCACTCGATGCCTGTCGAGATTCGCCCAAAAAAAATCAGCTTCAAGAACCCTAACCCTAACAAAGAAGAAGAAGAAGAAGTACTCACAGAGGTCCATGATGTGGTTCCTGCAGATCGCACAGTTGTCGACCACGATATCTGTATCATCAAAGTCGAATCCAATTAGAACGACGAAACCCTAACCCTAATTCTCCAGGATCTAGGGTTTTCTACTCACCCCAGGCCCAGAGGGCGACGGCGTTCCACTTCTTGATCTCGAACCGCTTCGGCTTCTTCGACGACGAGGAAGGACCGGCGGAGCTCGAACCTTCGCCGGCCGGAGCCATGTTGATGTCGGTTTCCAAAGAAGCCATTAGAAAAAGGAAAAAATAAAATTGAGAGGGAGAGAAACGAAAGGAAGGATTTATTTGGAGGAAATAATATATGGAAAAGTTTTGTCGTGGTGTGAAGTCAACCTTGGGTTCGGTTCGGCATGGGCGAGCTCAAGCTCGATCAACGTCCAGACCGATCCGGCCCACAAATTCTTTGAATCGGCCTGGATTTGCTCCTAGACCTGACTTCGGCCCGGTCACCCAAACGGATCGTGAGAGTTTCACTACGGTACAACTAGGACGGATTGAGTCGGATTTGAGCTCAACCCGAGCTCAATCCCATAAATCATAAGTCTAGTTCGAGCCCAGATCCGATCCGACCTCAGAATTAACATGTAAAGTCCAAGACCGAGCTCGGAGGAATAGAAAGTACTAAAGTTCCTCGGATTGGGTCGGATTTATCGGTCTCTAATATGATACTTGAAATAATTTTAAACAAAACTAATATTAAACACATAATTAAATAGCAATCATGTCTCAGTTATTACAAAATACAAACTAAATTGAGATTTGGGGTAAGAAACTGAAGAGTTTGGTTTGAAAATTTTATAGGATTTTAACTTTTTTATTTAAAAGTATGAAATAGTGTATATATAAAAAAAAAATATAAATTATATGTATGTCGAATTTCGGATTCTTTGGGTAACCCAACATATGAACCCGAGCCCAACCTAATTTTTGATTGGATGCAAATATTTTAATCCAAACCCTAACTCGAGCCCGGTTATCTTCAATCCAAACTCAACCCATTAACGGATTTACCCGATTGGGCTCTCGTTTAGCTAGTTCGAGTTGCACCCCTAAGTTTCACTCCCAAAATTCAGTGGATTGCCAGACCTGAGCACAGTTTTGGGCCTGTCCACACACCCGGTGCCAACAGTTATGAACCGTGAGATTTTTTTAACATGAGGGTGTTTTAGTCTTTTTGTGATATTTTTATCAAAATACCCTCGTTATTTAACCTTTTATGAAAGTTAATTTGGAATAATTTTGTCAGTTTCCTAAAAGTGACAAAAATATTTTAAGGGTATGTGTGGCCATTTGGTATCCGAAAAATTCTTACTTCATCTAAATCTTTGACAAAAAATTTTCATCTATTCTAGTACTTTCAATCGATCTTGTGTTCTATTCGATAAATGAGTTACTTTCTAGAGACTGAAGTGCAAAAAAAAAAAAAATTGCAAGAGTTCGAGAAATCGGATTTTGAAAGCTTCAACTTGATTTACCACCACCAATATACAACAATTCTACATTCGGCATCCGAGGAGGAAATCGATTGAGGTTTAAGTTTTTTTTAATATTATATAAGTAGTTAGTTGTGATATTTTAAAATGATTAATTTTTTTAATTACAATTGTTTTTTTCAAAATAGTATGGATACTGATGTTGTTTCTAACCAACACTTTGAGATAGTCTTTTGAATCATTGTCACAATGTTTATAACATTTTTTATAATTATTATTATGTTAGTCTCGTAGAAAACGAACAACCACCAACACAAATATTACCTTCCAAAATTAAAGTATTAATAGTTATGTTCCAAGTAGATCAATATTAATCTATTGGACTTATTTTATTAAATTATATGTCACAAAATGATTATGGAGAGAAATCTTATATTCCAATACACAAAAACCAATACCTAGAGTTGTACAATACAATAATGCATAAATAACAAAAAAAAATGAAAACACAAAAACTCTAAAGAGATACTATGAAAGTTGTTATGGTAAATATACAATTGATGAGCATCGGTGCTCAAGGATCCTCAATAGGATCATTTACTTATTGCTCGTAACAAAATATATTATTTGTAATGAACATTCTTTCACAATTAGAGAAAAATATTATGACTATGCAAGTAGTACATTAAATGCTTGTTTTAGAAAAGTTTCTAGATCTATTACTACGACATTGTTGTAACTCGTCATGGTGACTCTTCACTTTGTAACTCCACTTTTCACTTTGTAACTCCCAACCTCTCTCTCCCTATATAAAGAGAGGTTGGGATGGCTTGTAGAGATATATGGAGATATATGAAATTAGTCTATCTAACAAGAGAGAGAGCTTCATACCTATTCATCTCATTCTCCGGGTGTTGAGCTAATAGATCTCAAAACACGTTATCAGCACTTTGCTCGTGCAACGCCGGAGACCCGACGTACCGTTGGTTTTTTTTTTACCTCATTCCACCGTACGGTAAGAAAGGTATTTTTTTTAAGAGGCCTACAGAAATTTTATGCTTTTCTATAGATTGGATGCATTGTGTAGTTCTGTTTTTTGAAAGATTTCATAGGTCTTAAAGTTGAAATTTTTTATCCTTCTGGACTTCTAGGTCTTTATTCCAGCATACACCAATGACTCAATGTTCATAGAATATTTGGCTGTTAGGTATATAACAAATATATATATATGTAATAGTAAAGATAAAATTAGCCTAATAGCTTATCAGTCAGTTCCATTTTCTTTATAGTTCATTTCGGTTCGGCTTTGAATTTCCAGTAGTTAGGAATTGAATGGACCGAAGGAACAAAATTTGCAACATATAATTTCATTTCATCAAAAAAAAAAGAAGACGGTTTTACATATGAACATTTCTTGACATCTTGTTCATTTGCAACAAAAAAAATTTCTTGAGCGTCGGAAAAGAAATATCTTTGAGAAGAACTGTAAATATGGATGGACTTTAAGTTTCGGAAGAAAATTTCATGATTCAGGTTTTGCAATCTTCCAAGTTTTCATTATCTGTCCTTTTGCATAACATTTCAATTCTTCAGTTATTTTCTGGGTGTGAAAGTGACTTGGCAAGGTTTTTTTCAACATTTGAAAAAAAAGAGGAAAACATTTTTTTTTTCTTTTGTCCAATTCTACATTACTTGCTAAACTTTGCTGTTTGTCTTTACTGTTTGTAATACTAATCTTGTTTTCAAAAAAATATATATATATAAAAAAAAAAAATTTTGCTGAAATTGGGATTTGGAGAGCTAACATTTAAATGCTAACATTTTTTTTTGGTAATGATGGATTTGGAGCGCCCCGACGAGCGCCTTAGTAGCAATTTTTTTTATGTTGCTCAGCGATTCATTGTAACAGATGAATAATAAAATTGTATTTTTTTGTCGTTATTTTTTGGACGTCGCTTGATTAGACGTCGGAAAAATATTTGACATTTTATTGGTGCCGCTTGCTTAGGCACCAATTCTTTTGTGTGTTGTTGCTTGCTTATGTTGTACATTTTTTTTACGTAATTACGAAAAAAAAACAAACTTGAAAAATTTGAAAATTGGTTTTGGCTACATAAACAAATTCTGGCACTGCCAAATTTGGACCTTCCAAAATAACATTTTTGGCTAATTTTTTTTTCCAAAAGCAACGCTCATTTTGAGCACGCACTAAATTGTCACCTATTTTGCACTGTTCGCAAATAGTGTGAATTTCTTGAAAAATCTTATTTATTCTTATATTTGAAATTTTTTTTTACGAAGTCTCTCCGAATAGGCTTACCTATTTGGGTATGATGTCAGAAAGAACTTGGGGCTTGGTTTTTAAGCGGTCCCTGGTGACCCTCCTCCCTCATTTTCCCGCCTGGTCATATTCACGTAGAGCTACCGAATGGGGTTTACCGAAAATTATTTTTTCTCAAATTGTATTTATACTTATGCATTTTTGCAAGCAAATAATTTGCCTCTCTATATCGGCCCGTCGATCGTTATAAGAGAATTTTTTTAACAAATTTTTTTTTCAAAACCATTGTTTTATCTACAATTCTTTGTTGTTACTTATGCAAACCAAATCCATATAAACCTATCGTTATATATGATGACTGATCAAGATTTTTCTCCTGTTGTAGAAAAATGTCGATCAAGGTTGATTTTCCCATCCTTGACGCCTCTGGCAAGAACTACTTGGACTGGACACAAGACATCCAGAACCATCTAGATGCGCAGGACCTCTTGGACGTCATCTATGGAGAGGAAGAGCGCGAAGTGGAAGTCACTCGCTCAATGAACGCCAAGGCAATGATTCTATTCCGCAGGCATTTATCTGACGCTATGAAGGCAGAGTTCATTGAAATCTCATCGCCAAAGACGCTATGGGACTCTCCGAAAGAGCGCTTCGACCACCAGAAGACCATATGGCTGCCTGAAGCGCGCCATGACTGGTTGAACCTGCGCTTCCAAGACTTCAAGAGCGTAACTGATTATAACAATGAAGTCAGCAGGATTCGATCACTTCTCCAGTACTGCAGTGAGAAATTAACCGGCAGCGATCTATTGGAGAAAACATACACCACATTCCCTTCTACTGACAACTTGCTCCAGAAGCAATACCATCAGTCTAAGTTCACCAAGTTTCCCGAGCTCATCACCCAGCTTTTACTAGACGAGAAGAACAGTCTCATTTTAATGAGAAACAACAATTCTCGTCCTGCTGGAACAAAGGCAATTCCAATGCCTGATGCAAACGCTCTCCGTGGACCAAATTCACGGTGGAAACGAGACAAGGGCCAGTCGTCCCAGCCAAGGAACAGAGGCGAGTTTAAGTCTCGTCACCCAAAGCGAAGTTCTAACAAGAACCAAGGACCTTTGACTCTTAGACAGTCTCATGGTAAGAACCAACGGGCCAGTCGTCCCAAAGTGAGAGTGGAAGGCCAAGCGCCTACTCTCTGCTACAAATGTGGTGCTTATGGTCATATGCAACGGACTTGCAGGACAACCCCCCAAGAAGTAGATAACTATCACAAGGGGCGCCTGGCCGAAGCAAATCGGGTCAACGAGTGCGAAAATCTAAATCTTGAGACCTCCGATTTTATAACAGAAATGGAAGAATGAATCTCCATTTTCTCCCTATATTTGATTTAAGTCATGAAACTTTTGGTGGTTTGTATTTTCTGTTTTCTCGATAAATTAAAGTTCTATTTCGAGTACTTTCCTCAAACGTGTGACAAACTTTAATTTTCTTTACTTATAGGCATGGACCACGGGGCAGTAGATTGTCTGGTTGATAGTGGAACGACTCACACTATCTTGAGAGATAAATCATACTTTATCTCCTATACGCCTAAAGTAACCCCAGTGACAACCATTTCGGGACCCTCAACCCTTGTTCAAGGTTTTGGCAAAGCCCATTTTTCGTTGTCCAATGGTACTCCCGTTGAAGTATTAGAGGCCTTATATTCTCCAACGTCCAGTCGTACCTTACTGAGTTTTAAGGATATTCGAGAAAACGGATTTCATGTTGAAACTGCTCGAGAACATGGCTTCGAGTATCTTTTCATTACCTCCACTCAGTACGGCCAAAAGCGTATCATGGAGAAGTTGAAAAGTCTTTCAAGTGGTTTGTATCTCACTACGATACAACACATCGAGAGTAATCTCATCACTCGCCGAGCGCCAGTTGATGAGAGCATTTTTATGCTATGGCATGACCGGCTGGGTCATCCGGGTCAAAATACGATGCTTCGCACTATGAATGCATCGCATGGGCATCCTCTTGGAGGAAAGAATTTTGTTATAAATCCGAAAAGCCTTTGCCAAGCTTGCTCGATTGGGAAGACGAATCTCAAGCCGCTCCATGTGAAACCTACGATATTGGTTTCTCAATTCCTTGAAAGAATTCATGGAGATATTTATGGACCAATCCAACCAACATGCGGACCATTTAAATACTTCATGGTTTTGGTTGATGCATCGACTAGATGGTCACACGTAGTGTTGTTGTCCATCCGAAACGCAGCGTTTCCTAAACTCCTCGTCCAGATCATTAAGTTAAGGGCTCACCATCCGGATTATCCGATAAAGTCTATTAGACTTGATAATGCCGCGGAGTTTACATCGAAGACTTTCGATGACTATTGCATGACTTTGGGAATAAATCTTGAACATCCTGTTGCGTATGTTCATACCCAAAATGGCCTAGCAGAAGCTTTTATAAAGCGACTGCAAGTGATAGCGCGGACCTTGGTTATGCGCACCAAACTCCTACTATCTGCATGGGGCTATGCAATTTTGCACGCTGCAAATTTGGTCCGTCTGAGGCCCATGGCCACCCAACCACTTTCCGCGTACCAGCTGGTTACTGGATGTGAGCCTGACGTCTCACATTTACGCGTGTTTGGGTGCCTAGTCAATGTTCCAATTGAGCCGATAAGGCGTTCAAAATTTGGACCTCAGAAGCGACGGGGAATATATGTCGGTTATAACTCCCCATCCATCATTCGCTATTTAAAGCCCTTGACAGGCGATCTCTTTACCGCGAGACACGCGGATTGTGACTTTGATGAGGCAATCTTCCCGTCGTTAGGGGGAGAAATGCACGCTAACGTTGATGAGGAACGACGTGAATTAGCGTGGCATGTGCCCGCTTTTGCTCATCATGATCCCCCTCTGCATATAGTGATAAGGAAGTGCAGAGGATTCTAGGTCTGCAAGATATTGCAAATCAAATGCCAGACGCATTTAGCGACCTAGCAAAAGTCACGAGATCAATTATACCTGCTGCAAATGTGCCTGCAAGGATAGACGTCCCTGAGAGACGCCATGTTCCTGTGAAACATGTTGCTCCGGTCGAACCCGCCGAGCAAAGGACGCTGCCATCGGCCGTCCAGTCCGCCGCTATTCCCAAGAAGAAGGGAAGACCGGTTGGTTCCAAAGATATTCTGCTCCGGAAGCGGAGAAATCTTGTTGAAAGCGTTTTGCCACATGAAATCATTAAGGATCACGGTGATGTATTAGAAGAGCGCGTTCCAGATGAAACGCCTATTCCTAATCATGCCGATAACCTCGAAATATCCGTCAAGTACGCTAGCTTAGACGATATTTTGAAGCGAAACGAAACTGTCATCGATGATGTGTTCATATACTCAGTGGCCACTGACATTATAAGCAATGATGACATGGAACCTCGCAGCGTTGCCGAGTGTCAACGACGAACGGACTGGCCACAATGGAAACAAGCAATCCAGGCTGAATTAGATTCCTTAGCGAAAAGAAGCGTGTTTGGACCTGTAGCTCCAACACCACCCAATGTTAAACCAGTTGGTCACAAATGTGTTTTTCTAAGGAAGCGTAATGAGAATAATGAGATTGTGCGATACAAGGCTCGCCTTGTGGCGCAAGGCTTCTCACAACGCCCTGGAATTGATTACGAGGAGACGTATTCCCCCGTAATGGACGTCATGACGTTCCGCTACTTAATCAGTTTAGTAGTTTCCGAAAAACTGAATATGCATCTCATGGATGTGGTCGCAGCCTATCTCTACGGGGATCTGGACACAGAGATATACATGAGAGTCCCTGAAGGACTAAAGATGCCTGAATCAAGTAGTTCCCGACCACGGAACGCGTTCTCGATTAGACTGAGGCGTTCGCTATATGGATTAAAACAATCCGGGCGAATGTGGTATAACCGCCTAAGCGAATACTTGATCGGTTTGGGATACATTAATAACGAACTTTGCCCATGTGTGTTCATAAAGAAATCCACTTCAGGATACGCAATCATCACGGTCTATGTAGATGACATGAATCTCATAGGAACCGAAAAAGACTTGTCAGAAACTGCTGATATCCTGAAGAGGGAATTCGAGATGAAGGATCTTGGGAAGACACGGTTTTGCCTCGGCCTGCAGATCGAGCACCATAAAGATGGAATTCTTGTCCGTCAAGCGAACTACACCCAAAAGGTGTTGAGACGCTTTAGTCATTTTGACGTTAAGCCATCCGCTACTCCCATGATCGTCCGCTCTCTAGACATTACTAAGGACCCATTCCGTCCAAAGGAGGACGACGAAGAGATATTGAGTCCTGAGTGCTCTTATCTGGGTACAATAGGCGATTTATTGTACTTGGCCCAATGTACTAGACCGGACATCTCGTTTGCTGTAAATTGTCTAGCTCGACACAGCACCGCGCCAATACGCCGCCATTGGAATGGCATAAAAGGCATTTTTCGCTACCTTAAGGGTACTACGGACTTGGGCTTGTTCTATCCCTACGCGGTTTTGAGTGAGTCCAACGCTCTTGGCACTCGAAGCAACGCGACCCTTGTTGGCTACGCCGATGCGAGATACTTATCTTATCCGCACAAGGGGCGTTCCCAATCTGGTTATGTCTTTACCATTGGGAACACGGCGATTTCTTGGAGGTCTCGCAAACAGACCTTAGTGGCTACTTCAACGAACCACTATGAGCTACTCGCGCACTATGAGACGACTAGAGAGTGTGTATGGCTTCGAGCTGTTATTGGCCATATTCGAAGTACATGTGATCTTCCATATGACCCAGATGAACCTGTTGTCGTCTATAAGGACAATACCGCTGTTATTGATCAAGCGAAACATGGTTACATCAAAGGGGATGCTACCAAGCACATATCACCCAAGTTGTTCTTTACACATGAACAACAAGCGCTTCAGAAGATTGAAGTGCAACACATTGGATCGGAGAATAACCGTGCAGACTTGTTCACCAAGTCACTGCCAAAACACTCGTTCCAGAAACATATCGACTTAGAAAACTTTCAGAGCTAGCCTAAGTGAAACATGTTTCCTGCACCATGTTGTGTGCATATGAGGGGGAGCGCCCCAACGAGCGCCTCCAAACGCCCTGTTGTGCGTATATCCCGCGTCCTGTCGAGTGCGAGTGAAAAGGGGAGCATCCTGATGTATGCTTGTGTACTCTTTTTCCCTTAGACCAAGTTTTTTTCCATTGGGTTTTCCTTGGCAAGGTTTTTTTTTAACGAGACACAGTTCAAATCCCTTATTCACTAAGGATTATTACGATCATGGGGAGTATCCAGTTGTATACTTCTAAACCATCGTGTACTCTTTTGTCCTTCGATCAGCGATTTTTTTCCACTGGGTTTTCCCTGACAAGGTTTTGACGAGGCAACTTTGCAATAGTTAGTTTACCCCCATCACACTGACCCGTGTGTACTCTTTTGTCCTTCGACCAAAGTTTTTCCCACTGGGTCTTCTTTGGCAAGATTTTGACGAGGCACAAGTAGGTGGTCAAATTTGAATCTGCAAGCTACAGACAGACGAAGAAGCTCAGAGGTGTTTACAAGCAGAGTTTGTGAAGAGCCAAGGGACAGTGTTGTAACTCATCATGGTGACTCTTCACTTTGTAACTCCCAAGTGAATTTTCACTTTGTAACTCCCAACCTCTCTCTCCCTATATAAAGAGAGGTTGGAATGGCTTGTAGAGATATATGGAGATATATGAAATTAGTCTATCTAACAAGAGAGAGAGCTTCATACCTATTCATCTCATTCTCCGGGTGTTGAGCTAATAGATCTCAAAACAAGCATAAATTTTTAAAATAATTGAAAAATAAAAAAATAACTTTAAAATTTAAAAAAAAAAGAAATTTTGAGTCGCACCCCACTTACTTTTTCCAAATTCAAGGTACATCCCACTGTTTTACCATAATGTATGATACCCTCCACTTTTGACAGTTTTCGTCCTTCGTTAACGGTCAACTCCTTTGACCCATTTTTTTTGACGAAAATGCCCTCTTCTTCCCCCCCCCCCCCCCCCCCCCCCCCCAAAGACAGCCCGCTGCGCGCATGCCTCCGCCGGCGGAATGGGGCGGCGGGGGAGCGGTGGTGGTGTTGGTGAAGGTGATAATGGTGGTGGTGATGGTGACCGTCACCAAGTACATCCCTGCAGTGAAGACTCCGAGCATTGTGATGAACGAGTAGTTCCGGAAGGCGTGGATGTACTTCACTGAGCCGCGGCTCGCCCAGTGCTCCCCAGTGGATCCCCCAGACGAGCATGTACGCGCTCGACAGGGAGGTGCATATCGCCGCAGCGTCCACCATGAAGAATATCTGGAACGCGAAGTTCTTCCCGAAAAGGGGGTGTCGTTCGAGCTGTCGTACCCTCCGGGGAACGTGAAGGCTGCGGCGAAGCTGACGGTGCAGACGAGGGTGGCAACGACATGCAGCGAGGGTGTTGGCCAGTAGCTTCGTCTCTTCAAGGTTGGGTTGTCCCTGCTAGATGAAAGGGTCGTGGCCGAGGCTTTTTCCGCCATGGACTGCATACCCACCATTCATGAGCTTTACCAAATTCTGGTGAGCCTGCAAAACTAATATGCTCATATCCCCAACAATGTAGGCAGCATCAATGAGGAGGGTGATGGTGATGGTGGTGGTAGTGGTGATGGTGGTAGTGAAGGTGGTGGTAATAGTGGTGGTGGTGGTGGTGGTGGTGGTGATGGACGCGGCAGCGGCAGGGCGGGACGGGGGCGCGACAGCGGGGCGGGTTTGGGTTTGTGAGTTGACGAGAGTATTTTGTCAAAAAAATTCGGTCAAATCCTTTGACCGTCAGCTATGGACGGTTTCCGTCAAAACTGGAAAATGTCATACATTATGGTAAAGCAGTGGGGTGCACCTTGAATTTGGATAAAGCAAGTGGAATGCGACTCAAAATTTCTCTAAAAAATTCGAGAACGAAGGAAAAGATATTTTCGTCCTGAAAGCCCCTCTTTTGCCTTTGGCGTGTCTCATTTGGACAAAATTCACTTTTGAGGTGTATAGCAGAATCACTCGAGTCCAGTTGTACAGCATGGGAAAAAATTGATACAAAATTAACAGTATAGTAACCTACCTAACATCAAAGGAGGTTTCCTAATAATTCCTCTAATCAATATGTATTAACTATGACTATAGATAACCAAGAATAGAGCTACAAATGTTTAACTATAATAAACACAAAAATGAGATATATAAGTTTTAGATAACTACGTTTCTTTTCAGAGGTTGTCCGTCCGCCACGTGTCGTCGACCCATTGGCAGGTCCATCGGCATAGGATCCTTGAATACAGGAGGGACCAATGGAGTATGGCCACGCGACGGGCGGGCAAATTAGCTTTTCTGTTCTTTTCATGAAGGAACAGGTTGAAGAGAGAGTAACAATCATTTGCACACTATAGGACTTCAGCCTGGAATAATTAAGATTTACAGTTTTTCATAGTAAAAAAAGCAGCAGCAGCAGCAGCAGGAGGAGGTTGGACAATTCATTGGAAAAACTCCAAACACTTCAACCATCTGAAACTGACCAAAATGAACTCTTCCATTCCACCCATCGGATTAATTAGCAGTACATGAAAGATGTATATATATGTAATATTTTGAGCAACACCATTTGTAAAGATTACACTCCCAGAGTTTATTTATGGCCTTTCTTACTGAAAAAAACTACAAAATATCCATGTACACAAGTGTTGGTTCATAATTTAGGGAGAACCCACAAGGCTAAGAGACTCTTAAAAGTCCCCGAAAAAAGAAAATAATAACAAAGAAAAAAAGTTGTGCTTTAAGCTCCATTCGACTCAACTCCGAGATAAACCCTTCCGCAGAAAAATGGCAATGCCGCCCGCTGCCAACATAAGAATTAGGGGTTTTGCCAGGCCATCCATGTCTAGTATTCGACCTGTACCAAGACTTTTCTGGCGGCTCAGCTGAGGAGTCAAATGCTCATGAAGCAAGTTTGAGAGATTGTCCATTTGATGCATCATTTGCCGCTGACCTCTTGCGATGGCCATGATCTGTTACTTGAAATAAACAAAAATAATTACATAACTAAAAAAGGGCCAAGAGCATGATCTAGAATAACTTATTCTTGGGTAAAATGACCCACAAAGCATTCAACAAAAATTATCAACAGAACTATCAAAGAAGAGATACTAGGAAGTACGGAAACTCCCAAAATGGTGCCCATTTCCCTACCAGACATTTATTGAGCACTCCAAAACACACCTGAAGACACCAAGTCGTTGTGTGGCTGTATCCTGTTGTGTCGTATTTACAATGTTTGATCTAGTTTGCATGGACACAAAATGAAACACAACATGATATAGTCGCGGCAACATGCACTAGGAAACTCAAACCTTGACGCGACCTAGAAAGTCAATTTATTTATCAGATCTAACAAAATAGAGACTACAATTCCTAATGGTCCATTCATTGGTCACATTTACCCAGACAATACGCCAGAAACTCAAACCTTGATCCAAGCTGGAGAAATGTCGGAAATAAATTGACCATTGGGAATAGAGAAAGATGGCATTGCCATAAAACATGGTAAATATAATGAATAGCTCGAAAATATTTTTTGAACAAGTACTATCGCTACTTAATAGTGGAGAAACATATTAAGATGCATAATGTGTGTCACCAATCTTTCAAACAATCTTTGTTTGACTAAAAAGTGAAAAGAAAAATGTAGGGCTTTAAAAATCAACCTCGTCTAGTAATGGAGAATCTTTATTCAATTGTGTAGAGGATGATGAATTGGGTATCCGGGTCTCGTTGCCCAAGCTGGACATAAATAAAGATGTGGGTGCCAAGCCATTGCAGGCTTCACCTTGGAGGGGAGGGTTTTGCTGGCTCATAGAAGGTTTCTGCGTGCTGAATTTGGAATTTAGTTCCTCGATTCGGGAAGTGAACTCATCCATTCTTTCGTTCAAAGTTGATATCTGTTCCGATAGTTGAGTAATCATGCCCTGAAAGAAACATAAGAACCCAAAACTATTATATAAAGCAATAGATGAAAATGTAATGCTACAGCATACAGAATCTTCTCATATATTCAAATAAGTCTACTACAAGATCACCTGGTTGATTGAAGGAGTTTCAGGGTTCCGTCCATCAAACCTTTGGGTACCGACTGTAAGTTTTGTTAGCTTAGCTAGATGTTTGTCCCTTTGTGTTGCATAGGAGTGTGACAAACCACTGCAAGAGATAAAGTATGAGATCCAGAGTGCCAAACCTGTCTTGTTTAAAAACTTTTATCGGAACTCTATAGTTCAGTATTTAGATAGCTGAAGAAAAAAATTGGGGTAAAGGCAAATGTTTTTGTGACTATACAGTTCAGAATTTGTAAGCAGAGAGAATTTAATCAATGGATCTATACAAGTAACAGTTTTGAAATTTATCACACGAATTTTGTTATATTGCAAGCTTAGGATTCTCAAATTATCACTTCACTGTGCACTTGACCTTAGTACTATGTATATACAACTAAAGCTGCAGAAGTTACAATTGTACTTTCTTGCTTCTTGATAATATTTTAATTTGTATATTAAAATTCACATCATTAAATATAGATTTGGCAAATATTTCCAAATAAAATCCTTCTCTTTTTCCTTCTGATTGACCCCCCTCCTACCACACACACACACACACCACCCAAAAAAAAAATGTTTCTGCTAATATTTGTATTTTTATTCCATTTGACATAATATCAACCCCTCGTCACATCAACAAACACCAATTAAAGATTCCAAATAACCTCCATTGTTTATTTCAAATTAATCCATCGCCTTACCCTCCACACACACGGTGTGCACGAGACAAATTGTACAGATGAATTTTGGCACATCCATAATCCTATCAACCATGTGTCCTAACCAAATAGGAATGGAAGAACAATAGAACATAGATTCTAACATTTCACGAGTATTCCTGTGAACAACAAGGAAAACATATTAATCTGAATGTTTGCCTGATATCAGATACTGGTTGAGGGTCGCCACACCGGAAACTGGATCCGGGCGATGTACCGGACATATTGGGGGATACAGGATAATAATTCATTCCATATATGACAAGAAATCAAAGCACTAATCTAAATCAAAGAAGTGTGTTTATTATAATAATTGAAGAACTCAAAGTCAAAAGTCAAATGTTTTTAACAAAGAGAGGAGGTAAGTGCCACTATCCTCTTGTCGGCTCGCCAGAGAGAAGTATCACCTTATCTTTTCTTTATCAAATATGAGAGAAACGAGTTTGGAAATTAAGAGTTTTTTGGGGGGTTTTAACAGTTGTATACTTGCCAAAATCCCGATGCATATAGTATACCTGACATATCGGTTGAAATGGCCGTTATACTGAATGGTATAATTGCCGGTTTCTTCAAACCAGTTAAGCTACTCATAGAAGTTTGTCTTTGACACCTTATACCGGGTAATATATCGGCTATACCGTCCAATATCCAGAACAGCGTTTAGACCATCAAATGCATGATTTAACTGAAGAAATGTCAAAAGATGAACCAGTTCGGTTCAGCAAGCTAAAGCTTTTTTGTCAGCATCTTCGAAGGAAAATGCCAGTTGAACATGGATTGAAAATATCTGCTACAATACTCATTTCATGCAGTAGTTTTATTGTCAAGATGGATAAAGATACACAAAAATGACAACACTAATGGTTATCGGATTTGTAAGTTTGCAGTAATTCAGTAACAGGATAAGTGAAAGACAAACAAATAAGCTTTTCGTTTGAAGTACATATAGAAGACTCAATGGTGTTAGATTTAGACTTTCTTGTACCATCTTTTTCATATACCTGATGCTTCTCCATCTTTTGTAGCAGTCTATTGGGGGTACACAAAATTAAGGTATCAAACCCAACCACTCCAGACTGATAGGCTAATGCTAGTTGGCTTTGTAATGAAGAGAAAGGCAATGAGATATTTATCCTTGTTGTTCTTTCCCTGTGCACTATATAAGGAAACAACACCCTAGCAGAATAAAGATATATCATTGCGATGTGACCTTAGCATAGGCCGTTTGCATGACTGTCTGAACCACCCACTTATATTCCGTCCAGGCCTAGGATCCCATCTTTAGACTCGCTTCTCATCAGTCTCAAGGTAAAGGTAGAAGATACATGACAAGAATTTTGTGGGCAAGACTCTTTATAGTCCACAGGGACTTGGAGGATGCTCCTTGGTTGCATGGAACTTCAAATGAATAGCCAAAATGTAGGTCTACTACCTGTCAATTGGTAGTCTAGGTTTTATAGCATGGCCCTCTCATGCTCATAGCAACATTGGCTAGGAATTTCGCACCAACATAGTGGGTTGAGGTTAGGTCGACAGCCACTCCAAAAACAATCAATTATTTTAGGCTAATTCACAACTAAATACCCTGAACTATCCTAGAGTTGCAACTTGATACCCTGAAGTATCAAAATTGACAACTTGCTATCCTAAACCTTCAAAATTGCATTAAAAGACCCTGAATTTCTAAGTTTTTGCAACCCCCCACCCTGCCTTGTTGATCCCCTTCCTCATTGTCCCACCTCCTGGATGACACCACTCTTTCTTGGATGACTCTCTTTAGATTTAGGGTTAAATATGAGGTGAAGAACGATTAGAACTTGTCTTTTTATTTGAAGGGAAAAAATGTCCATAGTGGTCATATTTTTTGCCCATGACAGTTAAGTTTGATGACTCTAACAGAGGGTATTAACTTGCAAACAGAAAATAACCTTTTGAGATGCTGATTTCGCATGGCAACTCTGTCGGCAGAGGCTCGGGAAAGTGCTTCTTTTGGGCTTGATACTAGTTCTTCATCTAAACTAAGTTTTGTCTTCAAATCCTCTGGCAATGCCTACACGTCAAACATATAAGAAGTGAAACATTATGCAATCAAATGAGACAGAAGGAATAGTAGTTTTATGAAGTAACCGTACCATAACTTCATTCACAAGCTTTTCTAGCTGAATCAGCTCTATGTAAGTATGGGGAATATAGGAACCTTCCAGGCCCAATTGCTCTGCAGTATATTTTACAAACAGACGATCTCTTCCTTGCACCTTGATCAGATTGAAGAAAAGTCATGACACCAGATGTAGCACATTGTTATCCAACAAATGAATATGGAGGTAATATCCAGCTTCTTAACAAATAGGCTAATTTGCAATTAAATTGAACACCAAGAACTATATATACTTTTGCACTTAATACCTTGATCTATTTTTATAGGCACTTATATACCCTTAAAAGCATTTCTATAGGGGGTCCCTCACCTTTATAAACGAGTAACATCGGTGCCTTGAGCTAGAAAAAACTCTTAATCAATAAATCTGGAAGTTCCTGCCTTCCCCAGAGTTGGCACAAAAGCAACAGATATTAAAACAAATAGCAAAGAAGGCAATGGCTCCTCGAATCATATTTTATTATATCTTCTAATCATAGTATATTAGATCTTCTAACGCTCTGAACTATCACCACTTTCGCAACTTACTACCCTCAGTTATTTATCTGTCACACTTAGCGGTTTTCCGTCACACTTAACGGCCACATGCATGGCATATTGGATTGTTTTGCCCCTAACTACTAAAAAAATCATGTTCTTATTTTTGTTGTCTTGGAAACTCCATCTTCTTCCTTTGTTTTAACCTTAAGTATGTGAAGGATTGTTTTGCTCCTAACTACTAAAAAATCGCGTTCATCATTTATTTTTTGTTTTCTTAGAAACTCCATCTTTTTCCTTTGTTTTAACCCTGACTATGTGAAGGCAACCCTAGAGGGGGTGAATAGGGCTTTTATAAAATTTAACACAATAAAATGAGATTATGAGCAATTAAAAGTAAGGAACAAGGAAGTGTGACACCGGATCACAGGGAGTAGTAAGAACAAAGAAGATGGCAATAAAAACATACAAGTCTCTCCTAGAGGAATCCACCTAAACAATGTTGTTAAACTCGCGCGATAGATCGTGGGATCGTACGATCCTACGCGTTTTATACGGAGCTTCGAGACAGATTGGTGGCCGGCGCGGTCATCGGCCGGCGCGGCGAGGAAACGCGTAGGATCTTACGATCCGTGTTACGATCCCACGAGTTTGTGACTTATGATTCATGTATGACATTTTTATATTAAGGTTATTTTGGTTTTTAAGGTTACTTTTTCTTATTTATGTTATATAAATAATATATAATATATATTAAATATAATTGTCTTTCTGGTGGGATCTTACGATCCGTGTTACGATCCCACGAGTTACGATCGTTCACCCTTCGAACGATCCTTGGTAGTATCTCGAGTTTGACAACCTTGCACCTAAAGGAAGATAAAAAAGAGAAGAAGAATTCCATCTTCAACAACAAACCATTTGCTTTCATTTCATTCTCTTATGTCATTACAAATGGTTACATTTATAAATAAACAAATGCATGCATACAAATATATGTTATCAAACTATTCACCTTCCTAGAGTGATGAAGAGCAATGCATACAATATTTATTCAATTTTAAGTCCCTATAATAAAGGTAAGGCTTCATGACACCTAATTGTAACTTCCAAGGAATATGAAGCAATCTAAATGGCAATGATCCGAAATCTTATTGGTAACGGCTTCAGGTGATACTTCATCCGGAACGTTCCCGTATCAATCTCTCATGGTTGGAGAGAATTCGTCCTTGAGTTCAAGAGATCAGTAGGAATTCCAAAATGCTGTAGTTCTTTCAAATTCCTCCAATGTGCTACTCTGAATTTTCCAACCTTGTTAATGATATCCATCTAGTCCGCCCATTTAGTATTAACAAAGTATTATATCATCATTCTTTTCATGAGTCATGACGAATCTGATTAAGACTTGGGAGGATAAAATTGATCAGCATAAAATTAATTACCTCCAAAGTCAACAGGAGACCTAATGAAAGAGTATTGCACAACTTTATCCAAACATTGATATTTGTCATGTGACAAAAATTGATTGAAGATGATAGTAAAAAAAAAAAATGAAGATTCGGTTATTCTGATATACTCAGTGTAGTTCATCCGGAAGGTTCCCGTATCAAAGTGAGTCAAGATCGCAAACACTTAATGTATTCTGATATACTCGGTGGAGGCACTCCAGTCCCGAACGACTTTCAGCTTTAATCTGCTTGGAAATACGAATGTCTCTACAAATATTCGAACAAGGATTTCAGATTTCTACATAGAATTTTGACCGAATTTTGACAGGGCTGCTCTGAGGTTTCCATTCAGAATTCTGTTCGGAGTTCCGATGTCCTGGGGACATTCTTGTTCAAGCATTGGATAAGCCAAATTGGGATTTGGGTAGACGCTAGTCCTAGATGTTTTTTTAACATATCCTAGGGTGAGGATGGGCTTCCAATTGCACCTCATTTCCTTGTGTTCAAAAAAACATCTAACAACACTCTTCTACAAAATAGGATACAGATTACAAGTCTTTGTGTCATCTTGACTGTCTTTGTAAATGCTTTCCTTGGACTTTATGTGCTCTAGTTCTTGATCGATTTTGTATCCTCATACTTGGTCTTGGTTTGCACGCCTCTTGATCTCATTACTTCTTGTCGTTTTGTTTCGCTACAAAACAATGTTAGACATACACAATAATAAATATGCATATGAACAATTGAAGTTGTCATTATGAAAATATGATTAGACCAATTTTGGACCAACAATATGCTCCCCCAACCCCCTCCCTCCCTTTCTACATCGATGAGAGCGGGTCGGGATGTTGCAGCAACAAGGGGGCGAGGAGTGGAGGGAGCATAGTTAGGATAAGGGTTTAAACAAAGAAAAAAGTTAATATATGGTAGGTTAGGATTAGAAAATTAGGGTTTTACGATTCGAGGAGAATGTGATAAAGTTAGGGTTTCCAATTAGGAAAGAAGATGAAAATAGGTTATGTTTAGAAAATTAGGGTTATGAAATTAGGGTTTTAGAATTAGGGAAGACAACATGATAAATTAGGGTTTGTATATATGGATAAAGTTGTCTTTTGACACTTTTTGTTACCCTCCAACTGCAAGATTATGTAGTTTAGGGTATTCAAGTGCAAAATAAAAAAATTAGGGTATTTAAGTGCCTATTAAAATAGCATAGGGTGGGAGAAAAAATAGTATAGGATGTTTATATGCAAAAGCTCAGGGGTATTTAATTGAAAATTAAGCTAACAAATATGATAATCTGATCTCTCTCTCTCTACAGGTTCCCTAAAACAAGTACCATCTATATAATCTCCAATGTTAAACAACTGCTATGGGAACAAATTTGAAACGACGGAGCAACCACAATATAGCCTTTTAATTCCAAATCTTTGGATCAGCAGTCATTTTTCCCATTCAGTGATGTGAAGTGCATTCTTTATGAAGTAGTAACTATTCTATTCTTCTATATTTGCCTGAATCCTGACCTGTCCCTATCTCTAAAAGGTCCTCCCACAATAAGCCTATCACAAAAAAGAACTCACTGCAAAACATGGCTGAAGCATCCAAAACATTGCTAGTCTGAGTCTCATATTAAAGCGAAGCCACCTCAATATTAACACAGGTGCAATTGTTTTTATCTTATCTTTACCTCTAGAAGTCATCCATCTGAACATATATGTACGTGGTCTTTGTGTGATCAAAGTCTCTGGACTAGGCCAGGCCTTCATTGCACGTAGGAGAAGTGCTGGCTTACTCCATCTCCCCGTCTCCATAGCCAAAAATCAACACAACCATTGGGATTAATTGTGTGAAAGTACTATTTTGCCCTCATCCACGGTACTCCCTTCATCCTACTACATTTGTTGTCCCTCCTCATCCCTCATCCTCTTCCTCCAAGAGCTTCGTGGACGCATTCCTCTTTCATTGCTTCTTTCATAGTAGAGCTCTTCTTCCAATAGAAGATACCTCTCCTGTCATCCACTACACCTTGCCCCATCAAGCACTACACCTAATCCTTTTCCTATGGCTAGCTCCTCCACTTGCTCACCACCCCATCCCTTCACCACCAAGCCATTTAGTCAAGTGACCAACCTATCACCAAAGTGCTCCACTACCAACTCATTCAACCCATAGTCCCTACCATTGTCTTCTGTACCACAAAGTACTCGCCACCACCATCATTGCTTCTACCACCTTCACACTACACTCCACCCCCTCTGCAATGCTATCACCCTCCTCCCTCAGCACTACCCCCACCAAAGTATAACACCCACCCACCAAGATCACCTCATACACCACATTACCATGTCATTCATGTGCCCTTTACTCTTACCACCACCACATCAGTAGAAGAGGTGATCAAGTGGCTTAAGGTAGTCGGGTTTTTTTCCCCTGGGGGGGTGGTCATGCTCCCTATGTAATGCAGTGTAGTGTAGAGTAGTATACTATAGATTTCTGATTTCTCTGTATAACTAGTGATTCAGAAATAGATGAAGAAGACTGTTAAAAGTTAAAGTTGATGGAAGAAGAGGGGGAGGGCTGAGGGAGGAGGAAGGGTGACAGACAGAAGAGTGTGGCATCAGTGGTTGCAGCCAAGTGCAAGGGGCAAGAAGCAATGAGGAAGACAAGGGCAAAATGGTAAATAAATAGTTCTGTTAAAGCTTATGAAATATTCCCATTCAAAAGGAGTTAAGCTAACCAGGGAACTCTCAACTACAATTGTTTGACATTTGGGGGACTTGTAAGCGAATATCAAGTTTGGGGAAAACTCTAAATAGGACAGATTTAAGGGGCTAATATCAAAAAATTCTTATACCATTATAAGGCTCTAAACCTTCCAAAAACTCAGAAAAGACTTACAAAAGTTACAAACTTATGTGCTGAGTGGTAACCCCGACCATGAAAGTATAATAAAGTCATCATAATGGCAACTTACGAATTAAATTGAGTCTGCACACACACCAAGCATGGTGTTGTACTCATATATATTGAATAATAAAATTAAAGGCTACTTAAGAGTTTCAGAGCACAAATATCACAAAAGTCATAAATCCAAAAGAATAAAATCCCAAACTAAACAAAAACTCTCAGATTGATCCCGAGCAACTAATGGTACATGCTACAACTATGCAGAACTAAAATCATAGCATAGCATAAGATATGAAAGTGCTCCAGAGGCTACCACGGCAGGCCCAATAGCATGGAAATGTGCATAAAAAAAATAAAAGTAATAACATGAGGACTCAGTAAAAACCACAATAACAGTGCACCTGATCAAAGTAGTCCTTGATTCCCTGTGAGAGCTTTATGACTTATATAGTACAATACATATCACTACATAAGGTACTAAGGGAGTTTTTAAAGCATACAAGTTTTGATCATATACATCTTTAATGTCCCATAGCCAATTTGCCAGGTGATTATTTACGAGATGCTAGCCAGGTAGAAATTGGGGTAATATTACCAATTACCAAGTCAACACAAGTCGTGGAACGAAGCCGGAGAAGGTGATAAATATGAATATACTACCAGAAACTGTAATCAGAATCTGCATAGTGTTGGATATAGAGTTTGAACACAAAACAAGACTCATATCGGGTTATATTGTTTGGATTACATTATTATCATTGTTTGTGATTGTTGTTATTTAAAGAGTTGATAAGGTTTCTCAAATAAATGAACCACCATCTTCTTCAAGATATTTACGACACTTAATTTGATGGGGGTATAAATGTAACTTTACCCCCCCTCCCTTTTTGTTGACAATTTCATGGAGTTCATGGTATTTAAGTGACTAATAAATTTTTTATCAATGTGAACAAAAAAAAAAAGGTTCATGGTAGCAAAGTGAACATAGCACAAAATTGAGAGTATTTAAATGCAAATGAGCCGTTTTTGGTAGAGTAGAAAAAAACGCTCGTCTAGCATAAATTTTACTTTGAGTTGAAATTTGGATGAGAATGAAACCTAATCAACTCTGAAAGCTACAGATCACAATCATAGAGAACTAATAAGTGACCACAAGAATATCATACTGAGCATTACAAGCAAAATTAGGGTTCAAACCAATAAAATAATACTTTTGACTAGGTAATCGCAGATTCTATGCTAGTCAAAATTTCATGACTAGATGTATAGAATTCTTTCTGCTTCATCCATACATTGATTTTCCTTTATGTTCAATTATTTTTGTCACATAAGCAATAGACTGCAACAGTATATCCTCACTGAAAGTAGAGATTAACATTCACAAAAGCTCATTACCTGGTAATCTATGAAATTAGAGTTCATAAGTTATTGTTCGAAGTTAATGAGAAACAGTCAAAATACCAAAATAGAGAGAGTCAAATACCAATACAACCACCAAGGATACGGCATTTCTTTCACTCGAAGGATTATCCTCTAAATTTAAGCCAATCTATATATGGTAAGTAAGCTTATCAAATTTAGCTCACAATTTTCAAACAGGAAAACCACCGAGGGGTGGTCCAGTGGTAGCACTGGGCCCACTGGTAAGGGACGGTAGGCACCCACCGCCGTGGGTTCAAACCCTAGCCCAGGCAAAAAAATTAATTAAATGGGACAGGAAACACGTAAAGTCCCTCTAGGTATGGCTAATATAATGTGAAGTAAATATGTCTGTAAAGTGTTATAGTATGCATGAGCCATCAACAATTCATATGCATGAGCCATTTACAAGTGACCAACATCTTAGAGAAGATATGAAAATCGTTTACCTGAATATAATGCCTATTCAGCTGCTCCAACCAATCAATTTTTACAGTCACTCTATCATCGGCAAACACATGACTGCTTCTTTTCAATATAGATGCAATGCTATAACCCAATGCCATCAAGCCACCAAGAAGCCGCACACTAACTTCAAAGGTAATCCTTGGAGATATGATGAAAGGATTATCTGTTACCCATTCCTGAAAATAAATACGATATTGGTACACTCAAGTCTTTGTCATTTTTTTAACAGGGCAAGCCATAAGTACAAGTTTCAGAATACACTGGAAACAGAAACATTTACCTTTTCAAGGAAAAAAACGTTAACAAATATAGAAGCCCAATTAAGTTTTTATTTTGCCAATAGAAAAGAAGAATAGCCACAAGAAATGCATAAGGCAACAATCAGGTAGGCCAACACCAAACTGATCAATCTACAAGTTACAGACACACTTATAAACATATAAATGGTCAAACAGAATATTCAATTCATAATTTTATACACATTTTAATATGTTTACATGTTAAAGCTTCTTATGTGAGCAAACCTAGGAAGATATTTGATATGTTATAAACTACATAATGAAAATCAAATTATTTAAGGGAAGAGGAGGATTTTAATTTAACAAATTACTTAAAGAGGGGAAGCAAGTCCCTTCCCTCTTTTGTCTACAACCTTCAAGGCCAACGAAGCAAAGGTATTAACCCTAAGGCCTTGCTTCATATTAATGATTAAACCTTGGCTATAGATTTATCTGTCGAGAAACAACCGATTTCAAACGGATTAGCATCTTTGCAATTAGACATTCAAAATTCTAACGTATAAAACAAATAACTGATTGAAACTGTATATTATCGTATATACATAGAAATGGCTATGGATCTACTTAGCTTTCTTGGATTCAGGAAACACTTTCTGCTAGTAAAATTTGCGTGAAGAAACGGCAGCAACATGTTTGGCATATAATACATAAATCCTTTCTCCTCCATTCAGGTCTATTATGTATAAGACTATCCCATCTGTTGAAATGGCAATTAGAATATCTATAATTAAAGTACCATAATCTGATATGGTTGATGGCTTCTAGAACAGTCACCAAAGACCAATTAGCACATCCAAGAAAAAGAATAATGTAGAAAAAGACACCAGGGTAATCTAGATTAGAATCTAGTTAGTGTAGCCTCCAATTTTCCATTATCACCTATCTATCTTTTCATTTTAAATTGCCTACCCATCTCTGCCAGCTTTTCTTACAAATATTGTTGCAGATTGCACCAACCAACAAAACTTAAATGGATGACAATCATGTAGCATAATTTGATATTGGAGATTCAGCATAGTTTACTGGGTACTAGAGCTCATCTTTCCTTCTCAGGGATGCTCAAGATCAGGTATTGCTAAAAGGCAAGGCAAACTGCAGCATATTGCATTCACAGGACTACTTGGATTAGTTGAAAGTGTAACATATGTTATTGCAGTGACATTTACAAAATGCTATCCATTAGAAAGTCTAATAGCATGTTTATCGTATCATAACATTATTAGACATTGTTTTCCCCTCAAAAAGATGGAGCTTCCATATCTTTGCTATTGGCCGTAGACCTTCTAGACCACCACTACCTATATTTAACAACCCTAAACATAGTTTCAAAGATAATCAGCAGTGGTGTGCATATTCCAAAAGAGTAACATTTCCACCACAAAGTATATATATGGAAACAAATCACTCAAACAACTTGCATAAAAACAAAAAAAAGGATGCATAATGAACTAGTTCAAGGTTAAGAAGAAAAAATAATAATAATAACTAGTTTTTACAAGTAACAAACCTCAAACATAAGAGTGTATTTCCCATCCCTGTTTCGCATTCTTAGATAGGATTGACAAGCTTCTGAATCTTCACCTGGTGGCAGTAGATATATATCATAAGTCTCCTCCATATGTTCTTTGTATTCATTCGAAAATACAGCCTTGATTTGATCCCCTGACAAGGTCCTCGGAGACTACAATAACAGAAAGCACTTAGTGCTAGAAGCCAAACAAAAATAAAGGCATCAGTTTAAGGCACTTCTATTTTGTCTGGTACTCCTACAAAACAATAATAATGAAGGGATTAACCTTGAGAATATAAGTTGGGTTCTGGAAGCCTGAGAATGGATTGAATTTGTTGATAATTTTTATATGTGCAGTTTGCAGGTCCGGCTCAATAAATGCCTTGTACATAGGATAAACCTGTGAGGTACAATTATTCATAAATTAATCATTTGAACTAAATAAGGATATTGGATAACCTATTCAATAAGAAACAAACTCGTCTACACATCATTCAAGAGAAAGAAGCCCAGGTTTATATACGAACAGTAATCCAACAATTAAAATAAATAAATAACTTATATAGTAGAACCTCCAAATACCAGCAATCATCAAAAGGAACATAGAATCAAATGAAAGAAGGTATAAACAACCGTTTCAGAGATTTGATGAATAATTTCTTCTGGTTCTTGGCCAGCACGTTGTATGTCCCTTAAAACCCTCTTCACAAGATCAAAATGCACACCACCAGTTACAGAAACACGCAGATCTAATACAGGCCGTAACTTTTCACTCAAAGCATAGATCCCTTCAATAATTACAATCCTAGAGCTAGGAACTTCAACTGTCCTGTTAACAACACCATAAAAGAGATGCAATGAGGTTGCTAAAATGGTCAACTTTTTTCGAAACGTAATGGGAATCCCAAATCAAGGACAAAAGTTCTAATGTCAACAATGGACGAAGTAATTTACCTGTACCCTGTCCGGCAGCTTAACTTGAAATCATAGATTGGAACCTGAACAGACTTGCCTGCTTTCAGACCATGAATATTTTCCAGCAAAGTGTCATAATCTGTTAGGCGAGGATCTGCCACAGTACTACATATATTAGATTTTGCAATAATTTGACCTCTCCTGTTTCAATAACAACGGTCTGCCTTTAAAAGTTTATCATGGGGGCTTGTACAAATTATAATGTTTGTATTTATTCTTTTCTTGGAAACACCAGCTGAAATTTCATTAAGATAATGAAGAAGAAAAAACTTATCATATTGTTCCTACTTTCTTCCATTCAACTCTGATGTGCGTCCCCTATAAAATTAAAAAACAAACATATTCTTCTTCACAGACCCAATCCAATTCGCTTACACCTGCCACTATTCCAGAAGCTCCTTTAGCTAATATATTATCATTCGTCCTTACTAGTGCATGTATTTCTCTATATTGCACGTATCCAAATAAGGTAAGATGATTTTTCACTTGATTTATCCTCAGTTAACGCCACCTCCAACTTCCCATGAATACAAATACACTCGTTCTTATATTATCTTTCAACATATTGCACTCATCCATCTTAGCATCTTATTTCAGCTACTCACATCTTCTGGACATGTTTTCTCTATGTTGCATGGAGAAGGAAAAATAGTGCGCATATCCATATTGTGTCCGTAACCATATCCATATTTGTGTCCGTACTCGTGCAACATAGGTGACTCTATTTTACCTATATGAAAATGTTTGTAACCCGTCTCCGTATTGTGTCCTTATCCTTATCCTTGTTCATATTCGTGCAACATAGTGTTTTTTAAAATTCCATAGCTCATATTCATAAAGCATGGTATTAGTCTTATAGCCGTCTCAAGGAATTTTCCATTCAACTACCATGGTATCCTGCAATCACAAAAGGACTTCAGAAGTACTTCATTTCATTGATGATGTTCTAATCCTCTGAACAATATCCTTCTCAATCTCCTCATCATGAAGAATGATGGATCATACATAACAAAGATTATCAAAATTCACCATAATCTCCAAAACTAAGTAATGATGCTTCTTAACAAAGGTATCAAGGCATGAAAACCAAAAATTCCTTAACATGGCAACAAAATAAATGTTATCTTACATGGAATTCATACTTGTATATTAATTTGGTCATTGGGGTCTTCACAGAAAACACAATCGAAGTTTCAGTATGAATAAATAAACGACACGACCATACATGTATTAGAAACAATAGCTCATATGTTCTCCTTTTGTACCTTCAGATAGCTATAAGGAGAGGAGAAGGATAGGACTTGTGAGCTGTTGGCACCACAAAATCCTCTTGAGTGCGACGATGGTTAGGGGGTAACACAACTTACTCCATTTTACTCTTGAGGGCAAGACACACCTCATTACCATTCTTTTTTCTTCCTCTTCCATACCGAAAAACGCAAACAAATCTTCTTCTCTCTTCTAAATAAATAATAGGCTAAATTACAACTTGATACCCTCAACTATTCCAAATGTTCAACTTGATACCCTCAATTTTGATATGCATCAACTTAATACCCTCTCTCCAAACGGTGTTAACTGAATTAGCAAATGACAAAAATACCCTTCCCAACTCCCTATCTCTTCGCCACTTCGACAGCCCCCCCTCTCACTAGCGCCGGCAGCCGGAGGGGGACTGCACAGACGCGAGCAGCCGCAGCAGCAACCGCTGCCGCCGAAGCTGCCGTCGAGGAGAGAGGGCTGCGCGGGGCGGGGAAGGGGGGTCGCCGGGGCGGGAGGGGGCGTCGCGGGGGCTCGCTGGACGGGTAGTAGGGGTCTCTGCAGCGGGAGGGGGTGGGAAGGCAGGTGGAAGGGGCAATTTCGTCCAAAAAAATAACGAAAAACTTAGGGCGTGTTTGGTTAAGTTTTTAAAACCTATTTTTTGAGTTTAAATGTCAACTCCTTCAAAATTCGTGTTTGGCAGTCCCCGCTCAGAATTCACTTTCCAATTTTTTTTTTGAGAAAGAGTGTTTAAACACACCTTTCAGGAAACAACTAAAAGATGTTTCTGGAGAATAGCACTCAACATTTTTTGGTGGGCCCCCCTCCCAACCAAACCCCCTCTCTCTCTCAATTCTCTCCTCTTTCATCTTTTTCCTCTTCTTTTGTTCCTCCCCTAGCTCGAGCTTCAGCCCTAGTTCGACGACCGCACCACGAGTTGCCTCGACGACCGGACCACGAGTGGCCTCGACGATCGGACCACGAGAGTGGACTCGTCCGCGAGCTTCAACCCTAGCTCGACGACCGGACCACGAGGGTGGAGTCGTCCACAAGCACATGGGCCTCCGCCACGAGCTCCTCTGCCGTGAGCTCGTCCTCCGCTCCTCCGCTACAAGCACATGGTCCTCCGCCGCGAGCTCGTGCGTTCGACGACAACGGCAGTAGGGTCTGAGCTTGAGGAACAGGAGATTGGTGTGGATACAGAAAATGGGTGTGGACACAGAAAATGAGTGTGGACACAGTAGGAAACAGGACACATGGACAGAAAATCTGACAATTTTTTTTTACCAAATGGAATTTTTTTCTAGAAAACTAGTTTTAGATGAAAGTAACGTAAAATAGTCTGAATTTTATACTCAGAAAATACCTTTATAACTTACTTTCATAAAACTATTTTTAGAAAGAAAAAAAATCAGAAAGCCTATTCAAATTTCAAACGGACCCTTAATGTTTGGGATGACGGAGGATATCAAGTTAAAAATATTAGTTGAGAGAGAATATTAAGTTAGTACATATCAAAGTTGAGGGTATCATGTTAAAAACACGAACAATTGAGGGTATCAAGTTGTAATTTAGCCTAAATAATAAAGATCAATTGAAACTAGATTTTTTTAGATTCTAGATTTTTTTAGATTCTAGATTTTTTTTGTTTAGATTCCTTATATTTCATGTGTATACTGATACATTTTTTTACGGTTTCCTAATAGAAAGTCCACTAGGGTACCATTCCGGAAATTTCTAACTCCATTAATGAAGATTTGAAGCTTCGAAAAAGATGCGATCAAGTTTGGGATGATGGAGGACTGTCATAATTTTGGCAGTCCCGATTATGCAATAGGCCTGCCAAAATTTTGGCAATCCTGCAATGCATTAGCACTGGCAAAATTTTGACAATCCAGAAATCAGAGTTATCTGAGAGTCTGTTTATAGGACTGGCAAAATTTTGGCAGTCCATAACTTGTGTTGTCCCCCCTCCCAAAAAAAAAAAACTAAGGGTAGTTTGGGGAATAAAAAGTTCAAAACATTTGTGACACCCCGGAGATGAAATGTGGTGCCAATAATATTGACCTTTTTCATATAGGATGTAATAGTAGGACTTAATAGCACAATTTAATGAGAGTAGAAATTAAGAGACTTGAAAAGGGATCTCTCGTTAGGTTGTGTTTGGTTTGGTGGAAAGTGACAGAAAGGAAAAGCAAGCAAAATTGTTTCACGTAGAAGTTGATGCATTTACATATGATTACGTTTCATTCTCTTCCTTTCCCTCACTACCTTAGCAACCAAACACAGCCTTAGACTTTGAAGTTTTTCACAGAATTCATCAGTATTTAGACTAACATGAAAATGAGTTGAAGATCTCAAAAGAAAAGTAAATGATTAATTGCTTCCCCATCTTAGAACAATAACATTCTGAATATCCAAAAAGCAATTCTTAGAAGCATTGCTGTCATCCTTGTGCTCAAGTTGGTCAAAGCATCTACCATCTAAAAGATAAAGCACCAAGAATATCCTCTATTTCAGTTCTGAAGGGTAGACAACTTGTGTTATCAAATGCGAGTACAATCATATTTATACTTCCAGGTGAGAGCAATATTTTGCATATGATATCTCCCATGAAAAGCAAATGTCACAAAACTACTTCCCCATACATATAATGAAGCCTTAAGGGATCTCATGTGCTCTCTCACTACTATACCACATATTGCAATAAACTGCCTTGGTAAGACCATCTTGATATATATGTGATAGCTTCCAATCTTGAATAAAATTAACACAAAAAGTCTAGCTTACATGATTATGGACATCGTATTAAACTTAAAATATTTACCATTGAAATAAATAAGGGCACCAAAAAACTACTATATCATTTTTAGGAAAAATCTTAATGCAGTAGCCATGAGATGTTCCTTGAGGATTTTGTGAGTGTATATGAAACAGAGAGTAGAAAACACGAAGAAATTATTGCATGACTTTAATCAAAAGGTACCATCGAAATTGTCATCAACTATGCGGCTTGCATCATTATAGTTGTCCATCGATATGACCTCTATGCTTGGCATGAAATTGAAGATTTTCTCAGTAAATACGGTCTTCCCAGCACCAGAGGGACCAGCAACTCCGACCAGTAGAAGTCCTTCATTCCTTTGTGCCAACAACTGGCAAGCACGGATTACTATAAAGAATCCCTTTTCAAAAGACAGTGGTTCTTGAATTGGAACAATTTCATACCGACCAAGGTCCTTCCTCTTTACCAACTGGACTTGATCTCTTAAAAGACCTGGCTTTCGTCGAGGTGAATCAGCACTTGGACTATCTTGAGCCATTACCAAGATTCAATGCCTCCTGAGATGAAGGAAAACAGATAGAAATTATATATGAAACAATCAAAATCATTCAAACTAGGAATTGACTAAAATATTGCGAAATTCAAAACTGTCTCTGTTGCAGAACTATCACTTCAGTCATCAGTAGTAATACCTAAAGATAGAGCCTAGATAAATCCATTTCCAAGGAAGCCAACTATCCATATATGACCTCATATATTCTTTAAGGATTTTGAGCATAAATGTGTTAAGCTATGGAAGTCAAATAATTTCTCTTATATATATATATATATATATATATATATATATATATATATATATATATATAACCCTATATATATATATATATATATATATATAAATATATACCCCTAGCGTAGTGGTAGTGGCGAGGCATGCGACCCGAGTAGTCAGGAGATCGGTTCCCAGTGGGAATGTTCGACACAATTACCATTTCCAAAATAAATAATAAAATTATATATATATATATATATATATATATATATAGAGAAAAGGATCATTCCATGGGCGATCATGCTAGGGTTTCACTGGCGCTGACCTCTCCCCCCCCCCCCCGACCCCCCGATCCGCTCGCGGGGAGGGGGCCTCGTCGGCTGGGTGGCGGGGGAGGGGGTGGCCGACCTGTTGGCGGCAAAGGCGGAGGCGGAGGCGGGACTCCCCCAGGCAGGGGGGGGGGGGGGGGGTGGGGGTCGGGAGGCAGCGGCGGGCGCGGCGGCGGGACCCCCCCAGGCGGGGGGGGGGGGGGGGGGGGGGGGGGGGGGGGGTCGGGAGGCAGCGGCGAGTCCCCCCCCCCCCCCCGGCGGGGGAGGGTCGGGGCGCGGCGGCGGGACCCCCCAGGCGGGAGGGGGGGGGGGGGTCGGGTGGAACCGGGGGCAGCAGCCCCCGGCCGGGCGGCGGCGGTGGGGTTCCCACACGCGGGGGGGGGGGGAGACGGGTGGAGGCGGAGGCGGCTCTTCCGGAGAAGCCCCCATCTTCGAGTTCGGTTCCGGAGGAGATAACTCTGGAGATGCTGGCTGGCAGACCGTGACGAGACGTCGGATTGGAGGACGGAGAGGGGCTCAATCCCAAGTTTCGGGAAGGACGGGGACAGAAAATCAAGGGACTCGACCCCTGAACGGCGCTCTGGATTCCCGACGCCGTGGGGGAGGTATGATGCGAACTGTTCCGGGTTGGAGGCCAAAGGCGACGGCGGCGGAGAAGGGGAAGGGTGTTGCAGTCGATACTGGTAGGCAGGGCCCGGTCGCTGCGACTCCTCCAACCAGGACCCCCTCTGTGGAGCAGAGGCCTCGGTCATGGAAGGAGGTCTGCATCCCAGTGGAGTCGAAAAGCCCGATGTCTATGGAATATGTTACCCCGATGGTGGTTGGTGGAGGACTTAGGGCTTACTTCCCCGCAGATGAAATAGCAAAGGTCGCTGATTTTTGGAAGAACACCTTAGTACTATATGTGTTAGGGAATAAGCCGTTCTTTGGCCAAATCAGGGGTTATGCGGAGAGAGTTTGGAGGCCCAAAGGCAACATGGAATTCTTCTCCCGGGAGAATGGATTTTACTATGTCAAATTTGGGCTGGCGGAGGATGTGACCAGGATTGTGCAGGGAGGGCCATGATCGTTTGATGGGAGACTAATTATTTTGAAAGAATGGACACCGGCGCTGAGGTGTGAGAAGGAAGTGTTGAATGACATCCCCGTCTGGATCCGGTTCCCAGAATTCCATGTTCAATATTGGAGCATCCCACTTCTCATGAGACTCGTCAGCCTCATGGGGAAGCCGATAAAGGTAGATGAGGCCACCACCTTCCGATCCAGAATAATGTACGCCAGAGTCTTTGTGGAGATAAAGGCAGGCTCGAAGCTCCCGAGCATGCTTGAGTTTCAGGTACCATCTGGAGAGGTTCTGACGCAGGCTGTGGAGTATGATTGGGTACCACCCATGTGTTCGCATTGCGAGTGCTTTGGGCACATTACCAGTGCGTGCAATTATAAGGGAAAGGGGGCCGCCAGGTCACAGGCGGGCCAGCCAGAGACACCTCGGCCGGAGACGATTCAGACGGAGGCACACGAGGAGGCGGCACCCAGCCACTTGTCTGAGGAGACGGCGCCAGAGAGACACACGGAGGAAGACACAGTTATGGAGATTGACAGGAGACCGGAGACAGGACCGCCACAGCGACAAGAGAGCATGCAGGGTGCGCTGGTTCCGTTCAGGCCACAGAGGACTATGATGACCAGGGGTATGAGTGCGGCAGAAAGTGGTCAGAGGGGGGCGGAGGCCTCCAAGGCACTTATGGTTTACAGCAGCAGGAAGAGACACGCTCCGGCCACACTGGAGGATATTCCTCAGATGAGGGAGATGGAGGACCAGACCGACCCCAATCCTGACTGGACACTTACTCTTAGCAGGATCCAGGCCCATCTTGCCCCTTCCTCCATGGTAGATGCAGTCCTTGAGCAGACGGATGAGACGCTTCCCTCGAGTGTTGATCCAGAGGAGTTTCAGGGGGGCCCAACATCTTTTATTTAGATGTCGGTCCTAGCATGGAACATTAGGGGGTGTTCCATGGGCCGATGGAGGGAGATCAGAGGGGTGCTGAGGAGAGAGGCATGTGACATTGCTATTCTGCTGGAGACGAAGATTCGAGGGGCCGCTATGCTCTCACGTCGGACTCCTGCAGCCTGGGACCACATTCACAACTTAGATCTCTGCGGTATGGCGAGGATCTGGGTTAGGTGGAACACAGGTAGCTGGACGGGGGTTCAGATTCATAAGTCAGAGCAACTCATCGGTGTTACTTTTGAGAATAAAGGCGAGTTCAGATTCGTCCTGGGTGCTGTATATGGTCACAACGACCGGAGACTCCGGGAGGCTCTGTGGGCGGACATTGTGCTTATGGGCCGTATGGCGGACAACATGCATCTCCCCCTACTCATCATGGGGGGCTTCAATGCTATGTTGCTCCGTCAAGAGAAGGTTGGGGGCCGGCCTGTACCGGACTCGATTTTATACGACTTCCAGAGGTGTCTTCTTATGTCAGGTATGCGGGGGCTGGATCGAGCTGGACATATTTGGACCTGGCACAATAAGGCTACTCAGAATCGTATTGCTTGTCAGCTGGATCGGGCCTTGGGCAATAGCGAGTGGTTCAGGTGTTTCCCGAACTCGGTGGCGGAAGGTCTGGCAGCGGGTACTAGCGATCACTCTCCTATCCGGGTGGGCCTTTGTGAGAGACCCACCTTTTAGGACGAGGCCGTTTCGGTATAACAACAGCTGGTACCTTTCACCAGGTTATGAGGAGGTGGTTTTGAGAGAGATGCAGCACTTCCGGGATGGCACGGCCCAATTCCGCATGGTTCACAAGCTCATGCAACTCAAGCGGGCTATCAGGGGGTGGGTGAAAATGAGACCGCGGACTTCCCTGGCAGAGAAGGAAGAAGAGCTTCGAGACACTCATGTGGCCCTCCAATCTGACATTATGAATGGGGATCTGGCGGCTAAGGAGAAGACCTTGATTGAGGAGGTTAGCACCATGAGGCTGCAGGAGGAGATCAGTGCGGCACAGAGGGCCAAGTGCACCTGGCTCAAAGATGGAGATCGCTGCACCAAATTCTTTTACGATGTGATCCGCACCCGGCAGCACCGGAACAGCATCCCCAGACTTCTGAATGCTGAGGGTCGTCTTGTAGGAGATCCGGTGGAGATTCAGGAGGAGGCCGTCAGATTCTACACTGACTTATACCAGCAGACGGACTACTCTAGCACGTTTCCGGCCCTGGTTACGAAGAGACTGGTGTCCCGATATGGGAACAGTCTACTCTTGGCTCCGGTGAGCATGTAGCGGAAAAGGTATTAAAGTACAACATCACAACTTTCCATGTCCCAATAATACTATTATGGGACCATTACAGATACATCGAATTCTATATTATGTAGAATTCCAATAGGGGGGGTAGTCAAGCCCTCAAATATACGTCTGTTCCGCTCATTTCATATGTGCCAAACAGACGCAGCAAGACGAACTCTGGCTCTTCTAGCCCACCCCGGATCCCGTCCTCTGTGATCTCGGGTCCAGCTGAGAATGCTCCGAATGTCCCGGTCCATCCCCACTCCTCCTCTCAGCTGTGCACACTGCTCAGTCCAAATGTGCCAGGTCACCGGGCAACCAAAGAAGAGATGCCACATAGATTCATCTTCATCATTACATAGCACACATTTGGCATCCGGGATCTGCACCCCAAACCGGAGAAGTCTGTCTCTCGTCATCAATCTACCCCGGAGAAGGCGATAAGCACATAGTTGCATTTTCCGTGCAACGCCCTTGCCCCAAATGAAGTCTACCTCCTCAGCCTGGTCGTGGTTGGTCCGAACCAAATCATAGCAGCTACGAAAGCAGAATAGACCTGACCCGCCCCCCGTACCTGGGCCGGCCCAGCTCCATGTATCCTCCGTCTGGCTCGCGTCAATGGTAATAAGGTGAATCTCTGCAGCAAGCTGGGCAGTAAATGGGTATCCCTCTGGCCTCCAAACTCCATCTCTAATGATCCGGCTGCATGTGAGCCCCCTTCCCGCTTCCCTGTCCAGCTGCCCTCCCAATATCTCGACCAGGGATCTGGAACCCAACCAAGGATCTAGCCAAAGGTCGGTAGTCGTCCCATCCTTCATGCGCCTGCAGATCGCGGTCTGGAGCACCGGTCTACATCTCAGGATGGCCTTAAAGGTGACCGAGAAATTATTGTCTATCATGCAGGCCCAGAAGTTGGTCCTCCGTAAGTATCTACTAGCCATCCAGTCCGCCCAGAGCGACCCCCCTTGATGAATTTCCAGGCCATCTTCACACAAGCTGCCTTCCTAACCGCAAGAAGAGGCCTCAACCCAACTCCTCCTTCCTCCCGAGGCCGACATAACTGATCCCAGGATATCGCATGTATCCCTCCCCTCCAGATGAAGTTAGCGCAAATGGCCTCCACCTTCCGAATAGTAGCTGTGGGGATCTGGATAGACTGGAGCCAGAACATAGTGATGCCAGCAATGACCGACCGCACCAACTCAATCCGTCCTCCAAATGAAAGCCCCGCCGCTTGCCAGCCCTCCACTCTCCTCTGAGCAAAATCTACCAAGCTGTGACAATCCTGCTCTCGGACATAGTTGACCGTCAGCGGGACCCCCAAGTATTTCACTGGAAGCTCGCCTCTGTCCACACCTAAAGCGAAGGTTCTCTCCTCCTGAAGTGTACACCGGGAGCTGAAGTAGACTCTGCTCTTCTCCCGGTTTAACTGGAGCCCAGAAAGCCGCCCGAACTCCTCCATAATGTCAGAGAGCGCTCTCATTCCCCTCATGGAAGGCTGGAGTAGCACCAATAAATCATCAACATAAATCAAATGAGATACAGCAGGACTCACCAACCGAAAAAGGGGAACAATCCTCCCGCTATGCACTGCTATATCCATCATACACGTGAAGTACTCCATCACCAAGGTAAAGAGGTACGGGGAGAGGGGGTCGCCCTGCCTCAGCCCCCTGTTGCTACTGAAGTAGCCATGTGGCGTGCCCTGTATGAGGACAGAGAAGGTAGGGGAGCAGATGCACTCCTTCACCCTCGCAACCCACCTCTCGTCAAATCCCATAGCAAGCATCAAGTGGCACAGGAAGTCCCGATTGACCGTGTCATACGCTTTCCGAAGGTCAAGCTTCACGCAAGCCTTCATCCCCTCCGGTTTGCTGAACTTCCGCACCATCTCATGAGCTAGCAGACTGTGCTCCGCTATCGACCGGCCCTTGATGAACGCTGCTTGATTCTGGGACACTAAACCCTGCATAATCCCCTCCATACGCCTGCACATAAGATGAGTGATAATCTTGTAAAGGAAATTACAGCACGCAATGGGTCGAAAATCAGCAAGAGAGGTCGCTCCTTCCTTCTTGGGAACCAGAGTCAAGAATGTATGGTTCATCTCCTTCAGGAGCCGGCCCTCCACAAAGAACTCCTGAACCGCTGCCAGAACAGGTGCCTTAAGCACATCCCAGTGTCGCTTAAAGAACCCAGAAGAGAAGCCATCAGGCCCAGGAGCTTTGTTGGGATTAGCCTTCATCACAATATCTTCCACCTCCTCCATCCTAACCGGTGCCAAAAGTAGACTGTTCCCATGTCGGGACACCAGTCTCTTCGTAACCAGGGCCGGAAACGTGCTGGAGTAGTCCGTCTGCTGATATAAGTCAGTGTAGAATCTGACGGCCTCCTCCTGAATCTCCACCGGGTCTTCTACAAGACGACCCTCAGCATTCAGAAGTCTGGGGATGCTGTTCCGGTGCTGACGGGTGCGGATCACATCATAAAAGAATTTGGTGCAGCGATCTCCATCTTTGAGCCAGGTGCATTTAGCCCTCTGTGCCGCACTGATCTCCTCCTGCAGTCTCATGATGCTAACCTCCTCAATCAGGGTCTTCTCCTTAGCCGCCAGTTCCCCATTCATAATGTCAGATTGGAGGGCCACCTGAGTGTCCCGAAGCTCTTCTTCCTTCTCTGCCAGGGAAGTCCGCGGTCTCGTCTTCACCCACCCCCTGATAGCCCGCTTGAGCTGCTTGAGCTTGTGAACCATGCGGAATTGGGCCATGCCATCCCGGAAGTGCGGCATCTCTCTCATAACTACCTCCTCATAACCTGGTGATAGGTACCAACTGTTGTTATACCGAAACGGCCTCGCCCGCAAAGTGGGTCTCTCACATAGGCCCACCCGGATAGGAGAATGATCGCTAGTACCCGCTGCCAGACCTTCCGCCACCGAGTTCGGGAAGCACCTGAACCACTCGCTATTGCCCAAGGCCCGATCCAGCTGACAGGCAATACGATTCTGAGTAGCCTTGTTGTGCCAGGTCCAAATATGACCAGCTCGCTCCAGCCCCCGCATACCTGACATAAGAAGACACCTCTGGAAGTCGTATAAAATCGAGTCCGGAACAGGCCGGCCCCCAACCTTCTCTTGACGAAGCAACATAGCATTGAAGTCCCCCATGATGAGTAATGGGAGATGCATGTTGTCCGCCATACGACCCATAAGCACAATGTCCTCCCATAGTGCCTCCCGGAGTCTCCGGTCGTTGTGCCCATATACAGCTCCCAGGATGAATCTGAACCCACCTTTATTCTCAAAGTAACTCCGATGAGTTGCTCTGACTTATGAATCTGAATCCCCACCCAGCTACCTGTGTTCCACCTAACCCAGATCCTTGCCGTACCGCAAAGATCTAAGTTATGAATGTGATCCCAGGCTGCCGGAGTCCGACGTGAGAGCATAGCGGCCCCTCGAATCTTCGTCTCCAGCAGAATAGCAATATCACATGCCTCTCTCCTCAGCACCCCTCTGATCTCCCTCCATCGGCCAATGGAACACCCCCCCCTAATGTTCCATGCTAGGACAGACATCTAATTAAAAGATGTTGGGTCCCCCTGTAACTCCTCTGGATCGACACTCGAGGGAAGTGTCTCATCCGTCTGCTCAAGGACTGCATCTACCATGGAGGAAGGGGCAAGATGTGCCTGAATTCTGCTAAGAGTAAGTGTCCAGTCAGGATTGGGGTCGGTCAGGTCATCCATCTCCCTCATCTGAGGAATATCCTCCAGTGTGGCCGGGGCGTCTCTTCCTGCTGCTGTAAACCATAAGTGCCGTGGGGGCCTCCACCCCCCTCTGACTACTATCCGCCGCACTCATACCCCTGGTCATCATAGTCCTCCGAGGCCGGAACGGAACCAGCGCACCCTGCATGCTCTCCTGTCTCAGTGGCGATCATGTCTCCAGTCTCCTATCAATCTCCATAACTGTGTCTTCCTCCATGCGTCTCTCTAGCGCCGTCTCCTCAGGCAAGTGGCAGGGGGCCGCCTCCCTCTCATGTGCCTCCGTCTGAACCGTCTCCGGCCGAGATGTCTCTGTCTGGCCCACCTGTGGCCTGGCGTACTCCTTGTATATATATATATATATATATATATATATATATATATATATATATATAGAGAGAGAGAGAGAGAGAGAGAGGGAGACACTTGTATTTTTGTAAATTATTCATATATCAATGACCTAATTTGCAATATTCATATCATTTAGATCTTTTAGCGGCAAAGATTTCCTCAAGACACTAAATCATAGCTGCATCAAATTGAATTGTCTGGTAGACGGGTATATTTCAAAAATTAAATATAACATGGATATGTTTATAGCCTCGAGTATTATTTTAATCCAAAAGAATGAAGAACCCATTGATTGCGGTAAAACATCATTTACAAGTAGGAAATGAAGGAAATAAATGGAAAACTACAAAGGACAATGGAAGAGCTTAATACAAGATGGATTAATTTTAAAAATTAATAATGTGGTTAGAGAGAATTGAACTCAAGACTCCAAGTTACAAATTTACAATACAATCAATTTACCAATTGGGCTACTCATTTAACTGTTGAATCTTTAAAGAAAGATAACTGCATAATAGGACAGACAAAAACCATATAGCAGGAAACCGAACCCCCTATCGGCCTAAACTAGGTCCGCCCTGACTATAATGTCAACTGGTCAAGAAACTCAGTCTCAAGTGTCGACTAAAGATAGTTGAGTCAATAAGCAAATCTATCAACAAAATAAGACAGAAATGACAAATGGATGAATCACATGGCCTGGGTGCAAATTGGTCCATTTTTTGTCCTTTGGCCACAAATAAAGTGAATGAAATTCCCTCTGAGAACCGTGATTCCAATTTTTTATACAATACTGGAAATTGGAATTCCCTCACAAAACGTGTAAAACAATCCCCAGTGATCTTTTGGCCATCAGAAAGAAATAATTGTGGGTCATACCACCTCTCACTAAAAAGGTTATCATCTTCGCAACACTTATCATCATCATCATCCATGCCTTCTCCCATCATAATGGAGTCAGCCAAAAGAGAAATTAGGCTGTGTTTGATTGAGCATTTTTTTCCATGGAAAATATTTCCATTACAAATTTTCCACCAATTGTAGTGTTTGGTAGGAGTCCATTTTTGTTCACCCACCAAAACTAGGGTGTTTATTCACCCTCCAATAAAAAATTGACACGTGTCAAAACCACTTTGAATGTCTACAAAACCACTTCCAAAGTGGTTTATGTTTAATGGATTTGACATATGTCATTTTTTTGTTGGAGGGTGAACAAACATCCTAGTTTTGGTGGGTGAACAAAAATGGACTCGTTTGGTAGTGTATATTTTCCAAAAATCTATCATTTTGCATATTTTCCTCCAAAATGGTGGAAAATAAACTGGCCCAGCCCATAGGAAAATATCAATTTCCATGGAAAATAACTTTTTCCATGGAAAATAAGGACAATCAAACACCCAAATTAATTTCGTGGAATTCTTTTCCTAGTAAAATAATTCCGTGGAATTATTTTATTTTCGCATATTTTCCACCTTGTAATCAAAAGCACCCTTAGATTAATGGATTTTCAAATCTCACCATCTAAACAACATAATGAATTTTGGAATTGCAATTCCACATATCTTAATTCCAAAAAAAATCAACTTTTCCTGGAATCCATGTTCCTTGGAACCAAACAAGCCCAAAAAGAATATCTAATCCAATGAATATAACCTTCTTTAATGCCCTCTAAGACACTCAACTGAATGTTGTTCTGCTCAATAATACCATAAAATCACACTTTATCTCCTTGGCTAACTGACACATTCCCAAATTATGAGAAACATGCAGCTTCACATTCTCTCTGGAACAAAGAAAAACAACATTCAATATAAAACTCGATCAGTATTGGAGGAGGTATCGAGGATGGGGGAAGGAATTATGCCTAATTACTTAACTTTCAAAACTCCTCAACCAAACACCAAATTGACATCCAATAATTTACAAATTATGAATAACCAATAGGGAGCTAATTCCTCAATTCCAGCCACAGGGAGGAATCTAGAAATTAGCCAAAAGCACAAAAAAGGGATATAAGGAGGTTCAAATTCTGATTGATTGAGTGTACCAAAATAACATTTCGAAATAAATGGGCCACGAAGCAAGGAAATTTATCCCGGGTGTTCAAAATATCGTGCCTGGACGGAGTTAGAACCCCATTGCTTGATTCCTCCAACCAAATGAAGCTTAATCTATTTCCTACTAATATCGGAACTCCCGATCCGAGTCCATTTATACAATCTACACTATAAATCGAAGACCTGCCCCCCAAGATTCAACCTTTATCGGGCCCCACTAGTCGCATTCGATCGCAAGAATCGTGTTACAAACTTACTAATATTGGCATACAAACGATAGAATTATAAATTCATGGGTGTGCGAAAATGGCATCCGGCAAGAATCAGACCCTGATCCCTTCATTCCTCTTACTACTGCCACTCTAACTACTATATCCATCCGATAAAGTCAGCAAATTGTAGCAAAAAAAAAAAAAAATCGACCACCATCAGGCCCCACAAGTCCGCACTCGGTCATAACAATTCTATTACTACATGTAATCAACAGTTAATTCCAATACAAAACCCTTTATAATTCATACGGATTTTGTTCAGATCAAAAAACACTCGAAAACATACCGATTTTCTAACAATTACTGCTACTGTAAGCACAAAACACTCCACGAACGTCTGCCGCGTCCGTGTCCGTGTCGCGCCGTATCCATTTCGTGTCGTGTCCTGTCGTCGAACCCTATCAGCTAGTTCCACTCGACTGTGCTTAAATGGTGAAATAATTAGGGACTGGAACTGAAAAATACTCGGCGTACCAATGGCCGTCGGGATTCCGGTGGCCCACCTGACTGCTACTAAGAAGGCGGCGGAGAGGGATTCCTCCGGCGAGGTGGGGACCACAGGGGGGAAGGACTTGGCGAGGGAGAGTTCTAGAGCGAGGGCTCTTCGTTTCTTCTGGAGAGATTTTTTTTTTTTTTGTCGCCGGTTTTTATTCCTTTAGGAAGTAAATTAATCGGACGTCGACTTCCAATCCGACGGACAATATGATGACAAACCTTGGTGCGGCCATTGTCAAGAATGTGCCTACGAAATAACAGTTTTACAAATTGTCAAATTTAGTTCTATGTAAAAATAATTTGCATTTCTTTTCAATAGTGCAAGACATTTTTTGTTTGAGCTACAATAATGTGACAGTTCATTATTGGATATCAATTATTACCTCTCTTTTAAAATATTTTTTACATCTAATAATATAATGCCACATCAATGTAACTATGGAGCATGGTCGGCCCTAGCCCAGGGCGACCACCCAGGACTCCGACTACAAGGGCCCAAAAATTTTAATTTATATATATATATATATATATATATATATATATATATATATATATATATATATATATATATATATAATTTTGTATTAAAAATATAACTAATATGTAATATGACCATCTTTTAATATAAAATAATTGTGGTGCAGTGATTATGTTATACTTTCACACTAGAGGTCATAGGATAAATTTTTTGTTGTTGTAACAGTTTTTTAATTTACTTTTATTTTAGTTTTAATTTTTTTTATATAATATATATGTACTCTATTTTGAAAGTTTGTTTAGGGCCTCCATAAACTTAAGGCCGGTCCTGCTATGGAGTGTGTCAAAAAAAATGTCCTCATAGTATTACTTATTATTTTTTTTAAATATATAGCATGTAAGAATCTTGTCATAAAAAGTTTGTATCGTTCATTAGAGGTGTAAAAAAAAGATTTTTTGCGGTTCCATGGAACTTTCTACCACTTGCTGCAGCTCATGTAACTTATATATATATATATATATATATATATATATATATATATATATATATATATATATATATATATATATATATATATATATATATATATGGAAGTGGATCAAAAGTCTTCCTTAGAAAATCTCCTAAAAACCCCCCTCACTCTAATCCGTAATTTAATGTTAATATTAATGTTAATATTAACATTAAATACTAAAATTAACATTAAACTTAACATTAAAATTAATCTTGTAGATCTATATTTATATTATTTTCATGGCTAGATTCTTGTAGATCTATATTTATATTATTTTCGGATTTCTTGGGTTTTGATCTACTTAATCTTGTTATTTTCGAGTTTTGATGGCTCCATGTTGTAGAGTATTTCGTTCTACCCCGTTTTGACCTATGGAAGTTCGGATTTGGGCTCCGGATGGTGGAATTATGGAGTTTGGAAACTTGGTCCCCATTGTGTTCTTCTTCTCGGAAAAATTGGGGAAGAATAACAGTGCCTGACTTGACCGCATGAATATTTCATGCGGCAAGTGTTCAACTCAGCCGCATGCGCCCTTTCCGCTAGCCGCATGGGAAGTTCTTCCCAGCCGCATGAGACTCGCTTGAGCTCAGCCGCATGGGAAGTTCTACCCAGCCGCATGAGACTCACTTGAGCCCAGCCGCATAGGGAGTTTTTCCAGCCGCATAAGATTTCTCTAGCCTCGGCCGCATGAGACCTAACTGAATTGAGCCGCATAAACCCCCTGCTCCTTTCAGCCGCATGCGTCATTTCTTCTGAGCCGCATGGACCCGTGTCTTCTCGGCCGCAGGAGGATCCATCCCCCCCCCCCCCCCCCGCTGGCCGCATAAGATCCATTCCCCAGCCAGCCGCATAGGCTTGGTTTTTCGCCAGCCGCATGGATCTTGCTCCGCGAGCCGCATGAACCCAGGTCTCTTCTAGCCGCATGAGAACCCTTTCCTGTGAACCGCAGCGCCCTTGACTGAACCTAGCCGCATGCGCCCTTGACTGAACCTAGCCGCATGCGCCCTTGCTTATGTAGCCGCATGTGTGCCCACTATATCGAGCCGCATGGATTTCCCTCCCCTCAGCCGCATGAGGTCCAGTCATTTCCTGGCCGCATGGATTCCAACAACCCTGAGCCGCATGCGCCTGACCCTATTCAGCTGTCACCCCCAGTTTTCAAATTAGGGGTATTTTTGTCATTTTCAAGTTTTATAATATTTTAGGAATTTTATTTGATTTTATATGATTTTTGGGAATTTATTTGGGTTGGTTTGGATTTAATCCAATTCGGACTCAATTTGGAGACCCGGGTAGCCTGGACCCTAGTGGGACCCCCATACTAGCTGGGCTTGGCCCACATGCCATCATAACTAGGCTAGAAATTATTAACCCAACTTCCATGGCTTAATTAGTCATTTTAGAGACTTAATTAGTCATTTAGAATCAAACCGAAACAAACCGAACCAACCCGAATTCAATTTGGACCCAAAACCAAAGTCTAGTGGGTTAGGGGCTATTGGATCCCAACCCAATAGCCCATGGAGTGGCCGGCCATCATAACCCCCCCCCCCCCCCCCCCCCTCCCCCTTGTTTACTTCTTCACAAAGTAAACCCTCTCTTCTTCCACAAATTTCTTTTCTTTCTCAACTCTTCTTCCTCCTCAAGAACAAGCTCTAGGTATGTCTTTTAATCGCAAATAATTACTCTTCTCCATTCATGACATTCACATTAAATGTAGAGAATTCAATTCTCTACATTTTGCCCTCTATTTGTAGGTTTTTCTCCTAAAAATTAGGTTAGAGTTATTAGAGGTTTTGTATGTTAAATGGTATAAATATATATATGATATATATATATATATATATATATATATATATATATGGTATATGTATATATATATGTATATATATATATATATGAAAATATATGTATATATGTATTTGAGTGTGTGTGTAGAGAGTGGTGGTGTGGTTGTGTGTGTGGTTGTGGAGATATATATATAGATGTATATGTGTATTTATATATATATATGTATGTATATATAATATGTATATGTGTGTGTGTGTATATATGTAGAGATGTGTGTGTGTGTATATATGTAGAGATGTGTGTGTGTGTATATATATATATAGATGGGAGGTTAGAGGATTAGATATAAGGATATATATATAGATAAATAGATATAGAGATATAGAGATAGATAGATATATATATGTATTTGATATATATATAGAGAGTAGAGGAATGAGTGAAGTATGAGGAGAAGAAGGAGAAGAAGGGAAGAGCAGCAGCAGCTGCAGTAGCAGCAGGCAGCAGCAGCTGCAATAGCTGCAGCAGCAGCTAGCAGTAGCAATGGCAGCAGCAGGAGCTGCCATTGGCAGCTCCTTCCCCCCTCCCCCCATTCACCCCCTGTACACCCCAATCAAACCCCCCTAGTACCTATATATATGTATATATGTAGGTAGATATATATGTATATATATATATGTATAGATAGATAATTAGATGGTTAGATAGAAGAAAGTTTAGAAGTTAGAAATAAGAAGGTTTAGGAATTAGAGAGAAAAGGAAAGGAGAAAAAGGAAAGAATTAGAAGTTAGGAAAGAAAAAATTAGAATAGGAAGTTGAGAAGAAAATGAGGAGAAGAAGATTAGAAGAAGAAGATTAGAGAAGTTAAGAAGAAGAAGAACTAGAATAGAGAGTTAAAGAAGAGGTTGGGTGCGAGAGCAAAAAGGAGGATTTTTAGTAGAAGTTGAGTTAGAGGGCGAATTTGAGCCCGGAGCGTCGGATCGCGACGAAACTTGACGTAGGCCTAGGTTACGTGATTTAGATTTTGCGGGTAAGCTCCCGAGTGGAAATCGGGGTCATAGGGCGCCGGTATCGCGCCGTGTCAGCGCGTATCTTGAAATATTCAAGATATCTGCAACGGGCCGTAAGGTGGACTAGACGTCCACTTTATCTAGGTATTATGGTAGATAACGAACCTATAGGATAGTACCCTACTACCCTAGGGAGCACGGGTCAAAATAACTAGCGTAGGTAGGCTAACGGGATAATCGCCGAAGGTAGAATTTTACCCTTTTTAGGGGTAAAATAGGGATTTGGCCCACGGCCAAGATTTGAGTTTTCGAGTCCAAGATGGACTTGGATATGGGTTGTAGGGATTGGTAATAAGCAGAATTAGCCGTCTAAACCTAGTCTTGACTCCGGTTGACCACGGTTAACTTTTTGGACTAAAAGTCAACTATGGGTCAACACTTTACCCAATTTAGTTCTAAATTCCTTTTAACTTGGATAGTTGACTAAAAGTCAACTATTAGTCACCAGTGACCTAGGGTTGACCTAGAGTTGACTAGAGTTGATCCGTTGACCAAAAGTCAACGGTAAGCCAGTTTTTGACCTAGATTGATCCGGATTGATTTCTAATGTTCTCCCATGACCAAGATTGACCCGACTAGACATGTCTTGACCTAGAATGATTAAATAGGATTTAATTTGATTTAACTTTACTTCCTAAACTTAGTATTGATACGTCTTGTTCTCTATAGGTCCTCGAGACACTGCAGTTGATCCAGTCGACATATTTTATCATCTTACAGGCGAGTACATTCTCTGATACTTATTCCCAATTTATGATAACTGTTATGATTCATGTACTTAGTGTTGATATGCTTATTCCCGACACATGGTTCTCACGAATTGGTATTCTTGGATCCCGACGAGAGATGTTTTCTCCTTCTTAGGTTGGGATGTATTGTGCAAGCACCCTTGTAGCTCTTGCTCAATATATGGTCACTGATTCTAGAGAAGGCTAGCTACCTTCTCATTAGAATCCCGTGCAGTGACGTGTCCTGTTTGGATCCATTCTACCAGTTGGGGTAGGGGGAGTAGTAGCGTAGGCCTGTGATCAGATCCATCCCGCATTTCCGAACAGTGTGAGTCATATACCGCACTTATGACTTGCCAGGCCGATTCTTGACAGGTATCCAAGCCGATCACAAGCTGAAACTATTACTCACACACATTGGATATATAGCTTACCTTGATTCGTGTACATGCCATGATCCCGTTCTATTTCTTGTTCTAGCTCTAACTTTACAGCTTACCATGCCATAATACATACATGTACACTCCATGATTCATTGTATATGCTCTATTTACAGTCTTATAGCTTTTATTCTATCTTGAGATCTGTTATGAGATATATGTACTCGTTCCATCCTGACTGGACTGTTGATAAAATATTACAGATATCGACGAGGGAGATTGCAGTACCTACTACGGTCCGGACGACGTAGTGGGCCTAGACCTGGTCCCGCAGGGCGTAGCTCCGCCTGACGAGACCATACCACTTGTTTAGTTTAGAGTAGGTCTTTGTACTGGACTTTGTCTCCAGTTACTTTTGAGACTGTACTACTTTTGAGTCTGTATTACATTGGACTGTATTAGAGACTGGACTTGTATATTATTTGTATCTGGACTTGACAGGTTATATTTTATCGTCTTGTTGTCTTTATCTTTCAGTCTTTACTATTCATCTTAGAGTTGTGATTGAGCACTTACTTATATATATTCATTGCTTGTCCTCCATTCGGAGTTGACTATATTCTCGACAGGTTTTGTTATATATATAAACTGTTGTCAGACTAGAAAATCCACAGCGTTCCACGCCGTTTTTTCGGTGAGGGCTGGGCGTTGTCGCGTCACGTGTCCTTTTAGCGGGTGCGGGTCGTGACACGTTTTAGTGGTGGCCCATGCAGGTCCTGAAGTCGCAATTAGTGCGATGTCGTAGCGGCACTCGTCTTAGAGTGTTGACTACGAGCCTGTGTTACCCATAGGAAGTAGTAGGCTAAGAGTGCTCAATCACAGTAGGATCTTTTCTTGCTTATCTTGCTTACCGTCTTTGATATTGATTTACTGCTTTCTAGCTGTCCTCCTTTGATATTGCCTTCATGTGCCATATTGATATCTTCTTCTCAATTTGTCTCCAGGATATTGATGACTCATTCTCCTGGCGAGGAGCACGGGGAGACGGAGAGGTCTGCCACTTCTGGCGGACAGGCTCCGGTCACTTCCCCGGCTGATGGGACTTCTGTTGGGGCTCTTGGAGGTACTCCTCCAGCTACCTCGATGACCGTCCCTGGGGCCATTGCGGGTGCTCTTTCCGTAGTGCCAGGGGCTACAGTGGGAGCTGCCGGGGGTATTCTTCCTCCTCAGCAGGGGACTCCTCCGGTGATGATGGGAGCTATTCCTCCATTGCCTCATCTGCCCACAGACATGGGGCAGATGCTAGCGTTCTTTCACCAGGTGCTTGAGTCCCAACGGGCTCAGCACGAGGCTCAGTTGAGGCAGACAGAGGCCATGCGCCAGGGCATGGAGGATGCACACAGATTGGCTATGGCGGCAGTGGAGCGAGGGGCTCCACAGAGGGAGGTTCAGCAGCAGCAGCCGAAGATCGGGGATATCCAGGCTTTCAAGAAGCTTGGTCCGAGGGATTTTAAGGGGACTGAGGGCAATATTTATGCTGATGACTGGCTCGAGGATATCGAGCGCCAGATGGGGGCCTGCCGCCTGGCAGCCGACCTGAGGGTCGAGGCGGTTGGGTTGCAGTTGTTAGATATTGCCCGGACATGGTTCCGGAACGAGCCGGCTCTTGCAGGAGAGGGCCATACTTGGGCTGAGTTTCGGGACCTGTTCAGAGAGAAGTTCTTTTCCCCCATGGACAAGATTGGCCTGGTGCGGCAGTTCCAGAACCTGCAGCAGGGCAGTATGACCGTAGAGGAGTATGCGGCGGAGTTCGGCCGGCTGAACCGATACGCCGAGTACATGGTGAGTGACCCGGTGATCCGAGCGGAGCGCTTCCGGAAGGGATTGGCATGGGATATCAAGATCCTGATCCCTTCCTTCTATGCGACATATGCAGAGGTTTACGCAGAGGCTCGAAAGGTGGAGAGGGAGTTGGGCTTAAAGCCGAAGAGGGATCGAGATTTGTTTTCAGGGGCCAGTAGCAGCGCAGGGCCTGCTAAGCGCCCTCAGCTTCAGCATCAGTCGTTCCAGCATCACCAGCAGCAGGGGCAGGCCAGAGCGTCTGTCCAGAGGAGTCAGCAGCGTCCGGGGCAGGATGATCCGTCGTGCCACTTCTGCAAGAAGCCCGGTCATCTCTTCGAGTTCTGTAGGAGGAGACTGGGGCTGTGTCTCTTTTGTGGTGCCGCTGGGCATCAGATGCGGGAGTGTCCCAAGAACCCCCGTATTACTGGAGCTGCTCAGAGGGCACCCGTTCAGAGGGCACCAGCTAGTGTGCCGGTAGTTCAGCAGCGAGGTCCGCTTCCGACTCAGCAGCAGCAGTTTGTTCAGCACCGCCAGCAGAGGGGTGGTCAGGGTAGAGCCTTTACTCTTGCAGCCGAAGAGATGGAGCCTATTGCGGATGTTGTCGCAGGTTCTATTCTGCTCGATTCTTTTCCAGCTTTGGCCTTATTTGATTCTGGTGCTACGCACAGTTTTGTGTCTGTTTCTTTTGCTCTTAGGCACAATATTATTGCTGAGTATCTGGGTAGGACTTGCAAGATTATGACTGGGAATGGCATCATCCTAGTTAATAATGTTTGCAAGGGGCGGAGAGTTTCTTTGAGAGGCCGGGAGCTGAGTGCGTGTTTGCTCGTAATGCCACTTCCGAGTTACGATGTGGTACTCGGTATGGATTGGTTGAGCACGCACCACGCTAGCATCGACTGCAGAGGGGACAGGATTCTATTTAGACCGCCGGGAGAGCCGGAGTATGAGTTCACCAGGGGTGCTGTGGAGCAGGGAGATGGATTCTGCGGAGCGTTGTTGGCGGGGCCTGTGTTGCCACATCCACTCATTGCTGAGTTCTTGGATGTTTTTCCCGAGGAGTTGCCCGGGATGCCGCCAGATCGTGATGTTGAGTTTTCTATAGATCTAGTGCCGGGTGCTGAGCCTATCTTCCAGCACGTCTATAGAATCAACAATAGTGAGTTAGCGGAGCTGAAGAAGCATGTCGACGAGCTGGAGGACAAGGGCTTTATTCGATCTAGTTCTTCACCTTGGGGCGTGCCAGTTCTTTTCGTCCCCAAGAAGGATGGTACGGTACGTCTGTGTATTGATTACAGGGCGCTCAACAACCTTACTATCAAGAACAAGTATCTTCTGCCGAGGATTGATGACTTGTTCGACCAGTTGAGCAGCGCGAGGGTGTTCTCGAAGATCGACTTGCGTACCGGGTACCATCAGCTGAAGGTGAAGCGGGATGACATTCCGAAGACTGCCTTTCGGACCCGCTATGGCCAGTATGAGTATACCGTCATGCCGTTTGGGTTGACCAACGCCCCGGCGGTATTCATGAACTTGATGAACAAGGTATTTCACCAGTACCTTGACAAGTTCGTGGTGGTCTTCATTGATGACATTCTCATCTACTCGAAGACACCAGAGGAGCACGAGGAGCACCTGAGGATTGTGTTGGACACTCTCAGGAGGGAGCAGCTGTATGGGAAGCTGTCCAAGTGCGAGTTCTTCTTGGATCGCGTGGAGTTCCCAGGCCATGTTGTCTCTGGCGAGAGGATTTCCATGGATCCGAAGAAGATTTCTGCAGTGGAGTCCTGGTCGACGCCGAGCTCAGTAGCAGAGGTTCGGAGTTTTCTGGGTCTGGCAGGTTACTACCGGAGGTTCGTGCAGGACTTTTCCAGGATTGCCCAGCCGATGACCCGCCTTACCAGGAAGGACGAGGAGTTTGTTTGGTCCGATGAGTGCCAGGCCGCCTTCGAGGAGTTGAAGACGAGGTTGACTACAGCTCCTATCTTGACGCTGCCATCTGGATCTGGTGGTTATACGATCTACAGTGATGCTTCATGACGGGGTTTGGGTTGTGTGCTTCAGCAGCACGGGAAGGTAATTGCCTATGCATCTAGACAGTTACGTCCTCATGAGAGGAATTACCCTACCCACGATCTGGAGCTGGCGGCGGTCATCTTTGCTTTGAAGCTGTGGAAACACTATCTGTACGGAGAGCGAGTTGAGATCTATACAGATCATAAGAGCTTGAAGTACGTATTTACCCAGAAGGAGCTGAATATGAGGCAGAGGCGATGGTTAGAGCTGATGAAGGATTTTGATATATCCTTGCAGTACCATCCGGGGAAGGCCAACGTGGTCGCGGATGCTTTGAGCAGGTATCCCGTGGCTATGTGTTTGACGATGGATCGTTACCTTTAGTGTGCCAGCAGGTGAAGGCCGGGAGGCAGAGACCCGGTGGATTGCTCCAGCCACTACCCATTCCTGAGTGAAAGTGGGAACATATCACTATGGACTTTGTATCTGGGCTTCCGCGCTCTCCAGGAGGGAAGGATGCGATTTGGGTCATTGTTGATCGATTGACCAAATCGGCCCACTTTTTGCCTTTTAAAGTGGGTTTGTCGACGGAGAGGTTGGCCGAGATGTACGTGCGACAGATAGTCCGATTACACGGGGTGCCAGTGAGTATAGGTTCGGATCGGGACAGCCGATTCACTTCCCACTTCTGGCGGAGTTTGCAGCTTAGCTTGGGCACATCGCTCAAGTTCAGTACAGCATATCACCCCCAGACAGACGGGCAGTCGGAGAGGACGATTCAGACCCTCGAGGATATGCTGCGTACCTGTGTCTTGGACTTCGGGGGATCTTGGGAGGACCACCTTCACTTGGTAGAGTTTGCTTACAACAACAGCTACCAAGCCAGTATAGAGATGTCACCTTTCGAGGCTCTATACGGACGGAGGTGTCGTACTCCCTTGTCTTGGGATGATGTCGGTGAGAGGGTTTTGCTTGGCCCTGAGATGGTGGTGGATGCTGCAGAGAAGGTCAGGGTTATCAGAGATAGACTTCGGGTGGCGCAGGATAGGCAGCGGCATTGGGCCGATAGCCACCGGAGGCCATTGGAGTTTGAGGTATAGTTTAGATTTTTCTAGTATTTGAGTCTGATTGTGATTGTTTTAGATAAAGCTCTAAGTCTTGTGTCTTGTTCTAGGTTGATGATCTTGTCTTTCTGCGGATTTCTCCGACGCGTGGCACGATTCGTTTTGGTGGCGGCGGGAAGCTTAGTCCACGATACATCGGACCATTCCGTATCCTGGGCAGGGTCGGTGCAGTGGCTTACCGACTGGAGTTACCGCCTGCACTAGAGGGAGTGCACAGTGTGTTCCACGTATCGCAGCTGAGACGGTACGTGGCAGATCCCAGTCACGTCTTAGACCACTCCGAGATCGAGGTGGGACCGACACTCAGCTATCCAGAGAAGCCGGTCGAGATCTTGGACCGAAGAGAGAAGGTGCTCCGGAACCAGGTCATTCCCTTGGTTCGCGTTGCATGGAGACACCACTCTCCAGGTGAGTCCACCTGGGAGATGGAGAACGACATGCGGGAGCGATTCCCATATCTCTTCGAGCCTTGAGGTAAAATTCTTTCTTTTTCTTTCCTTGTTTAATTCATGATTGCTGTGTTAGCCCTCATTCAATTTTGAGGACGAAATTTTTTTTAAGGAGGGTAGATTTGTCACCCCCAGTTTTCAAATTAGGGGTATTTTTGTCATTTTCAAGTTTTATAATATTTTAGGAATTTTATTTGATTTTATATGATTTTTAGGAATTTATTTGGGTTGGTTTGGATTTAATCCAATTCGGACTCAATTTGGAGACCCGGGTAGCCTGGACCCTAGTGGGACCCCCATACTAGCTGGGCTTGGCCCACATGCCATCATAACTAGGCTAGAAATTATTAACCCAACTTCCATGGCTTAATTAGTCATTTTAGAGACTTAATTAGTCATTTAGAATCAAACCGAAACAAACCGAACCAACCCGAATTCAATTTGGACCCAAAACCAAAGTCTAGTGGGTTAGGGGCTATTGGATCCCAACCCAATAGCCCATGGAGTGGCCTGCCACCATAAACCCCCCCCCCCCCCCCCCCCCCCTTGTTTACTTCTTCACAAAGTAAACCCTCTCTTCTTCCACAAATTTCTTTTCTTTCTCAACTCTTCTTCCTCCTCAAGAACAAGCTCTAGGTATGTCTTTTAATCCCAAATAATTACTCTTCTCCATTCATGACATTCACATTAAATGTAGAGAATTCAATTCTCTACATTTTGCCCTCTATTTGTAGGTTTTTCTCCTAAAAATTAGGTTAGAGTTATTAGGGGTTTTGTATGTTAAATGGTATAAATATATATATGATATATATATATATATATGGTATATGTATATATATGTATATATATATATGAAAATATATGTATATATGTATTTGAGTGTGTGTGTAGAGAGTGGTGGTGTGGTTGTGTGTGTGGTTGTGTGTGTGGTTGTGGAGATATATATATAAATGTATATGTGTATTTATATATATATATATATATATATATATATATATATATATATATGTATGTATATATAATATGTATATGTGTGTGTGTGTGTGTATATGTAGAGATGTGTGTGTGTGTATATATGTAGAGATGTGTGTGTGTGTATATATATATATAGATGGGAGGTTAGAGGATTAGATATAAGGATATATATATAGATAAATAGATATAGAGATAGATAGATATATATATGTATTTGATATATATATATATATAGAGTAGAGGAAGGAGTGAAGTAGGAGGAGAAGAAGGAGAAGAAGGGAAGAGCAGCAGCAGCTGCAGGAGCTGCAGTAGCAGCAGGCAGCAGCAGCTGCAATAGCTGCAGCAGCAGCTAGCAGTAGCAATGGCAGCAGCAGGAGCTGCCATTGGCAGCTCCTTCCCCCCCCATTCACCCCCTGTACACCCCAATCAAACCCCCCTAGTACCTATATATATGTATATATGTAGGTAGATATATATGTATATATATATATATGTATAGATAGATAATTAGATGGTTAGATAGAAGAAAGTTTAGAAGTTAGAAATAAGAAGGTTTAGGAATTAGAGAGAAGAGGAAAGGAGAAAAAGGAAAGAATTAGAAGTTAGGAAAGAAAAAATTAGAATAGGAAGTTGAGAAGAAAATGAGGAGAAGAAGATTAGAAGAAGAAGATTAGAGAAGTTAAGAAGAAGAAGAACTAGAATAGAGAGTTAAAGAAGAGGTTGGGTGCGAGAGCAAAAAGGAGGATTTTTAGTAGAAGTTGAGTTAGAGGGCAAATTTGAGCCCGGAGCGTCGGATCGCGACGAAACTTGACGTAGGCCTAGGTTACGTGATTTAGATTTTGCGGGTAAGCTCCCGAGTGGAAATCGGGGTCATAGGGCGCCGGTATCGCGCCGTGTCAGCGCGTATCTTGAAATATTCAAGATATCTGCAACGGACCGTAAGGTGGACTAGACGTCCACTTTATCTAGGTATTATGGTAGATAACGAACCTATAGGATAGTACCCTACTACCCTAGGGAGCACGGGTCAAAATAACTAGCGTAGGTAGGCTAACGGAATAATCGCCGAAGGTAGAATTTTACCCTTTTTAGGGATAAAATAGGGATTTGGCCCACGGCCAAGATTTGAGTTTCCGAGTCCAAGATGGACTTGGATATGGGTTGTAGGGATTGGTAATAAGCAGAATTAGCCGTCTAAACCTAGTCTTGACTCCGGTTGACCACGGTTGACTTTTTGGACTAAAAGTCAACTATGGGTCAACACTTTACCCAATTTAGTTCCAAATTCCTTTTAACTTGGATAGTTGACTAAAAGTCAACTATTAGTCACCAGTGACCTAGGGTTGACCTAGAGTTGACCTAGAGTTGACTAGAGTTGACCTGTTGACCAAAAGTCAACAGTAAGCCAGTTTTTGACCTAGATTGATCCGGATTGATTTCTAATGTTCTCCCATGACCAAGATTGACCCGACTAGACATGTCTTGACCTAGAATGATTAAATAGGATTTAATTTGATTTAACTTTACTTCCTAAACTTAGTATTGATGCGTATTGTTCTCTATAGGTCCTCGAGACACTGCAGTTGATCCAGTCGACATATTTTATCATCTTACAGGCGAGTACATTCTCTGATACTTATTTCCAATTTATGATAACTGTTATGATTCATGTACTTAGTGTTGATATGCTTATTCCCGACACATGGTTCTCACGGATTGGTATTCTTGGATCCCGACGAGAGATGTTTTCTCCTTCTTAGGTTGGGATGTATTGTGCAAGCACCCTTGTAGCTCTTGCTCAATATATGGTCACTGATTCTAGAGAAGGCTAGCTACCTTCTCATTAGAATCCCGTGCAGTGACGTGTCCTGTTTGGATCCATTCTACCAGTTGGGGTAGGGGGAGTAGTAGCGTAGGCCTGTGATCAGATCCATCCCGCATTCCCGAACAGTGTGAGTCATATACCGCACTTATGACTTGCCAGGCCGATTCTTGACAGGTATCCAAGCCGATCACAAGCTGAAACTATTACTCACACACATTGGATATATAGCTTACCTTGATTCGTGTACATGCCATGATCCCGTTCTATTTCTTGTTCTAGCTCTAGCTTTACAGCTTACCATGCCATGATACATACATGTACACTCCATGATTCATTGTATATGCTCTATTTACAGTCTTATAGCTTTTATTCTATCTTGAGATCTGTTATGAGATATATGTACTCGTTCCATCCTGACTGGACTGTTGATAAAATATTACAGATATCGACGAGGGAGATTGCAGTACCTACTACGGTCCGGACGACGTAGTGGGCCTAGACCGGTCCCGCAGGGCGTAGCTCCGCCTGACGAGACCATACCACTTGTTTAGTTTAGAGTAGGTCTTTGTACTGGACTTTGTCTCCAGTTACTTTTGAGACTGTACTACTTTTGAGTCTGTATTACATTGGACTGTATTAGAGACTGGACTTGTATATTATTTGTATCTGGACTTGACAGATTATATTTTATCGTCTTGTTGTCTTTATCTTTCAGTCTTTACTATTCATCTTAGAGTTGTGATTGAGCACTTACTTATATATATTCATTGCTTGTCCTCCGTTCGGAGTTGACTATATTCTCGACAGGTTTTGTTATATATATAAACTGTTGTCAGACTAGAAAATCTACAGCGTTCCACGCCGTTTTTCCGGTGAGGGCTGGGCGTTGTCGCGTCACGTGCCCTTTTAGCGGGTGCGGGTCGTGACATCAGCCGCATGGACTGTTCTCTTCCAGCCGCATGAGATCATTCCTGGCCGCATATGCCTTAGCCGCATGGCTCTTCTACTGCCCTGTATATTGATATTTTATTAGATATTTTACGTCCATTTTATATCCTTACGCCTTTTGTCATGAACTTGATAATCACGAATTTACTTGATATGTTTGGACATGATACCTGAGCATGACACGATAGTGACCCGTAGTGGTGCACTCTTGACAAGTAAACATGACATGACCTGATAGTGGCCCGTCGTGGCGCACTCTTGACCAGTACACTTGACATGATAACCTGACATGATATATCTTGAACAGCTGTTGCGACGGCTACCTGACATGACATGACCTGTATAATTAATCCGGACACCGTGGGCGATTGTGCTTGTACAAATAATCCAGTCATGTCTTGCATCATGTCTAGGAGGAGATTCCTGAGTACCACGGTCAGGAGTACCTATTGAAATAGACTAAGGCTAATAACTAGATTAATACACTAGTCATAAAGAGATCTCACAGCTACAGGCAATCCCGTTACCTGGGCACGCCTTGGGATCTGTAGCCTGTCGTCGAGTAGGGCACATTTCCAGTACACTGTCATGTGTTGCACCCTTCAAGCTACCTAAGGGTACATTCGTTTTCTGGACGATGTACCCACCTGAATTCAACTCTAAATCTTTTAACCCGGGTAACCTGGATGGTCTGCAGGGCTTGTGGCTGTGGAGTAATCTCACTGCATCTTGCTAGTAACTAGGTCTGTGATAACCCTAGTTAGTTAAAGTATCAAGCCGTAATTCTTGCTTGGTCGTGAAATGATTGGATAGAGTCTAACCAGTCGAGTCTTGTCTTGATCCTGTTACATGTCCTGATTTTCTTATATTATCTTGCCGATAAATGGTGGGAAACCAAGTTCCGTTCAGACGAAGGGTTACAACCCCGGTCCTTGTTTGGTTTACGGGTTGTAACCTGGTTATCTGAATAGTTCCATGGTTATCTCGTCGTATATCACCCTGATGTATTTTCTTTATTTCCAGTTCTTACTTTTATTTATACTCTTGTGCTGATTGCTGGTTTTAGTTCCTAAGTGAAGCTTCCTTTGTGGCACTTGCTCTTTCTGGGATCTGACCCAGCTGGTTTTGTATGGCCAGATTTCGGAGCAGCTCCAGAGGATCTGCCGCTTTTCCAGCCCGATGGTGAACACCAGGCGTAACCAGGGCAACGAGTGGGTTATTTTTGGCTCTCCCACTCTATTGTAAAAATATTCTTTTGAGGCGTTTAGCCGACGAGCACCTGTTTAGCTCGATTGCATTACTTACTTATTGTCTGCCTACGGGCTGTAACATGATTGACAGATCCTAGGGTTGATCATGTATGACTAAACTCTTGCTAGTCCTAACATTTTGTAACGACTAGCTTCATGATCATCTGAATATGTAATATTTGGGACGCCTTATTATTTTATATTTAATGATCATACATCTTGTAACTTTTACTCACTTGCTTGTGATTGAGACAATAGGCTTGTTCATGACCTTAAGAGACTGTTGGCTTGTAGTTAAACCCTCATGTATCTAGACAGCCGTGACCGTATAGTGAGATGGATCCCATTTCATATACATAGCTGGCTATGTCTGCCCCCGCTCTCCAGTATTCTGGTTCTAGGGCGTGACAGTCATGTAGCCCACCGGCCGCTAACAAAAGAATACGACCCACCGCGTCAAAGCAGAAGGAACGTGCGGGACGTCCTCTCGAGCGTCCGATAACAATTTTTGAACCGGCGCCCGAAGCTCGGAGAGGTTGCCAAAGTGACACTAGTGTCGCGGTCGCCAACAAGCTTGATTGCATCGACGACGTGGTCGACTTCCCCTTCATGAATAATAGGGAGTCTCGTTCAAAGGTCCGGCATGATATATAGTTGGATCTGGATATTTTTCTTGTTTCAAACTTAAGTTGGATGTGGAATGGTTATGTACTTGTTTGAAACTTAATTTGGATGTGGAATCTTTGAAACTTAAGTAGTTGTGATGAATTATTGTAGTTGTGATAAATTATTGGGATGAATTATTGTAGTTGGATTATTGTGATGAATCTTAAGTTGGATGTGGAATATTTATGTAGTTGTGATGAATTATTGTTGTTTATGTACTTATGATGAATTGTTATTTTTTATGTACAGAGTATCAGTATCAGGACTGCCACCCACTTGGCAGTCCTACACTAAAGTAGGACTGCCAGGGTGCTGGCAGTCCTGACTGAAACTCAGGGTGCTGGCAGTCCTGACTGAAACTTGCTGCAACAGCAAGTTTGAGTTAGGACTGCCAGCATCCTGGCAGTCCTACTTCAGTATAGGACTGCCAGGGGGGTGGCAGTCCTACTTATCAAACTATGTGAGGAGCTCCTCAACTGAAAACTCTTAATTTAGCACGAAAAATGGCCATTCTTCGTATAATTTAGCACGGATAATGGCCATTCTCCGTGTAATTTAGCACGAAGAATAGCCATTCTCCGTGTAATTCTCCTGTATTTTTAACAAGGAGAATGGCATTCTCCGTGTTGAATGGCATTCTCCGTGTTTCTAGCACGGAGAATGGCCAATCTCCTGTGGTTTAACATTTGAATGACCATTCTCCGTGTCATTTAACACGGAAAATGTCATTCTCCGTGTTATTTAGCACGGAGAATGGCCATTCTCCGTGTAGTTTAGAAACGGAGAATGCCATTCTCCGTACTAAATTACACGGAGAATGGTCATTCTCCTACGTTTTAACACTGGGAATAACCATTCTCCGTGTAAATTAACACGGAGAATGTCATTCTCCATTTTATTTAAGACGGAAAATGGTTATTCTCAGTGTTAAAACGTAGGAGAATGACCATTCTCCGTGTAATTTAGTACGGAGAATGGCATTCTCCGTGTTTCTAACACGGAGAATGGCCATTCTCCTGCGTTTTAACACTGGAATGACCATTCTCCGTGCTAAATTACACGGAGAATGGTCATTCTCCGTTTTATTTAACACGGAGAATGGCATTCTCCATTTTATTTAACACGGAGAATGGCATTCTCCGTGTTTCTAATACGGAGAATGGCATTCTCCGTGTTTATAATACGGAAAATGGTCATTCTCCTGCGTTTTAACACTGTAATGACCATTCTCCGTGCTAATTTACACGGAGAATGGCCATTCTCCGTGTAAATTAAGACGGAGAATGACATTGGCCATTCTCCGTGTAAATTAAGACGGAGAATGACATTGGCCATTCTCCGTGTAATTTAGCACGGAGAATGGCCATTCTCCGTGTAAATTAAGACGGAGAATGACATTCTCCGTGTTACTAACACAGAGAATGACTATTCTCCGTGTAAATTAAGACGGAGAATGACATTCTCCGTGTTACTAACACAGAGAATGACCACCCTCATGCGAAATTAACATTTTTCGTGTTCTAACACGGAGAATGACTATTCTCCTGTATTTTATGTTCAGTTGAAACTTTGAAGGGCCATAACTTTTGACTGGGAGGTCGAAACGAGACCCGGTTTGTCCCAAAACGAGCGTATCTTCGAGGAGCCTGAAAGTAACCACTTTGCAGTTAGGCGGCCTTCCAAAATTTTAGAATCGCAAAAAAATAATGTTTTGACCTCCGTTTTAGCACTTTTTGTCGAAATTTTAGAATCGCAAAAAAATATATGTAGGACTGTCAGGCCTCTGGCAGTCCTACATATGTGAAGGACTGCCACCTCTCTGGCAGTCCTAATCTATGATCGGGACTGTCAGACAGGTGACAGTCCTCTGTGTCACAACCCGATTTTTTCGATGCATCAAAGTGTTCTTCGGACGTGGCGGGAAGAGAGTATACAACATTTGATGATCCCGGTTATTCCATGTTCAATATTTTTCTACATTAAACACATAATTCAACTTTTTATATGTGAAATTCATGTTTAAAACATTAAACATATATTAATTCGATGACTTACTAATAAATGAGAGAAGTCAATGACCTAGAGTTGAGGGAAAAATTTGGGATAAAAATCAATGACCTAGAGTTGAGAGAAAAATTTAAAAAAAATGTAGGTTGGAAAAAAATTTGGGGTTAAATTCTTTGACCTAGAGTTGAGGGAGAGAAGAAAAGAGTTGAGGGAGAAAAGAAAAGAGTAGAGGGAGAGAGAAAAAGAAAACAAAAGTTGGTATTTATACCTTTGCTTGGGCTAGTCCCAAGTAAAAAAAATTGATGGCAAACTTGTAATATTTTGAAACATTTTTGGGCTAGTCCATAGCAAAAAGGGTACTGCCCTTAGAAAAAGCCAAAATTAAAGGGAGAAGATGAATTTCTATAATAAATCTCTTAAATCTCGGCCCCAGTTTGACCCATTCTTTGAACGTTGGTCCGGTCCAAACCCGGTTAACCACGAAACACAAGGGGGTTATTTGTAAATAATACGCCTCGAAAATTCGGACCAACTTTATTTATTTATTTTCCTTTTCTCCTTTAATTTTTCCTTCCGTTACACTCTTGGCATCACTGGCCATGGCATGAAATTTCTCCTTCCCCTTCCAAAATCAAAAGCCCTAACCCTAGACTTCGGCGACGGCGACGGCGACGGCGATGGCGATGGCGATGGCGCATCTGGCGTTGAGCCTATCCCCGCGCTGGCGCGGGCTCGGAGGCGGCATTCCCGGAGAGAGGCGGAGAGCTTTGGCCACGGTTCTTCCCGTCGCCAGAAAACTCACCGGCGGCGGGATTTCCGAGACCGGATCGCTGACGAGACGAAGGGAGGTCGTCGGGTTGGCGAGGCTGAAGGTGGCGGAGGCGCCGCCGGTGGAGGACGGGAAGAGGATCGGATCCCTCGTCGAGATCCCCGTCACTTGCTTTCAGGTCGAAAGCCTAACTTGTTTCTTGTGAGGTTGGATTGTTGTTTGGACTAGTTTCTGTTAAATACGAAGCACGGACGCCCCAAGCGGTGTCACATTGTGTCGGACACATGTTGGCCGGGACACAGACATAGGAAGTACGGACACTTCGGAGGTACACCGAAATCAATGTTGTACCAGACATGTTGTGCTGTGTCCATGTCATACGCCGCCGCTGCCGTGTCCAGGTTACCGTTTTTGTATTGTATCCTGTCGTATTTGTGTCCGTGCAATGTAAGGGCACACTTTAAAATACACCAGGACAGGCTAGAATATGAGAAATTTACATGTTGCCATGTCTGTAGGTGGTAAACTGGAATGATTTTTCTGACTGTAAGTTGTGCTTGTTGAACCTATTTTCTGTATTAAAATCTATTACTCCTGTGTAATTTGTTGGGGAACTAAATGATTATATGTAGTGGTTCTTGATGAGGAAAAATAGTTGTTGGTTTTGGGCAAGAAAAGCTTCAACAATTGCACAGTATCTCGGAAAAAAGAAGAAGAGAAATCTGTCTAGTGGACACGAGACTCTTTAATCTCTGTAATAAAATAATAAATCTTAGTGTGTATTTTGACGTGGTGTTTAGGGATTAAGGAAGTAGATGGAATGGTTAGAGCTATATTTAAGAATTAAGTAGGGGACTGTGTTGTGATTTAGGTAGCATAGCCAAAATGTTGTATTTTGAAAGGATTCATGTCATAGAGGTCAATAATGGTTTGCGCTTGTTGTTGGCCCTCCTCCTTTATACGTGCTTGGGGCCGGCAGTGAAATTATGATATTTTAATCATAGCAACAATGGTGTGGTTAAGAGGAAATAAATTAAGTAGGTAAGAGGTTAGGAACATGTGGTGTGTGAATTTGGGAAGTGATTAGCAATGTTTATAAGCCGCCTCCTATGTTGGGAGGTCCATTGGTACCAAGACATCACTTGTAAGTTGGTATTCACAATTATGGAAAGAGGTGAGGATTTCATAGACAATGCCTGAATTTCTAGCATTTTGCAGTCATTATAGTGGAGATCCATTTTACTAGGTGTAAGCAGCATTTACGCCAAAGAATTACCGAGGACTTGGAACTTCTTGAAAACAACTATGAAACTGATAAACATATGTTACTTATCAATACATTTGCCAAATACATTGGAATAGCATAAATCTGCTGACTATTTCATATTTGAAAGTTGTAACCTCTGCCAGGCTCTCTCTGTTAGTCACAGCTCTAAAATCGAGATTAGTCTGCGCCTAGGCGCTAGGCGTACGGTGCCCACCAATTGTATTTCATTTCTTTTTTATTCATTGTTTCGTTTATCGTTCAGATAAAATATGCCTATCACTATCTCACACTAAGTCAGAAAATGCAAAAAGGGGGTTTATGGACAATTTTCAGAAGAAGAAATTTTTTTGGACCGCAGTTTGTGGACCACCTAGAATTAGGCAGGACTAGGCGTCCGGTGTCCGCTCAACTCCCGCCTAGCGACTTTTACAACATTGCTGGTAGTCCTTTAATTATACCTACAACTGTTGCAGATCGTAGCTGACTTGGCCCTTCTTTGATCTTGTATAGAGAAATTGTTGTATTTAATTCATCTGTTTTGCTGAAGAAGAAGAGTAAATGAAAGGGGTTTTGATGGAACATATCCTGCTGGATTGACCAATTTTCCATTTAAATCATCCACTCTACTACAGTGGTGATCATGTTTAGTCCTGAAGAGGTTTTGAGGGATCAAGGAACCAGGAGAAATCCCAATGAAAGAAACAAGCTATAAAGTACACCTTCCATTTTGTGCAAACTGGCAGCTCGAATTTTCTTGAAAATTTTGCACCACCCTCTTTTGCAATAAACATTTACTTTATGTGAAATATCTTGGGAAGCCCAATTTTTCTCTCAAACTATGCCACATCTGTCATTTGTCTACTAAAGGCACATGGGGCCTTCTGTGCATACTACTTTGATTAGTCTCTTATCTCATGTGATCTTAACAATTTTGCATAATAAGTATTAAACTAATGAGCTGGCCTGTCTAACTTGGATTCTTAGAAAATTAATCACATTGATATATAAAATATGGCAAGGTATATTTTGTTTTCTCCCCTAATAATTATAAGTTTGATATAAGATGATTATTATTTAGCTAGGCAACCCCACACCTTAGCTAATGCTCACTTAGAATCTAGCAATTTTGATTTGGTAACCAATTATACAAAAAGGACCCAACCATGATGATCAAAGCTGAGCTTGCAGCTCAATTTTTTTATTTGTTGGAGACTACTTCATTTCCATATCATTTTGAGCCATACAACCATGGATCTTTACCAAAGCCTATATCATGCAACGTCACATCCTCACCACCTCCACCTTAAGTTTAAGGTTACTAGATACTAATATGATACGATCTATACCAATACAGTTTTGGCATAATCCAATACTCTGATTCGAAACCGTCGATACGGATACTCATAGGAAGGGTCCAAAACAGATCCCGGATATTTTGAACCTTGGTTACTAGTCCATCACAATACTATTGTACCTCTCAAATCTCAATGCACAAGTACTTTACTATGTTGTGTGCCCCATCTGAACTGAAGTATGACTCAAATTTGAGCTCCTCTTTCATCATTCTACTCATCTATGCTTGATCAAGAATCTCTTTTAAGGACTATATAAATATAAAATTTCAGATATTAGGTGTTCCTGAGAAAGCTGAGAAGGACGAGATTGTTAAGGCGGCAATAGAGCTGAAAACTTCAAACATCGAGGATGGATATACAGCAGATGTAATTGCGTCCCGCCAGGTATTTGATAAGTGATGTGAAATCACTCTATCTTCAATGATTTTTGTCTTGTAATGAGAAAATAGAGAAAAAAAAAGAGAGGAGTAAGACACATCTTTTATTCTTTGCAGGATCTCTTGGTGGATCTGCGGGATAAGCTTCTTTTTGAGCAAGAGTATGCTGGCAATGTGAAGGAAAAGGTTCCTCCAAAGTCTTCCCTTCATATCCCGTGGGCTTGGTTGCCGGGTGCTCTATGCATTCTACAGGAGGTATACTTAAATCATCCACAATATTTTCCTAAACTTATGGACTAGTAAATAATTCTTTCCTAATTATTTGGAAACATAAAGGGCATTCTTAATTTTCACTTATATCAACAGTTCCTCGTAACATTTCTTCCCACCACTTGACCACCCCATAGAATTTTGAGCAAATTGTAGAGAAAAACAACATACCCTCAAGTTACTAAAAAGTATTTAAAAATGATGCTAGGGGGTTATTAATAACAGTGAAAGTTAAGGATTTTACCTCAAAATTTACTCCAACTATTTTATGATTAGGGTAGCAAACACGAGGTATTCAATAAACTGCTAATAGTCTACATTATTTTTGTTGGCTTTTGGGGCCACACTAGGATAATATGCTATTCCTTTTTTGCATACATATGGAAGCAAGTCGTCGATCCGTCCATGAAATATGGAAAAAAATTCTTAAACAACTTAAGATATAAATGAACGGAAGATATGCCCCTATGATAGGTAATGTTTGTTCAATTTTGTTCTTTTTTAATATTTATTTATCATATGATTCAGATCAAATATTTATGTTGAAAGCTGTTTTAGAGCAAATAATGAGGGCATCTGAGTATATTTGCCCTATGGGCCTGTTTGGATTGCAAGTCCAAGAAATTGGAAGAAGTGGAAATATCCAAAATGTGATTGGATGTAGTGTGGAAAAAGTGGGATGAGTGAAGAAAGGCACTGGGAAAAACAAGGGGACAAACAGAACTTTTTACGTCAGTACTTACCTTGCTTTCCCATTTCACTTCCTACCGTACAACGGAAAGTTGAGTTTATTTGATTTCTTATACTCAATGTTGATTATATACGATATATATAGGCCATCCTAGTGCATGATTGACATTTGACCGTGTTGAAGTGATCTGTGCATCTTATAGTATTTGTAAATAAAAATTCTTGTCGATTGAACATTTCGAACTCATCCATCAAACGACGTGAAATTAGCAGTTTTTCAAGCATGGAAATAGCAACCCTGATTGATGGATGAGTTTGAAATTCTTATCTTAACCACAAGTTTTTTAATTTATAGATGCTTTAAGACATCACTTTGAGCCATGTGGATCATACATTAGGATGCTATGCTACCAACACTGATATCCTTATTGAACTTTTAGAGCATATATGTTTTCGAAGGATGGTTATGTGTGTTTAAACTTTAAATCTGCTTAGTATGAAGACAACACATATATGAATACACCAACAAGATTTAATAAATCAACTATAAAAAAGAAGAAAAATGATTTAGGTTCTGATACGGGTTGGGAGATGCACACAAACACCAAAGATTTTTAATTCACTAACTTCAACTCTCTTACAACTCCCAACCCTCAAAGGAGTCATGCCTCATAAGAAGAGAGGAGGTCATTTTATAAATACAAAGGATGGAAAGTCCTTCTACAAAGAAACTTTAGAAAAAATATCTTTAACATAGCAACTTTAACAAAAAGTGTCTTTGACAAAGCGCCTTTTACTAAGCTCAGTCGTCTACATGTGTAAGACTTTGAAATACTACATATTGTCATAACATACTTTGAAACACCAAAGATTTTTAATTCACTAACTTCAACTCTCTTACAACTCCCAACCCTCTCTTAAGTAGAGAGGAGGTCATTTTATAAATACAAAGGATGGAAACTCCTTTCTACAAAGAAACTTTAGAAAAAATATCTTTAACATAGCAACTTTAGCAAAAAGTGACTTTGACAAAGCACCTTTTACTAAGCTCAGTCGTCTACATGTGTAAGACTTTGAAATACTCCATTATATTGTCACAACATATTTTATGGCACTGCAACGCTCAACATCTCATAGACTATGTAAATTTAGCTTCTAAATGTGGTTATTTAACTTTTAAAAGAAATCGCAGGAAAGTAAACTTGCATTGGGTGATTACTCCAAATAGTGGGAATTTGGGAGGTAGTTTGCACTCGTGTCGTCATTTTTCAAAGTTATGAGTGAAAATTACTTAGTGTCACATTTTGGAAGGAATTTGACTCACTTATTGAGTTATTTGAATCTCAAATTTTCCCTTAGATATAAATTAATGGATTTCAATATCCTTGGTTATTTTATCTGCTTCTGAAAGATGATTGATTGTGAAATTTAAACTTTTATATTCAGGTTGGGGAAGTGAAACTTGTTCTAGAAATTGGTCATGCAGCTCTGCACCTTCCAGATGTTAAGCCATATATTCATGATTTGCTTCTCTCCATGGCTCTTGCAGAAGTAAGAACTATCAACAAAGAAGAAAACTTGAACTGACTTATTTTCTTTCTTCTAAAGGTTTCTTATGAATTGTCTTTTTGTCATATGGATATTCATTCTTGAAGTGCTCAATTGCAAAGACTAGCTTTGAGAAAAGTAAAGTATCTGAAGGATTTGAAGCCCTTGCTCGCGCTCAGTATCTACTAAGGAGCAAAATCTCTTTAGAGAAATTGCCACTTCTGTCACAGGAAAATGCCTTTCAATATAATTTGTTTTCACTTTGGAATCTATATTTTGTCCAAGAAAACTGAGTTTGTGTGGCATGGTTCTAGATAGAAGAATCCTTGGAGGAGCTTGCACCTGCTTGCACATTGGAGCTCTTAGGTTTTCCTCACACACCAGATAATGCTGAACGTAAGCGAGGTGCAATTGCAGCCTTGCGTGAGCTGCTTAGACAGGGTCTTGATGTCGAAACTTCCTCTAGAGTTCAAGACTGGCATTGCTATTTGAAACAAGCATTGGAGAAGCTAATGGCTAGTGAAATAGTAGATCTTATGTCTTGGGATGCCTTGGCAATTTCTCGCAAGAATAAAAAATCACTTGAATCTCAGAACCAAAGAGTTGTTATTGACTTTGATTGCTTTTACATAGCACTAATTGCTTATATAGCTCATGGATTCTCAACCAGACAAATCGAGTTGGTATATTCTCTCGTCTTATGAGTTTAATTCTAGCCTTGTAACAAATGGGTGGGTGACTTATGGATTTTGGCTGTGTACAGATATCTAAAGCTAAAACAATTTGTGAATGTTTGATTGCATCTGATGGCATGGACTTGAAGTTTGAGGAAGCGTTTTGCTCATTGCTTCTTGGGCAGGTATCTTTTCCTTTTTGCATTTTGACTAGTCTCCAGTTAGATATATATTGAAAACTAACTTTAGGTGATCAGGGTGGTGAGACAGAGGCTGTTGAAAAGCTTTGCCAGCTAGAAATTAATGGAACTTCATCATCAAGGAGTTCTGGATCAATTTCTCCAGTAAAAGACATCAAAGACAAGGGTTCTTCAAGTCAGTTACTGGTAAATTACTATGCTACATTTTGTTATTATGTGAATATTTGATTAATAAATTGATAAAATTGACGAAACAGTTGCAACCTTTGACACTTCTTTTATCTTGAAACATGACATTTTCTGTATAATCGACTGAAGTGTTACCTTATGGACATGTAAGTGTCAATTTGTTATCATGACAGTCAATATTTGCATCTTGTTGAGTTTCCTTTGGTTAACTAAAGCTTAGAGTTTATTATTATGGTTGCAATTTTGTTCTGACTTTGAACCACGAATTCCCCAAAGTTGACTGTTAGGCTGTGTTTGGTTGCTAAAAAAGTGAGGGAAAGGAAAATGAAGCACAATTCTATACAAATGGCTAGCTCTTTCTACATTAAACAACTCCATTTTCCTCATTTCCACCAAACCAAATACAGCCTTGGAACCTTATAGTTGGATTACTTAGTCCATTCCATGGACTATCCCTATATAGTTTTGAGCAGGTCAGAATTCTCTGAACCCCAGACAATTAGAAAGCTAATTGAGCATAAATTTAAGAGGGGTCAGTGTCACATAGGATATTCTTGTGAAGATGGGTTTGCTTTTAGCAATCCTTATTCCCTTAAGCCTTAACTAGCTTCATGCTGTTTGAGATTTTGCTCTTCATTAGCAATAATGCATTAGCTACATGTGGTCCTGGCACGCTATTTTTGCTAACTATGCTGTATTTATTGAATTTGTGATATGAAAAAACAGTAAGGTTTGTTTTGTTGGTACCACTTATTGTTTGACAAACTTTAAATATTGAAATGAAATTGAACCCTCGTCTTTGTTACACTTGAATAGCATGTGACTACTTTGTGGTGTCAAATAACCATCATGGTTTACGGATGTTTGTATGGCACATTATCATCTTTTCCTAAGGGAAAAGTATGCAGTTTAGGAACACTAACGTTATATTCTTTTTTTGACACAAAGGAGCTGGGCAGTTACACACACACTACAAAGTGGAACATTATAGATTATTTTTAATATATTCTACTATGAGCATAATTATCATTGATCAGAAAGCCTGCCCTTAGGTCAAAATTGTCTTATGCCTTATGCCAGACGACCTGCTGAAATTGACCAGGAAACATGGCTCAAGGATGCTGTCCTTTGTGTTTTTCTGGATACTTATGATTGTTCTCCATCTCTGGTGAGTCGGTGAGTCTTGGATAGGAAGGATATCAGAAAGTCCTTTTACTTGGATTTATTCAAGTCTCAGATATTGTTCTGTAGGCCAATTTCTTTGGTGGGCCAAAGCGAATTCTCAGAGGTAGCAAGCAGAGTCTAGGATCATTAAAGCCGGTCCCTTCTATCAATCATCGATCACCATCAATTGGTATTTTGTCTGAGCTCAGAGCTTCAGGTGAGCAATCTCGTATAAATTCCTCAGAACATATAGGAGAGCCTGTCAAGCAACTAGCACCAGCTAATTTGCAAAGACAACTAACTTCGGATAAGAGTACCGGTAGCACCGGTAGCCCCTCGATTCAGCTAAGGAGAAACCTTGGACTACATCATGCAAAATTTTGGGAGAGCTGGTGTTTCTCAGGAGAAATTGGAAGGATTTCATGTGCCATGGTTGTGGGGTGTTTTATTTTCAGTACATTCAAACTGCTGGCTTTGCAGTTTGGAAATGCTTGCAGAATCCCATACAAGTTGCACTCTGGTTACCCAAAATTGAATACCTACAGTTCTGCATGGACCATGAATGGTTCACCAGGTCCGGAAAGCACTACTTTTACATATAATAAAGTGTGTTTGCAGCTTCAGAAGCTGCTGTCAGTGGTCAGGCTGAACCATAACCATCAAACAAATACAAGAACTGCAGAAGATGCATGGCCCTCTGATGATCTTTCATCGGTAACCACGACACCAGCAACTGCTGGTACTTTGCTGCACAGAATGCAGATGCCTCCAGAAGAAGCAGAAACACTGGTCAAGCAATGGCAAGAAATCAAATCTGAGGCTCTAGGTCCTTCTCACCAAATTCAGGCACTGCCTGAGATTCTAACTGGATCGATGCTTTTAAAGGTAAATCTTCTTATGTGAATTAATGCTTTCATTTGCTAGAGTACTCTTTCGGACTTAAATGTTTCATTTATTTATTTATGTTTTTCAGTGGCAAGATTTAGCACATTCAGCAAAAACCCGGTCGTGCTTTTGGAGATTTGTTCTATTGCAGCTGTCCATCCTACGAGCTGACCTTGTATTAGATGATGTTGGCTGTGAAATTGCTGAAATTGAGGCAGTGTTGGAGGAAGCTGCTGAGCTTGTAGATGAATCTCAACCGAGAAAACCAAGTTACCACAGGTTAATTCCAGAACCAGAAAACATCGATCAGGCTATTACTTTTTCTTTTCCTTTTTAAATTTTATCTTGATTATATTGTGTGCTGCAGTACCTATAAAGTTCAGTATGTGTTGAAAAGACAGGACGATGGTTTATGGAAGTTTTGTAGAGGTGGAATCCAGAGTACCATATGATTTCCTCAGCTAATCAAATAATAGGTTAACAACTTGCTATAAGCCATCATTTGCTCTTCAACGTCCTGGTTAGGCATGCATTTGCCGCGAAGATGACGGTTAGCGATTTGATTTTATCAGTTTTCTTGGCCACTTTAACATCCCTTTAAATTCTGTTTGTTTCAGAAGTTGTACATATGTTATTTGAAGAAGATGTGCATTATCTTCATCAGAGCTTTACAAATATAGCTTTGTTGTTCACTCGTTTCTGTATGTCAATGTAAAACTCTCACGATATGTGTAGTGACCATTTCCCTCGTTTTTAGCTTCTTTTTTTTCTTCTTTTTTTCGCATTTGCTTCATTCATGTTTCCTTTGGAGGAATTCAGTTTATGGAATTTGTTGTGGGCAACCGATAGTGGCAAGATGTAATTACAAGTAGGATAGTTGTTGGCTTTGCATGTAATTTTTTTAAAAATTTTACTGGCAAACAATTATTGGTATTTCTGATTCAATTTCGAGTTTATTTCCATTTGGCCAGTCAATTGAAACGATTGTTAAGAGAAAAAATATTAGTTTTTTTGTTGTACCACTAATATGATTGTGCCAACCATTGGTTATCTTTTAGGGATATGGTTGTTATCCCTTGTAACCAACATGTTAACCCTTGTAACAAACTTATCATTGTATATATAAGCATAGCCACACATCCATTCTGAGTTGCTGGCTCTATTGAACAAACACGAGATCTCTCCTCTTTCTCTTCTCTTTCTCTTCTCTTCTATAAGAGTTCCTGAGGAACACCCCCATTTACACTACACCATATTGGTACCGACATATCTTATGATGAGCACTAAAAAACGAACTATCCAGCTAGTCCGTGTTGCTTGGAATCATCACTCGCCGGATGAGTCGATGTGGGAGCGTGAGGATGATATCTTATTCGACTTAGGAGATATATACTCTTTCTTGTATCTTATGCCTTATCATTGAAACGTGTGTTTTAGATTTATGTGTTTGTTTATAGCTTAGAAGTTATTTCCAGTTTTCTTATGCAAGTTTTAATTGTGAATTTTCCCGAATATCTAGTTTCTCCGTTTTGTATTTCTTATAGCGTGTTTTCCTGGATTTTCTAGCACATTGAGTGCCTTATTGTAATTCCGAGAACAAAAATTTTCTAAAGGAGGAGAGTTGTGAGGCTCGTTTTATAGTATCAGTGTTTGTATACGGATACGTGAGTATTTATCATATTATTATTTTTTCGTGATTTCGGTATTGTAACCAAGGACAATAGATTTTTGTGAGGCAATCCCTTGATTATCGATATTGTGCCATGATGACTGCACTGGATTTGATTATTGATGGCTTTGCTGTTTTTTGAGATTCCTTTGTTTCGCGTGCATCGTTAATTGTACGAAAAGTCTTGTACAGTCTTGTACGATACTATAGTTTCGAGAAAGTATATTAAAGAAGTATGTAACATTAAGATTTTTGGATTTTACTGAGAACTGTGATAACCCACAGACTTACTGAGACTTGTAGAGATCTGTGGCACAGCCATGTACCCCGACTAGGGCCCGTACATAGAATCGGAATTCTTGAAATTAGGTTTTATCCTAATTTTTCTATCTGACAGTATACTGGATAATATATTATGTTCCTATTCTGTGTGGAAACAAGAGTTATACATGTTTCAGACCATTGGATATCGATCCAACGACATTCCTGGGATTTCGATATAAAAAGTAGCTCCCATTCATTTCTCGTTACTCTCTCTCTCTCTCTCTCTCTCTCTCTCTCTCTCTCTCTCTCTCTATATATATATATATATATATATATATAATGCCAAAAGTTGGTGGTGAAACTTTTGAATTCCAAAAATACCCTTGCATATATATTTCATACAAACAATAATCTATTTTACTAGAGATGTCTTTTGATATTTTCAATACATTTTTAGTTTATTCTTTGAGTGTCTTTTACTCTTTTCAAATACATACAAAGTTAATTGAAAGATAACATTGAGTATCTTTTGCTCTTTTCAAGTACATACAAAATTAATTAAAATATGTGCAACGCACTTGCATATATATACTAGTATATATATATATAAAAGGAAGAGTACTCCTCTTTCTTCTCTCTCTCACATACTCATTCTCCACTTCCTGCGAGTTCACAAGTATCGAGGGAGTGAGGCTTGTGCCTTTGAGTCGGCCTGGTGGAGGACATTAATACGAGCACGAATCCTAGGCACCGTATCAATCGCATCATCCGTCCGTAGGCAACTACACCTTGCTATTGACATACAACATTGGTTTTGATATCGTGTTATTGCAAACTCTTGAAATTTCTCTTTGATTTTGAATTCCATTGTCTGCACTCGGGAGTACTCTATATGTCCAGCCCGCTGCCCTTGGAACTCAACTCGATCGAGTTTCAATCGTTTTATTGAATTTCTTGATTTTGTCGACAACCTGTTTAATCACAACGAATAGTCATGGATCTTTGTAAATGACCTCTACAAGCGAAATCGAGCACGGCGCACTTTTCGGTTTTGTATTTGTGAATTGGTCGACCGATGAAGAATTTCACACGATTCGACACAGTTTTTGGCTCATTTTTGCCTATGCAGTACAATATGGTCATATATATATGCTCTTTGTCGATTTGTACACCCCCTATTTTTCCTATACCAGCACATTAAGGGATGTACACCCCCTATTTTTCCTAATTTTGTCGATTTGTTTTCATGCAACCCGATAGGTGATTGCCTTGAAAATTGGCACACACTATCATCGCATGTATAAGAGGGTGTGGGCGCATTTTGATGGAAATCGGACGGTCGGATCTCCCGTATTGGATTTCTTTCGATTTCGTCAAAAGTACGTATAATTTCTCGATACGAATTTCTTTTTGATTTTCTAATACACTTATTGTTCAAGCATGATTCCTATATGATTGACCGCGACGGTATCTGTTTCCGTGCACGTGCGTATCCATATTACACTGGTTAACACCCGAAGGACCACTACCCGGACGTCTGAGTGGTTTTTGTCTTATCTCCCATTGTTTATTCTTTATATTTTCTTGAGGTGTTTAGCTATCGAACATGTGTTAGCTCGAGTTCTCAGATCCTGTTCCCACCTACATGAAACATGATTGTAGATATTCTAGAATGCAGCTAGACATGATCATGTATGATTGTAGTATTCCTAGTATTTTATTTTGTATTACTAGCTTTATGATCATCTAAATATTTATATTTTGGAACATTTTCCTATTATATGTCTAAAGATCATACAACTTGCAGCTTGCTTGTTTGTCAATTGACTGATGGATTGTAGAGTAACCCTCGTGTCTTTATATAGCTATGACTGTACTTTAGGGTACTCGTGTACTCCGATGTGCGTAGCTGGCCTGGTATCACCTCACACTCTAGTATTCTGGTTTTGAGGTGTGACATCTTATTCTCCCCTTCTGGAAGAAACAGTTGAGTTTTCAGGGCATCCGACAAAGCAATTACTATGTTGAGACCGCTTAAGAAAATGGAGTGGAGTATCTTGCATAACTTTCAATGCATACGACGAGAAACGAATCTTGGTAAGCCTCCCGAATGGGTTGTATTTTACAATCATTCAAGCGATAGAGACTAATAACGTAACATGTCCTTCGACCAAGATAAGCACATTTATGCTTTGACGTGACCGTCTGGGACACTCAGGTCCAGACTTGATCTGTTATGTCCTTAAATTTACATAAGGATATCACCTTACCATCCTAAGGATCTTACGTATTCTAATATGCTTTGCCAAGCATGTACTCTGGAAAAATTGAATAAGCTACCGTCCATCGCAAAGATACATTTTGATCCTCCCTCTTTTCTACAGCGGATACAAGGGGATATATGTGGACCTATCCAACAACCATGCAGACCATTTAAATATTTCATGATATTGGTGATGTATCGACTCGCAGGTCACATGTATGCATGTTGTCCGCAAAAAATATTACATTTGCAAAACTCATGACACATCTAATTAAGCTAAGAGATCACCACGTACATTATCAGACAAAGTCCACAAGACTTGATAATGTCGAAGGATTCATGTCAAAAACGTTTGATGACTATTGCATGTCCCTTGAGGATTGAAGTTGAACATTTGGTCCCTCATGTTCACATCCAAAACGGTCTCGTATAAGCATTTATCAAATGTATGAAGTCGATCGCTAGGACTTGGTAATGCAAACCAAACTTTTTGTTTCTGCGTGGGACTACGCACTATTACATCCATGCATGTTGTTCCATCCGAGATCCGTTTCCACATATTTCACAATAATCTTTGAAATGGAATATAATTTTATTTTATTTTTTTACTATAAGATTTATAAGTGTCACTCCATCTTTTGCATTTCTTTGTTGTTTTCTTAAATCACAATGTGCAAACCTTTATATGTAATATAGGACCTCTCCATTGCGAACTCCAAGAATGCGCCATCTAGAAGCCTCATTCATATTCAAAATGCACAACTTCGATTAAAGCGAACCCATTTTGACTATAAAAAGCAAGCAAAGTATCAAAAGTATAAGCGGACGAAGAGACTATATACCCGGGAGGTAAGCTAGTTCAATCGTAAGGCCTCTCTCTCATCCTTTTGCTTTCCACCTATTGCTTCCCGACTAGCGCACGACTAGCGTCTAGCGCACAAGACAAAATCGCTCCCCTCCCAACAGAATTTCATGTCGATTACGCACCTGAGGTGGATAGTCGGTTCACAAAACCCTAGCTAGGCCACCCCCAGATGACACTGCTTCTCAAGTAAATGTACACTTTTGGACACTGACACTGGACACTGTCAGGAGAACATTCCGCCCACAGATGCTATGCAGTGGAAGATAATAACAATAAGTAGAAAATGCACCGATATTCAATGGAAGATAATAAGGAAAGTCCTTTGAATGAATAAAATAACACCACTGTCATCTGAACAAAAAAAAAAAAAAAAAAAATCACCAACAAAATGATTATGGGATGGGAGGGCAACTCAATTTCCAGTTGCACTTCTCGCCTTCTCATAATAAGCAAAATAATAATAATACCACTGTCATCTGAACAAAAAAAAAAAAAATAAATAACACCAACAAAATGATTATGGGATGGGAGGGCAACTCAATTTCCAGTTGCACTTCTCGCCTTCTCATAATAAGCAAAATAATAATAATAATAATGTATCAACAGTTACAATGTTATCGATCAAACTTGCGAGGAAATAGAAAGAAAAAAAATTCCGAGAGAATATATATAGATACGTTATATGTATCCACGGAATGCCAGTGAAACTTAGGCATCTTCCGTCTCACTCTGATGGCTATCCATGTCTAGCTCGGTCTCAAGCTTCTCCTGCCTTCGGACTCGCCTCACTTTGACGACAACCCTTGTCCAAGTCCGACTCAAGTTTCTCCATCTTCGGACTCGAGTCACTTTTACGGCCATCCTTGTCATGGTCAACCTCGAGTTTCTCCATCTTCGGACTCGAGTCACTTTTATGGCCATCCTTGTCATGGTCAACCTCGAGTTTCTCCATCTTCGGACTCTCCTCCTCCCTTTGGCAGCTATCCTTGTCCTGGTCAACCTCAGGTTTCTCCATCTTCGGACTTGCCTCGCTTTGATGGGTATCCTTGTCCTGGTCAACCTCAAGTTTCTCCATCTTCGGACTTGCCTCGCTTTGATGGGTAACCTTGTCCTGGTCAACCTCAAGTTTCTCCATCTTCGGACTTGCATCGCTTTGATGGGTAACCTTGTCCTGTTCAACCTCAAGTTTCTCCATCTTCAGACTTGCATCGCTTTCACGGCTAATATCCTTATCCAGGTCAACCTCAAGTTTCTTCGGCTGCGGTGGTGGAAGCTTACGTTCCACGTCCTTGGCTGCGTAAGTTAGAGATCTCACGCTTAAAGCTGCTGCAAGTCTATTCCGGAATTCAGACTGCAAGAAATATCTGAAACTGTTTAGAATTTCTGACTCTTTAGTAGCCTTGTGGAAAATTTATACTGTAAGCCGGTTCAATTACAAACAGGAAGGAGGGAAAAAAATAATCGAGGCATTAAGCAGTTGACTAACATGCACATCACTTGATCTGAGGCCTTGAATTTGTAATGTGAACTATTGACTGATTCAAATAAAATGAAAGTAACTAATCAATTTTCCAAAACAGGAAGGGGAAAAAAAATCAATTTTCCAACAAGCTATTTTTATGGTTATGCAATTTAAACCCATTAAATCAACCGAATAAAGGGAGAAATCCTCCCAAATCCTTGGATTTTCCTATCGTGATCTAATCATGATAAATTTAGCTAAGCTGAATTTTAATTCAGTCCCTAAAAGAGAACTCACTTCAGTACTAAGAAGTAAGAACTCACTTCGTACTGATTAAGTTCTTCCACCATAGAACAAAGCAGGGTGGATAAAGCCGAAGTGCTTGTTGTGTGATTATGTATATTTACTGATAAAAAGAACTGCAGACAAGGGATTCAGGAAGTTAAGTGACAAGCATGCGCCTTAGACGCCTTCCATATGATGCAGGTGTTCAAATTAGATTGAATGAACAGTCCAACCCAACTTCAATGGGTTAGTTTAACTAGGTCATTTTTGTTCATTGGTAGGGTAATCTTTGTCTGATTATGAACTAAGAGTGAAAACCTGTCTCTCGTGATTCTACAAGTTCATGGGAGTATCTGCTTACTATCAAGTTTCGCAAACTTCCAACAAAACATCTTGTTTCCACGTATGATCAAACATCAACCCATCGTCAAAATAATCAAGTCAAAGAAAGATCCTCAAGTCATACCCATGTTTCTTCTTAACAGAGTAACTGCAATAATCTTCAACTACCTACCAACTCATAGCTCTGTACAGTTTCCATACAGACATCAAGCATCATCATGGAGTCGGTGTCCAATGAAGTTCTGATAGTGTTCTCCCAACGCTTTTGGGCACGCTTTTTTAAAGGAAGATCCTCATGTTATACCCTGATGTCTTATTAGCCGAATGACAACAGACAAATCTTCAATAAGAAACTGATTCATAACAAGCTAATATATCTACAAAAGCATCAATGTGCATCACATGTTGAGTATGCCCAAATTTCCTCTCAGCCAGGTGAGTGCGCAAATTGATATCTAGAATTAACTGATCCATAGCTAAATCCAAGCAGGAATATAACGGGCTGGAGAAAATTCCTCTTAAATGAATTGACTCTTAATAATTAATTTTCAAGAATCAAATGACTCATAATTTATTCACAGATATCTATACAGACATCAAAACACCACAACTTATCCAAAAATCAAAGGGAAGGTCCTCTAATTATACCCAAGTTTCTTCTTAATTAACTGACAGTAGGAATCAATCTTCAATAATCAACTAACTCATTTTTGTTACAGATATGGTAAACTGTTATGAAACATTCACAGCTCATCTACGTAAAAGTTTGAAAATGATAGATAAATATTGTTATTTTCTTGTCATATTTCTGGCGAATATTCATCAGACCATAGCAAATCAGTGTTTTTCTTATATATGCCAACTCTAGAGTCCGGAGTTCCACAAACTATCAATAACTGCCATGTTTCTCCACAGACAACAGAGCATTATATATGCATGTAAAAGTGGAAAAACGTGAAATAACCCAATTATGTATCCACATTTATGTCTCGTCTTGTCATCCTAATTCATCTGACTAAACCTTTGAAGTAATTTGACATAAAACCATATATTTATTGTGAGCAGATGAGATACATACTAAATGACATGTTTTCAGACAACAGTGGCCTGAAAGTTGCATATCAATATAACAGAATCCACCCATGTCAGAACATATGCAATTCTAGACAAAATTGACCAAGGCAACTTGTCAATACAAAAAATATCAATATTGAGATCCCTTGATTAGAAAATAAGCATAAAATAGGGAAATAAAATTAACCTTAGTCACTAGTTAAATAGGGAAACAAAATTAACCTTAGTCACTAGCTAAAATTGTTTGTCACTTACCAAGAAAGAATGGTCAATGAGATCTACCCTATATAGACCATTTTGCCTCCATTGGTGGCACCAAAATCTCCCAGTGAGTAAGTGTGTTGAGTAGAACTGAATCTGACCCAGATATGGCCTATTATGGTGGAAACTATACCCAAAACTTAGACCCTATTGTGGTGGAAGCTATACCCAAAACTTAGACCCTTAACACACGTCCCATATCAAGATCAAAATCCTGCTTAATATGATCTCCAGTGATATAAGACCTAAATGAGTCGAAGCCATGTGTACATAATAAGATAAGTATAGAAGTGCACATCCTGTAAATGATACACACCATATGAACCCAACCCACTTAACCAAGCTGAAAAAAACACCCCAGCCCACTTAATAAGGCCAAGTTTGAGTTCATAATTCTAGATCAGCAGAATATTCCGGGTCCTTCTCACAAAAGAAAAGTGACCTGGGCCTGAAAGCCCGAGCAAAACCTGACACGTTTTCACTATAATTTCCAGATTGAACGAGAACAAATCAGGTAAAGTGGCAACCGCTGACAAAGGTCTTTCCCATAACTAGTAAAAACTTTAATTTATTTTCAATTTATAATGCTAAACAATTGAACCATTAATAGTTGTAAACTTGCTGATTCACTGAACCTCTTTCTTCTTAATGATGACATTCAAATTGCATGTTATCGTGCAATCAAAATCCAGTAACTTATGCCACCACTCGTTACTATGGCTTCATGGATACTGTACCATATTTATTCTACCTTGGGGCCTAGCTTTTCGTATATTACAGTAAGCCTTCTCTCACTGTATGCATTTTAGGGTCAGAACGACTCATTCTTTAAATCCTTCAAGATACTTATAGAATACATACAATTGAATCTGTGTTGTGATTTCACCTTCAGAGGTAGTGACACATATTACCCCTTTTAAGAATCAACCGACCCATGGCCATTTGCAGATTTCTATACAGACATCAAAACATTCTCACATACATATTCTTTCTTAACATCAACAGTGTGTCAATATTCAAGAATTTACCTGTAGCTATTGACAATTATCATAATCTGTTCATAAAGCATTCACAATTCATCTACATCGGATTTGGAGACTGTAGACTTCGATGTTATATTTCTTCTCATACTTTGGGGAATTCCCATCAAAGCACAAGAGAACAGTAACTATAGATTTTCTTATTCTAAAGTTTCACAAACTTTGAGTAACTACAGTGTTTCCCTTAGACACCAAAGCATCATCTATTGATGTCATGTATAAACGGAGACATATAATCTGACACAAATCAGATTGTTATTCCCGGGGCTTGATCAAAGATGAAAAACAAATGCAATCGAGATCTGAGATGTCACACAAAACTTTGCAGTGATCAAACTCAAGATCTACGATGGTACAATAAATCAAATAGCCAAATTACAATCTGAAGGAGGGAAAAAGAGAAGATCTCTCGTTCTTCCTTGCAAACGTGTTGCAATTGGGACAGAACGAGTTACAATAAAACTAGAGAGAGATAAAAAGAAGAACAATGCTGGGGTGTCAAAACACCGTTGCTCAAAGCAAGATTCGCCCCACACGATCTACTTCCAGGAACCAGCAAGTTTGAAGAACTTGTGGAACGCTCGAAGTCACCTCTGTTCTGACTCCTCGGATGGACTTGCAATGACGGCAGCAACTCTCTCTCTTTTTCTCCTTTTCTGACTTGTAATTTTCGTAGTGGTCACAAAGGAGGCCAGAAGAGAGTATTTATAGAGAGAGGGTGGAAACCCTAGCCGCCTCTTCAGTTATGGAAAGATTGAATCAAATTCCGAAAGATAGCAACGAGATTTAATTCAAATCCCACGAAATTAATTCAAATCCCACAAAGATAGGATCTGAATTAATTCAAATCCCACAAAGATAGGATCTAATTTAATCGCATTGATTCAGCCTTTCCATAACTGATTTGAATCTGCACAGTCAGCGGATCCCTCCATGCGGCAGCAGCAGCAGCCTGGCCGCATGAGCCTAATGGCCGCATGGACCGCATGAGCCGCATGGACCGCATAAGCCGCATGGACCGCATGAGCCGCATGAGCCGCATGGACCACATGGACCGCATGTGCCGCATGTGCCGCATGAGGCCGCATGTGCCGCATGAGCCGCATGAGGCCGCATATGAGCCGCATGCCGCATAAGACCGCATGGCCGCATATGAGCCGCATGACTGCTGACGTGCTAAGTGCAAAGTGCGCCAACAAAACGCCACATTACGCCTCATGAGCCCATGAGCCCGAGTCCGAGTCCGAGTCCGAGTCCGAGTCGCTAAGCCCCTTTGGGGCTTAGCTCCAAATAGAATTAATCCAAGAGAATGACAAAAGCATTAATGCTTAATCCTTGGAGTCTTATTCTTACCTCCTTGTAAAATCACCCACATGGTTCCCTCCTTAGGGTCACCACCCCATGTGCATCTCTCAACAACACACCCAAGTATATATGTTGAGATAACTCATGGTGCATTTCCGATGTGGAACTAAAATTTACAAGGCATGTTGAGAGCAAGCTCTCTCCATGTAAAGAAAGCACCAACAATCCTCCACATATCACAACATATATATGTGTCCAGGGTTGAGCGTTCCCTACAGTAACTGTCCATTTTGCATTAGGATAGATGTCGCTGACGACTTGAATCTTCCCGCATGGGTTAAATAACAATGTGATATAAGAATGGACTACGCCTTGAATTCTGCACCACAATTGTAATTCTTCCCACTCACAAAGTGTAGTTACGTGTGCTTCTGGCTGCACATTAAAGGCCCTGTGCCAGCCTGGTTTCAGTGTATAATTTTGGGCGTCTACAAGTTTACCCTCAAGAGACGGCCTGATATCTCTTTCCATACACTATAGGTGAGTTCTTTATTAAAGAGATATGGCATGAAGCCTTGCGCTTCCTTGCGGTGCTACGCCGCTATGACATGGCCTGAAGCCGAGGCATTACCCCTACCTGGGAACCTCATCGTAGTGTCATACTACTGTAGCATGAGGTCACAAGCCTCTTTGTAGTGCCAAACTACCCAGCATGAAGCCTTAGGCTTCCTTGCGGTGTTACGCCGCAACGACATGGCTTGCAATGCCGAGGCTTTACCCCTACCTGGGTACCTCATCGTGGTGTCGTGCCACTGTAACATGGAGCCATCCTCCCCTTTGTAGTGCTGTCTACAACTCTTTAATTACGTCATACAGCATTAGGCTACCTGTCTATTTGCGGTGCTACGCCGCTGTGACTTGGCTTGCAAAGCCGAGGCATTACCCCTACCTGGGAACCTCATGGTGGAGTCACCCCACTGTAGCATGGAGTTTCACTCCTTGTAGTGCTGCTCTACCGTGCTTCCTGTAAAGCACACCAGGCATTCACTCTGCCTGAGAACTCATTAAGGCGTTTAAACCAACCTTCCACAGGATCAGTTTTTTTTGCAGAAAAAATACATAGTAGACAACAGTGGTTATGGGTCCGTATCCCTTCCATGTTCCAGAGAACAAGTACCCACTGCTACCTGATAGTTTTCCAGTCAGTGATCCTCCTTTGAACCAAAAGTTAGATGCCTAGTAGATTTCTCTTTGAACTAATAGCATAAAACTTTATGGTAGGATTACAAGGACACACTATCAGAATGCCTTCAAGCCCATTTTACAAGCTGTGTTATCGACCAACTGGCGCTTGAGGCCTTTCGTGAACGGATCTGCCAGGTTCTCCTGACTCCGAACATCAATCACTGCAATTACACCTCTTTTGATAAGATCGTGTACTGTCCTGTGCTTCAACCGCACAGTCCTCTTCTTCCAGTTGAAGAGGTCATTTGATGCCACCGCCGCAGTCGCCTGGTTGTCACAGTATATCGGTATCGCCGGTATCTGATCCCTAACCACTGGAAGATCATACATGAGCTCCCGAAGCCATTCTGCTTCATCTGCTGCAGTTTCAAGTGCATAAAATTCAGATTCCATGGAGAAACGAGAGAGTATAGTCTGTTTCTTCGACTTCCACGATATAGCAGCTCCACCCAAGGAAAAGACATCCACCTGTGGATCTCTCGCTTTCCACTTCTGAACACCAGCTAGCATCACTGAAGCCTTCCACTACTGTCGGATACCCGTTGTAGTGCAGTGCATATGTCTGAGTTTTCTTGAGATATCTCATCACCCGCTTCACAGCTTTCCAGTGCTCAACCCCTGGGTTGCTTGTGAACCGACTCAGCATTCCCACGACGAAAGCTATGTCAGGCCTTGTGGCAGTGGTTGCGTACATCAAACTTCCGATAACGCTAGAATACTCCAGCTGTCTGACGCTTTCCCTTGAATTTGGCTTCAGCTTCTGATCACACCTGTATGGTGTATCGATCCCTGGAAGATCCTTATACCCATAGCGTGTGAGCATCTTCTCAATGTAGTGAGATTGTGACAGTGCTACTCCAGTGTCTGTCCGGATGATCTTTATGCCCAAGATGACATCTGCATCCCCCAAGTCCTTCATACTGAACTTGGTTGAGAGGAACTTCTTTGTCTCTGTGACACAGCCTATATCCGTACCTAGGATTAGCATGTCGTCCACGTACAGACAAACGATGACTCCTCTTCCATCAGCGAACTTTGTGTAAACACATTTGTCCGTCTCGCTGACTCTGTAGCCGTTTGACCTAATAACTTTGTCAAACTTCTCATGCCACATCTTGGGAGCTTGCTTCAAACCATACAATGATTTCACCAACTTGCAGACTTTGTCTTCAAGACCTTTGACGACAAATCCATCTGGCTGTTGCATGTAAATCTCTTCGGTCAGCTCCCCATTCAGGAATGCAGTCTTTACATCCATCTGATGTATCACCAACTTATGTATAGCTGCTAGAGCGATTAACATCCTGATGGTGGTCATCCGAGCTACTGGAGCATATGTGTCAAAGTAGTCTATCCCCTGTTTCTGAGAAAATCCCTTGGCTACCAGCCTGGCCTTGAACTTGTCAATAGTTCCATCTGCCTTCATCTTCTTCTTGAAGATCCATTTACATCCGATGGGCTTTTCTCCTTCAGGTAGATCTACCAACACCCATGTGTTATTGGAGGTGATAGATCAAACTCGTCATTTACTGCCTCCTTCCAGAAGATAGCATCTCTGGTCTTCATCGCCTCATCATAGGTAAGCGGATCTGCTTCCACATGATAGGTGACAAAGTCATCTCCGAAATCTTTCGTTCTCCTCGCTCGCTTAGCTGACGGCTCTGCGAGTTCTGGTACAAGAGTTGTTTCCTCAACAACAGCTTCTTCTTGGACTACTGGCTCATATGAGATTTCAGTCTCATTTGCTCCTACATCGTTTTCCGGAATGTCCGAAAGAACAATGTTTTTGTCTTTTGCAAACTTGTCTTCAAAGTATTCAGCATCGCGAGATTCGATGATATGATTTGACTCAATATCAAGAAATCTCCGAGCATCACTCTTCTCGGCATACCCCAAGAAGATCGCCTTCGTAGTCCTTGTCCCTAGCTTCTGAATCTTCAGATCTGGGAGCTTCACATACGCCAGACACCCCCACACTCGAATGACATTCAAGTTTGGTCTGACTTTGAACCAGAGTTCATGAGGAGTTACGACCGAAGTTGCATACGGCACTCTATTTAGAATAAAAGTGGCCGTCAATGCAGCTTCTCCCCAGTAGCATTTAGGAAGACCCGCGGTTAGCAGCATTGAGTTCATCATTTCTGTCAACGTTCTGTTCTTCCTCTCCGCTACTCCGTTGGATTGAGGAGAGTATGTGTAATGTCCCAAAATTCGTGATACGTATTTAGTGTACGTATACGTGTTTTGGACCCATATTTTATTTATTCATGGTTAGTTATCTTGGTTTATTTTGCATTAGCATGATTTTATTGGCATTGATAGTTTAATTGGTTTTAATGGTTCATTGGTTTATTTGGGCTTGGTTTACTCTCGGTTTGGGTTGACTTGGTTTGGCCGGCTGGTTGCTTGGTCCATCATGGACCAATGTGAACCCCCTACCTACCACCACCCATGATATTTATTTCCCCACCAACCTTCTCTCTCCTCCATAACTCTCATTTATTTCTTCTTCTTCTTCTTCTTCCTTCCTCTCCACAACTCCCCAACCATAGGCAAGTGCAACTTGCTTCCACAAGAGAACTCATTTTTATGGTTCCATTAGCTTCTTCTCATGATTCTAAACCATATTAGAACTTGTCATTTTCCATTTTGAGACTTTGATTCTTGTAGATCTAGAGTTTTGCTATTTTTGGATTTTTGGTGGTTTTGATCTATCAAGCTTCCTTGTTTTCAAGTTTTTATGGTTCCATGCTGTAGAGAATTTCATTCTACCCAATTTTGACCTTTGGAAAGTTGGATTTGGACTTATTTTGACCAAGATCTGGACAATTGAAGCTTAGATTTAACCTTAGAGTTCTTGCTGTTCTTGCCATTTGGAGAAGACAGTGAACAGTGAGCTAGCTTTTTAGCATACGCCGCTGAGTCGTACGCTGCTCTTTAGCGAGCGTACGCTAGCCTTCGTACGCTGCTGTTTAGTGAGCGTACGCTAGCCTTCGTACGCTGCTGTTTAGTGAGCGTACGCTAGCCTTCGTACGCTGCTCTTTGGTAAGCGTACGCTCACCTTAATACGCTGCCCGTTGGCAGTGTGTCTTGAGCGTACGCTAGCTTGAGCGTACGCGTGCCTTGGTACGCTAGCTTGAGCGTACGCGTGCCTTGGTACGCTAGCTTGAGCGTACGCGTGCCTTGGTACGCTAGCTTAAGCGAGCAAGGCGTACGCTGGCCCCTTTCGTACGCTAGCTCGAGCGTACGCAGTCTTGAGCGTACGCTAGCTTGAGCGTACGCTGACCTGTAGCTTGAGTGTGCCCTTGTGTACGCTGACCCTTGCGTACGCTCCCCATTGGAAGTGTGTGGATCCTTTGGTACGCAGACCTGAGCGTATACTGACTGAGCATAGCCTGGCTTGAGCGTAGCCTGATTACCCTTGATCTTCTATAGCCCTGTGTATTGATATTTTATTAGATATTTAACGTCCATTTTATATCCTTACGCCTTTTGTCCTGAACTTGATAATCATGAATTTACTTAATATGTTTGGAATTGATAATTGAGCATGACCTGATAGTGGCCCGTCGTGGTGCACTCCTGACAAAGTACACTTGGCATGATAACCTGGCATGATTATCTCGAATAGCCGTTGCGACGGCTACCTGACATGACATGACCTGTTTAATTAATCATGACACCGTGGGCGATTGTGCTTGTACAAATAATCCAATCCTGTCTTGCATCATGTCTAGGAGGGGACTCCTGAGTACCACGGTCATGAGTACCTACTGAAATGGACTAAGGTTAATAATTAGTATAATTCACTAGTCATGAAGAGATGTTCCTCAGTTACAGGCGATCCCCTTATCCCGGCCACAAATGTTTGGACTTGTAGCCTGCCGACGAGTAGGGCACATTTCCAGCCCACTGTTATGTGGGGCACTCTTGATTGTCACTTTAAATGATTGAACTCTATTGTCACTCTAATGCATTGTACTCTCTAGATTATCACTATAATGATTGCCTGGATAGCTGCAGGGCCTGTGACTACTTGGAGCATCTCATTGCATCTTGCTAGTAACTAGGATTGTGATAACCCTAGTTAGTTAATGTAGAAAGCCGTAGGCAATGATTGGCCGTGATTGATTGGATGGAGTCTAGTCCAGTATGGTATTGTCTAGAATTGATTGATTGCAAGATTGTACCAGAATGATTGAATTATTGTCACTCCAGATTGTCACTATAATGATTGTCACTCCAGATTGTCACTATAATGATTGTCACTCCAGATTGTTACTTGACCTGATTTCTTATATTTATCTTGCCGATAAATGGTGAGAGAAACCAAGTTCCGTTCAGACGAAGGGTTACAACCCCGGTCCTTGTTTGGTTTACGGGTTGTAACCTAGCTATCTGAATAGTCCCATGGTTATCTCATCGTATATCATCGTGGCATGCTTTTCCATATGTCCTGTCTTTTAGTGATTCTATGCAAGATTGTCTTTTATAATTACCTATCATGCTTTTCTTAAATTACTGTCTCTTATTATGTAATTATATTATTGTGCTAATTGCTGGCTTTAGTTCTTAAGTGAAGCTTCCTTTGTGGCACTTGCTCTTTCTGGGGTCTGACCCAGCTGGTTTTGTATGGCCAGATACCGGAGCAGCACCAAAGGATCTCCCTGCCTTCCAGCCCGATGGTGGTCACCAGGCGTAACCAGGGCATCGAGTGGGTTTCTTTTGTTCTCCCACTGTAATGTTGTAAATTATTCTTTTGAGGCGTTTAGCCGACGAGCAAGTGTTAGCTCGATTGTACTTACTTACTGTCTGCCTACGGGTTGTAACATGATTGACAAGCCCCGGGGGTTGATCATGTATGACTGAACTCTTGCTAGTCCTCACATTTTGTAACGACTAGCTTCATGATCATCTGGATATGGAATGTTTGGGACGCCTTACAATTGTATATTTGGAGATCTGATATCTTGTGATTACTATTAGTTGGTTGAGATTGAGACAATAGGCTATTTTATGACCTTAAGAGACTGATGGATTGTAGTGAAACCCTCACATATCTAGACAGCCGTGACCGTATAGCGGTGTGGATCCCATTCCGTTATACGTAGCTGGCTATGTCTGCCCCCGCTCTCCAGTATTCTGGTTCTGGGGCGTGACAGTATGGAGCAGTAGTCTCACATATAATTCCATGTTCTTTGCAGAACGATGCGAATTCATGAGACCTGTACTCCCCACCTCGATCACTCCTTAACCTCTTGAGTTGTTGTCCAGTCTGCCGTTCAGCTTCGGCCATGAACTCTCTGAACTTCTCGAAAGCTTCGTCTTTAGACTTGAGCAAGTAGACGAACGCGTATTTTGAGAAGTCGTCGATGAAGGTTATGAAATACTTCATCCTGGCCTTCGTGGAGAAATGTTTGAAGTCACAGATATCGGAGTGCACCAACTCCAGAAGATCTGTGCTTCGATTGACCCGATGAAAGGGTTTCCTTGTGATCTTCGTCTGAGCACACACCTCACACTTCTCCACCTTACCCCCACATTTGGAGATAAGTCCTAGACTAGACATTTTGTTAATTCTTTTACAATGAACATGTCCTAGTCTATTATGCCACAACTCAAGAGAATAATCAGAAAATGCAACTGCATTAATGTCTTCAAACTGGTTAACAAGCTGAATTTTAAACATTCATTCGGTTTGATAAGCCTTCCCGAAGTATGTTCCTTTCTTGGACATCACCATCTGACCAGCATTGATGTCCATCCTCAAGCCTGCGTTGCAGAGCAGGCTCCCAGAGATCAGGTTCTTGGCAATCGCCGGAACATGCTTCACACCTTGAAGCGTCAGAAGGTTCCCAGAAGTGAGTTTCAGTTCCACGGTCCCGATCCCCAGAACTTCAGCTTGGGCCTGGTTCGCCATGACAACCTTCTCAGATATCGGTTGGCAGATATCGGTTGGTACGTGACGAACCATTCCTTGCCTGAACAGACATGGCAAGTCGCTCCAGTGTCTATCCACCAGTCAGAGTCAACCCCCACAGTTGTGACCTGTCCGATCATAGCAACAATGTTAGAAACCAATGAAACCTTATTAGGCTCACCTTTCTCTGATTGTTTAGGCTTAGATCTGCATTCACTCTTATAGTGGCCTTTCTTGCCACAGTTGTAACAAGTCACGTGGGACTTGGTCTTCTGTTGCTTGAAAGAAGGACCCTTCACTTTTAGATTAGTGAAGTCCTTCTTCTTGGGATGAGAAGCCGCCTGCTTCCCCTTGGGATCTCTCGTCTGCACAAGATTGGCTTTAGCCAACTGTTTGGACAGAGTGTCCACCTTCTGTTGGGAACGCATCTCGTCCTCAACATGGATCTCTTGAAGTAGATCTCCCAAGCTAATGTCCAGCTTCTTTCTGTGCATCCTTGCATAGAAGGTACTCCATCCAGCAGGAAGTTTTGAGACGATCCCTCCGACGACAAACTTGTCGGGAAGGGGCATCTCTTCGTCTTCCAGTTTCTGACGCAGCTTCAGAAATTCCTTCACCTGTGGCAGCATGGACTTTTCGTCCTCAAAGAGCAATTTGTGATATTTTTCAACCACAAACATTTTGCTCCTGTTCTTGTCTTCTTCATACAGATTTTCCACAGACTCCCATATGTCTCTGGCAAGTTCCTTCTTTGAGTAGGATTCTGCCAGGGAGTCCTCCATAGCATTTAGGATGAGAAGCCTGCAGATGCTATTTTCCTTTCTCCACTTGGCCTGGAGTTTGGTAGCCGCGTTGATTGCGGCAGTAGATCCAGTGTCTGGAACAGAGGGTTCTTCCTCCAACAGAACATGATCAACGTCTTTTAGTTGAAGAGTTAGGTACACCTTTCTCTTCCAGACTTGATAGTGCTCTCCATCGAACTTTTCCAACTTGCAGAAGTCCGATTGGAGGAGCGAAGCATTAATGTTTTCCATCTACACGGATCTTGCTTTGAGATTGTTATTCCCGGGGCTTGATCAAAGATGAAAAACAAATGCAATCGAGATCTGAGATGTCACACAAAACTTTGCAGTGATCAAACTCAAGATCTACGATGGTACAATAAATCAAATAGCCAAATTACAATCTGAAGGAGGGAAAAAGAGAAGATCTCTCGTTCTTCCTTGCAAACGTGTTGCAATTGGGACAGAACGAGTTACAATAAAACTAGAGAGAGATAAAAAGAAGAACAATGCTGGGGTGTCAAAACACCGTTGCTCAAAGTAAGATTCGCCCCACACGATCTGCTTCCAGGAACCAGCAAGTTTGAAGAACTTGTGGAACGCTCGAAGTCACCTCTGTTCTGACTCCTCGGATGAACTTGCAATGGCGGCAGCAACTCTCTCTCTTTTTCTCCTTTTCTGACTTGTAATTTTCGTAGTGGTCACAAAGGAGGCCAGAAGAGAGTATTTATAGAGAGAGGGTGGAAACCCTAGCCGCCTCTTCAGTTATGGAAAGATTGAATCAAATCCAAAAAGATAGCAACGAGATTTAATTCAAATCCCACAAAATTAATTCAAATCCCACAAAGATAGGATCTGAATTAATTCAAATTCCACAAAGATAGGATCTAATTTAATCGCATTGATTCAGCCTTTCCATAACTGATTTGAATCTGCACAGTCAGCGGATCCCTCCATGCGGCAGCAGCAGCAGTCTGGCCGCATGAGCCTAATGGCCGCATGGACCGCATGGACCGCATGAGCCGCATGAGCCGCATGGACCGCATGAGCCGCATGGACCGCATGGACCGCATGAGCCGCATGTGCCGCATGAGGCCGCATGCCGCATAAGACCGCATGGCCGCATATGAGCCGCATGACTGCTAACGTGCTAAGTGCAAAGTGCGCCAACAAAACGCCACATTACGCCTCATGAGCCCATGAGCCCGAGTCCGAGTCCGAGTCCGAGTCCCTTTGGGGCTTAGCTCCAAATGGAATTAATCCAAGAGAATGACAAAAGCATTAATGTTTAATCCTTGGAGCCTTATTCTTACCTCCTTGTAAAATCACCCACATGGTTCCCTCCTTAGGGTCACCACCCCATGTGCATCTCTCAACAACACACCCAAGTATATATGTTGAGATAACTCATGGTGCATTTCCGATGTGGGACTAAAATTTACAAGGCATGTTGAGAGCAAGCTCTCTCCATGTAAAGAAAGCACCAACACAGATTACCAGTCCCATTACGGTTAATATGTTATTTGTCCAGTTAAAGTTTGAACTAGAGACTGAACTTAGTTTTCCTCTCTAATTTCCCAGTGTTGATTTAATATTATCTAATCCGAAACTGTTTCCAGCTTAAACCAAATTTGGACATTGATCTTTGTACTTGAACAAAATCCATATCGATATTTGCATCCTCTCTAAGTAAATCACAACAGCAAAGCTTTAATCCCAAAATTTTAGATTCGGCTAATTGAGTCCTTGTTTTCCATTCAGCTCTATTAAGGGTCATGTCTTCTTATTTATTGGTCCGGATATTTGAATCCTTCTCTTCCATTTAAGGATCACGTCCTCTATAATACTAAGAAATCATACCCCTTATACAGTTTCAATTCATTCAAGCCTACCCTAGTCCTATCAGCTCCTATATTTACTATCTTGCCTCTCTAACCGTTGCATCATCTATTCATCTACGTTGATGATTTTCTCTCATCTTCTCCTCGATTGCCCTCAATTCTGCGTCATGTACTTTTTAAGCATTATCAAAAGCCGCATGCTTCTCTACGACCTCGATCCAAGTTTCTTTAGAACTAACCCCTCGATCTAGCAGCTCCTCTAACCAACATCTACATATATGGTAATAACCTATATCCAGTAAGTTACTTAACACCCCTAACATCATCACAAAAATGTTCTACTTAGGCAAAATATTGACACGCGTATAAGTATAACAAAGGAAAGAAGAAAGATTTGGACCTTCTCCATGCGCTCGGCGAGGTCCTTGGCCTCGTCCTCCTCCTTCCCGGCGACCTTCAGCACGCAGACGAGGTGCGGCCTCAGATTCGCGTCGCAGTGGTCCTCCAGCTCGCACATGGCGAAGGCGGACTCGCACCCGACCTGGTAGAAGGGGCAGTTCGCCATCCTCCTCCTGCAGACGGTGACGCAGTGCCTGTCCATCTCCCTCCTGACCACCCTCCCCCCGCAGCCCTGCTCGCACTCGAGGACCTTGTAGAGGCACGCGGCGTCGTGCTTCTCCTCGTGCATCTTGCAGAAGCGCACCTTGCAGCCGTCGCTGGCGCACTCGACGGGGCGGAAGGGGCAGGACCCGGCGTGGTCGTCGAGTTCCTGCTGGGTCTGGAAGGAGTCGCTGCAGTGGTACTTGTTCTTGTAGTCGAGGTTCTTGAGGAGGGCGTCGGCGACGGACTCGCGGCGGGCGAGCTTCCAGAAGTTGGTGAGCTCGAGCTCCTGGACGAAGTCGTCGATCTTGTCCTCGCGGGAGTCGGAGAGGAGCCAGTTGGAGACGCGGCCGAGGACGGTGCGGCGGGAGGAGGCGAACTGCTCGAGGAGGTAGGAGAGGATGTCGGAGGGGGAGTCGAGGTCGGGGAGGTCGGGGTCGGGGGGCTCGTCGGAGGGGAGGGTGGAGAGGAGGGAGAGGGTGTCGGGGACGAAGGTCTGGGAGAGGGGGAGGAGGTGGAGGTCGATGAGGTCGCGCCGGAGGTCGACGGCGACGGAGCCGGGGGAGCGGAAGGGGTCGCCGGTGGTGGAGTCCACGCAGGCGGCGGCGAGGCCGGGGAGGAGGAGCTGGGCGAGGCGGTGGACGAGCTCCGAGTCCGAGTGCGGACACGGGAACGTCGGCGGAGGGGCGGAGTCCTTGGTCGGACCCGGATCCGTTATGGGCTGATCCATTTTTGGTGGGGAAGGAAAGAACTCGGAGAGAGAGAGAGAGAAGTGGAAATGTGGGAAATGGCTTCTCTTTTTTTCCTGTTTTAAGAAATGTGGGATCCCGTGAACTATGGATGCTCCTCAAATTTGTAAAATTTCTCCTTTCTAGTTATGTTCGTTGAACCGTGGAAATATTCGGAATCTATATTAACTGCACACGTAATAAATAATTATTGAATATTTTTTTAATAATTAGTTAAATTGTAATTTGTTATATACAATGATGTTATATGGAAGTTAAGAACAATGTTTTAAAAACCGGACCGATGATCGAACCAAAAATTTTTGGTATAAGTCGGACCCAATGTTTTAAAAATCGGACCGGTGATCGAACCGAAATTTTTTGGTATAGGTCGGACTGGGGTTCAACCGTGGTTCAACCGGGTTCAATTGGAGTTCAATAGACTTAGTTTAGTTTGGTTCAAATAGGTAAAATATCCATATTTACTTCTTGGTTTAGTTTGATTTGATCATAAGTATGTTAGTTCGGTTTAATTTTACAACTATAAGGTCGATTAAAACCAAATAAAGAATCAAATGGTCCAAATTTCTCATAATAATTTATTTTGAATTTTTTTACAATGAAAAAATAACCAAAATTGACCGGTTCAATTGTGAACCGGTTCGGCCGGTTCACCGGTTGAACCCGGTTTTGACAAAAAATCGACGGTTCTTTAAAAGACCCGATTTTAGTCGAACCGGACCGATTTTTTGGCTTAAACCGGTTGGACCCGGTCCAACCGTTGGTCCGGTCCGATTTTTACAACATTGGTCGGACCGGGATTCAACCGGAGTTCAACCGGGGTTCAAATAGACTTTGTTTAGTATGGTTCAAATAGGTAAGTTATCCATATTTACTTCTTGGTTTAGTTTAGTTTGGTCATAAGTATGTTGGTTTGGTTTAATCTTACAACTATAAGGTCGATAAAAACCAAACCAAGAATCAAATTATCCAAATTTTACATGATAATTTTTTTATAAAAAAAAATTCTTAAAAAAATACCAAAATTGGCCGGTTCAATTGTGAACCGGTTCGGCCGGTTCACCGGTTGAACCCGATTTTCACAAAAAATCGATGGTTCTTTAAAAGACCCAGTTTTAATCGAACCGGACCAATTTTTTGGTATAAACCGGTCGGACCCAGTCCAACCACCGGTCCGATCCGATTTTTACAACATTGGTTAAGAAGAATGTCATCCACGTTAGCCACATGAGTTAAATATATTTGACTATAGTTAGACAATATTAGATAGTTTAAACAAATAGTTTGGGTTCCACTATGTAGATGAGATTCGAATGTTAACTCATGATGTACACCTAATCTTAAGTCTTCCTGAACGTTGGTGGCCTGAACGCAACACCTTTCAACTCCCTTTTGGCGAGATGACTGTCACATTATGGGATGTTCTCAATTTGATATACTGCAACATGATGAGGTAATTAATTAATTACCTATTTATTTTATTTAAATTATTAGCATTAATTACCTATTTATTTTATTTGATATACTGCAACATGGAGAGCATTTATCACACACTGATACACCTGCGCGTGGCTACCATTCAAAGATAATTGCCAACTAGGTCCGTCCGCCATTCAAAATGGCTTGGCATTTGCCACCTTGGCACAACAAGCCATTAGTAATGGCTTGTCCTCGTCTACGTCAACTGTGGCAGCTTGTAACTACAATTTTCGAAAAAAAAAATTATTTTTGCTGTTATTATTCAAAAAATTATCCCGTTGAATAAAAATTTCTGTTTTTTAAAGGATTTTTATTTATTCTTTATTTCTTTAAACAAAACTACAATATAATAAGTGAACAAAAAAATATTATTTTAATATTTGACATTAGCATTACTCAGGACTGATCAACAGACCACTTAGGAGAATATTGGCCCAACAACTACCCTAGATATGCATGCTCTGAAGAAAAAAGAAAAAAATGCTAAGTCAGCACAACCAAATGTTTACAATGTTTCTCTCATCTCTTACAGATAGGTTCCATCGGATTCCACCTTCCCTCTCACTCTTCTGCTACATGGATTCTATTGATCCCATCACTTCTTTTTCGTTCAATTGAAGCACGACACGTTATGATTGTAATTCGAAGAAAAAAAAAAAATACATACCAGTGGCAATGCCTTGTATCAACAAATGTCAACTTCTTATTTCTAATGTTTAGTGAAATAACAACTTGACATTAACTAAGTCTTTGTATGCTTTCTATAATGTTTTGAGAAAACTGGTTAATATGTCCTTGCATGACGGTTTCTATTTGTCATTTTCCATCCAGGGGTGACACAGTATTTTTGCTTTCTTCCTTGAAAGGCAACAATGACATGTACGAAATAAAAATAAAAATAGCGTGAAGGTAGCATGATTGCAGGGCTGGTCCTGGAGTAAGTCCGATAAGTCATCGGATTTGGACAACCCTTATGGTCAAGACAACCCTTCAGACCTCTAAGTATCCACCTCTCCGTCAATAGAGCCTATGCGGACAACCTCAACTCCTTTCTGTCTGTTGAACTAGCAATCCACAAGGTCCAGATTTTAAGTTCTCACTGGACATGCCTCGAGTAGCTCAAAGTGAGGAACTAGAAATCCGAGTCTACTGTCAGAATCGGAGACTTCGATGTCGCTGCCAACTCCATTCGTCATCAATTTTTTTAATATCTTCTTTGGAAATCAAGGGTAAGGTGCAACCAAATTTAGCTCCAACTATGCCAACCCAACTCCCAGGGCCAGCCATGACGATGTGTAACAATTTAATTGAAAAACACTATTTTGGGAGGTTGGGTGGGGTGGGAGAGGGAGGGGTGTGCAGCCGACGTATCCTCTCTCCGCTCAGCCAACTTATCCTCCACCCAGTCCTACTCGCTCTGTCTTCCTTAGACCATCTCCAATGGGGGTTTCTATCTTCCCTATTTCTATGGAAGAAATCCATTTTCGAAAAAACTTCTCCCAATGGTGATTTCTATCACCATTTCTATCCTATGTGGCAATGATGTAGGATGGAAACTTTCTAGGAGAGTTTCTACATGTAGGAACTCTTAGACCATCTCCAATGGTGATTTCTAAAATTGAGTTCTTATCCTACTTGGCATTGTACTTTAAGGAGATTTCTATCCTAGTTGGAAGAGTTTCTACATAGAAATTGTACACATACAAAAAATACTCTCCAATGGTTCTACATTTCTATCTTATGTGTCACATAGTAAAAGGACTAATATAATGGTGTGGGCCCAATAATAATTGTCATGAGAGATAGGAGAATTTCTATGAGAGTTTCTACATGTAGAAACCCTCCTAGAAAGTTTCCATCCTACATTATTGCCACCTAGGATAGAAATGGTGATAGAAACTACCATTAGGAGAAATTTTTTCTAAAATGGATTTCTTCCATAGAAATAGGGAAGATAGAAACCCCCATTGGAGATGGTTTTATAGAAATTCTCCTATCTCTCATGACAATTATTATTGGACCCCACACCATTAAATTGGTCCTTTTACTATGTGACACATAGGATAGAAATGGAGAACCATTGGAGATCATTTTTGTATGTCTATAATTTCTATGTAGAAACTCATCCAACTAGGATAGAAATCTCCTTAAAGTATACTACCAAATAGGATAAGAACTCAATTTTAGAAATCACCATTGGAGATGGTCTTACAGGATCCATTCCCAAAAATCCGGTCACCCTCTAATGGGGGGCCGACATGTGGATGTTGACTAAACGTGTGAAATGGGAGACCGATACCTGGTTGTGAGAAGTACGGGCCAATTTCGCAGACATTGTAGCAATACTCATTTAAATTTGCTAATCATGGTTAAAAAAAAAGAAAAAGAAAAAAAAGAGAACACAAAATGGGTGGCATTTACCATGTCAACTTCACAAAATGTAAATATATTTTATGCTGGATATTACGTCATAATATAATCAAACACATACCATTTAATTTGTTTTTTTAGGACATGTTTGGTAAATCGAAAGTGCTGAAAAATATGGATTTCGACTTTCAAAGATAGATTTCATGTAGAAATTCACTTACTTTCTTGTCCTCCTATCAGGGAACAAATGTGTTTGGTTGGAATAGGAAAATAAAAAGTGGGAAGTGAAAGATTAAGCAAATGTGTTTGGTTGAGATAGAAAAATAAAAAGTGGGAAGTGAAATATTACATTATAATAATAGTAAATTATAATCAATTCACATAATAATTTAATAAACTAAATAATTTAAGATGATTAATTACAAATTAAGTAAAATTTTATATTTAAAAAGTAGATTAATTTTTTTATTAGTTTAATAAATAAGTAATTGATTGCTAAGTAGTTGACACCAGAGTCCAAAATTAAAATTTTAAAAGTAATTGCGGGAGCAAAAAAAATTTGCTATGGTCTGATTTTTTTTTTTTGAGTAGTGATTAGTCCACTATAAATATGAATTACTAATTTATCAACTCAAATTTAATTACTAATTAGTGTTAAAAATTTAATTAATTAATACATTACCTTAATTAATTGGCTAACTAATGAATGATCCCAATATTAATTAACTAACATTACATTCTTTCTCTTTCTCCTTGGTTCTGGACCATTGTTTCTAAAGAAAAAAAAAAAAAAAAAAAAAAAACCCCTTGCTCCCCTCCTCCGCTCCCAAATCCTTCGGCCACCACCGCTGCTAGGTCCTCCGCCCCCAACCCTCCTTCTCCTCCTCCTCCTCCTCCTCCTCCGTTTTCTCCGGAACCAGCCATCGGAGTTCCAGATCCCGACGCCACCAGAGGTCGTCGATGGGGCCGTCGATGGTTCCTTCGCTGCCGGAGGCCGTTGATGGGGGCTTCGCTGCCGGAGGCGTCGATGGTCAGTGAGTACATTTTTTTTTACTAAGTATTTCCTTTCTGTAATTTTTTTTTTATGTGGATAAACTGCATGTATATTTTACTTACAAATTCCAAGTTTCCAACCCACATCCTAAAGATTTGGGAGGAAGTGGATATATAGATTTGGGAGGGGACGGGGGGGAGGGGGGACAGGAACTGCAACTTCCATTCTACAATTACTTTCCAAATCTCTAATCGTTGAACCAAACAATGAAAGCCATGGATTTGGCTTCACTTCCAGATGAAATCCCAAATCCAGTCCCAATTCCTGTTTACCAAACAGGCCCTTAGGTCAGTTCGTCTTTCTTCGATTTTATAAAAATAGGCTAGTTATAAAGGCACTGCATATTTTTATCAGGGCTAGCCTATTTGTAAGTTTGTATTATTTACAAGTTTGCCATTGAAAAAATTTATTAGGGCTAGCCCAATAGGTGGTATAAAAGTCACTTGTTATGTTTCCATTCTCTTTGTCTTCTTCCTCTCAATTTTTTTTTTCTAAACCCTAGATTGAGATTCCTCTTGTCCCCCCATTCTACAACTAAGAAAATCTTCTTGCTTTGTAACTCTAGAGTAATTATCAACGAATATTCGTAGTAGTCGGTATGTTTTCGACTACTATATTGCAAAGTTTGTTAAATAATCGGTTGATTCCTAATTTTTGAATGTTCTTTCATAATATAGAAAATATGGAAGAAATTGGGACATCAAATATAGCAATCGATCATCCCGGTCCTTCCGAAGAACACAACATTCTCTCCGAAGAACCCGTGGTTGGTCCCCGACGTAGTTTCATTTTTTCGTAGTCCACAATTGGACTGCAACACACTCAGGCAGTCCAAAGTACTTGATGGACTGCCCTATAGGAAGGTAGTCTACAAATTCATATACTCTTCAACTAGACTGCCACATCGCATGGCACTCCACAAAGTACTTAGGACTGCCAGAAAGTATGGCAGTCGAGTTAAATACGTATGAACTTAAGGACTGCCTCACTTTCTGGCAGTCCTAGATACTTCAAGGACTGCCCAAAAACGTGGCAGTCCTAAAGTTGATAATGGATTCAACTGGACTGCCACAAATTTTGGCAGTCCATGAAGTTCTTAGGACTGCCAGAAAGTATGGCAGTCGAGTTAAATACGTATGAACTTAAGGACTGCCTCACTTTGTGGCAATCCTAGATACTTCAAGGACTGCCCAGAAATGTGGCAGTCCTAAAGTTGATAGTCGATTCAACTGGACTGCCACACAATTTGGCAGTCCATGAAGTACTCAGGACTGCCAGATGTTGTGGCAGTCTAGTTTAACAGCCTGAATTGGATATTGTATTTGGTTATGTCATTGATTTAGGTATTTAAAAAATTGTAAATTTATTGTAGGGCACCCCATCTCCTATGTGCACAGATTTGAGCAATAAATTCTCGACAGATATTGTCTTTGAAACTTACGCCGAAGCATTAGATTGGTGCAGAGAAGTTAGAAGGCAAACCAACACAACCCTTGTAACTTCAAGGTCGCTACGGTGTCGGCCGAAGCGTCAAACTGCAGAGATTGGCTGTGAAAGAGGTGGGACGTTTAGGGTGCATCGAAAAAAGTGAACTTCTCCCAATAATATCTGGGAAGAAAGAGTCAGGCTCAAGGAAATGTGGTTGTCCATTCAAGTTAGTGTTGGGGTGCAAGACTGGCGAGAAGTGGACAGTTGTGGTACGTAATGGGATCCACAATCATACTATTCCGGAGACGCTAACTGGTCATGCCTACGTCGGAAGATGCAATAAATGTTTACAAGAAAATCATGAACTTCGTGGAACCTATACCAAGGCCGGAGGGACACTATGATGTATTAATTGACTGATGTATAGTTGACGAAGCGTAACATTTTGCATAGACTCATGTATAGTTGACAAAGCGTAACATTTTGCATAGACAGCTGTATAGTTGACATTTTGTATCTTACTGAGTATCTATGAGTATTTTGTATCTTACTGATTAGCAGCGTTGCATTTTGTATCTTACTGACAAAGCGTAGCATTTTGTATCTTATTAGAACTTGCTGTTTGTATGTGGACTGCCCAGTTCCTGGGCAGTCCATGCTCACAGCAAGTTATAATAAGGACTGCCCAGTTTCTGGCAGTCCACATATGTATGTGGACTGCCAGAAAACTGGACAGTCCTTATTATAACTTGCTGTGAGTATGTGGACTGCCCAGTTCCTGGGCGGTCCATGCTCACAGCAAGTTCTATGATGGACTGCCCAGTTTCCTGGCAGTCCACATATGTATGTGGGCTGCCAGGAACTGGGCAGTCCTTATTATAACTTGTTGTGAGTATGTGGACTGCCCAGTTCCTGGGCAGTCCATGCTCACAGCAAGTTCTGTGATGGACTGTCCAGTTTCCTGGCAGTCCACATACATATGTGGACTGCCAGGAAACTGGGCAGTCCTTATTAGAACTTGATGTTTGTATGTGGACTGCCCAGTTCCTGGGCAGTCCATGCTCACATCAAGTTATAATAAGGACTGCCCAGTTTCCTGGCAGTTCACATATGTGAGCATGGACTGCCCAGAAACTGGGTAGTCGTTTCTGGGCAGTCCATATACAAACAGCAAGTTCTAATAAGGACTGCCCAGTTTCCTGGCAGTCCACATATGTATGTGGACTGCCAGAAAACTGGGCAGTCCATCACAGAACTTGCTGTGAGCATGGACTGCCCAGGAACTGGGCAGTCCACATACAAACAGGACTTGCTGTGAGCAAGGACTGGACAGACCAATATGCAAACCAATTTAATACTAATTCACGGCAATACCCACTTTATACTAATTTAATACTAATTCACAGCAAGATAACATTCACATAATACGCAAACTTGCAATCAATATAAAACTAATTCACAGCAAGATACTGAAAACGACATTCATATAATATGCGAACCAATTTAAAACTGTTGACACAGACAAGTGTTCAACCAATTAGAAAAGTTTTACAAGTCACTTTCTCGGTCGTTCACCCAACTACCAAATACATTCAACCATATACAAACTACATAGTCATTCAGTATCATGACGCATCTTCGTGCGTCGTTCATCGATAAATGGGTAATCAGCTGCGATGTCCTGCATCTGGGTACCAACATCTTCGTAATTCTCCCCCTTGCACTGGATTAGACTTTTCCCCAATTTCTTCACTTTCGAAGCCTACATGAATACATATCATAATTTTAGGAACCAACAATTTACCACAATAAGGGTTAATTAAACAAACTATACTAACCATCTTCTGCAATGCATCATATAGTGCTGACTTCGAAGGTAAGGGTGCTGCTACCGGCACTTTCGTACTTCTCTTATCAGGATTCAACATCATACCATGTCCGACATTCCCATAGTATTCCATATAGTCCTCACTACAATCCCACATCTTCACCGCCGGAGTTCGTATGGTTTCACCGACAAGATGTTGTTGCCACTCAGTGAAAAAATCCACAGCCCAAGGGTAGTCTGACGGGACATAGGTCGACGGTTTCTTTCCTTTTGCAGCGGTTCTCAATTTCAACGTGCTCGGGATAGTCTGTACGTAACCAAACTGACGAAGCACTCTATCTGGGATGTGAGGCTCCTCAATTTTATGACAAAGCATCGGACCTCTAAATAGTGCAACTGGTTGCACAGGACGAGTGCTATTTCGCAGATCCTGATATGGATGCCAAATAATCTACAACATGTATTCATTACTTAAGGAGTTACTAATTAATGTGGAATACTAGAGTGGTAAGTAAATGCTAGTTCAAGTTACTATTGTTTCACCTCCTTTGCCCTCAGATCTTCTAGAGCAACACGTAGGATAGCCAACGTATGTGGATGTCTGGTATCTATCTTAGCCGGCCTCCACCTACACATCCTGGGCATCTGCTCATCATAATTTTGATTAAGAGTAGCCCTATTGAGCGTCGGAAAATGCTCATATATTCACGCCTGAAAATGTAAAATATAACAATGTTATCGTTATCGACGTAATTTTATACAATTCTATAGACACAGTATGCTAGGGTTTGCTTACATGGAGCAGTGTTTGACAACCAGCTATTGTCTTCGACTCGACTCGAGATGCAGCACCAAGTTCGCGGTAGAGGTGTGCTAGTATACCACTTTCGAATGATATTTCATCCACAGCGTTCAAGTCCGTAAAATTGTTTAGATATTTTGCATGTATCGCTGTCCCGGACTTGTCTGTAATGCCGACGGCTCCTAGGATGAACTGCATGTATCCACGGGCCACGAAGTCGTCATTAGCATTGTTGTCGTCAGCGTCGTCGACGTCATCATTGAAAGTATTCCTCAAAAAACTTAAAGGAACTCCATAAGACTTCTTAAATTCCGGGATTGTGACAAAAGTCTTGGACTCGACACCGAGACAATTGGCAACCAAATCCACCATCTCATCATACAGGTCGAAGTCGCCCACGGAATAGTTCGTCGACATTTGACGACCATCAACTCTAAGCCCTAAAATGTGGTGGACATCATCGAGGGTGATTGTCAACTCTCCGTCTGCGAGATGGAAGCTGTTAGTTTCTGGATGCCAGCACTCCACAAATGGAGAAATCATTGCGTGGTCCAATATCTGATACGAGTATTTTGGCAAATACTGCAATCCGGTGGGGGTAATTTTTTCCTTCACACTCTCTTTCAACTCATCAAATCCCCACGTACTACACATCTTCGCATGGTTTATTACCCTCAAAAGGCGCGAGCTTTTCTGCAAATAAAAAAAACAAAGATCCAATATTACATATATCTATTATTTCGAATAGTTAATCTATATAAAAGGTAAGTAACTAACCGGATCCTTCCATATTTCATAACAAATGTGGTTCTCGATTGACTTCAAAATTGAGCAACCAACTGGGCCCGCATCTTCCTCTTCCTCTTCCTCGGCTACTTGAGAAGGACTCGATCCAGCGTCATCTCTCATTCGGGCAATGGGTACATCATCATCATCGGAGGAATCATCACGACGAGTCGCCGCCGCTTTCGTCGAACGCCTTGCAAAACGTTTCGTTCCACGTGTTCTTGTTTCTGAGGCTGGTTCGGGTTCTCTGATTGATAGCCCTTTTTCGACATTTCTGCCAGCTTCACGCGCCTTGCGATCCGATGCGGTAGGACGTTTTCTTTCGGGCCTGGCCTCAACATCCTTCTCCTTTGTCTTCTTTTCATGACTATTATTGAATATTAATTACATATTAAAATGTAAGGCATGCCCACAAATGTTGCTGTTCCACTAGTGCAAACATTGGGATGTCCAATATTCAACCAGTCCTCAGTGTATAATGGACTGCCAATTTGAATGGGCAGCCCTGGCTCAGGACATGTGTAACTAAAGACTGCCCACATTTCTAGCAATCCAAGATGCAGTTAGGACTGCCAGAAAAGAGGACAGTCCTAACTCACATCATGTGTAAGAAAGGACTGCCCACTTTTCTGGCAGTCCTAACTTTATGTTGGACTGCCAGAAATTTGGACAGTCCATTGTCACACATGTTATGCTAATGTACTGCTCATTATCCTGGCAGTCCAACATAGAGTCAGGACTGCTAGAAAAGTGGGCAGTCCATTGTTCCACATGTTATGCCAAATGGACTGCTCATTTTTCTGGCAGTCCAACATACAGTCAGGACTGCCAGAAGAATGGGCAGTCCTTCGCTACACATGTTATGCCAATGGACTGCTCATTCTTCTGGCAGTCCAATATACAGTCAGGACTGCCAGAAGACTGGACAGTCCTGGCCGACGCCAAATTTTGGCAAACACGTTTGCTACGGTCCGAATATAGTTTCATTCACATTACAATAATTGCAATGGAAATAACGAATGTAATTGATCCTTCAAATGTCTCAGATAATTTCTACGGTTTTCGAAAGAAATGGAGGAAGATTTCGCACCTTGTTTGCGAGGAAGGTTTCGGGGCCATCGTTCTCCTTGAAAGAGAGAAGAGGACGTGGGGAAGAAGAGGAAGATGATGAAGCTGCTCGCCGAGTGGTGGAGAATGGAGTCAGTGTTTAGGGCTTAGGAGGAAGAAGAAGAGGGAAGTTAGGGTTCTTAGGGTTCTTGAGGAAGAAGAGGAAAGTTTGTGTTCGGAGGGGAGGGCGGGATTACTTGGGACAGCCTCTGATCAAATAAATGGGCTGTCCTAAGTAAAACCCAAAAAAAATTGGGCTAGCCCTGATCAAAAAGGGCAGTGCCTTTATAAAAAGCCTAAAAATAAGAACTAAATATAACATCGGAACAGTACCAAACGAACAAGTCAACTTTTTTATTTGATTGTACTATTTAAACAGATCAGACTAAATCTATAAAAAAATAATTTCTCGCAAATATTCCAATACACCCAAACTTGTCATAAATTTGTTAAAACATACTAAGAGGGTGTTTCTTTTATTTTTCACTTATATAAGTGAGGAATACTTATAAGTGCCACTTATTTCATTTTTCTTATAAGTGTACTATAGAACCCATTGGTTTTTTCTTTCACTTATAAGTAATTTTACTCTTTTTTTGTGGGACATTGAATTTGCTAAACACTAAAAATTAGGATGGGGGTACATAATTCTACCAGATTCTAATTTTTTTTGCTATAATGCAAAATTATGTCGGATGCCGAAATTCTGTTATAATGGAAAATTCTGTATATGCTGAAAATTTTTATGGGATGCAAAATTTTGCCATATATTGAGAATTACGATGGGATGCATAATTCATCTAAATGCTGAGATTTTGATGGAATTCCAAATTCTACCATATGCCGAGAATTATGTCAGACGATGAAAAACTGCACAATATCAAGCAGCCGAGCTACTGCAAGTCGACAATAGAAGTTGTAAAGCTATGAAATAGTAATAAACCACTTGAAAATCATCGTCGACGATGCTAAGATGGTGACAACCACCGTTACTCAAAGCGAGATTCGATCCTTGTAGTGCCCTGTCCCGCAAAGTCAATCGGAGGAATCGAAACGCCGACGGCGTTCGGACTTGGCCTTACGACGGCGACTCGAAGACATCGCTCAGGTGGGGGAGTTTCGGTGAACTTGCCTCATCTTTGCCTTCACATAATGAATCGCGTGTTTTCAACTTGCACAAGTAGGCTTAATAATAAAAGAGACGAATCCACATAGCTAAAGGGAATTATCCCGACGGATCGAATCGAGTTTAGAACATGGAAAACGTCCCACGGTCTGATTAGAGTTGGTGCTCAGCGTGCTTTGAAAATGACACTCGATCCTTCGTCCCGCGGCTTGGGAGAAGGAAAAGTTGGTATTCGACACAAATGAGGAGTTAGCCTAAGTCATAGGCGTCGCCCGCGTAAATGCTCGATAAAGCATGCACGTTTCCACTGCGCAAGGCTTGGCATAGCCTTGGCTCGTCCCTCGGGTTAAGTTGTAGGCTTGAGTAAGTAGCCAAAGTTATGCCGATCGACCTAAGTCATTCCAAGTGCCGTCCCGCTCTTTCTGCGGTTGTCAAGTTAAATAGTCCCACGATCTCAAGTGCCGTCATATAACATATGACTTGGGTGATAGCGTCGCGTAGGACGTAAGCCAGTTAAAGACACGAGCCACGGTTGGCACGATGTAAAGTTAGCCACGGTCCATGGCACTTAAGGGATACGTTTTGTTCAAGTTAAGTTGGAAGGCTACGTAGTAGTCGTTCCCTCGAGTTCAAACAAGTTCGAGGCGGTCCCTCGGTTGGGAGCCTCGCGTCCTATCCACGTTAAGGTGTTTCGAGGCGGTCCCTCGGTTGGGAGTCTCGCGTTCCTATCTACGTTAAGTATTCGAGGCGGTCCCTCGGTTGGGAGTCTCGCATTCCTATCTACGTTAAGTATTCGAGGCGGTCCCTCGGTTGGGAGTCTCGCGTTCCTATCCACGTTAAGTATTCGAGGCGGTCCCTCGGTTGGGAGTCTCGCGTTCCTATCCACATTGAGTATTCGAGACGGTCCCTCGATTGGGAGTCTCGCGTTCCTATCCACGTTAAGAAGTTCGAGGCGGTCCCTCGGTTGGGAGTCTCGCGGTCCCGAGGCACGTTATGCCAAGTGTGATTCAGAGCACGAGTTGCTAAGTATAGTTTCGGTCGTACCAACAAGTAGGCCATGCATTTACGTGAGTCTAGATGTCTCGTAGGTGCGTGGTCATTGGACACCTTGTCGACAAGGATTTCTGCCTAGACTGGTTATATGCCGGGGCACCGGGCCCAGTCGTCCTAGGAGGTAGACGTTATAGCAGCGCATGTCTTTATTGCGTGGGTAGTCGGGAGCTTTCCATGGGGCTAGCTACCTTGCATCGAAGGACCTGCCGCCTACCCGAGCTATGTCCGCGATGGCGTGTCATGCCAGTGGCCTTTCATATAGATAATTGGCTTGCTACGCGGCGAATCCGCATGCACGATGTCGGTCGTAACAAAGAAAGTGTAAGCACGGTATGCGTTGAATGGTGAAATGTGTGCTCGGTTGCACCCAAAGTATTATAAAGTCTACGATTCGGCTATACGTAAAGACACGTGGTTCGGCACGAGATATGGCGTCGTACTTGAGTTCTCAACACCGGTTCCATAAGTTTGGTTAGTCGTTACGCGTTAAGTCGGGAAGGGCCGTAAGGCGAGTTTGGATAAGTCAGGTTACGCTACGAGGCACGGTCTCGATGTTTGAGGTACGGGAAGTATTTGTCACGCCCCAGAACCAGAATACTGGAGAACGGGGGCAGACATAGCCAGCTACGTATAATGAAATAGAATCCACGTCACTATACGGTCACGGCTGTCTAGATATATGAGGGTTTAACTACAACCCATCAGTCTCCTATGGTCAAGAACAAACCTATTGTCTCAATCATAAGCAAGTAGTAACAGTCACAAGATGTCAGAGCACCAAATATACAATAGTAAGGCATCCCATACATTATATATTCGGATGATCATGAAGCTAGTCGTACAAAATGTCAGAACTAGCAAGAGTTTTAGTCAATACATGATCAACCCTAGGATTTGTCAATCATGTTACAGCCCGTAGGCAGACAGTAAATAAGGTGCAATACGAGCTAACACGTGCTCGCCGGCTAAACGCCTCAAAAGAATAATTTTACAAGTAGAGTGGGAGGACAAAAGAAACCCACTCGTTGCCCTGGTTACGCCTGGTGGTCACCATCGGGCTGGAAGACAGGTGGATCCGCTGTTGCTGCTCCGATATCTGGCCACACAAAACCAGCTGGGTCAGACCCCAGAAAGAGCAAGTGCCACAAAGGAGGCTTCACTTAGGAACTAAAACCAGCATATCACAAATAAATAGTAAAGATAATTAAAAGATAGTGATAATAGCTTAGATAACAATAATATATTGAACACGGAGAAACCATTCAAGTAGCCAGACTGCAACCCTTAAACCAAACAAGGACCGGGGTTGCAATCCTTCGTCTGAATAGAAACCTGCCTCAATTACTATTGATAAGGTAACAAGACAATAAACGAAGAGAGGACACAGAACTGCTCCGGGAGCCAGGTTACAACCCTTAAACCAAACAAGGACCGGGGTTGTAACCCTTCGCCTGAACAGAACTGGACCCCTGATCTTTATTGTTAAGGCCAGTATAAATAATCATGGTATTGAAGTAAAGGTAAAACATGACGAGCATGACAGGGGGTTACAATAAGACAATAAACGAAGAGAGGACACAGAACTGCTCCGGAAGCCAGGTTACAACCCTTAAACCAAACAAGGACCAGGGTTGTAACCCTTCGCCTGAACAGAACTGGACCCCCGATCGTTATTGTTAAGGCAAGCATCAATAAGCAGGACGATATATGATAAGATAACCATGAAACTATTCAGATAGCCAAGTTACAACCCTTAAACCAAACAAGGACCGGGGTTGTAACCTTTCATCTGAACAGAACTTGGTATCCCATCATTTATCGATACAAGATATCATGTCCTGATACAATCTTGTACAGGATCAGGATAAGACTAAGCTGGAATAAACTTCATCCAATCAATCACGGCCAATCAAGAGTACGGCTTGATACTTTTAACTAACTAGGGTTATCACAGGCCTAGTTACTAGCAAGATGCAATGAGATTATCCCAACAGCCACAAGCCCTGCAGACCATCCAGGTTATCCGGGTCGAATGTCCGTTTAGGAAGAATGCAACACATGACTGTGTGCTGGAAATGTGCCCTACTCGTCGGTAGGCTACAAGTCCACTGAATGCGCCCAGATAACGGGATTGCCTGTAGCTGGGAATCTCTTCATGACTACTGAATCATTCTAGTTAATTAGCCTTAGTCAATTTCAGTAGGTACCCCTGACCGTGGTACTCAGGGGTCCCCGTCCTAGACATGATGCAAGACAATACTGGTTTATTTGTACAAACGCAATCGTCCACGGTGTCCAGACCTTTCATACTTGTCATATCAGTTTACTTGTCAAGAGTGTGCCACCGCGGGCCACTATCGTGTTCTATTCTTACATTATCATGAATGAGAAAGATTGTATAAAATAACTAATAACATATTCTTGAAGCCAAGGAAAAGATCTACAACTTTCATGTTTTGAGTTTTTCAAGATTCTAGCTACAAAACAACTTAAACAGGCAAAAACAGTAAATTCCTGCACAATCGGCGCATGGGATTCCTGCACGAATCGGCGCATGGGATTCCTGCACAAATCGGCGCATGGGATTCCTGCACAAATCGGCGCATGAGATTCCTGCACGAATCGGCACATGGGATTCCTGCACCAATCGGCGCATGGGATTCCTGCACAAATCGGCGCATGAGATTCCTGCACGAATCGGCGCATAAGATTCCTGCACCAATCGGCGCATGGGATTCCTGCACAAATCGGCGCATGGGATTCCTGTACGAATCGGCGCATGAGATTCCTGCACGAATCGGCGCATGGGATTCCTGCACGAATCGGCGCATGAAATTTCTGCACGAATCGGCGCATGGGATTCCTGCACCAATCGGCGCATGGGATTCCTGCACAAATCGGCGCATGAGATTCCTGCATGAATCGGCGCATGAGATTCCTGCACGAATCGGCGCATGGGATTTCTGCACCAATCGGCGCATGGGATTCCTGCACAAATCGGCGCATGAGATTCCTGCACGAATCGGCGCATGAGAAACTCACGTTGCGTCTTCAATACATGCGCGTAGGGAACCTACGCGCATGACACGCTCGGAGTTAAGGGATGCATTGCCGGGACTTCACGGCGCATGGCCTCCCGGCGCATGGCCTCCCGGGCGCATGAGGTTCCCGGCGCATGGGGTTCATCGTCCCCAAACAGCAAGTTCAGCCATGAAAGTTCCAAAAACTTGTAATGGCCATAACTTACTCATCCGGAGTTGAAATTAAGCGAAACAAAAGCCAAAACTGAATGAAATTGAATTCTCTACAACATAGAACCATTAGTTTTCTAAAATAACCAAGTTTTAGAGATCAAAACCAAGAAAACTAAACAAGAAGGAACTTAAAACTTAGATCTACAAAAATATAACCATCAAAACCGAAAACTTTCAGTTCTAAAGAGGCTTAGAATCTAGTAAGGAAGAGAATGGAACAATAAAACATGAGATCCATCATGAAGCAAGTTTGCACTTGCCTAAGCTCTCCCTCTCTCTCCCTCCTGGTGGTTGAAGAAGTAAATGTGGAGAAGAAGAAGAATAATGAAGAGAGAGAATGAAGGAATGGGTTAATAAAGGAGGGTGGTGGTAGGTAGGGGTTTTCTTTTGGTTCATGATGAACCCTAAAGCAACCCAAGCCTAGCCGAACCAACCCAAAACAAACCGAGCCAAGCCAAGAGATATGCAATACAAAATAAAATACGTACACGTATTCCAAGATACGTAATACGAACTACAGGCATTACAACTCTACCCACCTTAAAAGAATTCCGTCCTCGGAATTTAATCAAGAGGCTAGAATTGCAAGGACAAGCTATAATAATCGTAAGCTATAACAAGCAGTCTATCATGCAGTCATTTATTCAAGCAAGGACTTGAAAGCATAAGGCATAAGGAAGACATTATACCTTACGAGTCAAACAGGTCGGGATATCGCGATCGGATATCATCTTCACGCTCCTACGTCGACTCACCCAAAGAGTGATGACCCCAAGCAACTCGAACTAACTTGATAGTCTTGATCTTGAGTGTCTTCTCTCTTCGGTCCAATATAGACACGGGCCTCTCCTCATACGAAAGGTTGGTACCAACAACCAATTTCGAATGATCCAGGATGTGGCTCGGGTCCGGGATATACCGTCGTAGTTGAGATACATGGAATACGTCATGCACCTCACGTAGCGACGGTGGAAGTGCGAGACGATAGGATACATCTCCTACTCGCTCCAGAATGTCGAACGGCCCTATATACCTAGGACTAAGCTTTCCTCGTACGTCGAAACGAATGACGCCACGGTTAGGCGAAATCCTCAGGAATACATGGTCGCCGACCGAGAATTCAAGGGGTCGCCGATGGGAATCGGCCCAATGACGCTGGCGATCTTGGGCAACTCGAAGATGATCTCTGACTTTTCTGACCACTTCAACAGTCTGAGCAATCATTTCCGGACCAAGCATCTGCCTCTCTCCGACATCGTTCCAGGCTAGCGGGGATCGACACTTCCTACCATACAGTGCCTCGAACGGTGCCATCTGGATACTGGCCTGGAAACTGTTGTTGTACGAGAACTCCACCAGGTGCACGTGATCTTCCCACGAACCACCGAAGTCGAGTGTACATGACCGCAATATATCTTCAAGAGTCTGGATCGTACGTTCCGACTAGCCATCTGTCTGCGAGTGATAAGCTGAACTGAACTGAAGGTGAGTCCCAAACTCTCTTGCAAGCTACGCCAAAAGTGCGACGTAAATCTTGAATCTCTGTCTGAAGTGATACTGATTGGTACACCGTACAATCTGACAATCTGCCGGAGATACATCTCCGCTAGTTGAGCCGTCGACTGACCAACTCTGAACGGGAGAAAGTGAGCCACCTTCGTGAGCCTGTCTATAATAACCCAAATAGCGTCTCTGCCAGCCGGGGATCTGGGCAATCCCGTCACAAAGTCCATGGTTATATGCTCCCATTTCCACTCGAGAATCGGCAATGGTTGAAGTAGTCCAGCTGGTCTCTGATGTTCAGCCTTAACTTGTTGGCAGACTAAACAACAAGAGACAAACCGGGCTATCTCCCTTTTCATGCCATTCCACCAAAGGTGCTGGCGGATATCACGGTACATCTTCGTACCACCGGGATGAATGGAATACTGCGAACTGTGGGCCTCTGCCATGATCTCCTGTCTAATATCTCCACTGGGTACACAAAGACGCTTACCATGTCGAAGTGTACCGTCTTCATGAATGCATAACTCTGGTCTTCGTCCTGCCTCACACTCTGCTCTAAGTCGCTGAAGCTTGGAATCTGCTGACTGCGCCATCCGGATCCTCTCGACTATAGTGGACTGAACTTGCATGCTGGCCATCAATGCCACACTGGAAGGGAGGACAACTTCTATACCCATCTTCTGAAGATCGGCCAATAGCTCTGGTTGCGCTGTCAGGAAATAAACTCCGGCTCTCCTGCTCAATGCATCTGCAACAACGTTGGCCTTCCCTGGGTGATACTGCAGGTTGACATCATAATCCACAAGCAGCTCCAGCCATCTCCTCTGACGCATGTTGAGATCCTTCTTGGTGAAAACATACTTCAGGCTCTTGTGGTCGGTAAAAATTTCCACCCAATCTCCGTATAGGTAGTGCCTCCACAACTTAAGTGCAAACACTACTGCTGTCAGCTCCAAGTCATGGGTTGGGTAATTTCTCTCATGATCACGAAGTTGTCGTGACGCATAAGCTATTACCTTCCCATGCTGCATCAGAACACATCCTAAACCTCTGCCCGAGCATCACAATACACTGAGAATCCTCCAGTTCCATCTGGAAGCGTGAGGATAGGAGCCGTCATCAAGCCTCGCTTCAACCTCTCAAAAGAATCCTGGCATTCTGCTGTCCAAGCAAACTGCACATCCTTGCGGGTCAACTGGGTCAATGGCGCTGAAATCCGAGCAAAGTCTGAAACAAATCGCCGGTAGTAGCCGGCCAATCCAAGAAAGCTGCGAACTTCTACAACCGTGCTAGGCACTGGCCATGTTTCAATGGCCACGATCTTCTGGGGATCCACTTCGACTCCTCCTCTGGCGATGATATGACCCAAGTACGAAATGCGATCGAGCCAGAACTCGCATTTACTGAACTTGGCATACAACTGGTGCTCTCTGAGAATCTGAAGAACAACTCTGAGGTGCTGCTCATGCTCCGCTTCACTCTTGCTGTAGACCAGGATGTCGTCTAGGAACACAATCACGAACTGATCCAAATAAGGCATGAAGATACGATTCATGAGGTCCATGAATACAGTCGGCGCATTGGTTGCTCCAAATGGCATCACAAGGAACTCCCAATGCCCATACCTAGATCTGAAAGCAGTCTTCGGGATGTCCTGCTCTCTGACTCTGATCTGATGGTATCCTGAGCGCAAGTCGATCTTCGAAAATACTGACGCCCCTTTGAGTTGATCAAACAAGTCATCTATCCTCGGGAGAGGGTATCTGTTCTTGATTGTCACCGAGTTTAAGGTACGATAATCAACACACAATCTGGACGTACCATCCTTCTTTTTCACAGGAAGCATCGGGGCTCCCCAAGGCGATCCACTAGCACGAATGAATCCCTTGGTTCTGAGTTCTTCAATCATCTTATATAATATCTCCAGCTCCGATGGCGCCATCCTGTAGACTCTCTCTGACACTGGGGCTGTTCCGGGAATCAAGTCGATGGTGAACTCGATCTCCCGCTCTGGCGGCATCCCTGGAAGCTCTTCGGGGAAAACATCCGGAAACTCTTCGACTATCCGAGGTAACTGCACTGCTGCCACTGCCATCCGCAACACTGAAGGAGAAGGTTCAACTTCGCCTCGGGAAAAGGAAAACTCTGGCTCGCCTGGAATGCTAAAAATAACCCTGCCAATGTGGCAGTCTATCCTAGCATACTGGTCCCTCAACCAATCCATCCCTAAGACCACATCATAATCGGCCAATGGGAACTCTATCAATCTAGCGGGGAATTCTCTACCGCTAACTACGATCCGACACGAGAAAAATACTCTATCTACTCCCACAAGTCCGTTACCAGTAAGTATATTGAGCCTCACTGACAATGACTCGGGCTCCAATCCTACCCGTGTCGCAAATCGTGCAGACATAAATGAATGCGAGGCACCAGAATCAAATAATACTGAAGCTGGAAAGGTGTTGACGAGAATAGTACCTGCCACCACCTCACCTGGTGCTATTCCTTCTTCTCCCATGGTCAAAGCCAGCACTTGACCATGTCCTCTGGGTGCGGGTCCCCTCTGCTGAAAATTCCTCTGCCTGCTCTGGATTAGGGCTTGGGCTTGGGCATACTGCTGCGGTCTCTGCTGCTGGAATACCTGGGCCTGCATCGGTAACGGCCTCGGGAACGGGTACTGCAGCTGCTGCTGCTGCTGGACTGGTGCTGGTCCTCTAACTGAAGGACTAGAGAAGGCTGATGAACTCCTCATGTTCGGGCAATTCCCAACCCTGTGGTCCGGGGCACCACAAACCAAGCACAAACCCTGTGCTCTGCGACACTCTGATACCACATGCCATGGCTTTCCGCAGTGTGAACATCCCACTGCGGAAGACTGCTTCTGCTTCTGCTGCTGAGGGTGCGTCGGGGTGGAATGCTGAACCGACGTCACTGAGGCCGCCCGCCTCGGAGCTCCAATGGTCAAAGCCCTGGCTGCCGGTGCTGATGACTGATTCATCTGGCCGTGAGATCGCTTCCGACCTCCGGTCCTATCCACGATCCTCTGGGAGGTATATTCATGCCTCCGGGCTGCTCTCAACACTGCATCAAAAGTCTGATGCTCAAACTGCTCCACCGCCAATAAAATCTCTAGATGGAGCCCCTGCTGGAACCGCTGGGCTCTATCGAACTCCGTCGCCACCAAGGTGGGAGCAAACAGACTAAGTCTTGAAAACTCGGCCGCATATCCGTCGACCGTCCTGCCCATCTGCTTCAGATTGGTGAACCTCGTCTGTAGATCGTACCGAGCTACAGCATCAAAATACTTGGTCTGGAATCTCTCCCTGAATACTGCCCATGAAATAGGGGCCACTAATCCATCGGCCTGCGCTGCCCACCAGCTGCGAGCAAGATCTAGTAACTGCAGGCGCACTACGGCCACCTTCTCATTCTCTGGAGTCCTGGCTGCTTCTAGAATCACCTCTGTGTCCTGAAGCCAAATATCTGCAGCGATCGCATCTTCACTGCCGTCGAAGAAGGGAGGGTTCAAGCGCTTGAAGCTGTTGGCCGTGCTATTACCCTGATGACCTCCTCTGGTCAAAGCATCTGCCACCGCCTGGTGCAAGGCATCTCCTCGTCGATCCTGGGAAGCTAATAGCGTCCTGATGAGACCCACCAAAGTGCCATCATCAGGCTCTGCTGGCTGGACGGACTGAACTGGTGGTTCTCCTTCGGTAGGCATGACTCTGGAGGCTACTCCTGAATGCTGGGCTTGATCTCCAGGTTGCTGCTGGTCCGCGGGAGGTGCCCCGCCTTGCTGATCGGCAGGTCCAGGAACAATGCCGCTGAAGAAGACGACATAGGGAACAATAAGGAAGGACCAGGACAGATCAATGATACAAGCACGTGATCAGGTCAAGATTACAGGAATTCAGAAGATACGAGCAGAGATCAAGGGCGAATACTGATTGAGACATCTATTCGGTAAACCCTCACATATCTTGATTTACAAGACCTGCATGGGCCACCACTAAAACCATGTCACGCCCCAGAACCAGAATACTGGAGAGCGGGGACAGACATAGCCAGCTACGTATAATAAAATAGAATCCACGTCACTATACGGTCACGGCTGTCTAGATATATGAGGGTTTAACTACAACCCATCAGTCTCCTATGGTCAAGAACAAACCTATTGTCTCAATCACAAGCAAGTAGTAACAGTCACAAGATGTCAGAGCACCAAATATACAATAGTAAGGCGTCCCATACATTACATATTCGGATGATCATGAAGCTAGTCGTACAAAATGTCAGAACTAGCAAGAGTTTTAGTCAATACATGATCAACCCTAGGATTTGTCAATCATGTTACAGCCCGTAGGCAGACAGTAAATAAGGTGCAATACGAGCTAACACGTGCTCGCCGGCTAAACGCCTCAAAAGAATAATTTTACAAGTAGAGTGGGAGGACAAAAGAAATCCACTCGTTGTCCTGGTTACGCCTGGTGGTCACCATCGGGCTGGAAGACAGGTGGATCCGCTGTTGCTGCTCCGATATCTGGCCACACAAAACCAGCTGGGTCAGACCCCAGAAAGAGCAAGTGCCACAAAGGAGGCTTCACTTAGGAACTAAAACCAGCATATCACAAATAAATAGTAAAGATAATTAAAAGATAGTGATAATAGCTTAGATAACAATAATATATTGAACACGGAGAAACCATTCAAGTAGCCAGACTGCAACCCTTAAACCAAACAAGGACCGGGGTTGCAATCCTTCGCCTGAATAGAAACCCGCCTCAATTACTATTGATAAGGTAACAAGACAATAAACGAAGAGAGGACACAGAACTGCTCCGGGAGCCAGGTTACAACCCTTAAACCAAACAAGGACCGGGGTTGTAACCCTTCGTCTGAACAGAACTGGACCCCTGATCTTTATTGTTAAGGCCAGTATAAATAATCATGGTATTGAAGTAAAGGTAAAACATGACGAGCATGACAGGGGGTTACAATAAGACAATAAACGAAGAGAGGACACAGAACTGCTCCGGGAGCCAGGTTACAACCCTTAAACCAAACAAGGACCGAGGTTGTAACCCTTCGCCTGAACAGAACTGGACCCCCGATCGTTATTGTTAAGGCAAGCATCAATAAGCAGGACGATATATGATAAGATAACCATGGAACTATTCAGATAGCCAAGTTACAACCCTTAAACCAAACAAGGACCGGGGTTGTAACCCTTCATCTGAACAGAACTTGGTATCCCATCATTTATCGATACAAGATATCATGTCCTGATACAATCTTGTACAGGATCAGGATAAGACTAAGCTGGAATAAACTTCATCCAATCAATCACGGCCAATCAAGAGTACGGCTTGATACTTTTAACTAACTAAGGTTATCACAGGCCTAGTTACTAGCAAGATGCAATGAGATTATCCCAACAGCCACAAGCCCTGCAGACCATCCAGGTTATCCGGGTCGAATGTCCGTTTAGGAAGAATGCAACACATGACTGTGTGCTGGAAATGTGCCCTACTCGTCGGTAGGCTACAAGTCCACTGAATGCGCCCAGATAACGGGATTGCCTGTAGCTGGGAATCTCTTCATGACTACTGAATCATTCTAGTTAATTAGCCTTAGTCAATTTCAGTAGGTACCCCTGACCGTGGTACTCAGGGGTCCCCGTCCTAGACATGATGCAAGACAATACTGGTTTATTTGTACAAACGCAATCGTCCACGGTGTCCAGACCTTTCATACTTGTCATATCAATTTGCTTGTCAAGAGTGCGCCACCGCGGGCCACTATCGTGTTCTATTCTTACATTATCATGAATGAGAAAGATTGTATAAAATAACTAATAACATATTCTTGAAGCCAAGGAAAAGATCTACAACTTTCATGTTTTGAGTTTTTCAAGATTCTAGCTACAAAACAACTTAAACAGGCAAAAACAGTAAATTCCTGCACAATCGACGCATGGGATTCCTAAGAAGGAGAAACATCTCTCGTCGGGATCCAAGAATACCAATCCGTGAGAACCATGTGTCAAGAGAACAAGGGCATCTACACTAAATACAAGAAACATAAACGATATCATAAAACAGAAATATTATCAGAGAATGTACTCGCCTGGGGTCCTGCTGTCAATATGAATCAGGGTTCGGAGTAAAGCCACAAACCTAAAGATGAAATAATACAAGAGCTGATCAGGGTCAAATGACATACTAGCATCTAGGTCGAACTAAGTCAAACTAAGACAACTGGGTCAAGGTTGACGTACAGTTGACTTTGGTCAACTGGTCAACTCTAAGTCTAATCTAGGTTAAATAGGTCAATGGTTGACCTACAGTTGACTTGGTCAAAAAGTCAACGTTGGTCAAATCTGGTCAAACCTAGGTCAGCTGTTGACTCTACTTCGACGTCTAGTCAAAGTAGTCAACCATGGTCAAGCTAGTCTCTATAATTATCTACAAGGTCAACTTATGAATTTCAGTGATTTAGAAATCACTGAAATCGACGGGTCTCTAAAACAACCAAAAGGAGAAATACTATAATAATAGGGTGACACAAAAAGGGAAGAAATCTACAGATGTTGTCGGATGAAGAAACTAACATCACCAACATGTCCAGAATGGTCAAATCAGCTAGGATTGCCTGTCCAAAAGTCTAATTTGGACACAGGGACAAAACGGTAATTTTGGGCCAAAATGATGTCCGCCGTTGGACACACTTTGCACCGAAAAACGTACCGAAATAGAAGTGCTCAAAACCTAACAAATTATATGTCCACGAATCCAGAATGAAGATACGAACCCAACGGTATATCCAGAATTGGATTCCGTTGACCCGATCTCAAATTGGTCCGTTGACGCGGACATTTGGAATCCGATTTGCACGGAAATGCGTGTCGGAGCAAATGTCTTCAAAACTCAGCAAATTATATGTCAACGAGTCCAGAATGACGATACGAACTCAACGGTATATCCGGAATTGGATTCCAATGAGCCGGCGTCAAAAAGTCCCGTTGACTCAGAAAGTGGGACCCACTTTGCACCGAAATGCGTGCCCGGGCCCACGTTCTCCAAATCTAACAAACTTTATATGAAAACAGGCCAGAACGACGCCACGAGTCTACTGGTGGTGTCAGAAATTGAATCCGGAGTCCCGGGTTCAAAAATAGAATTTTACAAGTGCAACACTAAGAATTCGAACGGCCAACTTTGGCGTCGAATTCGACCGACCTAACAAGCTCAAACTGAAATGAAATCTAAAGGGGGCAGGAAGAGGGTTATACCAGCTGTGCACCGGAACTGGTGGCGCGCAAAACGGAGCTGCGACGACGAAGATACGAACCCGCGAAGTTGGCATCGCAAAACTGTCCAAAAACAGTACAAATTAAAACGTCAACTTGGTGGCCGGTTTTGATGTATCAAACGACGAAATTAACGGGTGAAATTTGACAGAGGTGAAGAGGGATATACCGAGATTGAGATGGAGCAAAGAGATCGCCGATCCAACGGTCGGATTGCCCAGAAAATCGGCACGAAGTTGCTGTCCCGAACGCGAATTCTGTGTTCCGTTCCCGCGCGCGCGACGACGAATCCCGTGCAAAATGCACGAATCGTCTCGGCGACGCGTCGTGGGAGACGACGCGTGCCACGGGGGAACTCGTCGGGGACTCGCCGTGGTCGCACAAGGTCGACGGGGTGGCCGGCGGCCGGTGGCCGCCCGCGCGACGACGGCAGCGCCGCCGGAGCTGCTGCTCGTGCTGCTGCCTCGCTGCTGCTGCCAAGTGGCGCAGCAGCTGCTGCTGCCGTTGGCCGCGCGGGGGCGCGGCGGCGGCGAGCGGCGGGGTTCGCAGGCGGCAGAGCGCCGGGGTGGTGAGGATGATGATAATGGTGGTAGTGATGGTGGTGCTCTCTTGAAGGAGAAGAAGAAGAAGACTAAGAAGAAGGAGAAGAATGGAAATTAAATAAAGAAGAAGATGGATATGGGAGGGGGAGTCGGCTGTGTAGAGGAGGGATGGGGGTGTTGTGCTGTTAGTTTTAGGAAGAGAGAGAGAGAGAAATATAAGTGTGTGTGTGTGTGTAGTTTAAAAAGGGAGAGAGAGAGGAAGTGAGATATTTGGATGAGAGAGTGAGAGAGGTCGGTTTTGGGGGGGGGGTTGCTCCTGCTGTGATGGGAGAGGGTGAGGGGGTGGTGAGTGCAAGGAGGGGGTGAGAGTAAGAGATGTGTGTGTGTGTATATATATAACATATATATAAAGAGAGATGGTGAGAATATAGTGAGAGAGAGAAAGATATTTAGAGAGAGAGAGGGTGGGGGTTTGTGTAGGTCGGCTGCCATGGGGGTGTTAGGAGAGAGGGTGAGGGGAGGATGAGAGAGACAATATTATATGTATATAATATATATATATATATGTATATATATATTATATAAAAGATGGAGGAATAGATATTTATATAAAATAAAAGAATCATATTTTCGAGTAGGCAAAAATGGAAAAAATATCAGTGGGGTGCACGGGCAGTCATGGTAGGGTCCACGCCAAACTGTGTCGGACGTTGGGCCAAGTTTGGACAAAGTCGAAGCCAAGATTTAATTAAAAATAATAATAATTTAAATCAATTAAAATTATGGATGAAATAGGAGCACATGGGAGATCGAAATTGTGGCACGCAAGTGGCACCTGCATAGTTGGCTCAAAACAGGCCAGGGCCATATTTTGGGTCGACTGGATTGGACCGATGTCGGGCCCGAAAATTAAATTGGAAGTTAAATCAGATTTTACGGCAGATAATTAATTGGCCTAAATTGAACCGGAAGTTGTGCGAAGGAAATGGAGCACAAAATGGAGTGTCTGAGTGGGACACAATGGTCATGGGTGAAGAGCGTCTCGAGTAGATCAAACATGACAAGTTGGTTCTGAGAAAACGACTGGTCTGGTGCTCCTAAATTAAAAGTCACGGTAACGCGCATATGATGAGCAAGGAAAAGAGTGGGAATTCAATTAATAATTAAATGGTCTAATATTGACCCGAACTTGCGCGATACAAAAGGAGCACAAGGGAACGAGTTTGGATGGGACATGATATATTGACGTGAAGGTAATCTCGTCTACTAAAAACTTCAAGAAGGAAGTTTCCAGAGACTGGCATCCCTGATGCTCTAGAATTCCAAGTCACGGTAAAGAGCATTAAATGAGAATAACTAATTAAATCAAAATTAATTATCGAGAATAAATCATTTAGGAAATTCGAAAAAAATTCCAGAAATTCAAGGGGCTTACAACCTACCCACCTTATAGAAATTTCGTCCTCGAAATTAAGGTTGTAGTAGGGGTAAAACAAGATAGAAGGTTTTTTAGGCAAAAACTTAGGCACGATCATAGAATGACAAGTTTGCACGATTAAGATATTCAATTCACAATTATTCAGGCACGATGAAAAATTTTCGCACGATAGAATCAAAATATGAACAGAATCATATAGGCACGATTATAGATAAGTTAAATCATTGGGACACGATTCAGAAAATGAGACTCCGGCAAAATCAAGGATAGTCTGAAGCCTAATCGTGATTGGAATAGAATTTAGTCATTTGCCAGAATTTAAATCGAAAGTTTAAAGCACGAGTGATGATAGCATTGTCCAATCAGGATGAAAATAAACAATTTAGTCTCAGCACGATTGAAATTATTCAAGTTTTGAGTAAATCAGAATTTGGGCAAGATAGAGAACAGAATCAACGAAGTCTGGACACGAACATCTAAGAAGGAAATCATATCACAATAGAATTCGAAACCATTTAAGTTTAATCAACAATCAAGACCCTTTGGCACGATAAACTAGACAACCAGAATCGATTGGTCAATCAGAGAGGATCAATTTCACGATATCAAAATATAATAAACAAATCAAGGATGTAGAATTGAATTGCTTCTGTTATCATAGAAACCAGAATATGGGATCATAGGAGGAAGCCGGGTAATCATCTCGCTCTGCTTCGACTACTACCAACAATGTCTACTCCGAGACGGATGATTACGATACTTCCTCGATCTCTCCCAAGATAAAAGATACGAAAATTCTAAAATTTTCAAGGTTTTCAAAGTATGGCTGACAGAAGTAGATACGAGATAGGTAATTGGTGGAATCAGGACATAATTGATCAAGACGGAGGAAGTAAGGGTAAGATGAGGAAATCATCATGCGATGAGGAAGAGAAGAATGGGAAAACAGAAGTAATAGTAGGAACTGCTCTTGCCCAATAGGTTAAAACAAGTGAATCGATTTAAGATACGATCTGATAACCATACACGTCTATCCCAAATCATGTTGCCCGAATTCTCGCCACGCCAGTAAACATAGCGGTAATAAACAATAAAGTCCATAACTATGGTATACACCCTATAATTATGTCATCTAGATTCCTTACCACGCCACCCGGTATGGCTGCAAGAGAACCTAAATGACATAACTAGGATAGTATATCCAAAATCAGGCTCCATGTCCATGTCTCGCTAGCTAATATGACTGCGATGAATTCTAAACTCCATAAATAAAGTAGACACTTACCGTTCTCATCGTCCTTGTCCAAAATATGTTTATCAGGATATCTTAACTCAATTCTTAAAAGAATTATCCGAAACAAAATCAAAGGTCAACAACGAATATTAAGATTTAAAATTCAACAAAAAGTCAAGGGTAAGTTAATAGAAACAACGAAAACAACTTCCGAGATAGGGTTCAGAGGAAAATCTCAGGGAAAGTCCTGAGTGTACTACCTAGGTCAAGATGGAAAATGGTGGAATATAATCTAAAACAAACCTCGACCATGATACAAGGTTGGTAAATCATATTCTCTCCCCAACCTAGATGATATACAAGTCCAACTTATAACTTCCCTCTGGGGTCCACAAACTCATCCCAAGAAGGAATAAAGTTTGATATAGGCAGATATTTCAGAAATCAGGACGAATGGAAACAAGTGGGAAAAGATTTGAAAGCCTTCGAAACAAGATTCCCAGGGGTCATCCCTGGAATCTACCAAGAGTTCCTAATATGTGACTGAGTACCAAAATCCTAAATTATTCCATTACTCAACCTTAATCCTAGGGCAGGCTCGCAGTAGTACAGAAAAGCTCAAGTACTACCACGACTTCGCATTAATTGCAAAGACTGACCTGCATGGGCCACCACTAAAAACGTGTCACGACCCGCACCCGGATATACGGGTACGAATACGTGGGCCACGCCCAGCCTACGCCGCGGTATCGGCGGTAGAACGCTGTCAAGTATACTATACTAACTACAACATCTAATAATCCATAACTAGAAATGTACTCATGTCACATCACGAAACTAAGGAAGATAAGACAAGAAATAATAACTATATCACTAGAACAACTAGAATCTACACTAATCATAAGACATGAAAGATAAAGAAGGAATAATAAGACTAACTAAGAATAACTACCAGGCAACTCACATAGAAGAATAGTGAGATCCACCTCAGCTAGCAACATCATGAAGTCCAATAATGAGGGCACAACTACTCCTAAAATTTCATAACGTATCCAGTCAGGAGCGGAACGAGTACAAATCTCAAATAACAGTTCTAATTAGACGATATTGAACATGTAGCAGTAAATAGAGAGAATATACAAGAAATCATGAAATGTACATGTGAGTATCATGGCAAGGTAAACTGTAAATCTAGAGCTAGAACAAGGCAAGTAAAACTGATCATGGCATGTACAAGAATCAAGAATCATATATCTAGGTGTGTGAATACTAGCTACAACATGTGGCCGGATTGGGTCTGCACAAGGTTATGATCAGCCAATCCTACGTGGAGTGTAGGAATGGTAGCATTCAAGGTCTACAAGATGAAACAAGGTGGGTAATGACCACACATCTACACTAGTACTCCCCGCCCCCGACTGGTATAGTGGATCCAAGCAAGACACGTCACTGCACGGGATTCTAATGAGAAGGTCGCGAACCTTCTCTAGAATCAGTGACCACATATCGAGCAAGAGCTACAAGGGTGCTTGCACAATACATCCCAACCTAAGAAGGAGAAACATCTCTCGTCGGGATCCAAGAATACCAATCCGTGAGAACCATGTGTCAAGAGAACAAGGGCATCTACACTAAATACAAGAAACATAAACGATATCATAAAACAGAAATATTATCAGAGAATGTACTCGCCTGGGGTCCTGCTGTCAATATGAATCAGGGTTCGGAGTAAAGCCACAAACCTAAAGATGAAATAATACAAGAGCTGATCAGGGTCAAATGACATACTAGCATCTAGGTCGAACTAAGTCAAACTAAGACAACTGGGTCAAGGTTGACGTACAGTTGACTTTGGTCAACTGGTCAACTCTAAGTCTAATCTAGGTTAAATAGGTCAATGGTTGACCTACAGTTGACTTGGTCAAAAAGTCAACGTTGGTCAAATCTGGTCAAACCTAGGTCAGCTGTTGACTCTACTTCGACGTCTAGTCAAAGTAGTCAACCATGGTCAAGCTAGTCTCTATAATTATCTACAAGGTCAACTTATGAATTTCAGTGATTTAGAAATCACTGAAATCGACGGGTCTCTAAAACAACCAAAAGGAGAAATACTATAATAATAGGGTGACACAAAAAGGGAAGAAATCTACAGATGTTGTCGGATGAAGAAACTAACATCACCAACATGTCCAGAATGGTCAAATCAGCTAGGATTGCCTGTCCAAAAGTCTAATTTGGACACAGGGACAAAACGGTAATTTTGGGCCAAAATGATGTCCGCCGTTGGACACACTTTGCACCGAAAAACGTACCGAAATAGAAGTGCTCAAAACCTAACAAATTATATGTCCACGAATCCAGAATGAAGATACGAACCCAACGGTATATCCAGAATTGGATTCCGTTGACCCGATCTCAAATTGGTCCGTTGACGCGGACATTTGGAATTCGATTTGCACGGAAATGCGTGTCGGAGCAAATGTCTTCAAAACTCAGCAAATTATATGTCAACGAGTCCAGAATGACGATACGAACTCAACGGTATATCCGGAATTGGATTCCAATGAGCCGGCGTCAAAAAGTCCCGTTGACTCAGAAAGTGGGACCCACTTTGCACCGAAATGCGTGCCCGGGCCCACGTTCTCCAAATCTAACAAACTTTATATGAAAACAGGCCAGAACGACGCCACGAGTCTACTGGTGGTGTCAGAAATTGAATCCGGAGTCCCGGGTTCAAAAATAGAATTTTACAAGTGCAACACTAAGAATTCGAACGGCCAACTTTGGCGTCGAATTCGACCGACCTAACAAGCTCAAACTGAAATGAAATCTAAAGGGGGCAGGAAGAGGGTTATACCAGCTGTGCACCGGAACTGGTGGCGCGCAAAACGGAGCTGCGACGACGAAGATACGAACCCGCGAAGTTGGCATCGCAAAACTGTCCAAAAACAGTACAAATTAAAACGTCAACTTGGTGGCCGGTTTTGATGTATCAAACGACGAAATTAACGGGTGAAATTTGACAGAGGTGAAGAGGGATATACCGAGATTGAGATGGAGCAAAGAGATCGCCGATCCAACGGTCGGATTGCCCAGAAAATCGGCACGAAGTTGCTGTCCCGAACGCGAATTCTGTGTTCCGTTCCCGCGCGCGCGACGACGAATCCCGTGCAAAATGCACGAATCGTCTCGGCGACGCGTCGTGGGAGACGACGCGTGCCACGGGGGAACTCGTCGGGGACTCGCCGTGGTCGCACAAGGTCGACGGGGTGGCCGGCGGCCGGTGGCCGCCCGCGCGACGACGGCAGCGCCGCCGGAGCTGCTGCTCGTGCTGCTGCCTCGCTGCTGCTGCCAAGTGGCGCAGCAGCTGCTGCTGCCGTTGGCCGCGCGGGGGCGCGGCGGCGGCGAGCGGCGGGGTTCGCAGGCGGCAGAGCGCCGGGGTGGTGAGGATGATGATAATGGTGGTAGTGATGGTGGTGCTCTCTTGAAGGAGAAGAAGAAGAAGACTAAGAAGAAGGAGAAGAATGGAAATTAAATGAAGAAGAAGATGGATATGGGAGGGGGAGTCGGCTGTGTAGAGGAGGGATGGGGGTGTTGTGCTGTTAGTTTTAGGAAGAGAGAGAGAGAGAAATATAAGTGTGTGTGTGTGTGTAGTTTAAAAAGGGAGAGAGAGAGGAAGTGAGATATTTGGATGAGAGAGTGAGAGAGGTCGGTTTTGGGGGGGGGGTTGCTCCTGCTGTGATGGGAGAGGGTGAGGGGGTGGTGAGTGCAAGGAGGGGGTGAGAGTAAGAGATGTGTGTGTGTGTATATATATAACATATATATAAAGAGAGATGGTGAGAATATAGTGAGAGAGAGAAAGATATTTAGAGAGAGAGAGGGTGGGGGTTTGTGTAGGTCGGCTGCCATGGGGGTGTTAGGAGAGAGGGTGAGGGGAGGATGAGAGAGACAATATTATATGTATATAATATATATATATATATGTATATATATATATTATATAAAAGATGGAGGAATAGATATTTATATAAAATAAAAGAATCATATTTTCGAGTAGGCAAAAATGGAAAAAATATCAGTGGGGTGCACGGGCAGTCATGGTAGGGTCCACGCCAAACTGTGTCGGACGTTGGGCCAAGTTTGGACAAAGTCGAAGCCAAGATTTAATTAAAAATAATAATAATTTAAATCAATTAAAATTATGGATGAAATAGGAGCACATGGGAGATCGAAATTGTGGCACGCAAGTGGCACCTGCATAGTTGGCTCAAAACAGGCCAGGGCCATATTTTGGGTCGACTGGATTGGACCGATGTCGGGCCCGAAAATTAAATTGGAAGTTAAATCAGATTTTACGGCAGATAATTAATTGGCCTAAATTGAACCGGAAGTTGTGCGAAGGAAATGGAGCACAAAATGGAGTGTCTGAGTGGGACACAATGGTCATGGGTGAAGAGCGTCTCGAGTAGATCAAACATGACAAGTTGGTTCTGAGAAAACGACTGGTCTGGTGCTCCTAAATTAAAAGTCACGGTAACGCGCATATGATGAGCAAGGAAAAGAGTGGGAATTCAATTAATAATTAAATGGTCTAATATTGACCCGAACTTGCGCGATACAAAAGGAGCACAAGGGAACGAGTTTGGATGGGACATGATATATTGACGTGAAGGTAATCTCGTCTACTAAAAACTTCAAGAAGGAAGTTTCCAGAGACTGGCATCCCTGATGCTCTAGAATTCCAAGTCACGGTAAAGAGCATTAAATGAGAATAACTAATTAAATCAAAATTAATTATCGAGAATAAATCATTTAGGAAATTCGAAAAAAATTCCAGAAATTCAAGGGGCTTACACCTTGCACGAGCGCAATCTAGGCTCGTGCGGCATCACGCCTTAGCGAGGACGATCGTTCCTGCGGGAGCGGGGCGTGACATAATGGTATCAGAGCACGGCTTTACGTCCTTGGACTACCGATTGAATTCTTTAACTCCATTGTTCCGCAAACTCTGAATTGTGCTTCCGTAACGTGATATCATTGGTGCGCTCTCTCTCAACGTCCCTCGGCATGTCCATACAATAAGTCTAATATTTTCGAAAGCTCGTACAAGCGTTCCATCGAACGCATCGGTAGGCCATCGTCGGATACGTTGGTTGGCCTTTGGGCCGAACGGTGCCGACCTTGAGTTGATAGAAAACACGTGCTAAAGTTAGCAAGTCGCGTGCGTGCCTAACGAGTCCTACGTCGATATTAACAAATGTGCGTACAAACTCGGAGTATAGTCCATACGGGATGGTTATGCACACGGCCTTTTGGCTAACTTGTGCCGCGTGTCGCGCACCTCGACCTTTTGGTGCAAACGAGTCGCAACCGATATTAAGTACCGCTTGGTCGGGAACGGAGATACACTTAGAGTGTATATCGATAGAAGCGCTATTGGATTAATGCTTAGGCGTACACGGAAGATTGTTTTGGATTTTGAAGAATAGTGCGAAGGACTTAGTGCGTCGATACGACGTGAACGATTACGTTAGGGATTCGTCGAACGAATCTGAAACATGTCTTAGCGAATAACGCGAATGTGATTTGGACTAGATTGGATGACTCGAATCCCGAGTGGTGTATGGTCCGTCTTGGAAATTATTCGAGCGAAAGATTGAGGATTGTACGAGTACGAAACGCGAAAACGATTGAGTAGGTGAAATCGAATCGAGAAAATTGATACGGATCGCATACGAAAAGTTAACACGACGGGTAGGTAGCATGCATGAAATGTTCGATTTTAAAGTTACGCGAATGACTCTGAGGATTGGAATGGATATCGCTCGATGGTTTGAGTTGCAGGGAATGATGCGAATTAAGGAAATACGTAGTCGATGACTTAAGATCGACGGATAAACGATACGTGAATTTGGGTTAAAGAAATTGATGATGTAAACGATTCGAGGAAATAATCCAGTCGGACGATAGCATCATTCGCACGACTCGGAATTCGTTGCAAAGGAAGATCGTCAGGTTACGTATATCGTCGATGGTATTGAGGCGTATCAAAGATGATATGCGATAACTCGGAGGTACTCTGACTCGGTGAATGACGATCGTGCAAGTGCTATTATTCGGTTGGATGCAATACTTAGGATTTTGATTGGGATGAATGTTGGATAAAAGTGATCGTATCTTGATGATTATGCGAATAACCACAGCGTCAACATTCTTGTCTTGAGCGAGCGCGACTCCAGCCTCGCACATGCGTTGCGTCGGATTTGGGACGATCGTTCCGCGTGAGCGTTGACATGGTGATTCATGTCGCGGAAATGATCGAATTCGAAAAATCAGGACACGGCAACTTCGATTGTCCCGACTTGTCGGTTTGATGCGAAGGAATGAAACTTGAGGATTGAGTAGGTCCAATCCATGCATCGAGAATGAACTAGTCTTGACCAAAACAAGTGTTACATCCCGATGAGAATGATTATTCCGCGGGAGCGTTGCATGGTGATTCCATGCCCACCGTGGATAATCGGACTCGCGTGAGATCGGAGCGTGGCATACTGTTAAGTCAGACGACCTTGTGATCGATTACGTGAATTGGAATAGATGATTTCGGAAACGTGAAATGTGAATTACGGTTTAGAAATAAATTGTGTCATAGCGTGCTTGATTTGAGAATGAATGATAGGCGAACTAATGTCGAACGTATTCGAAGAGATAGACGATGCGAAACGGCTTGATGAATGAACGATATTGATACGATGTGGAATTAGATAAAACGTGAGTTATCGTAGGATGGCTTTACCTAACGACTCGGACCCCGTGCTATGAATATTGGGATGTGCGTAGGAAATCGATGTTCGATGTTAGAAATCAGAGTGATGTGAGCTTGGGTAGAAAACCCGTACCATCGATTTTGTTTGACCTTAGGATGGGGTCAGTGTTGATGTCGTTGTTTGGGAACTATGATTCCAGTGCTGACGAAAAGACTTAGCCTAGCGGTTCGGAAGACGTCCGTGTGCGAAACGATAGAAAATAGCGGAGGCACCACTCATAAGGCTCGGTTGACATGCACGTATATCATGGACGTCCGAATATGTGCACGATCCGACTCGAGTGGTGATGGCGGATTCTCTATCATGAGGCTTGGCTGAAATGCATGTATTTTGGGGACGCCTGGAATATATGCTTGATCCAACTAAGTGATACGTTGAATTAAGTGAGACTTGAGGAACGAAAAAGTGGCGAGGATTTTGAAATCGTGAGTTTCGAAGAAATTTTGGTTGATCGATTGGTGTGCCTTACGACTAAGTTAGCGATAGCACGAGCGTGGCTCGAAATCGAAGAAACGCGTAGGCGGAATGTATACGATTAAGTCTTGGCCATAGAAATGGTAGGATGGTTTGCCTTCAGGAAAGTCTCGAGGACAAGACTTGTTCTGAGTGGTGTATGTTGTAGTGCCCTGTCCCGCAAAGTCAATCGGAGGAATCGAAACGCCGACGGCGTTTGGACTTGGCCTTACGATGGCGACTCGAAGACATCGCTCAGGTGGGGAAGTTTCGGTGAACTTGCCTCATCTTTGCCTTCACATAATAAATCGCGTGTTTTCAACTTGCACAAGTAGGCTTAATAATAAAAGAGACGAATCCACATAGCTAAAGGGAATTATTCCGACGGATCGAATCGAGTTTAGAACATGAAAAATGTCCCACGGTCTGATTAGAGTTGGTGCTCAGCGTGCTTTGAAAATGACACTCGATCCTTCGTTCCGCGGCTTGGAAGAAGGAAAAGTTGGTATTCGACACAAATGAGGAGTTAGCCTAAGTCATAGGCGTCGCCCGCATAAATGCTCGATAAAGCATGCACGTTTCCACTGCGCAAGGCTTGGCATAGCCTTGGCTCGTCCCTCGGGTTAAGTTGTAGGCTTGAGTAAGTAGCCAAAGTTATGCCGATCGACCTAAGTCATTCCAAGTGCCGTCCCGCTCTTTCTGCGGTTGTCAAGTTAAATAGTCCCACGATCTCAAGTGTCGTCATATAACATATGACTTGGGTGATAGCGTTGCGTAGGACGTAAGCCAGTTAAAGACACGAGCCACGGTTGGCACGATGTAAAGTTAGCCACGGTCCATGGCACTTAAGGAATACGTTTTGTTCAAGTTAAGTTGGAAGGCTACGTAGTAGTCGTTCCCTCGAGTTCAAAGAAGTTCGAGGCGGTCCCTCGGTTGGGAGCCTCGCGTCCTATCCACGTTAAGGTGTTTCGAGACGGTCCCTCGGTTGGGAGTCTCGCGTTCCTATCTACGTTAAGTATTTGAGGCGGTCCCTCGGTTGGGAGTCTCGCATTCCTATCTACGTTAAGTATTCGAGGCGGTCCCTCGGTTGGGAGTCTCGCGTTCCTATCCACGTTAAGTATTCGAGGCGGTCCCTCGATTGGGAGTCTCGCGTTCCTATCCACGTTGAGTATTCGAGGCGGTCCCTCGGTTGGGAGTCTCGCGTTCCTATCCACGTTAAGAAGTTCGAGGCGGTCCCTCGGTTGGGAGTCTCGCGGTCCCGAGGCACGTTATGCCAAGTGTGATTCAGAGCACGAGTTGCTAAGTATAGTTTCGGTCGTACCAACAAGTAGGCCATGCATTTACGTGAGTCTAGATGTCTCGTAGGTGCGTGGTCATTGGACACCTTGTCGACAAGGATTTCTGCCTAGACTGGTTATACGCCGGGGCACCGGGCCCAGTCGTCCTAGGAGGTAGACGTTATAGCAGCGCATGCCTTTATTGCGTGGGTAGTCGGGGGCTTTCCATGGGGCTAGCTACCTTGCATCGAAGGACCCGCCGCCTACCCGAGCTATTTCCGCGATGGCTTGTCATGCCAGTGGCCTTTCATATAGATAATTGGCGTGCTACGCGACGAATTCGCATGCACGATGTCGGTCGTAACAAAGAAAGTGTAAGTACGGTATGCGTTGAATGGTGAAATGTGTGCTCGGTTGCACCCAAAGTATTATAAAGTCTAAGATTCGACTATACGTAAAGACACGTACTTCGGCACGAGATATGGCGTCGTACTTGAGTTCTCAACACCGGTTCCATAAGTTTGGTTAGTCGTTGCGCGTTAAGTCGAGAAGGGCCGTAAGGCGAGTTTGGATAAGTCAGGTTACGCTACGAGGCACGGTCTCGATGTTTGAGGCACGGGCAAGTATTTGACACGACCTAGTCGTTACGTCCAAGAGTATGGTACGAAGGACAAGTATGAGTCGGTACGTTGACAATGCAAGCACGAGAAAGGTCTAGAGGCAAAGTATGGGTACGTTATTAGTGCAAGGCACGGAGATGGTCTAAAGACACTAAATAGGTCGAGCGTCGATCCTAAAATCGATCCTAAGGCAAGACTAGAAAGACAATCGTAAAAAGGGACTTGTAAGCTGCACAAAGTAAATGAACGTGTCGGTTTTGTATGGGTGGGCGAGGAGCTCACTCCACCAGTACAGTTGAGTACTGACACCCACACAGTGTTTATGTGCAGGCACAGGTAGAAGCTCGTGGCGCGGAGCTCGCTTGGATGCGTCGAGGCACGGAGTTCCTTGGCGATTCGAAGCGTGCGGCCGCGTGGATTGAAGACTTATACGGGACATAATGTATGGACATCGCCTTCCGAAGCTTCCGCTGGATTCAAGTATTGTATCGAGAGATGAGAGAGAGCAGAGTGACTTGTAAAGTGAGAAGAGTGAGCTTGAGTGATTGTAATATTGGCCTTGCGCCCCCAATGTAACCGTTGTTTCGATATCAATCTAGAGCTTCTTTTGAATGAATTGTGTTTTGTTCTAAATTTCTGCTGCGTGTTCATTGTCTCTGCTTGGGACTTCTGTGCGACGATCCAGTCGCAGCCGCTGTAATCGGCCGTTATGGAACCCGCCTTGCACGAGCGCAATCTAGGCTCGTGCGACATCACGTCTTAGCGAGGACGATCGCTCCTACGGAAGCGGGGCGTGACAATCCTCGTCATCGACTCGCTTTCCATAACATTCATGTTTGGTTGAACTTCTGAAATGTTTCATTGAGATACTTACGAGAAGAAGAACGAAGCTTCATAGGACTCGCTCCGAGCACGAACTATTTGTTGCTCTTCTGTAAAATTAATATAAAGGAAAGGAGAAGAAAACTCATCAAGAGTCTGCAACCTCTCTCTAAAGAGCACATTCCTGTCGATATGGAGATTTCACACAAAACCATCCACGTGTCTGCATGGCCCCATGTTAGGTGGTTGTCAACAAAAATAATGAAAATTGGAGCGGTTAACTCCCCTCACAAGTTCACGTGGAACGGTTGACTAACCATCCACAAAAGTCATTTGCAGAACTTTTTATCCACTTGAAAACCCTTCCACCATACCAACCACTTAAACTAACATTTCTCATGTGTTCCAGTTAATAAATAATAATTAAAATATTAAAATAACACACTTGGAATTAGCTCCAATGATATGATTGGATTACTAATGACTAAATTCAAACATAAGCCTAACAGATTCCGTCCTTAGATATATAGGTTACGATTTCATATAATACCTATTTATATAATTCCTATTGAAATAAATTGTAAAAACAAAATTATGTTCATGTAAGACTACGTCCATGCAAAATATAGTAAAATATTGATATAAATTATAAAGTGTATTATGTTTATGTATAAATTGAAATACAAATTTCCAAACTCAAACAAGAGTACTCACCATATTTTATTTTTATAAATTTGTACGGTACTTTTTATTTGCAGAGGATATGGACTCGGTCCATTTCCATAAAGTTATTTATTGACAAAATCTGGATCCAAAGTCTAGTCCCACAAGTTCCAAACGTTCACGTAGGACAACATGAATCCGAAACTTGAAAAAAATATTTGATGTACAAAAAATAGAAAAGAAAATTAATTTTCAAGAGAAAAAATATGAGAAAAAATGGTTCCTCCATCCATCTAAAGAATTTTTTTTTTTTTTTTTACTCTAAGGACTTTCTCCAATTTTTTTTTTTACTTTTAGGAAAATGTTTTGATTAAAATTACATTTTTTTTTAAGAAAAGAAAGGAATAAAGAATAGATTTCCTTTCCTTTGCGCGAACCAAACGAGGCCTTTGTGTTCCATCTAAAGTTTTTCGAAGGCAAACGGCAAACGGCAAACGGCAAACGGCAAACGGAACGTGTTGGCTTCCACAACCCAATATGCCTAAATGCAGCTCAGCCCAATATTGGCCCACAACAAACAACGCATGTTCTCAATCACGCAGCCCATAGAAACCCACGACGCTTCCTCCTCTATATTAACTCGGCTAGGGTTTAGCATTCGCTCTTCACTTCCCATTCTTTCCTTCCAGGTCGCCGCCACTTCCTCCTGGAGACAAATTTCTTCTTCAATGGTGAGGGAAAATTAAATAAATAAAATCCTTCCTTTCTCCTTCGAATTCTTCTTCTTGTTCTTCTTCTTCTTCTTCTTCTTCGTTGTTATTGATTTGATGTTTGATGTGGTGCGATGTTTGTAGGCGTCGGAGAAGAAGCTGTCGAACCCCATGCGGGAGATCAAGGTCCAGAAGCTGGTCCTGAACATCTCAGTCGGCGAGAGCGGAGATCGCCTCACCAGAGCCTCAAAGGTCCCTTCTTTTAACTATTACGTCGTACGGATACCGACACGGCACGGACACGACACGCGGAGCTAGTTTCTCCCTGTCTTCGCGTGTTCTGTAACGTCCGCCTTGCGTCCGACGTTAGACAGACACGGCGTCGGCATTTTGGTTGTTCGTGATTTGTAGGCTCTAGATCTTGCTGGCTTCTTAGCTTTCAGAAACAATAGAATATTTTTTTTTCATAGTTTAGATTTTTTTAATTTATATTGCTTGATCAGTGCAGTTTCATATATATATATATATATATATATATATATATATATATATATTAAGATGTGATTGTTAGCGATGGACACATTGATGCGATATACGACAACATTAACTGGTTTAAAAAAGTAGGGCGGTGCGGCTATATATCCGACACGTGACGTGGACATACCGACACCTGTCCGACACAGCGTGGACTTGCCGACACCGATACTGCTTGTCCTGGCGTATCCCTTGTAATCTAGGCTGAAACAAAGCTTCCCGGACTGGTATACAACAACAATCAAACTTATTTTGTCTAAAATGTAAAATTACATAGATTAAATATTGCATCACAGAAACCTGTGATCTAAAAACACATTTAATAATTGATCGTAGGGGATGCTAGGATCCGTTTCGCCACAGCCATGCGATGACAGGAATTTGTCTGTCTAAATACGAAGCAAGAACAAGAGGTGCAATAAAAAAACCATTCATAATTAGTTTTCCATACATTCAAAGAATTATTACCAGCAATTAGTGTTTTGCTTTTATTCTCCTTTAGCTCATTGAGCCTCCTTAGCATAAGTAGTGTTTGAAATCTGAGATATGTGAGGAACTGTAACCAACATGACCCAATAATAACACGGCTTTCTTTTAATATTTAGTTATAGTTTCAGGTTGCATCAGTTATTCATCAAATACTATTGAAATTATAAGACCTGACAATAAACATAGCCTGATGTTATTTATTCTTTGGTTATTATCTGTAAGGGGTATTTTTAAATCCAAGAATCAATGCCTCGTACGAATGGATAACTGCCTATTTTCTATTATTTGTTAATAAAGTAGACTAAAATTACTTTTGCTTCGGAAGAAGGCTTCAATTGGAAGAAATATGATTTGAGGTAAAACTTCCATTCTATTGATGATGATGGGCAATGGAATTTTCAATTCTGAAAATGGACGAACAAGAACTAAATTGTCATTTTGTCCAAGGAAATAGGAGTTTCACAAGGTCTGTTAAAAGATGTACAATAGGTGTTCCTTGTACTTGAATCAAGTTCCTGCAATTAGGTAGTTACTATATATTGAAATTATTTAGTGCTGCTAGTGGCCAAGCTGCGAAGCTAATATGTTATGATTGCCAGTTATTAAAGGTATCTTGTCAGTACATTTGCTTGTATTCCTCTTTTTTGTCTTAATATAGAAGCCTGTATATAAAGCAGGTATATAAAGGACTGAAAATATATTTGCCTACTTTATATACAATACCTTTCCCTTCTTAATATGTTATGATAACCAGTTATTGTAAGGTATCTTGTCAGGACATTTGCTTGCATTTTCTTGTCTTGATATAGAAGCCTCTATACTAATAGAGGACTATGAAAGTATAATTGGACTTTATATACAATATCTTTCACTTAATAAGAAAATTCAACCCCTTTACCATCTGTCACTTTCTTATTTGTCCTTGTACATATGTTCTCCATGTGTTTGTTATAGTTGGTTGATGTAGGTCAAGTGAAAATTGCACCACCTCATTTAAAGGGTGCATGACGTCTCAGAAAGTAGCTCTATTGTATAGTTTATATTCAATTTTATAAATGTTAGGGATCGAAAATTAATTTCATCTTGTGGGTAATGAGGTAGATTTGTACTCTTAGATCCCTTTCAGTCACAGTGTATTGAATGAGAACGATAAATCTGTTTCTGTACCAGCAAAAATGTCCATGTCGTGCAACATGTGTACATATACGAAAATTTCCATATATAGTTTCCGTATTGTGTCCGTATCTATGCAACATAACCTTTAGATACCTCTTGCTATTGTTGATGAAATTTCTTCAACCGTTGTATGCACCAATAAAACTTGATTTATTATTATGTCGTTGTGAGTCAAAGTAAAGAAATTCTCTCTTTTTTGTTGTGCGCATTCTAGTTTTTCCCCCTTAACTATTACTATTCAACATACTTACAGGTTTTGGAGCAATTGAGTGGACAAACCCCTGTGTTCTCCAAGGGTAGGTTTCATACTATTATGCTATGCACGTGAGTGATTTTTCCATGTTGTACCTAAAGTTTATTCAATTTTGCATTTTATCCAGCTAGGTATACTGTACGATCTTTTGGCATCCGGCGTAATGAAAAGATTGCTTGCTATGTCACTGTTAGAGGTGACAAAGCAATGCAACTTCTAGAGAGCGGCTTGAAGGTGAAAGAGTATGAATTACTGAGGAGGAATTTCAGTGACACTGGTTGTTTTGGCTTTGGGATCCAAGAGCACATCGATCTCGGAATCAAGTATGTCATTGTCCACACTGATTTTTATTCTTATTTGATGTATTTTTTGCATGATGTTTGAAACTTTTTCATATAAGAACTACTTGGAGGAGACATATCCTTGACTCTTCACCTTGTATGGTTCTACTTGAATATGATTTGCTTGGGTTGGTACCATCTGTTGGATTAGCTTTCAGTGTTAAACAACTTGATTGCTTTGTTTAAAATGTAGTATCATAGATTGACGTGGTTAGAGCATCATTAGTAAGGCCCATCCCATTTTCTAGATTCTAGATTTAGAATGTAGGAGCTCATTTTGTAGAATAATAAGTCTCATCCCTAGTCCCAATTTCTACAATTTCGGTCCCAACCCATCCATGGGTGCTAAGGGTTGGGCCTCCCAATTTCTAGATTCTAGATTGTAGAAACTCGTTTTGTAGAATAGTAAGTTCCAATTTGGAGCCCAACTTTCTAGATTCTAAACTTTATATTTTTTTTTTCCTACATTAATTTTTGACCACACAATTTTTGGGACCGGAGCTCACTTTATCATTTCCTACTATTCTCATACAAACCCAACCCATTCTACATTTACCTTTTTTTTGAAATTTTGGGCTCCAAATTGCATTGGAGAGTCCCAACTACTAATGATGCTCTTATGATGAGAAATGCTTCTTCTGACACCTCTTGTATGAGAAGGAATTCACTGGAAGTCCTTCCTTGAGCAGAGTAGCGACCTTCTGAACCATCCTTTCCAACATATACTAACTCGCTACAACTTAATTATAATTTTTGAATAATGGCTCGTGCAAGTTTTATTGATGGTAGCATTGCAGCATATGCCTGTCTAGTTGAACATTGATTTCCTTTGGTCTGTTTGACATCATCAGTTGATAGCTTTTAGCTTTAAACAATTGGCTGCCTTTGGTTAATGTATGCATTATCATAGATTGACATGGCTGTGACGAGAAATGCTTCTTCTGACACCTCTTGTATGAGAAGGGCTTCACTGAAAGTCCTTCCTTGAGCAGAGTAGCGACCTTCTGAGCCCTCTTTCTGCAGCATATCAATTCACTGTAACTTAATTATTATTGAATAATAAGAACTTGTGTCGATTTATTGATGGTAGCAATGTCACAAAAACCTGTGTTTTGCAAGATTTTGCACATTTCTCCAATACAGGAGTTGTAATATCATCAATATCACAAGCTTTAAATAATTTTACATTTATCATCATAAAATGATGGGGTTGTGATGAGGATTGCTTTTTCTGACACCTCTTGTATGAGAAGGGCTTCAGATGAAGTTCTTCCTTGAGCAAAGTAAGCAAAACTTCTGAGCCTCTATTTTGGCACCAATCAACTTAATCTTTTGAAAACAAACAAACATATAACTTGTATTGATTTATGAAGATATTATTTTGAACATATATCAAAGTTTGCAAAGTTCATTTCCTCATAAACAAAACGATATTAGATTATATGTTTTTTGTTATCAATTAGAAAAAAAATACTTCTATGTTATTTTTAAAATTGTACTGGTTTTGACTACCATTTTTTTAGACAGTAAACAACAAAATAAAAGTCTATTTTGTTTAATTTTATAAAAAAAACTTTTCTACTTATCAAATATATTAAATACTTTTGTTCCTACACTTTTTAATTGAAATTATTTTTGTTGTTATTTTTGACAAGGTATATCAAGGACATTTGTGGTAGTTAACATCCAGTTTTAGGATGTAAATATATGCACTTCGTGCCATTCATAATGATTTATGATTATACATGACATGGTATATTATCAACAATTAAGAATAGTGCTACCAAGGGCACATGTTAGCAAAAGTCAAATAAATTTAATTCGTTTTGATAGTAGGAGAATAATAGAAGACCGCTAATACATTGAGACATTTACTGCCATAGATACTACTACATGTGAAATGACTGCAAAATTGATTAAAAAAACCATTGTTTGAAGAATTTATTTATCACCATTATGTCATCCATCTCTAACATTGTGATTGATGACCAGGTATGACCCGTCAACTGGAATTTATGGGATGGACTTCTACGTTGTTCTGGAGCGTCCAGGTTACCGTGTGGGCCGCCGCCGTCGCTGCAAGTCCCGTGTGGGGATCCAGCACAGGGTCACAAAGGAGGATGCCATGAAATGGTTTCAAGTCAAGTACGAGGGTGTTATTCTTAACAAATCCCAGAATATCACTGGATGATTTAGTTTCTTCTTCCAAGTCTAGTCCTTTTGCCTTTCGTCTTTGTTGAACAATTTGATAGTCAACGTGTTACTAGTTCTTATGTTGAAGGAGTTAATATCATGAAGTTTTGTTTAGCTACTGGTTATTAATATTATGTTAAGTATCTTGGCCATTCGATGGAAGTTTTCAAAATTTTCTTTCAGCTGCTTTACTATAGCCTACAAGAGTTTGAGAATGTTTACTTATTATTTGTCCCGCAAATTCCAGGCAACTATTGATCATTTTCCAATAGATTTGTAGCTTTATTTTTGAGATTGCAATTTAATTAAAGGGCAACTGCTAGTGAGTTTATGTTTTACTCATTTCATTGGAAAATGATCAATAGTTTTGATGTTGAAGTAAATCTATTGGAATTTATTGTTCTATTCAAGCTACTGAGAAGATTGCTTCTCAAGAATGTTCGATTGTTGGATGAAACATTGACAGTAGCTGCTGCTGCTGCCTGGATATCATGTATATATAATTCCAGAAGCTACAGTTATTTGAGATTGTGAGGTCAAGTGCAAGTCCAGAAGTATTTTGCTTCTTCCTGCTGGCAAAACTGCTGATGTCTGTGTTCTCTTCCAAATTCTGTATGGGTATTACATTTGTTCCAGTCTCTATCTGGTCTTGAATCTTGATCTGGCTATCATTACATGGCCTTGTAATTGTAACAAGCATTCTTTGAACATTCTTTTGTTGGATTTTTTTGTTGAAGACATTTTTTTTGCTAGTAGTGGTATACAATTCCAATTGGGAGGCAGTTGCTCCCCTAGTCGAAGTAAAACACCCATCTGTTGGATTTCCACATTTTTCCTTAGTAATAGTATGGGGACACTTTTCCTGACACCACACTGATGTGGTACTGTATTATTGGATGTCAAGGAAAGCATGAGGTAATAATTGACATCCAATAATGCAGTGCCACATCAGTGTGGCTATGAAGTGTGTCAAGGAAAGTTTGTCCCCGTAGCATTACTCTTTTCCTATGTAGATAGTACCGGCTCTGTTTATGATCCCTTGGCTTATTGATCTACTGCAGTAGTGCAGTTATTACTATAAGGTAGTACGCTACTGTTTATGCTGCTTGTTACCAAACCTCGCTTTGTCTTAGAAAAAGGCTAAGGTGTATTTAGGGTCTCACATAAAGTTAATATTATGATTTGGGTCTCCAAAATGTGTTAGTGTTTTAGTCTTAAACTCACTGCTCCCTTTATTAGGAAAATCTATAATAAATCTAGAACCCGAGTGATTGACTGATTGTGAAGTTTATGTCTCTAGAGGCTTAATTAAACAGGGTCTTAGACTGTTAGGTTAACGTTGCAGCGTTTATGATTGACTATGAGGTTGTTATTTTGCATTCAAATTTAATTTGGACTCTAGCAGAGTTTGTATAGTGCCTAGGTAGACAACATTTAACTATCATGTCTTCTAGACTTGCCTGTAAGTAAGCTTGCCTTCCATCTCATCCAACATTTACACTAGTTATAGTCAGGGTTTTTTTCCCCGCAATATTGAGAATGAAGTGGTACTAATTTGAGCGATAGTAGGAAGTAGTATGGAAATACATTCTATTGGCACCTCCAGTTTTACTTGAGGGTGGTCCATTTTTTTTTTTTTTTCAATTTATTTACGAGTTTCTCATTTCAAATTTTTACTTGAGGGCAACCCACATATTTTGATTTGGACTGCCACATTTGCCACTTCAAAATTTTACTTGAGTGCAGTCCAAGTTGACAGTCCTAACATAAAGTAGGACTGCCAACATTGTTGCAGTCCTACTTTATGTTGTTGGACGTCCTAAAGGATTTGGGTAGTTTGGTTTTGGACTGGAAATAAAATTGGCAGTCCTAGCATAAAATATGACTACCAACTTTGTAGACAATTATACTTTATGTTGGCAGCCCAAAGTAAAGTTGGGACTGACCTGAGTAAAAATTATACCAAGTTGGACTGTCTTGAAGTAAGGGTTGTTCTAGAGTAAAATGTTGACTGCCTATAAAATTTGTCTATGGAAATCGCAGGATACGCAAGTGTAGTAAGAAGAGAGTGTGTTTTGATGGAGGGAAAGCAAAGCCACATATGTCAATAATGTACTATTACAACAATCAAAGTCTTGGTTCTTTTAAAACATCACTTGCTTTGCTTGATTTTGCTCCAAAGATTGGACCACCACCAGGTTGATGCTTGTTGAGGTCCATTGTCGCTCCTGATCGACAGTAGTCTTGATAACATTCCCGTGCTGCTGCGTATCTAGCAGGCTTCCCCATGGGCATGCGCAGCTCGAACGTAGCTTGCTCCAAGTCTTCTTCGCCCTTCACCTCAGCACGGCCACCGGGGGGAGGCTTCGTTTTGGCGCGACGGCGGGGGCAGAGCCGGCCGAAGGCGCAGGCGGTGGCACCGACGACGACGATCACCGCGAGCACGGCGAGGACGGGCCCGAAGCTGCCTTCGGAGTGGGAAGAGGAGGCGGGGGACATTGTTTGCGGGTCCTTGTTGAGGTGGTTGCTTATTTGTTGTGCTTTGATTGAGTTTGGCTTTAATATGATTTTTTTGGAGGAGTGGAGGGGCCTTTGGTTGAGCAAAGTTAGTTTGAAAAGAGGTTTGGTTGCTCATTCTTTGTTGAGGAAGAGAATACTTGGGGAGTAGAGAAAGAAACGGAGCCCTTTCGCTTTAAAGCTCGTGTTGGTACGTCTTTGAAGGTGTAACAATGTAGCTTTAGGGATTTACATTATTAAATTACTAGTTGACCACAATTTCCATCATTCCGTTGTAGTCTAGTTGGTTAGGATACTCGGCTCTCACCCGAGAGACCCGGGTTCAAGTCCCGGCAACGGAAAACATATTTTTATTTTTAATTTCTAATTTATCTTTTCCACTTGTGCACTTTTTACTGCTTATGGAGAGAGTCGAGTAATCCCCTTGGTTCTTGAGTATGGTTTGGCGTTGGATCTAGTACAACTTGAAACCATTTCCAACCTATCGTGGAAGCTTACACAATATCTTTTACAAAAATCGAACTCATGAGTTCTTAATTTTTAAACTGGAAATTGCTGAGAAACTCATTTTCGGGATTGATTTTTATGAAAAATTTACCGATGGGTTTTATGAAATGCCCATAATTGTTAGTGCCGAGGCACAATTTTCGATAAAAAATTCTGAAACTGAAACAATTGTACAGACAACGTTTCAAATGCAACACCTTAAAGAAGATGTGCAACAGAAATCCTGGAGGATTCTGAATTACGAGGATCTAAAAAGATTCTACGTAATACACAAAAAATCTAAAGAGACTTTGTGCAAGCAACTATCGGCAGTAGAGCTTCTAAAAAGAAGTTACTGTAAAAGGCAACAGCAGCGACGACAGGCGAGAACGAGATGCTGGGGTGAATGAACCACCGTTGCTCAAAGCTTTATTCGCCCCACACGAGCACGAACAGCTTCCAGGAACCAGCAAGTTCACGAAGAACTTCTGGAACGCTCGTAAGTCAATATTTGAGACTTGAACGGGCTTCCTGGACTTAACAGACTCCCTCAACTCTCTTCTTGGTGCATTTTTCAAAGGAGGCCAAGGGGCTATTTATAGAGTGGAGTTGAGACTTTACCTCTTCTCCTATCCGATGTGGGACTAAAATACCAATACTCAAAAATAGAGTTTGATATTTTAGATCATCCCACAATCAGCATAGAAGTGTGCCAGTCCACGCCTACCCCCCGAACACTCCCGTGCATACACGAGACATCCTGGAGTCCGTGTCCGAGTCCGAGTCCGCACAACAAAAATTAACTTGCATCCTTGTTGGATTTAATCCTTTTTTCTTCTAGGAAAATACTTTCACATGGCACAAACTTGTGCCCCACTACACCTCATGTGCACACCTCAACACAAGCAATGCATTATATTGAGATACTCACCATTTGGTGTAGCCGATATGGGACTATCTTTTCTAGTCCAAAGGCAAAAACACCAACAATCCCCCACATATCTCAATATATGGGTTGAGCGTTCCCCACAGTGACTGTCCATCATGCATTAGGAGAGATGTCGCTACGACTTGAATCTTTCCGCATAGGTTAAATAACAGCATGATACAAGAATGGACTAAGCCTTGAATTCTGCACCATAACTGCAATTCTTCCTACTCACATAATGACATCAACTGTGCTTCTGGCTGCACATTGAAGGCCTTGTGCCAGCCTGGTTTCAGTGTATAATTTTTGGGCGTTTACAAGTTTACCCTCAAGAGACGGCCTGATATCTCTGTCCATACACTATAGGTGAGTTCTTTATAAAGAGTCATGGCATGAAGCATTGCGCTTCTTTGCGGTGCTACGCCGCTATGACATGGCTTAAAGCCGAGGCTTTATCCCACCTGGGTACCTCATCGTAGTGTCATACTACTGTAGCATGAGGTCACAGGCCTCTTTGTAGTGCCAAACTACCCAGCATGAAGCCTTGCGCTTCCGTGCGGTGTTACGCCGCTATGACATGGCTCACAAAGCCGAGACTTTACCCTACCTGGTACCTCTTCGTGGTGTCATGCCACTGTAACATGAGGACATCGTCCTCTTTATAGTGCTGTCTACTTCTCTTTATTACGATTATCATACAGCATTAGGCTACCTGCCTATTTGCGGTGCTACTCCGCTGTGACTTGGCTTACAAAGCCGAGGCATTACCCCTACCTGGAAACCTTATGGTGGAGTCACCCCACTATAGCATGGAGTTACACTCCTTGTAGTGCTGCGCTACCGTGCTTCCTGTAAAGCACTCCAGACATTCACTCTGCCTGAGAACTCATTAAGGCATTTAAGCCAACCTTCCCATAGGATCCGTTTTTCGCAGAAAACAACAGTAGACAACAGTAATTTTAGGTCCGTAACCTCTCCATGTCACAGAGGACAAGTACCCACCGTTTCTGATATTCTTCTGGTTAATAGTCCTCCCTTGAACCAAAAGCTAGATGCCTAGTAGATTTCTCTTTGAACTAATAGCATAAAACTTTATGGTAGGATTGTAATAACACAATATCAGAATGCCTTCAAGCCTATTTTACAAGCTGTGTCATCGACCAGCTGGCGCTTGAGGCCCTTGGTGAACGGATCCGCCAGGTTCTCCTGTCACAGTATATCGGTATTGTCGGTATCTGAGCCCCAACCACCGGAAGATCATACATGAGCTCCCGAAGCCACTCTGCTTCATCTGCAGCAGCATCCAATGCACAGAATTCAGATTCCATAGAGGAGCGAGATAACATAGTCTGCTTCTTCGACTTCCACGATATAGCAGCTCCGCCCATGGCGAATACGAATCCACCTGTAGAATACTCGCTCTCCATATCTGAACACCAGCTAGCATCACTGAAGCCTTCCACTACTGACGGATCTCCGCTGTAGAAAAGTGCATATGTCTGAGTTTTCTTGAGATATCTCATAACACGCTTCACAACTTTCCAGTGCTTAACGCCTGGATTGCTAGTGAACCGACTCAGCATTCCCACGACAAAAGCTATGTCAGGCCTTGTGGCAGTAGTAGCGTACATCAAGCTTCCGATGACGCTGGCGTACTCCAACTGCCTGACGCTTTCCCTCGAGTTTGGCTCCAGCTTCTGATCACTCCGGTACGGTGTATCGATTATAGGAAGATCTTGATACCCGTAGCGAGTGAGCATCTTCTCAATATAATGAGATTGTGACAGCACTATTCCAGTGCCTGTCCGGATGATCTTGAGCCCCAAGATTACGTCGGCATCCCCCAAGTCCTTCATACTGAACTTGGTCGAGAGGAATTTCTTTGTCTCTGTGACGCAGCTTAAATCCGTACCTAGGATTAGCATGTCGTCCACGTAAAGACATACGATTACTCCTCTTCCGTCAGCAAACTTCGTATAGACACACTTGTCTGTTTCACTGACCCTGTAGCCATTTGACCTTATCACTTTGTCAAACTTCTCATGCCACATTTTGGGAGCTTATTTCAAACCATACAGAGACTTCATCAACTTGCAGACTTTATCTTCCAGACCTCTGACGACAAAACCTTCTGGTTGTTGCATGTAGATCTCTTCGGTCAGCTCGCCATTAAGGAATGCCGTTTTCACATCCATCTGATGTATCACCAGCTTGTGTATTGCTGCTAGAGCAATTAACAATCTGATGGTTGTCATCCGAGCTACTGGAGCATAAGTGTCAAAGTAGTCGATCCCCTGCTTCTGAGCAAACCCCTTGGCCACTAGCCTGGCCTTGAACTTGTCAATGGTTCCATCTGCTTTCATCTTCTTCTTGAAGATCCATTTGCATCCGATGGGTCTTGCTCCTTCTGGCAGGTCAACCAATACCCATGTGTTGTTGGAGGTGATTGAGTCAATCTTGTTGTCTATCGCCTCCTTCCAGAATACAGCATCTCTGGTCTTCATCGCCTCATCATAGGTCAACGGATCTGCTTCCACATGATAGGTGACGAAGTCATCTCCGAAGTCTTTCGGCCTCCTCGTTCGCTTAGTTGACGGCTCAGCGAGTTCTGGTTCAGTTGGTGTCTCCTTGACGACAGCTTTATCTGGGACTACTGGTTCATTAAAGACTTCTGTCTGCTTTGTACCCTCATCATTCTCCGGAAGATCCGCGAGAACAATATTCTTGTGTTTTGCAAACTTGTCTTCAAAGTATTCAGCATCGCGAGATTCGATGATATGGTTTGACTCGATATCAAGGAATCTTCGAGCATCACTCTTCTCGGCATACCCCAAGAAGATCGCCTTCGTAGTCCTTGTCCCTAGCTTCTGAATCTTCAGATCCGGGAGCTTCACATAAGCCAGACACCCCCACACTCGAATGACATTCAAGTTAGGTCTGACTTTGAACCAGAGTTCATGAGGAGTTATGTCGAAAGTTGCATATGGCACTCTGTTCAGAATGAACGTTGCCTTTAATGCAGCTTCTCCCCAGTAGAACTTTGGAAGACCCGCAGTCAACAGCATGGAGTTCATCATCTCTGTCAACGTTCTGTTCTTCCTTTCTGCTACTCCGTTGGATTGAGGAGAGTACAGAGCCGTTGTCTCATTGATGATTCCATGTTCTTTGCAGAATGATAAGAATTCATGAGACCGATACTCCCCGCCTCGATCACTCCTTAACCTCTTGAGTTATTGTCCAGTTTGCCGCTCAGCCTCGATCCTGAACTCCTTGAACTTCTCGAATGCTTCGTCTTTAGACTTGAGCAAGTAGACGAAAGCATACTTTGAGAAGTCATCGATGAAAGTAATGAAATACTTCATCCCGGCCTTTGTAGAGAATTGTTTGAAGTCACAGATATCTGAGTGAACCAACTCCAGAAGATCTGTGCTTCGATGGACCCTGTGAAAGGGTTTCATTGTGATCTTCGTCTGAGCACATACTTCGTATTTCTCTACCTTACCCCCACACTTGGAGATAAGTCCTAGACTAGACATTCTGTTAATCCTTTTACAATGAACATGTCCTAGCCTATTATGCCACAACTCAAGAGAATAATAAGAAAAAGTGATTGCATTTATATTATCATGCTGGGTTACAACAAGCTGAATCTTGTACATTCCTTCAGTTTGGAAAGCTTTCCCGAAGAATGTACCCTTCTTGGATATCACCAACTGGCCAGCATTGATGTCCATCTTTAAGCCTGCGTTGCAGAGCAGACTTCCAGAGATCAGGTTCTTAGCAATTACTGGAACATGTTTCACACCTTGAAGCGTCAGAGTGTTCCCCGATGTGAGTTTCAGCTCTACCGTCCCGATCCCCAGTACTTCAGCTTGTGCCTGGTTTGCCATTATGACCTTCTCTGAAGTTGGCTCATAAGAGATGAACCAGTCTTTGTCTGAACAGACATGGCAGGTCGCACCAGTGTCCATCCACCAGTCCAAGTCAGCCCCCACAGTTGCAACCTGTGCTATCATGGCAACTAGATTAGTAACCATAGAAACCTTACTAGGCTCACCTTGTTCTTTGGGCTTGGACTTGCATTCGGATTTGTAGTGGCCCTTCTTGCCACAATTGAAGCAAGTCACATTGGACTTGGACTTCTACTGCTTGAAAGAAGGACTTCCAAGAGGTTAAGGAGTGATCGAGGCGGGGAGTATCGGTCTCATGAATTCTTATCATTCTGCAAAGAACATGGAATCATCAATGAGACAACGGCTCCGTACTCTCCTCAATCCAACGGAGTAGCAGAAAGGAAGAACAGAACGTTGACAGAGATGATGAACTAACTCCATGCTGTTGACTGCGGGTCTTCCAAAGTGCTACTGGGGAGAAGCTGCATTAAAGGCAACGTTCATTCTGAACAGAGTGCCATATGTAACTTTCGACATAACTCCTCATGAACTCTGGTTCAAAGTCAGACCTAACTTGAATGTCATTCGAGTGTGGGGGTGTCTGGCTTATGTGAAGCTCCCGGATCTGAAGATTCAGAAGCTGGGGACAAGGACTACGAAGGCGATCTTCTTGGGGTATGCCGAGAAGAGTGATGCTCGGAGATTCCTTGATATCGAGTCAAACCATATCATCGAATCTCGCGATGCTGAATACTTTGAAGACAAGTTTGCAAAACACAAGAATATTGTTCTCACGGATCTTCCGGAGAATGATGAGGGTACAAAGCAGACAGAAGTCTTTAATGAACTAGTAGTCCCAGATGAAGCTGTCGTCAAGGAGACACCAGCTGAACCAGAACTCGCTGAGCCGTCAACTAAGCGAACGAGGAGGCCGAAAGACTTCGGAGATGACTTCGTCACCTATCATGTGGAAGCAGATCCGCTGACCTATGATGAGGCGATGAAGACCAGAGATGCTGTATTCTGGAAGGAGGCGATAGACAACGAGATTGACTCAATCACCTCCAACAACACATGGGTATTGGTTGACCTGCCAGAAGGAGCAAGACCCATCGGATGCAAATGGATCTTCAAGAAGAAGATGAAAGCAGATGGAACCATTGACAAGTTCAAGGCCAGGCTAGTGGCCAAGGGGTTTGCTCAGAAGCAGGGGATCGACTACTTTGACACTTATGCTCCACTAGCTCGGATGACAACCATCAGATTGTTAATTGCTCTAGCAGCAATACACAAGCTGGTGATACATCAGATGGATGTGAAAACGGCATTCCTTAATGGCGAGCTGACCGAAGAGATCTACATGCAACAACCAGAAGGTTTTGTCGTCAGAGGTCTGGAAGACAAAGTCTGCAAGTTGATGAAGTCTCTGTATGGTTTGAAATAAGCTCCCAAAATGTGGCATGAGAAGTTTGACAAGGTGATAAGGTCAAATGGCTACAGGGTCAGTGAAACAGACAAGTGTGTCTATACGAAGTTTGCTGACGGAAGAGGAGTAATCGTATGTCTTTACGTGGATGACATGCTAATCCTAGGTACGGATTTAAGCTGCGTCACAGAGACAAAGAAATTTCTCTCGACCAAGTTCAGTATGAAGGACTTGGGGGATGCCGACGTAATCTTGGGGCTCAAGATCATCCGGACAGGCACTGGAATAGCGCTGTCACAATCTTATTATATTGAGAAGATGCTCACTCGCTACGGGTATCAAGATCTTCCTATAATCGATACACCGTACCGGAGTGATCAGAAGCTGGAGCCAAACTCGAGGGAAAGCGTCAGGCAGTTGGAGTACGCCAGCGTCATCGGAAGCTTGATGTACGCTACTACTGCCACAAGGCCTGACATAGCTTTTGCCGTGGGAATGCTAAGTCGGTTCACTAGCAATCCAGGCGTTAAGCACTGGAAAGCTGTGAAGTGTGTTATGAGATATCTCAAGAAAACTCAGACATATGCACTTTTCTACAGCGGAGATCCGTCAGTAGTGGAAGGCTTCAGTGATGCTAGCTGGTGTTCAGATATGGAGAGCGAGTATTCCACAGATAGATTCGTATTCGCCATGGGCGGAGCTGCTATATCGTGGAAGTCGAAGAAGCAGACTATGTTATCTCGCTCCTCCATGGAATATGAATTCTTTGCATTGGATGCTGCTGCAGATGAAGCAGAGTGGCTTCGGGAGCTCATGTATGATCTTCCGGTGGTTGGGGCTCAGATACCCATCGAAAATTGTGCCTCGACACTATCAATCTCAAAGCTTTATTCGTCCCACACGAGCACGAACAGCTTCCAGGAACCAGCAAGTTCACGAAGAACTTCTGGAACGCTCGTAAGTCAATATTTGAGACTTGAACGGGCTTTCTGGACTTAACAGACTCCCTCAACTCTCTTCTTGGTGCATCTTTCAATGGAGGCCAAGGGGCTCTATTTATAGAGTGGAGTTGAGACTTCACCTCTTCTCCTATCCGATGTGGGACTAAAATACCAATACTCAAAAATAGAGTTTGATATTTTAGATCATCCCACAATCAGGATAGAAGTGTGCCAGTCCACGCCTACCCCCCGAACACTCCCGTGCATGCACGAGACATCCTGGAGTCCGTGTCCGAGTCCGAGTCCGCACAACAAAAATTAACTTGCATCCTTGTTGGATTTAATCCTTTTTCCTTCTAGGAAAATACTTTCACATGGCACAAACTTGTGCCCCACTACACCTCATGTGCACACCTCAACACAAGCAATGCATTATATTGAGATACTCACCATTTGGTGTAGCCGATGTGGGACTATCTTTTCTAGTCCAAAGGCAAAAACACCAACAATAATTATATATTTTCACGTTAAGTATTTCAAGATTTCCTTTAGATGCTCTGTATTTACAAAAATAATACCATAATTATCCCTCCGCACAAACTCAGATTTGGATTGCGATTCTCGTCGTCTTCTTCTTCTTCTTCACGAGAGATCTGAATTCCATTGCTCTCATCTTCAGCAGAGATCGCAAAGATCGTTCGTAGTTCACAGTTCTTTTTTTTCAGTCGAACTCCGATCATCGCTCATCTTCATCTTCTTCTTCTTTTTCGACAATTAGGTCAATTATGGAGAGAAGATCTTATTCTTCTTTTTCATAAGAGTTAGCATCGTTTTGAAAGAAGAACGAAAACTCTGTTAACTAGGTCAAATTTCTTTCAACAAAACAAAAAAAATAAAAAATTAGATTTCTGTCAACTGTTCTCCGTCGATATAACACAAAGAATAGTCATTCTCCTGCATTTTAACAAGAAGAATGTCATTCTCCGTGTAAATTAGGCATTCTCCGTGTTACTAAAACGGAGAATGGAATTCTCCGTGTTTCTAACACGGAGAATGGTCATTCTCCTGTATTTTAACATTTGAATGACCATTCTCCGTGTCATTTAACACGGAGAATGGTCATTCTCCGTATAATTTAGCACGGAGAATGGTCATTCTCCGTATAATTTGGCACGAAGAATGGTCATTCCAGCGTTAAAATACAGGAGAATGGCCATTCTCCGTGTAAATTAACACGGAGAATGGCCATTCTCCGTGTAAATTAAGACAAAGAATGTCATTCTCCATGTTACTAACACGGAGAATGGCCATTCTCCGTGTAAATTAACACGGAGAATGGCCATTCTCCTGCGTTTTAACACTGGAATGACCATTCTCCGTGTAATTTAAGACCTCCGTGTAAATTAAGACGAAGAATGACCATTCTCCGTGTAATTTATGTAATGCCTATAGTTCGTATTACGTATTTTGAAATACGTGTACGTATTTTATCTTGTATTGCATGATTCCTTGCTTGGCTTATCTTGGCATTACATGGCTTGGTCTATTTTGGGTTGGTTCGGCTAGGCTTTGGTTGTCTTGGTTCATCATGAACCAAGGAGTGAACCCTTACCTACCACCACCATCATCCTTTATTAACCCATTCCTTCATTCTCTCTCTTCATTTACTTCTTCTTCTCCACCATTACTTCTTCAACCACCAGGAGAGAGAGAGAGAGAGAGAGAGCTTAGGCAAGTGTAGCTTGCTTCATGGAAAAACTTCGTTTTTTATTGTTCCATTCTCTTCCTCTCGAAATTCTAACACACTTTAGTACTTAGCATTTCTAATTTCCATGGCTCAATTTGTGTAGATCTAAGTTTATAGTATTTTCGGATTTCTTGGATTTTGATCTACTTAACATTGTTATTTCCAAGTTTTAATGGTTCCATGTTGTAGAGAATTTCGTTCTACCCTATTTTGACCTATGGAAGTCCTGATTTTGACTTTAAATGAAGGATTAATGGAGCCTTGAAGCCATGGTTTCCATGGTTCTCCTTCTCGGATCTTTGCAGAAGGAGAACAGCTTTTGCGGCAACTCATGCGGCCAGCTTTTTCCGCAACTTATGCGGCCAGCTTTATGCGGCAACTCATGCGGCCAGCTTTATGCGGCAACTCATGCGGCCAGCTTTTGCGGCAACTCATGCGGCCAGCTTATGCGGCAACTCATGCGGCCAGCTTTTGCGACAACTCATGCGGCCAGCTTTATGCGGCAACTCATGCGGCCAGCTTTATGCGGCAACTCATGCGGCCAGCTTTTTGCGGCAACCCTCATGCGGCCAGTCTTTTGCGGTAACCCTCATGGCAGGGTTATATTTGTAGGAACCCTAGAGGGGGGGTGAATAGGGTCAAGCTAACAAATCAAGCACTTAGCACAAGCTAATGGGCAATTTAAAAATATAAGTGCAAGAGAAGAAGCAAAACAATACCGACACCCGATGTATCCTGGTATCCTCCCTAGAGGCAATCCTGTTCCGGAACTCTCTCCGGATTTAATCCACTATTTGAGCAAATAGTTACACACGAGTTTGGATCCGAAGAACTCGCCAACTTCTTACACGAGAGCTTTAATCCGAAGGCCTCTCCGACTTCAACCGAGAGTTTGGATACGAAGACTCTCCAACTTCAACCGAGAGTTTGGATACGAAGACTCTCCAACTTCAACCTTTCATAATAGGTTTTGATCTCCTTATACAATAAGATGAAGATCTTACTTTTCAACTCAATAACTCTAACACAATTTGTGGATGACAAATGAAAGCTTTGTAGAGTTGTTTGTGGATAGGCTTTGGTGGTTTAGAAATTTTTAGACTCAAAGCATCAACCTTGAATGAAGGGGTTCAAGGCTATTTATAACCAAAGCATTGAAAAAAGCCAAAGATAACTTTTCAGTCAGCGACCGGCATACCGCCGGTATGAGGCGGCATACCGTCGGTATACCGGTCTGGGATTGCAACGGCTCGAAATATAGCCGTTGGGATCATTTAATGCTGGAAATCCAACCGTTGGACTTTCAACGTTACTGAACCGGTATACCGTCGGTATGAACCGGTATACCGTCGGTATGCCGATTTTGTAGACAGAAAACTTTCTATGAACAAAATCGGGATACCGTCGGTATAGACTGGTATACCGTCGGTATGCCGGTTTGTATCCGAAAATGATCCTGGGCTAATTTCTACCCTAGCTTTCGATTTTACCATCCATTTCTTGTGTTTACAATTATTCCTAAGACTCATTACAGACTCCAGATATACTGTAGCAGGTGCAGGCTTCTTCAGAGTCTTGAAATGATGATGGCATGTCATGGCTTCTTTCCTTGATAGATGTTGGCTTTTTTCCTTGGCGGCAGCTGTCCAAAGATATCCAGTTTATGAAAACTGAATACCTTTCGGGGGCTTCGCCCCCGAACCTCCGACGAGGGGCGCTGCCCCCTCGACCCCCGTTCCCTGACCGGGCAGCGGAACCCCCGGGTGCGTGGCTCCGGAGATGTCGTCGGGTGGTTCAGAGAAATCTTGTGGGATCCGTCATCTTTGGCCCACCATGATTTCTTCATTGCATATGTCCACATTGATCTTGCTTATTGCTTTTCTGCATGTACATGTTAGACGAACAAAGCAATATACATGTAGCAAGTATGATAAGATAAAAGTATATTAGGACTATACAAAGTTTAAGTATCAATGCTATAGTGATAGCATAAAAATTAGTGATATCATAATGTTAAACTTAATTGAATAACCATAATCAAAACATAGTTCTGATTTTGGTAGCTCAATTAAATTTAAGATATATATAAATAAAAACTCATATCACTAATATGTAACACAATAAGCACATATCACCAAAGGTATAATTATAAGTAGAAATGCTATAGAGATAGAATGAAGATTAGTGATAATGAAACGCTAAACTTAACAGATTAACCATATTCAAAAATATAATACAATCATTGGGCCAACAATATTTTGGAACACGACAGGATAATCTAGGGATAGAACATGATAGTGGTCCGTCGTGGCGCATTCTTGATAAGTAACCTACATGATAACCTTGATATGTTGTTGCGACAGTTAGCATGTCATGACAAGTATATATGACCTGGACACCGTGGACGATTGTATTTGTACAAATAAATCAGTACTGTCTTGCATCATGTCTAGGATAGGGATTCCTGAGTACCACGGTCAGGGATACCTACAGTAATTGACTAAGGCTAATAAACTAGAATAATTCAGTAGACATGAAGAGATTTTCAGCTATAGGCAATTCCGTTATCTGGACGCATTAAGTGGACTTGTAGCCTACCGACGAGTAGGGCACATTTTCAGCACACAGTCACGTATTGCATTCTTCATAAACGGACATTCGACCTGGATAACCGGATGGTCTGCAGGGCTTGTGGCTGTTGGAATAATCTCATTGCATCTTGCTAGTAACTAGGCCTGTGATAACCCTAGTTAGTTAAAAGTATCAAGCCGTACTCTTGATTGGCCGTGATTGATTGGATGGAGTTTATTCAAGCTTAGTCTTATCCTGATCATGTGCAAGATTGTGACATGACATGATTATTGATGCTTGCCTTAACAATAACGATCGGGGGTCCAGTTCTGTTCAGGCGAAGGGTTACAACCCTGGTCCTTGTTTGGTTTAAGGGTTGTAACTTGGCTCCCGGAGCAGTTCTGTGTCCTCTCTTCGTTTATTATCTTATTGCAACTCCATGCCATGTTCGTCATGTTTTACCTTACCTCAATATCATGATTATTTATACTGGCCTTAGCAATAAAGATCAGGGGTCCAGTTCTGTTTAGGCGAAGGGTTACAACCATGGTCCTTGTTTGGTTTAAGGGTTGTAACCTGGCTCCCGGAGCAGTTCTGTGTCCTCTCTTCGTTTATTGTCTTCACTGTTCCAATAGTATTTGAGACGGGTTTCTATTCAGGTGAAGGGTTACAATCCCGGTCCTTGTTTGGTTTAAGGGTTGTGGCTTGGCTACTTGAATGGTTTTTTCGTACTCAGTTTACTGTTGTTATCTCTATTATTATCAGTTCTTTATTTATTATCTTTAATATTCTATTGTGATATGCTGGTTTTAGTTCCTAAGTGAAGCCTCCTTTGTGGCACTTGCTCTTTCTGGGGTCTAACCCAGCTGGTTTTGTGTGGCCAGATATCGGAGCAGCACCAGAGGATCTACCTGTCTTCCAGCCAGATGGTGACCACCAGGCGTAACCCTGGCAACGAGTGGGTTTCTTTTTGTCTTTCCACTTATTTGTAAAATTATTCTTTTGAGGCATTTAGCCGGCGAGCACGTGTTAGCTCGTATTGCACCTTTATTTACTGTCTGCCTACGGGCTATAACATGATTGGCAAATCCTAGGGTTGATCATGTATGACTGAAACTCTTGCTAGTCCTAACATTTTGTACGACTAGCTTCATGATCATCCGAATATGTAATGTATGGGATGCCTTGCTATTATATATTTGGTGCTCTGACCTCTTGTAACTATTATTGCTTGCTTGAGACAATAGGTTTGTTCATGACCATAGGAGACTGTTGGCTTGTAGTTAAACCCTCATGTATCTAGACAGCTGTGACCGTATAGCGAGGTGGGTTGCACTTCAATATATGTAGCTGGCTATGTACGCCCCCGCTCTCCAGTATTCTGGTTCTGGGGCGATACAATTTAGCACGGAGAATGGTCATTTTCCGTGTAAATTAAGACGGAGAATGCCATTCTCCGTCTTACTAACACGGAGAATGGCCACCCTCATGCGAAATTAACATTCTTTGTGTTCTAACACGGAGAATGGCCATTCTCCTGCATTTTATGGTCAGTTGAAACTTTGGAAGGCCATAACTTTTGACTAGGAGGTCGAAACGAGGCCCGGTTTGTCACAAAATGAGCGTATCTTCAAGGAACTTGAGATTAACAGTTTCTTTATTAGTCGGCCTTCCAAAATTTTAGAATCGCAAAAAAATGATGTTTGGACCTCCGTTTTAGCACTTTTGCCGTTTGTCTCGGTCTTTCCGAAATTTTTCGACGAGTTTTTGAAGATTTTTAAGGAGAAAACCTAGATTCGAAAGTGAGTAGTATATGGAAGAAGATGAAGTATCGAAACTTTTTTTTAAGAGTAGTTTTGTGGGTGTTTTCAATAAATTAGAAGGAAGGACAAAAAGGTCATTCGGAACCCACTTTATATATTTTTTGCTAATTCTGGGCACGCGATGAAATGTTATTGCGCGGTAGATTTTTCATAAAACTTTTTCGTTTTTTGGGCATTTCCCATAAACAGACAGCCGTTGGATTACATGTATCTTATTTCTTATCTTTTCAAAGGGACTAAAGAGAAAAAATATGTACACTTTTAATGTCAGTGAAATCCACATGTCACATCCATATTGTTAGTTCTTATTTTGAGTTTCTGTAGTCGAACTCATCTTTTCTAGGTGGCAAGACTATATTCTCAAATAACAATGAAGTAGAAAAATTATCTCCAATACAAAAGTATTGATATACTTATTGATGACATGGAGGTGAGAATATTGTCAAATGCATTGTCTAATGTCTATAACTAGACACCAACTTCACAATATCTTCTATAACTTTTGCCACCTAACCTTCACAATTTACTTGACAATTGTTGGAGAAATTTTTTTAAATAAAAAAAGTTACAAACTTACAATAGGCTTATATACACGGTTACTCCCATCAGGAGAGGCGTCCGACACTAAAACCTGCAACCTCCATGCCAGAGGCTCCAGCAAACGATATTCTCTATAGGGTCACTATGTATTACAAATAGGTTTTTTTAGGGGCACCACAACTTCTACTAGGGGGCAGCCCTTACTTAGGGGGCAGCCCAAAAAATGAAGATTTTACTAGGGGACAGCCCACATTTTACTAGGGGGCAGCCCAACCCCCCAAACTCTCATTTTCTTCCCAAACCCCAATTTCCTCTCTCTCTCCTCCAAAAGAAAAAAAAGAAGAGCTCTCTCTCCCTCTCCCAAAACCCTAGTCTCTTCTCCTCCACCACTCTAATCCTAATTCCTCCACCAAATTTCTTTCAAGAACACTCCTACATTCGACGAGATGACACGCAAGTCGAAGAAATCGGATTCTAGGTACGTTCTTCCCTAATTTCTTCTATAATTTTCTACATTCTATTCGAAACCCTAGAATAGTTTTAATTATCTAAAAACTTTTGATAATTTAGGTTTAGAATGTCTTTAGGGTTTATGAATGACATTTTCGAACACAACAAACCCACAATTTTTCTTCAAACCCTAACCCTAGAAAACGACAAACTAGCGAGTCGTTTGTCTGTTGGCCCTGAGTACAGTAGGACTGCCAAGCATGTGGCAGTCCAATTGCACACAAGGACTGCCACAGTCCTGGCAGTCCTCTTTCAATAGAGGACTGCCAGGACTGTGGCAGTCCTTGTGTGCAATTGGACTGCCACATGCCTGGCAGTCCTACTGTACTCAGTTTTAGTTGTGGTCTGGGGGTGGGGGATAGGGGGTAACAGTTCTATTTTAGTTTGCATTATTTATTAACTATACGGTCGCACAATCCATTGTTCTATAGGGGTAACAGTCCTCCGGACGCACCAAAAAGAATACACCCCACCGCGTCAAAGCGGAAGGAACGCGTGGAACGTCCTCTTGAGCGTCCGATTACAATTTCCGAACCGGCGCGCCAAGGTGGGTCTGGGACACGGAGACCGCCACCGAGACCACAAGCTCGGTCGAAGCAACAAGCTCGTACTCCTTCTCCTTCTTCCAGTGATGACGATGATGTGCCAATTAGCCAACTCCTACCACCACGTCAAGGTGGTTCTGCTCCATCTGAGGAGGGCGGTCCTTCTGAGCCGCATGGTCGTCCTCCACGTCAAGGTGGTTCTCCTCCATCTGAGGAGGCCGGTCCTTCTGAGCCGTATGTCCGTCCGCCATGTGGCTCAATGTTGGCTTCTTTTGAGAACCATATTGCATATGCAATATGGAAGAACCCGGTATGTACATTACTTTTGTAAGCTACCAGTTTAGTATATGATATCTATATGTATTTCATATTTTTTATGTTTTTATATGTTGTTTGATATACAGAGGACATATCGTATCCTTAGGGCTGTGAGTCACGGAAAGAAAATCGTGTCTTGGCCGTTTAGAAGCTTATCGGAGGTCGTCCAGGTTAAAATCGTACCGAACGGTTTGCATAATTTGGCAGATTATGCCTATAGGATAATGGATAGTGCCCTGATATCCGCCTTTGTGGAGAGATGGCACCCGGAGACCAACACGTTTCATCTCCCATGCGGAGAGATGACCATTACACTTGACGACGTCTACCAGATACTGGAGCTACCAGTTACCGGTCACGTCATGACCAAAGAACATTACAGAAATAAAAAATCCACAAAATAGTACTCGAAGATCGTCAAGTTTGTCTCAAGTAACCTTGGACTTGAGGAAACTAGTTTTACAACTCTCCCCGGCTTCAAGAAATCATATAGAATTCCTCTGTCATTTCTGGTGGAGCACTTCACGAATATGGAATTGGATGAGGATGATGATGAGTTGGTCGACACGGTGGCCCGTGCTTACATGCTGTTCGTCCTAGGAACGGTGGGCATTTCGGACAAGTCCGGAACCTCGATACATTCGAGGTACATGCTCAATTTATTGTCCGTGGACGACTTCATTGATATATCGTGGGGTAGCGGTATTCTCGCCTATCTTTACCGTGAGCTCGGCATCGCATCCCGTGTCGGGACTAAGATAATTGCCGGATGCCAGACTCTGCTACATGTAAGAAAACTTCCAACAATTTAATCTCGTATACTTCATTTTGTTCTTTATATTTTGTGACTATTAACTTATAAATTGAATAGGCATGGATATACGAGCACTTTCCGATGCTCATGCGGGGTGACCTGAACCCAAACTATTTTGAACACCTTCCTAGAGTGGCTCGATGAAGGTCGGCCCAGGTGGAAACCAAAGATTGGCAAATACTGGCTTCCATTCGTGAACTACTTGACAATTTGGTACCAGAAGAGGTAATAAATTGGGACTTATTTTTTCATGTTAAGTTTTTTTGCTGTTAACTGTTTTCCTACAAATATTTTGGGATCCATACCGGGATTTGCGCGAGGGGAGTCGTGCCATCCAACAAGTTTCTTTATTTCATGGCATGATCACATGCTATGATATCACGGAGCCGTACATGCCTGATCGTGTACTTCGGTAGTTTGGCTTCGTGCAAAGTTTGCCGAAGCGCACACTACAGATGTTGGAACCTCCCCGCGGGATCCAACTTGAACTACAAACCGACGTATTTCGACTGGGTGACCGACTTCTACTCCGAGTGGCAAAGGCACTTGCTTGGGGAAGATGAGAGTCAACCGGTCACCCAGATGGCCGACTGCAGCGAGGACTACATGCCGTACTTCCGGCGGGTCGGACATCCTAAGTTGTTGAACCCTACAAACCCGGGTCCCGAGGCCGTAGTAGCTGTTGGAAATCTTCCTTCGAAAAACATCTTGTATGTTTCATTGGTGAAGATGGTGAGTTCCGCATTAGTAATTAGTTTGAGATTTTCATGTTTGTAGACTAAATTCAATTATACTTTCATTTACATTCTAGAAGGGCGAAGGAACTGGCCAAGACACTTTGGAGCGCTTGCCAAAGTGACACTAGTGTCTTGGTCGACACTAGTGCCTTGGTCGCCAACGAGCTTGAGCGCATCGACGACGAGGTTGAGTTCCCATTCATGCGTAATGCGGAGTCTCGTTCGAAGGCCCGCCATGATATGTAGTATGATTGTCTGATTGTCTGAAGTTGGCTATTTTGGATGTTGATATTTTTTGGTGTCGAACATGTTGTTGGATACTTGTGTTGAAATATGTTTGGATGTTGATATTTTTGGGCCTCGAACATGTTGTTGGATACTTGTGTTGAAATACTTGTGTTGGTTATGTGTTGGATACTTGTGTTGAAATACTTCTGTTGGATATGTGTTGGATACTTGTGTTGAATATGTGTTGGATATGTGTTGAATACTTGTGTTGGATACTTGTGTTGAATATGTGTTGGATACTTGTGTTGGACTTGTGTTGGATATGTGTTGGATACTTGTGTTGGATATGTGTTGGATACTTGTGTTGAAATGTTCATCACAGAACGATTCATCTAGGACTGCCACACCCAGGGCAGTCCCACACATGTGAAGGACTGCCCTGGGTGTGGCAGTCCTAGATGAATTGTTCTGTGACTTGATCACAGAACATTTCATCTAGGATTGCCACACCCAGGGCAGTCCAACACATGGTCACAGAACATTTCATCTAGGACTGCCACACCCAGGGCAGTCCTTCACATGTGTTGGACTGCCCTGGGTGTGGCAGTCCTAGATGAAATGTTCTGTGATCAAGTCACAGAACAATTCATCTAGGACTGCCACACCCAGGGCAGTCCAACACATGTGAAGGACTGTCCTGGGTGTGGCAGTCCTAGATGAAATGTTTTGTGATGATTTCATTCACACATAAATTCATCACAGAGTTTCAGTGCTAGGACTGCCACACCCATGGCAGTCCTACACTGAAGTAGGACTGCCAGAGGCTGGCAGTCCTAACTATAACTTGCTGTAACAGCAAGTTTTAGTTAGGACTGTCACAACCTAGGCAGTCCTACTTTAGTGTAGGACTGCCATGGATGTGGGGACAAAAATAAATTCGACGACTTACAAATAAATGGGAGAAGTGTGACACTATTATCTTTAACAAATTTAGGTGGGAGGACAATTTCACCTAGGTTAGGTTAATTCTAGGTTTCTATGAGGAGAAAAAAAGAGTGGAGGAAGAGAAGTAAAGAGTGGAGGAAGAGAAGAAATAAAAAGTTTGGCTTTTATAGTCAATTTTGGGCTGCCCCCAGTAAAAAAAACCTATGGCAAACTTGTAATTTTTTCAAAAAAAATTGGGCTGCCCCCTAGTAGACCCTAGTAGAAGTGGTGGTGCCCCTAAAAAAAACCTTACAAATATTACAAGTCAATAATTTACACACTTTTTTTGTGGAGCTTTGCTATGCCTACAACCAATGTTACAACCCCCTTACAACTTTGCCACATGTCGGACTTCGATTGGAGGAGGGGGAGAAGTGGTGGGACCGGATGGAGCCCATGTAAGGGAGAGTGAGAGTGGTGATGGGACCCGGTGGGACCCATGTGTAAGGGGTGGAAGAGAGTGGTTGTAAGAAGGTTGTAAAAATTTGGTAGTAAACTTAGCATTTTCCTTTTTTGTGTAAGCTAATAAATAGGTTTTAACTACTATGAATGGCATATACATATACGTATATTGGTAGAAGGCATAGATAGCGTTTTTAGTTTTCAATAAAATTTTCAAGCCCATTGAACTGTCGTTCCGAAAAATGGTTAAGGGCACAATTAGGTCAGAGTAAAACATATCATATCAGACTGAATATGGAATGACACATTCAAACCAACAGCTATTTTAACTTAAAATCTTGATCTTTGAAACTCGGGGAATTATTTCTTATGCCATTTTTGGCAACACATCATCATCATCAAGAAGAGTAACGGGCCGGTCCCACTCGGTCCCCTTTCCCCAATTAATGGATGCCACGTAGACGGTTGTAAAGCTTACAACCAAAATTGCTTGTAAGCATAGCATTTCCCTTTCAGCACAATATGTCTGTAGCTGACGGAAGATGTTGAAATAGCTATATACCATATAATGTCTATTTTGTGAATAAAGATTATTATATCAAAGAAAAACACAGTGCTTAGAGGAACCAAAGATGATTCTAAAATCTAGAGAAAACAACACTACAAATATATCAAATACAATCCTCTGGCATGATTTCAAGATGATTCATAGGCATAAATTGAGCTGTAGGTAGACCCATAATTCGAGCATGGTTGATTGCATATTAGGTTTCTTCATCCACCAAAGTAAAAGTGTACAACTCGGATATTCTTGGTAGATAGAACCCTCTATTTTCTCTCCCCTACAAAATTATTTTGAGACGCGGGATATTCCACAGTATCAAAATCAAACTTTTGTTATCTGTCCTTGTTTGTGTTGTTTGTACTGGCAGCCTGCAAAATCCGAGAAGATTATAGTCAGAGCTGACCTGCCAAAGTAAAAAAGAAAGAGCAAAAGAAATAATATGTATATATGAAGGATTTCATGGGGTATTTCCATACACAGACAAGAATGGTACATTAGAAATGAACATGTTCTTTGATAGTTTCCTCTCCAAACCATGGAAACTCTCCATGACATGTATAATATCATTATTTTATTGAAAGTCATGAAGAGTAATTAATTCTATCCGTTATATTATTTTAATCGTGATACTCTCTTGTTTCCTTGTTCTATAGTTTCAACCAACCAACCAACCTTTTTTTTGTTTGAAACATACTTTCATTAGTTTCCAGAAATAAGTTTACTTTGGAAACTAACTTTACAAGTTTCTTGTAGTTTCCTATTGCAAACAGTCTGAAGCACTAAGGCCTCGTTTGGTTGGCGGAATCTTCCGGTTGGGAAAGGAAAGTGATTACTTTCCTATGTTATGGGCACCCAAGGAATTGAGGAGGAAAGGAAAGTGATTCCCAATGGAAGGGAAATTAGGGGGGAAAGTGATTCCATCCATCCAAGGAAGGAATCACTTTCCCACATTGAAGTATTCACTTTCCTTTTCAAATTCCTTGGCATTGCCAAACATCGGAAAGGAAAATCAATAGGAATTAAAGTTTCTCAAAGGAAAGGAAATTACAAGGAATTGATTTCCTTTCCCTTCCATTCCGCGAACCAAACGAGGCCTAACATGAATGTTTGGGGGGAGAGACCAAGATTCTAAAAAGTAGTCACTACAGGAAGACAGAGAAGACATTGTTTGGTCCACATGTATAACAAAGTGATCAGTAGTGATGTATTCTCAATGATGAATCATGGGAAGAGCTGAGTGAAAAATATCATTGACGACACTATGCAAAGACAAGGATCTAACAATGTTACATGAAGTGCTATTACAAATTTACAATGGAAACGAATGTGCAAAAACCGAACTCGAATGATAGAATAGATCAATAAAACTAATGTTGCATAAAAATAGTGGGACTCTCAAAATACTAGTAGTTAGAGCTACTGCCACACTGGTTTTAATGCATCACAAGAGGCCACATGTTGAGCCAGTCTAGTCTTCATTGTAGTTTGTACATCTTTATTACCCAAAATAATTATTAGGAAATGTTTTCTCAGTTAAGTACTCAAGAGAGGAAATGTATTCATGCTCTAGTAGGCTTTCAGCATTCTACCAATCCTCTACACTATATGGTTAACTGGTATGTCGAACCTCATCATATGCATCATCATGGTACAAGACAGAAAATTGGGCCTAGTGATAAAAAGGTTCACTAAATATTCAACTCGTAAGGTCATCCTAAAGTCAACCCTCTATAAGTTGATAGAAAAATTCCTAAAGAAGACAACTTAGGTAGGCATAACTTCTGCAATTTAAGCTCATACAGAAACCTCCTATGAACTATAATAATAAAAAAACTCGGAAGGAAAGTGACCAGTTTCTGTTCTGCAATCTATTTAAAGATGACGTTGTGCTGTCACAAGTACATGATCTTAAAACCTGAAGAGTTCTCAATTTGTTGTCAAATACTTGAGCTAATGGCAATATATTATTGGCATGCTTTCTTAGGCACTATCATTCACATAAAAGCTATAATTCTAATAAATTACTATTTAGCATCTTCTGAAATTCTTTCTTCATGAAGATTAGTGATGAAGGTATTTGTTCGACATCTAGTATATAAACTCTGCATATGAGTCTCCAGGGTGTCGTGGGTGCCAAAGGTTTTGAGTTAAATATACTACTTGTAAGTTGAACATGTGTTGTAACCTATAAAAACAGTTTCTTAAAGTGGGGACTCGTAGCTTCTAAAATGATTTCCTCCAGTAGGTGGATTCATGACTCTGGATTCATGGCATTTTCAACTCTATACAACATTTCATTCTTGTAGTATAGATACTATAACATGGAAAAAGAAGAAGTGATGATTAGCTTTATAGTAATGTGTAATCGAGTGCGAGAAACGAGAAATATATAAAGTGACAAGGCTGGTAACCTGTTGAGAATTGTAATTGATGATCAACACGCCAAATCAAACAGATGAAAGGAATGGGTATTTGAATTGTGTAGAAACTAAAGATGAAAGATATAAAGCTAAAAACAAGGTGATTGCTTTGCAGATGGTGGAGAATCAGCACTAATTAAACAAATGAACATCTGATTTACATATGATAATGATTTCTACCTAAGACAAAAGAAGAACAAAGATGATAGTGCTGTTTGATGAAAACAAATAATAGGATCATGCTTGGTAAGACAAATATAGTGGTAAATAAGGAGCTGATATTTATCAGTGTCAATATGGATATCTTACCAGGTAATAAATAATACATCTAAAACAACACCATAAACTGTGTTAAACCAGTTCTTCAACAGGTTCGAACCGGCAGACGCAGTCATATATGTTTCCACTAACAAGCTTTTCAGCCAACCTCTGATTCTTCACCATTGCAAGCTGAAAAGAAAAAGAAAAATTGAATTAGGAAACAAGCGGGTTTGCAAATATTAGCACAAAGGTAGAAGATATGAGACCATAAACATATCAGAAACTCACACAGTTGTCCAAACTTGCTATTGGAGCCTGCCTATGTTGCATGAATACAGTTATGGATACTACGGTAAGGGCACGAAACGGATGTATGGACATTTTAGATATGTACTAGTAGTAGTCACCTTACAATGATACCTTACCAGTACAAACATGGACATACAGATATGGAGATGTTAACGACACCTAATGAAGATGTTAACGACCAAAGTTGCATAGTCGGGCACAATTAAAAATCAACTCTTCACTTGTCTTTGAGGTACCCAGAACTTTTAAACTTTAAAGACTTGCACCCTGATCTCAATCAGATAATCCCCCACATGCAACAGTTACTGAGGCAGTAAATGCTATTCTAGCATTTTGTTCAGATGGACACTTCAACTATCCCTAAATATGGCTTGTATGTTTTGGGGAAACTACAACCTCAAATCAATAAACTAATCATATCGCCATAGTAAATACTGTAGTCTGTACCTTCAAGGCATCACATTTAAAATGGGCGTTGTAGTTGGTGTGAAGAGATCGACCCATTCCTTCAAGGATTATCTGTGCCAAAATGATCCCAAACACAATTTGTTAATTCCAGCAAGTTCCAGTAATAATCTACACAAGGTAGCTCCAATTCTTGTAATGTCATACCAGATCAGCATCTTTTGCAGCAGCTGCCAGCTCTGAGCTAACCTGCCGTAAATCTATGCATGGGCTCCCACATCCATTCTCAACAACCATAAGGGGAACTGAAGCTGAACTGTCTTTCTGTCCATCTTCTATGTTAATCATAGCATCTACAAGCAGGCCCCCAGCTTCAGCAGCTTTGCGAAGGATATCACAGTGCTGCAAACAAGAACAAACATTCACAGGAACAAAACAAAATTAGATGACACAATCAAAAAGCGAGAAAAAAACCTCCTAAAACTGATTAGTTCATCAGTTTGTAATACATAAGTTAAAAAAAGTGTGTTTCATTCAAAACCTTAGCAGCTTCAGCAACAATTTCAGGAACTTCATTAGCAGTAACATCATTCAAAGCAGGCAGAGAATTTGCAACCAGAACAACCTGCAAGAACATATCAGTATGTTGCATTAGTTTGAGATGCCCTTAAATAACAGCTCAAATTAGCCTGAAGTCAGTAAACTAAAGATTCAAATGAACGTGTCCAACTGCAAGCACTTCATTCGTGAAATACTCTCCACTGAAATATTCAGAAAGTTGCAGCAGAAGAAATGACAAGAAGTCGGCTCGATATGGAACTCCTGAGCTAAACGTATCGACAGTAATGCATTAGCCGAAGATTTAATCGGGTCCAATTAGGATTAGCAGAAGTTTCAGCATAACTCTAGTTTACTTACTATATTTAGGACTTGAATTTGTTAGGATTGTACAAGTTCAATTTTCCAAAGGATTTAGAGACAAAAATATAAGTGATTAAAATAACAGGTTTAGTTGAAATAGAACTAGGGATGGCCATCAATTCTGGTTAACTTATAAAGGTCATGTGTGCATGCCTAGAGCAAAGACGAAGAGATGAAATCAAGAAGTTTATTATTATTTCCTTACATTTGTAGTAGACTTGGCCATTCTTTTTCTTTTAGTGCATGAGATCAAAAATTTAGAACTTTTGAAGTATTCTTCTTCTAACTTGACTTTTGATTGAATTGGTTTTTTAATGGGGTAAAGAAAGCAGTCATGATTTCATCGATTTCTTTAAATCTCTTGCAAATGAGAATAATACCAGCTTCGAATGTGATCTCGCATCCATTCCCATATGGACGTATATTATATCCTTTATTTGATCCAAGGAAAGATCTGGAATTAGCATGCCATAAAGCAACCCTAGCTATAGGCAACCCAACCATCACGTTGCCTTTTTGCTCTTCTTAAACTTGCAATAAATGAAATAAATAACATAGAATGGGATTTGTTGCTAAGTATTATAATTGTCATTTTGCTTGCAATGGGTTAGTGTTCTTTGAGAAATGTTTTTCCCATCTTAATTGCTCGTTATTATCTAGAATTTATCTCCAACAGTGGATCCTTAGGGCAACGTGTTTTAATTTGTCTCTTTAGATTATTTGCTTGAATCACATTTAAGATGAATTGAACTTTTTGTAGAGAATTCTTTCATCTATCTACAACGGTGTAATTACGTATTCTAGGACAGTTTTGACAGGCTACTCCCTGGTTTCATGAACCTAAACAGAGCATCAGCATGATCAATAAGGTAGGTTCCTTGCAGCCAACTGGCCTTCAAGTCCTCATGGCAGCAAGTCCCTCCCTAGATGCAAAGTAGCAAAATCAAGAATATGACGTTAACTTAAGAGGGTTTATGGTAGGATAAATCTAGTCCTAGAATTTGGTAAATCTTCTCATGGAGTGTCATCAAGTAAATTACTCCCTCAGACATTGCTCACATGAAGATGTTGCTGGGACTTTATTATAAATTTGCCAGCTAATTGCACCATTCAGTAAAAAAAGGACTATTCAGGCATAGAGAATAGCAACTTGGATGGAATGTGTAGAAGTTTTGGAACTAATATATGCTTCAACATGTGATATCTAATACCTTTTCAAACACACCCGAGAGAATGGAGCCTGTCCATATAATACTTCAGACTAGAACAACACAAGAAATGGTACATGTTTACAATCTTTTAGTTATAATCCGATTCGTTTTCCTCTTCTAAAACCCCTCTCGTAATTTCTATTTCTTGTAACATTGATGACTATATTTATTCTAAAATTACCATAGAATGAAAAAAAATGATACAGCTACTAAATTTCTAATTTGAGAATCGAACATACCTCAGTTCCACGTCGTAAGAGTTCACGAGCTAGTGGAAGCATCCCAAGAACAATATCAGCACCCGAGTTATCGACAAAGAGCAATGCTCTTCTATACGGTTGGATCTTCTGGTCCTTGCAACCAAGCATTCTTTTTTTAAACAGATCGAAGTCATCTACCTAAAAGACAGAACAAAAAAGATGAACGAGTAATAAAACAATATATAGTAATCTATTATTGCAATATTATCAAAATCTTTATCCAATAGATAACTTGCCCGCCAAGGACGTTGCATCTTTTTGCGGCTCATACGGTAAATTTCAATAATTGTTCCTTCATGATACAGATCCACACATGCACGAGATCCCCAATCAAATATATTTGCAGCAAGTACACCTTCAATAAGAGCATGCAATCTTCCCTCCTGCAAAAGAGAAATAATATTATAAAAAGTTTATGAAAGAACATAGATTACCCTCAAGAGCCAATTATCATCAACAACTATCCACATGTGATGTCACCCGGTTAATTTTTAATGTGGACAACTATTAGTATTAATTGCTTCTTCTGAAATCTAGCCAGAAGATAGATGTAGTAATCAAACATACCTCATCCATACTGTCAAGCTCCATAAGAAGATCAGGTAAGACAGCAAGTGAAGCCTCATTTTCCCTGTTGACAACGAAAAGTTAGGAACATATGCATGTGTTGAGGCTCTGATTCTGATTCAAAAGGACGAAAGTAATTCTCTTTCAGGTTTACCATGTAAATGCATTCCCACATATAGCCGTGCGAAGATACTGTTGGACACTAACAGTACTGTTCATATTAAAAGCATTATGTAATACAAGTACAGTAATTCTATCAAGAGTGCACATATTCTAACTGGATGCGATAGATATGGATATCCATGAAAGAAGAAGAAAGTCAAGAAACTTTGGCCAATCCTACATCAAGGTAATGTAGTTTAGTTGATCTAGAAGTTCTACTGAACGACGTGTAAAATGAACCCCTCCACTGAAAATAGTTGTGTCAGAAAATGTGAACCACTATTTGGTGGATGAACATAGCTCCGAAAAATGATGGTAGAGTAGGTCTCAGTAATCAATCATTCCCTTTAACACCTTAAAAACCACCTTAATCCTTCCTAGATGATAGCACAAGGATCCATATATATTACAACTTAGTAAACTTCCGGACTCCGAAGAGATCTTGGACTACACAAGTATTTTATGTAAATTATATCAGCAAGCATTTCATCTTTTCCTTCTGGAAGTAGTTAATCAAAACTAGGACAGAGCTTATAACGTAACCCACAGACTTTTTATGAACATGGAACTGGATATATTACTTGTGATAACTGATGCCAACAATGAATTCTCAGTTTTGAATGAAATGAGGCCAATCCCATACTTTCTATTCCATCATGCCAGTTATCTTTGTGTAACTACCTTCAAAAAACTAAAACAGGAGTTATAAGTAGTTGGTAGTTTTATGCTACAAGTACTAATACTACAATTCGTTAGCTCTCTCCTACAGACACAATGAAGTAGTGTGCACTGCACAATACACCACATGTATACTGCAACGGAAGGTTACTACCATGTTGTTGTATATTCCTATACAGTTTTATGGAGGTAGTATTATATGTTTTACTTTGTCTTTATTATCCTTAGTTTAGTCCCACATCGGGAAACTTCTAGGAAGGGAGGCATACTTTCTCCAATATATTGTACCAACTTTTCCCTAAATGAAGGCGACTCCATTATGTCGAGCCAACATCTCAACAGTGTTGGTCATTTAATGGAAATTACTGATTTAACTCATAAACCCTCACAAATAAGCAATTACAATGTTTCCACTGTAAAGCAGCACTGGTTTACACTAGATATGTCACTTTGCCTACAACACTAGCATATCCTGACAGTGAAATTCAAAGGAAAATATATAAATTCAAAAAAGTGAGGAATATACTGAATCCTTCCAAATTTTCCTAAACACTAATGGAAGTGAATCATTGTAATGCATATCTAACCTTTGTTTGATAGTAATATAAGCATCCACGAACTGGAACTCTCTGAGACATTCTTCCCTCATCTCCAAAAGATTAGCCAAGCCTAATTTCCCATAAGCAGCAGGCTCTTCCATCAACCTACAATTACATGGCATAAGACATAACAAATGGAAAGCAGACAATTATAAGAAAGGCATCATAGTAAGCTAAATTACATAACCATCCTCAAAAGTTATGGACAGATGTTACAAGAATTTGGCAACATTTACTACTAAACCATCCTATTCACAAGCATCATAAGTTTTGTGAAAAGTTTATTAAGAAACTAATGTACACACTACTTGAGCACAAAAGTAACAGATATACATATTACATAGCTAATAAATTCAGTGACCGTGCACTACGAATAGCAAAAGAAAATATCACCAAGGTGATAGCAGTCTTTCCTTTCAAAATTTATTCACTAGGACTAATATTTAAAAGTCTTCATGCTTTCAAGCTGACAAATTTGACTGCATGCCAAGCTCTCTTGCTGGAAACGATGAATCAGTTCAGTTCATACTGAATAATGTAAATGAAACAACAAACAGCCTTCACTTCAAAATTTTGGAGTTGGCTACACAAATTCTCCTTCATCACTCTGCTCTACTAAGTCCACCATTAAATTAAAAAATATAAAACCCTTTATTTATTGTTTCAACTTTCAATTATGATCCTATCACAGAGTACTCATCTTCTGGTGTACATTGTCAGAACCGTCTCAAATGACCTTCTCTCAACTCATCCTTGATCAAACTTCCAAAACTTTCCACATACAATCATTGCTTATGCTATCTTTTCTGTATGGCCAGTCATTTTCTCATTTCAGCTACTATCATCTTTGAACTTGTCCTCGAGTGCCCAACAATACCTATGGGCTATAATCATGTATATGTGACTTATCATTGTTTTTTCTCCACCTTCATGGGCACCCTGAGATCACTGAATACTCTTAAAGCGGTTTTTTCCTTCAATTTCAACTGTCCCGTTTCAATTTTGCAAACAAAATCCTCAATCTCACCTTCACAGTGTTTAATTTATTTTAAGTAACGAATGGCCCTCTTAGGTACATCTTGCCCATAACCATGAACTATGCTCCATGAACAAAAGTGCTAGACTTCATCCCAATTTTGGGTCAGTTTAAAAGTCCAATGATGCTCTACTATAGTTAAGAGCTAACCCCACATTAACGTGCACATTCAAATTGCCAAGCAGCTCTAATTTCAACATGCATGTACAATGTGCAATATCTTATATTAACTTGATGGAGACATTTATAGACTGGAGGAAGCTGATATAGAAGTTTCAGAGCAGAAATATGAGCTGCTAAGTTTAGAGGCTGGCTTCCTAATAAAGTAATCAAATGATGATGCAGAAAGTACAGAAGCTAATCCTAGATATTCCTTAATAGAAATCATACTCTCATGGGGGAAGGGGACAGAAGATGTACATTTGTATACATTGTCTTTGGACATTTGTCTTAAAGTAGAAAATTGTGAATTTCTCACATAAGCATTAGATGCTCAGTGCAAACTGTTCTCCAAGAATTCCAGTAAACCTTCTCAATGAAAGAACTAACCATACAGTTCATTGTCGATTCCAACAAAACATATTTGTAATTACACTCATGATTTACCTTGCCAAATGAGCTGAAAAGGCATGAGCGAATGCATCCCCCCTTCTTTTAGCATCATCAGTTCCACCTTCACTTGCTACTGCCTGCCACATATATAGATAAGCATAAAATAGCCAGATAATGTCCTTCCAGTGTTATAGGCGCCAAGGCAAGGTAGGCGGTCCTTTGGTGCCTCTAAGTAACTTTGGTGCGTCGGTGCCTAGGCCGTGCACCTTAGCTGGGGTGCAAAGCGCTCACCTCATTTACAATTGCCATCCACTAGCAACTTTACTTATGCACCTTTCATTGAAACTTGTTCTAAGACATTGATCTTAAGGATATAAAATGAAACAGTCTATTGATGCATATGATGATACATAGTTGATGATGGAGAAGATAACAATGATGAATTTTAGGTCATATAAATAATATTATAGATCACATGATTTTGCATTTAGAAACTCGAGTATGCTATCTATTTGAGCTTCTAGTTTTGTTTGCATTTACCAATAGTATGAGACATGATGTGCGACTACATTAATTAGTTATATCAGGATTATCTTCGAACATAGTTGATCGCAATGCACTTATAATGATATACAATTTGTGTTTTTTTGTTAAATTCTTGATTTATTGATACTTGTAATCTATTTAATTTATGATTAGCTTGAATTATTTACTATGACTTATGTTTTAACTTGGAGTCTCATGTGACTTGAGCAAGCGCCTAAGGCGCTAGGAGAGCTTAGCACCTTAAGGGTGCATTGCTGCCTTAGCAACACTGCTTCCAGTACTGAAACATAAATGCTTAAAAATTATAACTGAATCTCCAATTCAACTCAATATAGTGAGAAGATCATGGGCCTTACAATTCTGATATTAGTGAGAAGATCATGGGCCTTACAATTCTGATATTAGTCTCTCTCTAGCTAGCCTATCATGATGGCTTCCAGTACTGAAACATAATGCTTAAAATTATAATTGAATCTCCATGTAAATTCAACTCAATATAACGAGAAGACCATTGGCCTTATAATTCTGATATTAGTCTCTCTCTAGCTAGCCTATCATGATGGCTATAGCTACTACAAGAAGTTGAAGTACCCCATTCCTTTTTAAGTTTCACAAACTCGGTAATTGCTTACAACAGGTTGAAAAGTGCTAGATGCTATTAAGTATGAGAGTCAAATGTACCCTCAGAACACATCATGTCCCTGTCATTGCGAACTTGGCTGCCATACATTATGTCTGAATTGTTCAATGTTAATTAAAGTAATGACACTAAATTTCAGTTTGTGAATTTCTTTTCCCAATGTACATTAGTGAATTATCTACTTCGCCCTCACCCTAAAAGGTTAAATTGCTAATCCATTTGATAATCACCTGCTTCTTTCACTCAACATTATATGTTCTACGTTCTATTTGCATTTAAATTAAGCCCTCATGTCATTCCTTGCATCCAATTTCTTAGTGAGATGATAGCTAACCACTGGGAAGAAACCAGCTTGGCACATGTATGAACCCTGAGCGACAGTATTGACATTTGATAACTAGTATACAAAAGCTGAGAAATATAAGAGAACGGGCTGCGGAAAACCTTCCAGTACAAAACCACCAAAGTGGTCCAATTGTAGCACTGGTAAGGAGGAGAGGAGTGGGCGTGGGTTCGAATCCCAACCCAGGCAAAATTTTAATTAAAGAGGGAAGGAGTCTTGGTGCTAGTATCCCAGGATAGGGATGGTCATCTCCAATAAAAAAAGAAAAAGAAAATAGAACTTCCAGTACCAAGAGATAATTGAAGCCAAAACAGTTTTACCTGTTATGCATTACAGCTTATGGTGGATGTTGGTGTGTATAACCTAGAATTGCCTCATACCATTTTGAGGAAAAACATAAAACATGCATATAAATCTGGAATAGCAAATGGAAAGATAATGGGCACATTGGTCTAAGTGGAAGCTAAACCTAAACATATAGAGCATATGAATTGAATACACACACACACACACACACACCCCGAAGGCATTACCCTAGTGGTAATGCGGCGGGCCACCATGGGAGTGCCCAGGGTTCGAATCCCCCTTCCGCCGGCTGAATGGCTCTTATAGCAACGGGCAGGGCCTAGGTGTACAAAAGAGAGAGAGAGAGAGAGAGAGAGAGAGAGAGAGAGAGAGCATATGAATTGTAAGTTCAATGGGATACTTTTAGACGAGGTATCATTGAATTGTGGTAAGAAGGTATTGATTGTGGATGAACAGCATCTGCCATAAGTATATAAAGGGGGAAAAAAATAGACTAGAAAGAAACTAGTTACTATCAACCATGATGGACAAAGCTGATACAGTACAGCACTCTAAGCTATTATTAATGCGATTAGATGTAACAGAAAAACTTACATAAGGAAAGCAAGTGCATTGCAAGCATTAAAGATATGAAATAGAATAATCTTATATCTAAAGGGCACCCCAATGCCACGAGACTCCCTCTTATGCAGGGTCAGGGGAGGCTCAAAACTTATGCAGCCTTAACCCCATATAAATTTAAAGGTTTTCTCCGCGACTCGACCCCGTATCCACGAGAATTCAAGCAACAAGCCTTAGGCGACGTCCTCAGAATAGTCTTAATTCTCAAGTGGAAAAATAAGAGTGTTATTACAGCAATGCTTAGAAGAAAAAGAGTGGATTTTCCTGCTAAAGTAGGGTTAGAAGAAGCAGTGTCTTGCAGGGGCGGATCCACATGCAAGGGAGTGGGGGCTCAAGTTCACTGCATTTTCCCGCGGGGTTGGGGTGGGGGGGTGGGGGGGTGGGTGGGGTGAATTATAGTTCTCTCTCCAAAAAAATTCAAAACATACACATGTATCTGTCCCCCCACTCTTTAAGTAACCATTAAAGGCTGAACTTAGTTGGTAAAGTATTTACTATTTAGAGTATATTTTGTAGGTTTTAGAGTTTGAATCCTCTCATACAAATTTGAGTTGATTTTTTTTTTCCAAGCCCCACTCACTAAATTTTCTTAGATCCACCCCTAATGTCTTGTATTTAAATACTTCTTGCAAAAGTAGGGTTAGAACTTAGAAGAAGCAGTGACTTCACTATCTTGTATGCAAATACTTCAGGACTTGGCATTCTCTACACCAGTACAACTATAACTTCATTTTCTACTTACAGTCAACTTAGTAATCATAGCATATAATCAAATAAGATGAAAGAAAAGATATGTCCAGGAAATAGCATAATTCATATCCATGCATAATTTCATCCACCAAACAGAGTAAAATTTGTGGCCTTAGAAACATGACTTGGAAAGCATTGAGTTCAGCACAATGAAAGAAAAATCTAAAGACAGCAGAATATCCTCAACAACAATAGCAAAAGAAATTCTAATAATATCAAGCAAGCACAAGGAATCTAAAGAGTAACTTCAAAAGGTACTGGGTCCTCATTTACCTTATCAACAAGATCTGGCAAATGTCCTGATAGCACAGTAAACCAATACCTACAATAGCATACAATTTGGATCTAAGCCATTTAGAAGGAAGAAATTCGAGAGTACTAAAACGAGAGGTAAAGGAGCTAAATGTCATCCCAAAATAACTTACTCAAGCTCACCGTGATCTGAGAGATCAATAGTGTTTGGTTCATAACTGCAAACAAAATGGATAGTTACTAACAGAACAACAGAACAAGCTTGTATCAAATAATGAATAAATTTCTTTTACAACAGCTTTTCCCACTCAAACACTTGCAGCCAGCTACTGCTCTTCTCTCCCACACGTACATAATGGTGAGGATAAGAATCAAATCATACTACGGAGTGAATTTACGAAGGGCGCATGCATGATATTGTGATAATCCAAAGGACGGCGAAAGTTTGTGCTTAATGAGCAATGAATTTACACAAAATATTCTTTAAAGTAATATGGTAATACCATATAGCTTTGTATTTTTCACCAATTCCTTGATAATCTAGATAAATCATTAAAACCGCAGATAAGTTGCTGCTTACTTCTTAGGATCGGCCAATAAAGGAAACACCTCCAATGAAGGTACAAGATGAAGAACCCCAATATTCAATGCAGCACTTGCGTCAGAACGCAAAGTTTCACCCTTGGATGATGGTCGTTCAAAGCCTCCAACACCAGTAGTTCCAGGTGGAGCCATTGGAACAGGAGCTGTAATCTCAGTTCCCTTCTGGACAAACTTCTCCATCCATGATATCTGTGTGGTGCGTAATGCATTAACAAAATGCAGCTACTAATATAATAATTTATAGAAGTCTTTTCGTCAACAAGTAAATATATGCAAACACTGATATACTTGAGCACTAAATGAACTCAGATGAAGTATAAAATTTCAGCCAATAAACTAAAAGGTATCTCCAAAAAAAGCAATTGATACATCCTAGCCAAAATATATTAAGAGAAATTTTATATACAGACCTATTCAGTCCAAATGTACTTTAACCTATCAAAATTAACAATACAGTAATATGCTTAAACATTTCTTTTAATCTAAACTGCCAGATTAGGAAAAGTAGATGATTAGCTCAAATTTTCAAATAAGTTTTAAGGCCAAGTGGAGGGTCCTTACACACCTTTCCGAATATCATATACTATCTGTTTTTGACCCATATATTGCTCATTCTTCAGTATTGCTAATTGATTCATGTTAGCAACACCGAGACCAATGGAAGAAGGGTTCCCTCTCATTAAATGAATAATTGAGCATTCATTTAAAGCTTAAAGTAATAAAAAACATACAGGAAGTTAATGAACTTGTAGGTTCTATAACAAATATCCAACAAATGCAACCATGTCAAACGAAAATGAAACAACATTTGTCTTTTCAAGAAAAACTACTCTTAATTTCTTAAAATCTACAAACAAAATGGGTAAGCGAAAATACATTTGGAACAAATTTACATAGACCCTCCACTTACACTATGACCCCTCACATAATAATTAAGTGGGAAATCCTAATTTGCTTGAACAGTCTCTCCTACACCTTTAGACTGGAAACGGTGCATTGTTAGCTCGACAAAAACACATTTTACCCTTGTATGCATTTACTTTCAAATTTAATTATCTACTATTTTGTTTAAATTGGGTGTGGAGAAACACACTTGATAAAGCGAGCTTTCTCTTAGATTTTCTCTTGAGATGGTAACAAAAATCAGGCAAATTGAAGGGTTCAACATAAGTTCCCAACTTCCCAATATTATCGCTTTGACTAGCACAGATGGCTCACTTTAGTCACGCGACTATAGATGGAAATATGGAATAAGGGGTGTTCCTAACATTTTTAGAGTGCATCCTGGAGGATGGGGGTCAAGTTGCAGAAGCAGCCTCTCGGGTAAGTCTGCCTATATCTTGACTCTCCCCTGCATAAGAGGGGCATTGAATGAGATGCCCTTCAAGACATCCATTGCAAGCTTAAACTGATACTGCTAAATAATAGGGTTAATTGCATTAACTACTACTATGTTTTACACTTATTACACGGACCACCCGTGCTTTGAAACGAATTACACGGACCCCCCTACAGTTTCTATTTTCTATAGAAACTAATAACACTGACCACCCCTATGGTCAATAAAATTTATAAAGGAGAGGGGTGGTCAGTGTAATTATTTTCGGAATTGGGGTAGTCCCTGTAATACTCATGAAACATAGGGGAGGTCAGTGTAATTAACCCTAAATAATATGATAGTCCAGGAATTATCATGAATTTTAAGTGTAACTGTGTAATATGACCGACTTGGAGTTCTTTACTAGACACGTAATAAATGTGGACAAAGAATTTTTAGGCCGTGAGGAAAGAAGAATCGATATTGTTGCTTCAATAAATCTTTGCTCAAATGAGGCACATTTATTTAAACTTGTCTACCTATTAGTTAAATAATCTGATTTAGGTTGAATTTAATTTAACAAATTTTTTTTGGTTAAACTGATTCTCACATAAAGTCACTTGTGAGGTATAAAAATAACTGGGGTAAACTGGAGGATACCCATAGAACTTTTTAGAATTCATAGCCACGACAAGATAGGTAGAATAAGGGTCCTGCTCATAACATAGATAATGAAATCTTTGAGACATCTATTGCAAGCTTGAACAAAAAGTACACAGTACAAGTTCATGCAAGAATAATCATCATTTTCAATTTCAAGCTGACAATACTTGAAGTTCGTTGATAACATAACAATAATTGCAACATACTAAGCAAACAACAATTTAAGCAACATATAAAGAATATGATGATCTTGCCTTTTCATTCAAATCCCCGAGAGGAGGACCGTGAATCTTTCCCCCCACATAAGGAGCCCCCATGGGAAATCGTTCAACAAATTGGTGTGCCAGCAGGTCATCAAGTCCATGTTTTTCATAGCTCATAAAAGCACCAATAGCCCCTAAAAAGCCCTCATGACGCAGAAACATGGCTTGTGCTTGGCCTTTTGACCTAAGACACATTTATGAGAAATGAGGATATGGTATTCAAAAAGAAGGAATTGTTTGTTTCTAATTGCTTTTAGAACTAATGTCCAGAAATGGTTACTTCAAAGAACTATTTCTTTATCACTAACAGCCAAAAGGTCATTCAGGTTCCAGAATATAGAAATAAATCACTCGACAGCTTAGTATTGGAGAACTGAAGTGTGTTTCTAGTTATTACCAGAAATGCACAGCAAAAGATATAGTGTCCATGGTGTACGCATGCCCACGTATGAAAAATCCTCCAAAGAAGATTCTTTTGAGACCATAACGAAGTGCATTCAAATATGCGATCTACAACAAAAAACTGAATAATCAATATGAAAGGTTGTGATCATGTAGAAATGAATGAATGTCACGATAGTTCTCCAAAACATAGCCACCACAAAGTACAAGAAAGGGAAAAAAAAATCTGCAATTAAATTTAGAAATATCAACCATCTCGGAGAATGTCCACAATCACACTATAAGAGAGAAGAATAAAGGAACCATGCAGCTCTATTATAACAATAATATGTACAACTCTTTATTATGGAAGAATAAGGGTCAACCATATATAAAAAAAATTCTTCTTCTTGTTTTCCCATATACTATAAATTCGACACTAATTAAAGATTCATATGATCTATATGAGAAAAAGGACAGTCAGACCCCATGTGGAAATATAAATCAGCCTCAAACACACTTCTTACCATCCTTAATTTCCGTAACCAAAGAATCCTATACTATGCCACCAGCAACTAAGAGTTTTAATAACTCTTGTGCAGTTTGTTGTGCCGTCAAACTATGTACTGCTCAGGCTTGGGCATTTAACTGTACAATGGACATAATTAAATTTACTGCACAAATTTTAAGACAAGGGTAACCAAATGGAAAGATAGCTTGGATATTTATGCATATTTTCTATTTGAGAATGGATGAAGAAATTAATAAAAGAAATATAATGATCTTATAATTTGCATGATCAAGCACATTTTCCCTTGGATCAGCAGACAACACCATATAGACCGTGGGTCGGCAATTTAACCCAATATCATACTATGTTGTCGGATAAAGCTCACACTATGCTGCAAATAAACCTCTTTATTATTTGGTAGTGACTCATCTTCTGTATTAATGTGCCAGAATATCTAGAAGCCAGACATCTGGTAAAATTCTGAAATTAAAAGTAAAATTATAGACTCAATGTCCCGTAATCTGCTTCAGCATGCAAAAATGGACATAACAGCAATATCCCTGTATTTCACATCCCAGCATTTCTTCTCAGTCACGTGTACAAAATTTCATCACAAAATTATTGTTGCATTTATTAAGCCAACAGAAGGACTAACCTGCCCAATGTTGTATGAAATCATTCTCAAAAGGGATAGAGAAATATCCTCAGGTCTGTAGTCAGACAGCTCCTTGGTTTCCGAAATTGTCTTTCCAAAGCTAGAGGCAATCGTTGATGCTGAAAGACCTATCTGCACAATTGAATATTTTAATAACTTTATAACATAAAATACCTGAAAGACCTATAGGCACCACTGAATATTTTCATAACATTATAACTTAAAAATATCCTTGGTGTATATTATAAATCTGATGTAAAGCATACGTTGTGTTGAAGTCATCCTGCAGGCAAGTACTGGTTTGGATGGAAGGACAATATGATTTATGAGATTGAAGCTAGAGTATCACATAAAACATGAGCTTGCGGAAAGTTTTAATGTTGCAAAAGTAGTGGTACATACAACACCATACACTATTCTATTGACTTGTAGTGGTAGATTTTATAGCATACACTATTACTACTTTCAGGCTGACACGTTCCCGGTGGCAAGGTATACTAGAGGCATATTAGGAAGGTACGGAAAATGCAAAGAAATAGTGGTGAATAAAGGAAGATTGATAAAAAAAGGATGGTAAAGAAGGAATAGACGATGAAGTGGAGCAAGGGTGAAGGTACAATCACGGTTAGGTGGAAAATGAGGAATTAACAATAATGTAACGGTGAGTTGTCGGAAGTTATAGGGGAAAAGGATGATGAAAGCAACACGGTTGGGTGGTGAGTACAGCGAACTAAGGGGGCAATTGTGGAAGAAGATAGCATGGGGGCATGGAAAGGATTGTTAAGATAACCCACGGTGTTTATAGGATCAATTGAACTGCAAGTTATTACTATGCCGAAGGTGGAGAGGGGTTTGGGGTGGGGGTTGGCACAATTGTGCCCAAGCAATGATTATGTACCATTGGCACATGATAATTAAGCTTAATCCATTGGCAATTAACAAGATCAATAAGTGTGTACACAAAGAACAACACCTAACCTGGAGACAATATGGTGCATGTGGGGACACTTGGCTGGGTCAGAGAGTACAAAAACCCCAAACAGTGTTAGATTCGTTCGAATTAAAAGAGAGAACTTAGTGAACATTGTCAAAAGTGCATAATTCTGTCGGGAAGTTTGGGACTCAAGACAGTCTAGCGTACCCTTCACTTCAACTATAATATAATAAGAAGACTAAAGATATAGCATTATCTCTCTCGAGTGTTCCACAACTCACAAGGACCAATGACCTCATAAACAATTGCATTCATATTTTATCATTTTGGACTATGACGAGTGTTTGGTTGAACGTTGTGATCCTAAGATAAAATAAAACCATGTTTTGAGAAGCTCTCCTGATACTTTGAACAATGGCAAAAAGATTAATAGCAAAGACAATGGATGTACTGATTAGGGGATGGGATGGCATAGGGTTAAATTACAGGACCAAAACATACATCGGAGAAGTCTGCCAAAAACAAAACGACCAATTTAAATGGAATTACATTTGAGAAATTTCTAAATGGACAGGCCAGTTTAACAGAAAATAGAAAAATGCCACCGGGAAAATTATTTTTGAATATTAATTACTTATGAAATTTGGTATATCAAAATGATGTATGTACAATATATTAAAGAATTAGGCTATAAGTTCCAATTTGGGAAAATATAAGTTAGCAAGCTTAAATTGGTTGGCTAACAGTCAACATGATTCCAATGTTAATAAGTTAATACATATCCTTTCGCATAATCATCTAAGTGCAAATTGCCAACATATAGTACCTTGGAATAGTCCAGACCACCATATATATCTCCTACAAGCATGTCAATATTACTATTGTCTCCGCGCTGGCTTAACTCTAACAACTCATCAAAACTGGAAAGGGAAGTGAATGTTAGAGAAGAAATAAAAGGGTAAATTACACAAAGAATGCATACCTCTTGCACTTTGTTAACAGCCTCCCCAAGCCCCAGTAAGTACCACCTCCAACATTCGTCCCGCTAACCCGTTGAAATTTCCCATCTCCATCAACCTATTTGAAGGTCAGTTGAAACTCGAATTCAAAAATATTATAGGCAAGAAGGACAAGGAAAAGGGTAGATGTCAGAATTACCTTGATCATACTAACCCCAGAACCAATATTAACAAGAAGATATGGATATAAATCATTATGATCAATCTGCACAAATTCCTTCTGGCCTTCCATGTGCGTAAAAGCTTCATGCCGAATTGCCTGCCCAGTGTCATTTGTAAGATGTATCTCATTCCTTTTCAATTGACATACAAATAAGTGGTCGTAAACAAAGAAAAGAAACAGGAGGTGCAGAGTTCAAGAGAAAAAGCAGAAAAGAACAATTAGAAAAAGAAAGATACAGAGAATGGCTTATAAAAATAATCATGTGTAACGTTTTCCTTTCGTGTCTGTTTCTGTATATCTGTGTGCCTTGATGGGAAATGGATTAGTAGCAATGACAATGGATTTACCAAGGAGATGGGGAGAACATAGGTCAAACTATAGGAGATAATATCAAATTATGCAATGGAGTAATACACTGAAAACAAAACCAGTTCAAATGCAAATATAATTGAGATCTCTCTACCAAAAAAAGAAGAAGATTGTTTTACTATTGATGGCAATTATGTTCCATATTTCTCAACAAAAGGTAGTATGCAATATGCATGAGTACAGGGGTAGGTGCATTAGTGATGGGTGTGAGATAGAGATGATTATGTGGATGGGGTGGGGAGTTGGGTTTCCGGAAGATAGTAAGAAAAGAACAATATATATATATATATATATATATATATATATATATAGTGGTTAAGAGAGATGCATGCGGCCCGAGTGGTCAGGAGTTCGAATCCCAGTGTGAGCGATTTCAGAAACAATTTACCTGGTTTCAAAAAAAATATATATATATATATATATTTTTTTTTGGAAAAAGGGTAAATTTTATTCCACAATCATCGCAATAAGGTTACAACATAGAGATACAATCCCAACTCAGGGGGACATTACTAGTACATCCGACTCAATGTTATGAAGGATGCCCACCAGTGGGGTGGACAGTCCCTCATAAATGCGCCGGTTCCTCTCCCTCCAGACATGCCAAACTGATGCAGCAAGCCTCAATCTAGCACGTCTGGCCCAGCTCTGCCCCCGGCCCCTGCCATCTCCAATCCACTGAAGGATTTCTCTGAAACGCTCCCTTCCAACCCCTCCCAAGTATCTCCGGCTCTGCTCTGCCCAGATGCTCCACGCCACTTGGCACTGAAAGAACAGGTGCCCAATGGATTCATTCTCTGCCTCACACAAAACACACGTAGGGTCAGGGACAGGGACCCCGAACCGAAGCAGTCTGTCCCTAGTAAGCAACCGGCCCAGCACTAGTTTATATGCAGACAATTGCATCTTTCTGGCAAGGCCCTTCCCCCATATAAAGTCATACTCCTCGATCTTGTCGAAGTGGGAACGAACAAGATCGTAGCAGCTGCTAAATCTGAACTCCCCAGCATCCTCCGTGTAGCCGGGAGGGGCCCAAACCCAGACGTCAGACAGTACATCAGGAGTGATCTGTACCTGCCTGATCTCCCCTCCTAACTGAGCAGTGAAACGATACTCCTCTGGTCTCCAGACCCCACCCCTGATGATGCGCCTACAAGTCAGACCTTTGTACTCCACACCATCCGTCTGGGGACCCAGAATCTCCAGGAGAGACTGACCAGCAATCCACGGATCAAGCCATAGGTCCGTCTCCCCTCCCTCCCTCATCTGCCGCCGAATCGCCTTCCGAAGTACAGGTCGGTTCCTCAGGATATGCTTGAAGGACACAGAGAAGTTGTTGTCAATGTCACATACCCAGAAGTTCCTACCCCGGAGGTACCGACTAGACATCCAAGCCGACCAAAGAGAGCCGCCCTGAAGGAACCTCCACGCCAGCTTGATCCCCGCCGCCTCCCTGACAGAAACCAGAGAACGCAGACCCACACCTCCCTCCTTCCTAGGACGACAGAGCTGCTCCCAAGAGATGGCATGAATCCCCCCATGCCAAATGAACTTGGCACATATGTCCTCAATCTTTCTGATAGTAGCCAAAGGGACCATAATAGATTGGAGCCAAAATAGAGCAATAGCAGATATAACCGATCGAACCAGCTCAATACGCCCTCCAAAAGATAGGCCAGCCGCCTGCCAGCCCTCTACCCTCCTCTGCGCAAAGTCCACCAGACTCTGACATTCTCGGTCCTTCGCGTAATTGACAGATAGTGGCACCCCCAGATATTTCACCGGGAGGTCACCCTTTTCCACCCCAAGTTCCAGGGCCCGTTCCTCCTTCAAGGTGCAAGAGCTGTTGAAGTAAACTTTGCTCTTGTCCCTATTCAACCGAAGACCCGATAACTGTCCGAACTCCTCCATCACCACCGCAAGCTCCCTCATCCCTCGCATGGAAGGCCTCATCAATACCAATAGATCATCCGCATAAATGAGGTGTGAGACCACCGGAGACACCCTACTGTATATCGGTACAATCCTCTCCCGATGCACCGCGATGTCCATCAAACAGGTAAAATACTCCATCACGAGGGTGAAAAGGTAGGGGGAAAGCGGATCCCCCTGCCGAAGCCCCCTGCTGCTGTCGAAGAACCCGTAAGGGATACCCTGGATGAGAACCGAGAATGTAGGGGAGGTGATGCACGCTCGGACTCTGTCCACCCATGTCTCGGAGAAGTCCATCGCACCCATCAAATAACAGAGGAAGTCCCTGTTGACGGTGTCGTAGGCTTTCCTCAGGTCAAGCTTCACACATGCTTTCATCCCCCCTGGCTTGTGGAACTCCCGAATCATCTCATGAGCCAACAGACTATGCTCAGCAATAGACCGCCCCTTGATGAATGCCGCCTGATTCCAAGAAACCAGGCCCTGCATAGCGTCCTCCATCCTCCTGCACATCAGATGAGTAATTATTTTATACAAATAATTACAGCAAGCAATCGGTCGGAAGTCAGCAAGAGAAGTCGCCCCCTCCTTCTTGGGCACCAGCGTCAGGAAGGTGTGGTTCAGCTCCTTCAGGAGCTTGCCCGTCTCAAAGAACTCCTGAACAGCCTCTAGAACCTGGAACTTGAGGGAACCTCAATGTCGCTTGTAGAAGCCGCTGGAGAAACCGTCCGGCCCAGGGGACTTGGAAGCATCAGCCTGCATCACAATCGCCTCCACCTCCGCCATCCGGATAGGAGCCATAAGAAGACTGTTGCCATACTCAGTAATCAAAGTCTTCGTAGTCAGCTGCGGGAAAGCCGTAGGATAGTCCGTCTGATGATAAAGCTTAGAGTAGAACCGGACAGCCTCCTCCTGGATAGCAACCTGGTCGGTCACAAGACGCCCATCACTGCCTAGAAGTCTCTGGATGCAGTTCCGGTGCTGACGAACCCGAATGACATCATAGAAGAATTTGGTGCAACGGTCCCCATCCTTGAGCCAGGAGCATTTGGCCCGTTGGGCCGCACTAATCTCCTGCTGGAGTCTCAAGGTGTTGACCTCTGCAGCCAACTTCTTCTCTCTAGACGCCAACTCTCCACTCATCATGTCTCCCTGAAGGTCTGACTGCAGGTCTCTCAACTCCGCCTCCTTCTCCTGTAAGGAGGTCCGGGGGAGGGCCCTCACCCAGTCTCTGATGGCGCGTTTGGTCTTCTTCAGCCTGTGAACCATACGGAACTGAGCAGTGCCGGCCACATCCTGACAAAGACCCCCCGCCACAGTCTCCTCATATCCAGGCGAAAGGAACCAACTGTTGTCATACCGGAACGGAAAGGCTCTCCATCTGGGACTCTCCACGAAGCGCACCAGGATCGACGAATGGTCACTGGTCCCCGCAGGTAGCCCCTCAGCAACAGCAGAAGGGAATAGGCGGAACCAATCACTGTTCCCCAAAGTCCGATCAAGCTGGCAGGCCACCCTGCCAACCACCGCCTTGTTGTGCCACGTCCATATGTGCCCCACCCTCTCCAGATTCCTGAGCCCGGACTGGAGAAGGCAGGACTGAAAGTCAGATAGTATCTGGTCCGGCACCGGCCGCCCCCCCAGCTTCTCCCTCCTGTATAGCGTGGCATTGAAGTCTCCCATAATAAGCAGGGGGAGATGACGATGCACCGCCAATGTACTCAGTCTAATGATGTCCTGCCACAAGACCTCCCGCAGCCTCCTGTCATTGTGCCCATAGACAGCACCAAGTAAGAATCGGAACCCACCCTTGTTGGTGAAGGAGATGGCCACCAGCTGGTCAGTCATGAAGACCTCCTCCCCCTCCCAACAAGCTCCGTTCCATCTAACCCAGATTCTCGCCATATCACAGAGACCAAGGTTGTGGAGCTGGACCCAGTCCGTAGGGGTTCTACGAGACAGGGTTTTCACCCCCTGATCTTAGTCTCTAGTAATATCGAGATTTCACACTTCTCTTTCCTCAGCACCTCACTAATCTTCCTCCATCTCCCCAGAGAACACCCCCCCCCCCCCGAACATTCCAGGCAAGGGCCGACATCTAATCCGCGGGTGGGATCCCCTGAACATCCTCTGAAGGCGCACCCGGGGAGAGTGCAACCTCCATCTCTCTGGACTCCTCATCTCGATCCCCCTGAAGAAGAGGCTGAGCTAGGACCGCAACCCATTGAGGGTTGACCTTCCACACTCTCTCCGCCCCACCTTGTCCGCTGTCCTCACTATGCGACTCCGTAGCCTGGCACTTCCGACTGTATACCTGAAGTGCTAAGGTGTTATCCTCTCCTTGTCGCCTGTCCCCCTGTCCCATACTCCTGGTGATCATAGTCCTCGTCCCCGTATACTCAACCATCGCTCCGGTAAGGATCTCCGTCGGAGATCCGTCGTTTTCCCCAGAGACGGGAGGAAGGTCTGCCTCCATCTCATCCTCCATCAAGCCCGCCTGGTCAACTACAGGGGTATTAACTACACCACCTGTCTCCTGCACTGCCTCCTCCGTCACCGCTGCAGAAACTCCTCCACGTCGACAAGCACTTGGGAGATGCCCAAAACAGACACACGTCGGACATCTGGGGGGAACCCACTCATACTCCACCTTCTGCATAAGAATCTGGCCAGTAGGTGTCCGGTACTTCAACTGCTCTGGCAGGTCCAACCTGGCGTCAATCTCCACAAATACCCGAGCATACATCAACCTCGTCCTGAAGGCGGTAGCATCGTCCGCCTTAATCGGCTTGCCAATGAGGCTGGCAAGTCTCATAAGAAGGGGAACACTCCAGAAGCGTACCGGAAATTCAGGGAACCGAACCCACACAGGCACCGCATTCAGCACCTCCTTCTCACATCTCAAGTCAGGGGTCCATTGCTTCAGTATGATGAGACGACCATCGAACGTCCATGGCCCTCCCTGGAGGATCCGAGCCACATCTTCTGCCATCCCAAATTTAACGAAGTAGAAGCCGTTCTCCTTGGAGAAGAACTCCATGCTACCCTTCGGCCGCCAGACTCTCTCCGCATAACCACGGATCTGCCCGTAGAAGGGCTTGCTACCCAACACATATAATACTAAAGTGTTCTCCCAGAATGCCGTCACCTTCGCCACTTCCTCAGCCGGGAAGTCGGCGCAGAGCTCACCCCCAACCGCCAGAGGTGCAACATACTCCATCGATGCCGGAGTTTTTGCAACCCCCACCTTGCACGCATCTGCCCAGGATACAGGTCGCGAGCCCGAACTTCGAGGCAGGATCGTCGGGGCCGGCCGGACACTCACGTTCGTAGCAGTCCCTCTCCCCCCGATAACTGGGCCAGCCGTCCCTGCAGACTCCGTCGCTCGAGGCCTCCACGTAGTCCTGGCTTGTCCCTCCCGTCCACCTGTGTGCGCCTGGCCCACCGTAGGTCCAGTCCTCCTGGCTATCCCTGACCTCCTGTCCGATCCCTGCATAGAGGTGGAGCCCCTCCTAGTCTCAGTGATATGCGATCGTTGCCCACCCCCTCGCCGTACCCTCCGATTTTGAACCGTAGTCCAAGCCCCCTCCTCACTCTGGCCATCCTCCAATCCAGGCAATGCCCTTTGGGCGGTGAACACCATAGAGGAGCCCCCCGGAGCACTCGCCATCGAACCACCGACCGAAACCGTGCCCGGCGGCGTCGCCACCGACCGCATCCATCCCCGGCCACCCCCCCCCCCCCCACCTGAGGTGGGTCGCAGGCCGCCGCCTGCCCCCGGGGGGGTTCGTCGGACCCCCCCGGCCGCGCCCCTGGCCGCCAGCATGTCCGCGCGGACGTGGATCCGCCGCGAGTGGATTTCCCGGCGGCCGGCCGCCGCCGCCCGCCTCCAGATGGTCGCCGCCGGCCGCCCCGCCACCCCCTTGCCTTTCCCCCTGTCCGGCGGTCGGTTGGCCGCCTCCTCGCGTTGATTCGGTGATGCCCTAGCAGAGCTAGGGTTCGCCTCCTTCTCCGTTGCCATTTTTTCTTTTATATATATATATATATATATATATATATATTGTTCTAACATTTTACAATTACAATCTCTTCTTTTACTTTTTACCCTCTTCTCTTTCACCCCTCTTTCCCCTCCAACCTACTGTTTAATGTCCACCAACCAACCGCCCACGACCAGATCCAGCTGTCACCAGCATCTGGCTGCCCTCCAACAGCCTGCAGATCTCCTTCTGAAGAGAAGAAATTAGTTTCTAAGCTACAGATACATTTTGATAACCAAACATATCTTAGTTTAACTTAAAAAAGAGTTTAGATTGTACATAGAGGTTCAGACCAGAAATTTGTATTTTATTAACTCCAGTTTCATTACTGTTAAAGCCCCTGCCACTACAGAAACTCTAGAGTCATAGTGAGGGTTGTATATTTATATTATTCCAACAGTTATAACAGGATTGCCAATCTAGGCCTACAGAACCTCTTGTATGTCTCAAGAAAAAACTATAATCAATGTAGTTCATATCAAGATGAATAGATGATACATCAGAAAACGTGAGAAAATGGCATGTGAAAAATGGCAATGTGTGCTCTGTCATCAGCATTATCATCAACAAAATCAAATATTGAAGGAACAGGTAATGAAAGATCAGACTGGAAACGTCATGCACTGAATATTTAAAAATATATCATAAGCACCTTGAAGAAAGATGACAATGAGTGCTCTATCATCAGCATTATCGTCAACAAAATCAAGTATTGAAGGAACGAGTAATAAAATATCAGACTGGAACCTCTTGCACTAAATATTCACAAATATATCCTAAGCATCTTGTAGAAAGAACAGACCAAGTTAAAGAAAGCAGCAATAAATCAGTTGGAACTCACTTTGAGCAAAAAATTAGCTCCAGCTACGAGACAATCCATTTCATCCTCCTTGTCGAGACTAACTCCAAGTCTCTCTCTGAAGACATCTGCAAATTTATATGCCCCACCACCTGTGGCCTTCCATGAAGTCTAACTAGTCAATAAACTTACATCATCATGAACCAATATAACCTGAATATAGGTTGCCTATAAGCATTGTAAGCATTGGATATTGTAACCAAATACAAGTATTACAAATGCAACATACATACAAAGACAAAGTTATATGTCAAAATTAATTACTAAATGAGAAAGATGGTATACTGAAATCTTATATTTTTGCAACCATAGGAAGGTAAAACCAAGCAAACATAATGTAGTTCAGCATAAAGACCAAAAACACAGAAAGATGGTTTACAACTATCAACAAAATAAGTAAACTCTATACTGATCCTGTTAAAACTAGGTAACTCTGTAGCTGACTTTCCTATACCAAATGACGTTCATAATAACCTAACAGGAAGTAATGTAGAAAGAAAGATGAGTCTTCTCCTATGTTGCATAAATACGGACATGGATATGGATATGGACACGATAGTATGATAGGTTACGAGATACAGATTTTCAGATAGGTACATTTACTATTCACCTATGTTGCATGAATGACACATATACAAACATGATACGGATATGAAAACCATTTTCCTGTGCCCGTGCAACACAGGTCTTCTCCTTTTATTCATGTGTTATGTATGAAAATTGCTATTTTGGAGGGTTATGTTTACCAAAGTATGCCAAACAGACTCCTTCATCTATGAGTTTTTTTTTTACAAAATTTACAAATAAAAGGTTAGAAGGTATCCCTCGTTGGTATTGGTAGGGTCAATAAAACCTCTCAGAATGAGGAAGAAATCTGAAAGACTCGGTCCAGCTACCTTTACATAATGTGAAACAAGGATTCAATTCTGAAATTTCAGAATAATCAATGACTAGATAAAAAAAAAAAACCGCCTGAGGTACACATGAAAGTATGGATTAGTTCTAGACATGTCTATTGCAGGCCAGCAAGGTGGGGACCCTGCTATTCGACACTAATAGCCTTGTATCGATCCGGATCATGATCTCGAGGAAGTATGTAGTTGGTAGTTGCCCCTGCCTTTGCTTCAGGTTGATCAACTGTCTTTGATATCTTTATAGGGTTATCCTGAGTGAATTTGGTGCCTATTTGCAACTAAAAATATTTTTGTTCACGGAATTTTTAAAAAAAATATAAAAGAGAAATAAATTCATCCAGACACACAAGTTTCATATATTACTTTGAATGAAGAGATTATCTTTATTGTCAACAAATACCTACTAGCACAAAATATTAATTAAAGAAGGTAAATGCAAGGTAAAGAGGAATAAGCCCGTAAACCACATCTACCTAACCTACAAAAACCTTCCATGATACAAAAGCTTGAAGATTATCTTCAATGCAACCATAACTTCCAACAAGTGTATTCATATCTGATATCTTTTACTATGTTCTCACTTGTCCATCTGACCATTCTCATTTTTGCTATGCTCACATTCTGTATATATTTTGATTGCAACATTAATACCCATAAAGAATGGTAGGTCTTATAGCAGTCTTATAGAAATTCTTTCATTCTAAAAGGTATCCTACGGTCAAACGAACTATGGTAGCAATTCTCAACCTTCCTACCCTAATTCCACAAGCTACATACAATATCAGCATCAATCATGCAATAATGATAAATGATTGATCCTATATAACAGAAACAATCACATGCTTTTGTATCTAATTGCCAGTAGTGGGAACTACTCTGGTTTCTTGTTGTACTTTAGCTAAGCTACATTTCATGTAATAAATGCGCCAGTAAATTCATCTCAACTAGAGCAAAAAGGTAAGGATTGCATGCCAACATTTAACGAATTGTAAGCATATGGTGTTGAGACATGGGGTTTATATCTTATCTCATTGTCCTTGTGCTACTTACAAGTTACAACCCAATCATACATGTGCTTCACAACTTCAATATAACTAAGAGAAACTTGTTTTTTATTCTATAACCCATCAAATAATCTTCCTAGGAAACCATAATCTTGATCTGTCTAGTCACTCTAATTTTTTTACATTAATTGCTTTATAAATAGCTCAATTCAGAGCTACTTAGCACGGAACCCAAGTAAAGTTCAACATATATCGACCTTTTTCTCACCTCTCACTCAACCTCGATCCTTCATTCAGTGATCCTTAGCAGGAAACCAAACTATACAGCTAACTTAACTTCAAGTCTTCAACCTATCGACCAACTCCCTCTCCGTTCTTCTCAGTAATGGTGTTGATGCAAACATCTTCATCCCTCCTTGATTATCTTCCAGCCACTATAGGCTATAGCTCATCATTGTACCAGTGGAAGTTCAAGAAAACCAAATCTCTTTCAGCACTTCCATGCAAGGAGTTTACCCATTTTTTTAATCACTTCTCCTACTTTGAAAAGTCTAAAACCATATTCTTCACTTCAGCTACATATAAACCCAAATTCTTCTTTTGTCACCTTTTCTTTTAACCTTAAAACCCTATAATTCCTTAATAAGAAAACCAAGGCCTCCCACCACTTTTATTTGTCCTGCTTGGAAAATTCTAATCCATGTTCTTCAACTCCACAAACTCTAACCCCTATTCCATCCATACTTCTAACCCTTTTAAACCCTACATCGTGCCTCATGTTTCACCTCCACATAAGTTTGGCCTATACGTAACCAAGATCGTATATATTGCCCTATTCTTCACCTCCTCGTGGTGTGTTTAATTATTTCCTCAAGGAAATGGGAGTAATTTCTATTATCTCCCTAACTAAGTTTCGCCTATACATAACCAAGATCGTAAATATTGCCCTATTCTTCACCTCCTCATGGTGTGTTTAATTATTTCCTCAAGGAAATGGGAGTAATTTCTAATATCTTCTCCACTCTCACATATACTTGGGAAAAAATTATGATGTGCTAAATACTTTTTCTTTCATTAGTTTCTTTATTTCTTTTGTTGGATGTGCTAATCACCTTTTCCCTAACTAGATCTCAGTAGTCTCATTATTCCTTTGGGGCTAATCTTTTAATACATGAAAAAAGTCATCCGGTCACCTTTTTGCATTATTCCTATTTCCAAACTAACCATACTTAAAGTGGAATTACAGTCAGTAAAGTAGGTTCAACTTGATAAGCTTTTAAACAAACAAAAACATCGCTTAGAGAAGCAAAATCACAATTCTGGACTCAATATAATTCCAAACTATGTTTAGCTGCCTGAATGCCAGAAGCCACTATGTTTTGGTTGAAATTACAGTTGTAATTTATTTCTCAAATCCGTGCCCAGATGGATTCCAGAGGGTGTATTAGACGACTAAATTTCTCAGGAAGTATAGTATGAAACTAAGTTTTAGTCAAACAGCCTATTTAGTGCACATGGCCCTAGCAAATTCTTGGCATTGGGCCTTCTTCACATGACTCCATGAGCCTCCCCAATGCAATCACCATTAGAACAAAAAGTAACAAAGAAACCAAACGCCAAAAATCTTGAAAGATTAATGTTATTAGCCTCTTCTAACTGTATCAACTGCTCCAACTATAGAGCTAATCCTCAATTGGTCAATCGAAATCAGTCATTAATCTCCTAAATGCAACTACACGCAGTTGCTGAATGATCTCAAGTCTGGAATCACAATGGGTAAATACAATTTTTTGAAACAATCTTATAGATTAGACATAATCACAGTATTTTGTGCACAATCTCGTGATATTGAGTCTGGAAACAGAACTGTGATTTTTGCTCGATTTTTAACAAAATCATAATGGTTAAATACAAGTGAATTAGAAAATCAAGATATATATGTCCACATTATTGTGGTTACCTTTATTATTGTGTTACGATCAGGCTGAGGCCCAGAACGCCATGAAGGTGAATCAATCCCTGTCAAAGAAAACAACATTTAGTGGACAAAATAATATTGCATAACATTGGAATTTTCTTAATAAATCATGGAAAAAAATACTGAGAATAAATGTTGGAAGGATTAGAGAAATTGAAAATGATCTCTCAGTGCAAGCATAAATTAGCTTTTCTTTAAACTCTTGAAAGTGGAAGCTGTCATAAGGGAAGCCTCAGAAAGAAGCAATCCTTAGATAGATCATATTTTCATGAGAGAGTTCCGAACTAGGAAACATGGATACACCAAATTGTGTATCGTATATCAGGCACGCGGACACCCCAATAAAGTAGGACATACTATGCCAAATGTGTGTCATACCATGTTGCTACATAGGTGTCAATAATAACCATTTTTTGCACCTTTTGTTGATCTCCATATACAGTTTAGAAATAAGATGTACGTTAAGCATGATATACGAAAAATACTATAGGTATCTTCCTACATAATAGAGTAGCTTGGCAAAAGCGAATTTGTCGAGTTGGCTCGCCGAATTGTGCCAATGGAGGGTGGTACGTTGCCGAAGCTAAACGAAGATAACCAACGCCAAACAGACACTATAGGTGTCCGAATCCACAAACTAATTTTCGAATCCATAAGCATTGGAATCCACCAGAAGAAGAGGACAAATCTCAATGAAAAGTAGTAGTAGTATAAGCGTTAAAAACGACTAGTACAATGAAGCCATTATATAGGCTTTGCAAAACTTGGAGAAGAAGAAAGCTAATCCTAAATAAAAATCTACTAGATCTAATCCTAATAAAATATCTTAGTCAAATCAAGGTCAAAATTCTAACCATATTTGCTAGATTTATTACATGCATAAGTTATCAAAAGCAAGCATGTGCCTTCCAGAACAAGGGAAGTTCCCTTGCTCCTGCTACATACGATTAGCCAGCCTTGCGGAGGCAAAATATTAGAACGTCCCCCCTCTAAGGATCCATGCGGTAGGACCGCATTAGGTTAGGGAGCTGGGCGAGAAGATAATAGCTCCTTTGCATTCCCAAGTCCGTTGCCCTCCTAGGCGTGCAATACTAACTCCACGAATGAAAAAATGAAGGTTGTGTTAATGATAAAGATCTCCTAGACTGATCGTAAAAAAAGATTTGTAAAATTGTATCCAAATTTGGCAATATGTGGATTCCCATAAAACGGATTGGACATGTCAACCAATTGCTCATATTTACTAGTTGCGCTCCTGCATCGAAGCATCTCTCAGTCGAGAAATAAACCATAATATCAAGCTACGGTTTCCAGAAGTTGCCAAAACTCCAATGAGTTGAGGTGCCTGTTTTCCTTAACGAAATGCTCCAGTTTGAACATTAAAGAGATTATGTGAATACGTTTAGATGGATCACCATCACCATCACCATCTGCCTAATCCATCAAATGGAGTCAGCTATTGACCACAACCCTGACAAGAAGGCTCAACAAAAAACTTGGATAAAATGCCAAGTTGTTAACCTAACATTAAAGGTTAGCCCAAATTCCTTCTGTGGATACTGTCCCAGAGGAGCTCGCTGAGTATCCTAGATGCTAGTTGGCGGTAGGAGAACATACTTATTTGTCTTGCACATTAAGCTCATGTAACAAAGGAGCAACTTTTAATATGTTGTTACACTTAGAATGGTTCTAGGAAAAGAAGGGGGAAAGGAAAGAGGGAGAGTGTGGTATTATAGGGTTTACAATTTACATATTAACATTTACTGTGATGTATGCATCTAAGGCATGATATAACCAAAGAGCAACTAGCAAATGACATTATTGTTTTGGTAGCTCACAAGCTACTTTACATCCTAAGGCAACTTTGTATTAGTGAATGTGGCAGCAGATTGACTTTCCAAAAGTTCATTAATCATGAGGCATCGCAATTACTTAAGTGGGAAGTCCAACATGTTTTATTGTTACTATAGACCTATGTTGTCATAGGCGCTGCCTAGGCGCGCTTAGGTGGTCTAAGCGTGCAGGTTAGAGCGGTCTCCCCTCAACCTGAGGAAAAAAATTTCTGGGTGAGGTTTTGCTCGCTTAGGCACGGGCCTAGGGTCAACCGGGGGGAAAAAAAAGGCCGTCTAGGGCCGCCAAATTATACTTACTATCCTTACATTGATGTTGAATATTTGTTATTTTATTTTTGTTGCTCCTTATATTACTTTTATGCTTATTGCTTATTAGTTATACTACATATTTGTTGTATGCATAATTGCAAAAAAAAATTATTCGAAGCAGCGGATCATGGGTGGGCGCCTAGGCGAGGCGGGTGGCCTCGCCTAGCACCCAGTACAACATAACTATAGACTCATATTGTAGAAACTACCCAATATGTTCCTTTGCACTCCAAGCCCATGTCCATACTCTTGCACAGTTCATAAGTATTAAACATCTTAGTCTTTATCACTATAAAATCGAAGAAAATAATGTCCTACGTACCACCACGGTGAAGTTGCTTGGATGAAATAAAATTTATGCACTCGTCCAGCTTCCCAGACTCAAATTTTACAAAATGGAGCCTTCCACCAAGAATAGGGTAGCTCCTCCTGTTCCCATTAGTGAAACCAAACCTCTTTTTGTTGGATTTCCTTCTCCTATATTCAGATACATGTTCCTCGTGACGAGAGAAGTAAACCAACTTGATGAGAGAACCTAGCACCAAACATCAACATATCACTATTTTGAAAGAACAAAAATGTGAAAAATACATAGACAAATGCTTGCAAAAACCAACATGAATGATCAAGATTAATATGATGCGATGGTTGAGAAATTGCAAAATTTGTTAAATATTACTTTTAACAAAAGATGATATATATAAAAGGAATAAACCAATATTACAAAGGTAACCATTATCAGAATGACCTTCCATACATGTGTTCTGCTTGGGAATTTATATCAAAGAAAGTGAGCCTATAACGAGCCAAGAGCTACCATCCGAGTGCATAAAGGGCAAGCTCAGAAACAGTGTTAGCATAATACCATAAGCAAGACCCATGTAGCATTAGAGTTATGTTAATTAATTATAAGTATATGCAAAGATTTACACACACAAACAAACCCCATGATTTACAGGTTTTTGAAAAGAAAGTTGGACAATCAAAAAGGATTGTTCAGATAGTTACTAATCCTTGGAATTATGAGAAAAATCTTTAAAAAAATAGAGTAAATGAATTAATTAGTAGATTCTAACATATAGATTTGAAAATCCTTTCACTCTTTGTCGTAGAGATGAATGCAATTCCCTATAACAAATTGTATCTTCTTAACTCTTCGTCTAAACTCTTTATAGTCTAGGGGAACTTGGAGGGTGCTCCTTTGTTGCACGAGATTAAATCGTATAACCAAAAAGTAGGTCTACCTCCCCACCAACAGACTTCTAGGTTTAATGGAATGCTCATAGATATCTTAGCTAGAGATTTGGCACGAACTGGTCGTAAAAACTTTGTCAAATTTTTATGGAGCTTTTTATGATACATAGCTGACCTCATTATGATGGGAGAAAGCTTGGATGATGATGATTCCAACATAAAGAGTCTTCCGAAAGACCAATAAAAAAAAAATCCGGCCCTAGACAGAGCTTGGCAGGAAGAAAGAAGCCGAACTAATCACTCAAATGAAGTATAGATATAGATGGATTTCCAAGTAGGCAAATGGATACCGAGAACCACAACATCTATCAAGACTAGCAAGTACAAAGCACAACCAGTTCAACTGTCTTAAAGCATGTTGTTTATCATATTCGTAGACTAACTGTAGAAGTAATTTAGAGAATAAAACAAGAGAGATAAAATGGAAGAAAGAAAAATAGTGTTTCGTCTCGGAATAAGTCCGAAAACTACAATTAACAGCACCTCGGCAGGATTTTCCGGACTTTTATGTCCGCAATTCCGGCTACCCTCTCTTCCAACAAGGGACAATCCAGATGTCAGGCTATCTGGAAACGGTAAGCCCGTCCTTATTACCTACTCCATCATTTGCAAACGAGAAATAGTGCACGATAACTACATATACCAAACAGACCAAGAGGGGAGGCAGACCTCCGATGTCGAGGGCCAGGTGCGAGATGTCGTCGGACTGGTTTGGCAACAGGATCGTAGGGTTCCTCTCCTCGAAGTTGCCCTGTATCGCGGCCCCGCTGAGGTCGAGCTGCGGCCGCGAGCCCGACCGGTGCATCGGGCTCGACGTCGTCGGCGCCGTCTCCTCCTCCGACTTCCTAATGCCCTCCTCCTTCAATACTTCGTCTTTGTCGCCGTCAGTGGCAGCCATTTATGGATTATCCACCCACAGAACGCCTCCTGCCAAACACCAACTACTCAACAACCATAAAAAGTACAGAAGACTGGACTAGTTCAACAACAAGCGCGACTTGTGTCCGATACAATTTACTTAATTAAATGTCACTTTAAATATGTTACAAAATCGTTAATAGTTGGAATTAAATCTGGAGGAGAATTTGTACACTAAAATAACAACAATAATTATAATTGAATTGACCAACAATCAACTCAACTTTGGTGTATTTTTACTAATTGAGGTCGACTTAGGGTTTCATAGCTAATAAAAAAAAAAATGTAAGAATCGATATGAGCGTCATCAGTGATTATAACAATTTTATAAATCGAGTAAAAATCTGACAAAAATAGTGCCTAAAATTGATCAGTGACTGCCGACTGGAGGACTCAAATAGAAAGAAACTAATTATTAAATGAAGGAGAAATAAATAGGGAATTAAATACCATTAAAAAAATGAGGGTGATATATGTAATTTGTTCACCTGGGGATTTTAATGTTAGTACAGAGTCCAATGGAGAAGGTGAGGAAATGGGAGAGAGAGAGAGCTCCGAAGGGGAACAGGAGGGGCGTCCACCAGCTTTTTCCTACTTATTTAATGAGGGTTTTGTCTTGGTATGTGATCCAAAATCTTTTAACTAGATTCAATGGACCAAGACTCATTTTAGGGCATGTAAATTTCTAAAATTGAAATTCTATCATATTTGTTAATCTACTTTAATAAAAAAAATTATATTTGGTAGAGTTATTATACAAAAGTTACATATAAAAAAATATTTTCTAATGGTTCTTCATTTCTATCTTACATGCTAACAAATAAAAAGATTAATTTAATTACGTATTGATTGGTATAAGAGAGTATTTCTATGAGAATTTTTATATGTAAAATATTTCATATAAATCATTTATCGTACATCATAAAAATTGAGATAGAAACTACCGTTTGAAAAAATACAAATCTAAATTGGATTTCTACCATTAGGAGACATAACCCCATTGGAGGCTTTGGTTTGCGGAATGGAAGAAAAAAGAAATCAATTCCTTGGCATTTTTTTTTCTTTGAAAAATTATTCTCATTGATTTTTCTTTCCGATGTTTGGAAATGCCAAGTAATTTGGAAAGGAAAGTGAATACTTTAATGTGGGAAAGCTATTCCTTGCTTGGATGGATGGAATCACTTTCTCTCCTAATTTTTTTTCATTGGGAATTACTTTCCTTTCCTCTTCAATTCCTTTGACACCCAAACATAGAAAAGTTATCACTTTTCTTTCCCAATCCGATGGTTCCGCGAAACAAACAAGGCCCATGATTTTAGGAGGGAGTTTAGGAGGGTCCGCTTGGATTGAGGGTTAAGAGAGTTAAGTGAGAGGGAAAGAAAACCATGCTTGGTTTGAGGGTGAAAGTTTAGGAGGGAGGGTTATAGAGGGCTAAGGTCTTGTTTGGTTACCAGAATTTTTGCTTGGGAAAGGAAAGTTATTCCTTTCCTGTGTTTGGAAGTCAAAGAAAACAAGTTGGAAAGGGAAAATGATTCTCAAGAGGTAAAAAATATGGGAGAAAGTGGTTTCCCACATCCATCTAAGGAATCACTTTTCCTCCAACTTTTCTACATTTATTACAAAATTTTTTGACCAAAAGATCCCTGCTCAAAAGTAAAATTTACCATTTTATCCATAATACATTTTAGACAAAAAAATATTATTGAGTAATAAGTTTTCTCATTAGCACGAGGGTATTATTGAAAAATTGACTTGATTTTGTTTTCTTTTCTTACAAACACCAAACACTCTAATGAAAAGTAAAGATATATTCCGGCAATAATTCCGGTCTTTCCAAACGCCGAAAAGAAAAATTGATGGGAGTTATAATTTTTCAAATAAAAGAAAATACCAAAGAATCAATTTACTTTCCTTTCCATTCCGCGAACCAAACGAGGCCTAAGTGAGGGTTTATTTTACCGTATTTTGTCTATTTTTTTAACTCTCCCAAATCGGAGGGTTAACTAGGAGGATTGGGAAGTTTTGTTTAAAAAATCATAAATATCACTTGTTTGTTCTATAAAATATCATGATTTTTTTTCTTTCATTTTTTCTTGTTTTCAATATGTTGCTCCTTACCTTTCTAATTTGTGAAGATATTTTGACAAGTTATTATTAAAATTTCAATCAAATTTAATTTTATAACATATGTAATAAGGTTATTTTGATAACTATCATACTTTTATTAATTATCTTCTTACTCAAAACCTTCAATCCAAGCAAAAGTTATTAAACACCCCTCACTTAACTTTCCCTCTAATCCAAACAAGATTTTATATATTGACTCTACTCCCCTCGCTTAACTCCGCCTCATTCAACCCCACTTAACTCTACTTATTTTTTTCCACTTCAATCCAAGCAGACCCCATAGGTCAAAGTGTCAACGTTCATCTACTAGTAGGGCCACGTCTAGTTTGCGGAATTAGGAAATGAAAAAGAAAAGTCAATTTTTCTTTCTTTGCATGTTGCATAATGAGCAGGAAAAAAAAATCCAAAAAAAAAAAAAAAAAACACACAAAAAGTAAATTGTTTCTGGAATCGCTCCCACTGAAATTCGAACTCTTGACCACTCGGATCGCATGCATCTCTCTTAACCACTAGGCTAGAGGTCATCTGCATTCTTAAGAAGGTAATTGTGGCAAATGACCTATAGCCTAGTGGTTAAGAGAGATGCATGCGGCCCGAGTGATCAGGAGATCGATTCCCGATGAGAGTGTTCGCCACAATTACCTTCTTTCAATATATATATATATATATAGAGGATGAGGGAGGTGAGGTGCCACCCTATGGAGGGTGTCTACTTGTCACCCAAGTAGACACCCTCCCATGAGGTGCCACCATACCTCCTTTATTCTCTCTCTCTCTCTCTCTCTCTCTCTCTCTCTATATATATATATATATATATATATATATATATATATATATATATATATATATATATATATATATTGACTTATGTACTTCTTTCCAAGATGGGGTGCTCGGTGACAATTATATTCAATGACGATTATTCAATTACCCTATCCCATCCATGACAAATAATTAGAAACATGTAAGATAAATATTATATTTGATGGATACAATGCATGGTCGGGGTACAATAAAGATGAATAAAAAAACTTCCTTCCATTATTCAAATTTATATAAAATTAGTCATAGCAAGAACCATTGCGACACACTTAATTTTTTTTTAATAATCGTGTACCCGCCTGGCGCACCAAGGTCACAGGTGCGAGATGATTCAGATAAAAAAATACTATCCATTATCAATCAATATTCATGGAGTTGGCTCCCATATATTACATTTATTCATGTTAAACAAATTCTAAATTCTTTCGCATAATAGCTTATATAAAATATATACCAATAGCCTCTCCAACATGTTTTGCATCACAACAAATCTCGAATAAATTATTATATGTTTGGAAGTTTGAACAAATAGTGAGTTAATTGGAGATCCGGTGGCGTTGGCTGAACTTTAGTGACAACCACCTAAACTAATATATAATAAATAAAATAAACTTGGGGAGCAATTAAAAATTAGGAAATTACTAAGGGCACCATCCAATCCAACGTGATAGGGGATATCACGCTTAAGATGTAAAGTGGTATGCGATTGTTAGGGGATAACACACAATTTTAAACACCCAAATTATTATTCTTCTCACACAGTTTTTTCTTTCTTGCAACACCTTCCTCTTTTGAACACCATTATTGGTGGCTTTGAAATCCAAATTCTCTTCCTCTTGTAACCTCTTTCTTGTTCGAACATTTTTATTGATGGTTTTGAACCGTCGGGTTGGACAAGGAAGGGCGACTAGAATTTTTGCAGTCATAAGCAGAGAATTTTCTATCTTATAAATGCCAGAATTCTGACAGTTTTAACAATATTCAGGACTCAAAGAACTGCCTAGATGATGCTGAGAAGGAAGACTGGTGTGGTTTGGGTCTCTAGATCTAGAATCATTTATTAGTTTAGATCTAGAATCATTTATTAGTTTTGTTGATAAAAGGGTATGTACTTCACCAAAGTGAGAAATGAAAATGCTAGTGACACAGAATGTGAAGGTAGTGGCTACATTCTCAAATATTTGCAGGGCCAGATACAATGACGTCAAGTAGGGTCACCTAATCCCACTGAAAAACAAAATCCATGTGTGTGTTTTGATTTTTAGTATGTAGTTTGAATTGCCCTATCCTGAAGCTAATTTTGGTTGCCCTTTAACCCTTATTGTCAGCTGGTCCTGTTGGTCATCCGTAATCCTGACCTTGGGTGGGATCATGTTGAGCCTGGAGGTTGCCCTAGCAGAGGGGAGTTGCCCAAACCCCAAGTTTTGTCTGGCTTATCCAGGGCCGGCCTTGCCTGCTGTATATTTGTATCGTTTTCTCCTCCATCCCAGCTATCACAATACAATTCAGTGAGAGAATGAATGAACTGAAATTTTTTAAGTATATCTAAATGTAGCATTTGGATGCAATCATATTATCAGATTCAACATCTGGAACACTCAAACTTTAGTTGCTGCAACCTTTACTGCTAGTAGCAACACACTCGGCAACAGTGTCCAACCAAAGAATGCGGTAGACCAGTATTGTGTTCTTCTTACACAAACACAGAAACTATACCAGGAGACGAGCTATTTGCAACTTTTATCATGCAAACCAAGTAAATATGAGAGAAATACACAACATTCACTATAGATTTACAATTGCGATTATAATTTTGCCAGCAATTAATAAGTTCATTGTTATGATATGCATGTTACTTGAATTGTAATTTTCCCAAACCAACTCCAAGTCCCGACTCCCACCTAGGGCTGACTTCCAACCTGATCACATACATCAGTAACAGCAACTTAACATCATCCTGACCAAGCTGAAAACTGGGCCATCCTTAACATGATGCGACCTGCACGAATTGTTTGCACAAGATTCAACTTTCAAAGACTTTGCAACAGTTTCATCCCCTATCCAACAATGATCTCAGCAAGATCTTACGAGGATACATACATGCAAAGCTAAAACATCAAAGGAAACCACATGTACATATCATAATGTATCGCTGATTTATCACTATTTTCACATTACATTACTATGAACTTGGTGAATATATGACATAACCAACTACTTCCCACATACACATATCATAATGTATCGCTGATTATCACTATTTTCACATTACTATAACTTGGTGAATATATGACAACCAACTACTTCCAGTAACGTTATTGTGACGCTTATAAAAGGTTTAAGCATTAAACAGCTTTCTCAGACGTCCGCAGCAACCCCAGCAGCCCCTGCCTTCTGGGCCATCTTCTTTTCATAATCTTTCACAGCAGCCTTGATTGCATCCTCAGCAAGCATGCTGCAGTGCAGCTTCACTGGGGGAAGTGAAAGGTGCTTTGCAATTTCCCTGCAGTTATCAACAAATCAAATGAGTCATACTTCTAGAAACACTTCTTAAAATAGGATAAACAAAAAAAATACTGAATATAAAGGGTGATACACATCAAATCACCGGGAGAAAAATAATATATATTGTATAGATATAAACGACAAGTTCTACGCCTTTAAAACAAACCACTATGCTTATCCTAAGCAACTAGGAATGATATAGGCCAGAAGCCAAATATCGTGATTTCTGTATAACAGAAGATATTCAAAACTTAATTGAACGGGTGGCTAGAAGTAGGAAACTTCAGTTCACATCTAGCTCACATCAACACCCCCCAGTTCCCATTGTTCTTCCATAATCTATAGTTACAACTTCTACACTGTTCTACGGACACAAAATCACAACACAAAATGGACACCACCATTTTTTGGCTGTGTTTCGAGTTCCTGTGTTGTGTCCAATACGTGTTTGTGTAGACACGACAACCATTCAAATAAACAAATGACTCATGGGCCTTGCATCACTAAAATTTGAAAGACGGGCTAAAACTCGAGTTTAATCGACCACTGCACTAATCTGCACCTTGACATAGTGGGAGTCATCAATTCAAGCCATGATTATACCTTAACCAACAAGATTGCCAAGGGGAACAGAGGATGCTTGAGAACCTTCCTTGGAAAAAAAAGCTCCCATAACTGTAACTTGTCTGTGAGGAACTTGCTTTCTGCATGTGATTTGAGGCTGAGTTGTACGTCTGTTTTTTGTCTTTTAGTGCATGTGTATGGTGCTGGTGGGATGGGGTGTATTGGGTTAGTGATGTGTGGGTGTTGTGGAAGGAGGAGGAGGAGAAAAGAGGAGAGGGGGGGGGGGGGGGGGGGGGGGGGGGGGGGGGGGTTGTAAAGGAGGGAGAACGCGCTAACTTGATTAGTCAATGGTTTACATTTCTTAGAAAGAAAGACAAAGAGCAGAAACAAATGAAGGCACCAGCGAATGAGAAAGTAAAGAATTATTAATGGAATGTCTACTAAACCACAAGCAAATAAAGTATGCTCGAAGGCTCTCCCACTCTCACTGGCTTCTATGCTTAATCTTTCCTCACTCAACTTTCTATGATCTTTTCATTGACCAAAAAGACTTCAATAGGGCTGCAATAGAGTCGAGCCAAGCTTTGCATGTTCAAGCTCTTCTCATTTAGCGTCATCAAACCGAATCAGAGCTCGAGCATATAGGAAGATGTTCAAGCTCGGCTCCCTTTGATTGCGAACCTAGTCGAGCTGCTCGTGAGCAGTTTGCAAGTTGTTCGAGTATGTGTTTAGCTCGAGTCATGGGCTTCTTGGGCCATGGTCATTTGAATTCCATCCATAATAAATATGAATATTTTAGTTCCCAACTGATAGGTCACTAAAAGTTCTGCTATGTCAAAATTTTCTTGACAATATCACATCTAACCTGAATCTAGAAATCTTGATGATTATATGAAGGTCAACTTGTGTAGAGTCAAGTCATAGTTGAGCAAAAAATAGTCTAGCCAAGCTGAGTACTCGTTGTGCTTAACGAGTTGAGCTTATTCATGATCTCACAAGCTGGGCTTCCTATGTTTCAAGCTCGGCTCGTTAAGGCAATTGAGCTCATATTCATGTTCAAGCTTGGATCAGCAATAGAACCGAGTCGAGCCGATCAAGCTTTATTCGAGCTTGCAAGCTGCTCTGTTCATTTGCAGCCTAAACTTCTAAAGCTGAGACTTAGTTGCAAAGTCCAGTATTACAAAGTATCGCAAATGAACGCTCCATGCCAAATTGATCTTTTTTGGCGATTGTCATGGCTCCTAATGGTGCTTTCATAAAAGCACTACTCTCTTTTCTGTCTATGCTCCTTTTCAATTATACCAATCCTGGAGAGGGTGCTCCCTTGGACACGAACAAGAAGGTAGGCCAATACATCTTCCAATTTGCCTTCTAGGTCTTATGGCAAGGCCCCATTCACCATTGTTTGACATCAACATAAAGGGTTCATGTCCAGTAGACAGCCTGTCATATAGTTCGTCTAATTGTTTGGTGGAGATTTTCTCATATAGTCATATTTCACGATCCGACTGTATTTTCTCTCCTTTATGGGGGTGTAATACAATATCCGGACCATATATCATGCACGCAGCATTTAGATAAGACAAATTTCCAGGGATAATTTGGTTTATTTGGCCAAGCTAATCCCAACGGCCTAATGTAGGTTGAGATTCGTTCAGACAGAGGGGAGTGATCAAATTCTATACTAATGAGAGGAGACTTGGATATGATGACAAAACATTCAACTAAGTCAGGCAGGTACATGTATGTGGCACGTTGGTTACCTGTGTACAAACAGATAAGTATCTGACTGATGGAGAAGGAAGCATACAACTTAGGAATTAAACTATGAAATCACAATAGCTCCATTAATATGACAACCTATCACAATCAAATCTATGTTATAATTCCTTTCCCCTATGAAAATTGATTATCGATAATTTCTATGGTAGGACAATAATGTAATCAAAACAAGCTCTCTAAGCTTAATATAATAAGCTTCATATTCTATTGTCACTAAATAGTCACTCTCTTTGACTATCATAATTATTTGAAGCATTAACTATACGATTGGGCACTACACAAGGTACCTGTAATCACTCTTACATTCACGCACAGCAGTCAAAGGTCATGGTTTCGGGATAGGGGTAAGCAGTCCTGCACGTAAAGAAAGTGGCCTCATCAAGTTGTCATATCGGGTTTCGAGTAGTTCCGCAGATCAGAATCACATGTATAACATTTAGACAGCTCTAGCAGACAATCCAGCTTTAAACAGTCAAATACAGATGAAAGAATAAACATGGGTCTCTTTGCCAGATATATGAGCATGGAATAAAGAAAGAATAAGGGATCAAACAGAAGAAATCTACAAACAAACAGCGACTTGTAAATCAAATTTCATGTCTAAAAACGAATTATACAAAATCTGTAAATATACTTATCTTTGACAAAAATAAGAGAATAAGAGTATAAAAGGAAGGGCCACTTACGTGTTCTTAATGGTTAGAACTTCCTCCATTTGCTTCCCCTTAACCCACTCCGTAGCTGCAAAATACATAACATCAGATTCTCCGTAACGCATACATAGTACATACGCGTGGTCAATAGAATGACCAGCTCACACGACTTTACAGTGTCCATTAATAATTATGACAATAGCCGATGAGACAGCATCAAGATCATCGGTGTCCGTGGTGCACCCGGTGCATGCCTGACGTGCACACGGCACTTATTCAAGCCGACCAAGTAAACAGCAATCATAATTCTACACTTCGAAACAAATATTCTTAAATATATGCTTAATTGAGAAGCCCGATTCTAATAATAAAGGGATCTACCGCATCGAACTCCAATCTTTCACAGTCAAGGAAAAGGGGGATATTAAGACCGTCAAAAAGAGCTGTCAAGACCGCCTGACTATGTTGCAACTTGCACGGACAACATGATATGGACACACGTGACGCGACATTAATTTTGACTAGTCCAAGAGCATTTGGGAGTGTCCATGAAACGACAAGAGGCAGACACATAACTCAAGACGAAACAAGAAAAAATTCTAAATTATGAAGCCAATATTTTGGTAAATACGTTCTTACTTCGATAAGCTTGATTCCCACAACTCTTAACAAACCTCAAACTAAACAATAAAGGAAACCCAAGAACATCACAAAATAAGAAACAAAAGATATCTCTGCAATAATAAAAAAACTGAATAAGTTGCTCAAACAACTCCAATTTTGAGACTATGTTGCACGGTCACGAACATGACTAAGACGTATCCGTGATCTGGTGTATTTGTGGTGTTTGTGCCGTGTCCAATACGTGCGTCCAACATGAGGCTACAAAGACGCAGCATATCGTTCAAGCCGGTCACATAAATCCTAAATATCAACCAAAATCCTAATATTTGGTTAAACAGAAACCCTAGAGTATGAATATCAATATCCCATAACTATGTTGCACGGTCGTGAATACATGCACACACGATACATACACGACGACTCCTTGTGGATAGAAGTGTGTGACAATTCAACCTTATCAAGTAAATAGCAATCAAAAGTACATATTTCCAATACTAATATTTGGCAAACGGATGCATAATTAGTAAACCCTAGGAAAAGAAGGTCAAAAAAATACAACGCCGTATCCATGTCGGACACGGATACGACGCGACAAATTGACGCTCGTATCCGTGTTGCCGGGTGTGTCCGTATTCCGTATGAAGTAAAAAAAGCAATCAAACTACCAAAATTTCCATGCTTAATTCATGAATCTGATTCCAACAATGAAGGAAACCCTATAAAAAAGACAGACCCCAGCCCTAACAATCAACAATTCGAAACCCTAACCCTAGAAAATCAGGAACCGGAAACCCTAACCCTAACTCTGTAGAGAGAGAGAAAGAGATAGAGGGGGAGAGGAAACGAACCGACGGAGGAAGAGGCGATGGCTGAGCCGCAGCCGAAGGTCTTGAAGCAGGCGTCGACGATCTTCCCGGACTCGGCGTCGACCTTGATCTGGAGCTTCATCACGTCCCCGCACGCGGGGGCCCCGACCAGCCCCGTCCCCACCGTCGGGTCGTTCTTGTCGAACGAACCCACGTTCCGGGGGTTGTCGTAGTGGTCCACCACCCTCTCGTGGTACCCCCTCATCAACGCCGCCGGTGAGATCACCGGCCGGTGACCGGATCCCGCAGCCAGGCCTACAAGTCTCCTGCCTCCGATTCTCAACATACTTCTTCTTCTTCTGGTTCGATTTTCTTTTTCCCTGTAGAAAGATGGATACAACGATGAATTTGTGGCGGTGTGGATATATATGGGCCAAGGGCTGGGAGTTTGGAACACGCAACAGGGATGCTGACGTATGGAGCAGCTCCACGTAAGTGAGCTTGGAGATTTTGTTGCTACGGACACGACTCAGTCATGAATAATTGATAAATTCTCCAGAAAAAAATGGGAACCACACAAATTATTTAGTTTAGAGAGAGTATATGAAACATTTTGATTGCCCCTGGGAAATCGTGGACACGATTCAATTTGGATGGTAGGAACGGAGCTTAGGACAAGGGTCCAAAAGGAGGCCTCGAGTCATGACCACTATTGGACACGGATCGGATATAAATGTAATGTTGTAAGGTTAGTGGTCTAATGTATAGACCAATGTTTAGTCTGTGGTATTTATACTCGTTTGTATCGGTCCGTATTACCACTCGTTCCACCGAGTCGTCCGATATTTTTCTGGTAAATCGTCCAAAATATGACCATCTGAGATTGAAACCAACAGTAGTCCAAACTAGCTTGGTTCGCGGAAAGAAAATGAAATCAATTCCTCGTTCTTTCTAAAAAAAAAAAATTCCCTCTTGGAAAGGCTTTTTATAAAGGCACTGCTCTTTTGATCAGGGCTAGTCCGGATTGGGGCTAGTCCAATTTTTTTTGGATTTTACTCAGGACAGTCCATTTATTTGATCAGAGGCTATCCCAAGTAATCCCGCCCCCCCCCCCCCCCCCCCCCCCCCCCACCCCGAACACAAACTTTCCTCTTCTTCCTCAAGAACCCTAAGAACCCTAACTTCCCTCTTATTCTTCCTCCTAAGCCCTAAACACTGACTCCATTCTCCACCACTCGGCGAGCAACTTCATCATCTTCCTCTTCTTCCCCACGTCCTCTTCTCTCTTTCAAGGAGAACGATGGCCCCGAAACCTTCATCGCAAACAAGGTGCGAAATCTTCCTCCATTTCTTTCGAAAACCGTAGAAATTATCTGAGACATTTGAAGGATCAATTACATTCGTTATTTCCATTGCAATTATTGTAATGTGAATGAAACTATATTCGGACAGTAGCAAACGTGCTTGCCAAAATTTGGCGTCGGCCAGGACTGCCAAGTCTTCTGGCAGTCCTGACTGTATGTTGGACTGCCAGAAGAATGAGCAGTCCATTGACTCCATTGGCATAACATGTGTAGCGAAAGACTGCCCATTCTTCTGGCAGTCCTGACTGTATGTTGGACTGCCAGAAAAATGAGCAGTCCATTTGGCATAACATGTGGAACAATGGACTGCCCACTTTTCTGGCAGTCCTGACTCTATGTTGGACTGCCAGGATAATGAGCAGTCCATTAGCATAACATGTGTGACAATGGACTGCCCAAATTTCTGGCAGTCCAACATAAAGTTAGGACTGCCAGAAAAGTGGGCAGTCCTTTCTTACACATGATGTGAGTTAGGACTGTCCTCTTTTCTGACAGTCCTAACTGCATCTTGGACTGCCAGAAATGTGGACAGTCTTTAGTTACACATGTCCTGAGCCAGGGCTGCCCATTCAAATTGGCAGTCCATTATACACTGAGGACTGGTTGAATATTGGGCAGCCCAATGTTTGCACTAGTGGAACAGCAACATTTGTGGGCATGCCTTACATTTTAATATGTAATTAATATTCAATAATAGTCATGAAAAGAAGACAAAGGAGAAGGATGTTGAGGCCAGGCCCGAAAGAAAACGTCCTACCGCATCGGATCGCAAGGCGCGTGAAGCTGGTAGAAATGTCGAAAAAGGGCTATCAATCAGAGAACCCGAACCAGCCTCAGAAACAAGAACACGTGGAACGAAACGTGTTGCAAGGCGTTCGACGAAAGCGGCGGCGACTCGTCGTGATGATTCCTCCGATGATGATGATGTACCCATTGCCCGGATGAGAGATGACGCTGGATCGGGTCCTTCTCAAGTAGCCGAGGAAGAGGAAGATGAAGATGCGAGGCCAGTTGGTTGCTCAATTTTGAAGTCAATCGAGAACTACATTTGTTATGAAATATGGAAGGATCCGGTTAGTTACTTACCTTTTATATAGATTAACTATTCGAAATAATAGATATATGTAATATTGGATCTTTGTTTTTTTTATTTGCAAAAAAGCTCGCACCTTTTGAGGGTAATAAACCATGCGAAGATGTGTAGTACGTGGGGATTTGATGAGTTGAAAGAGAGTGTGAAGGAAAAAATTACCCCCACCGGATTGCAGTATTTGGCAAAATACTCGTATCAGATATTGGACCACGCAATAATTTCTGCATTTGTGGAGCGCTGGCATCCAGAAACTAACAGCTTCCATCTCGCAGACGGAGAGTTGACAATCACCCTCGATGATGTCCACCACATTTTAGGGCTTAGAGTTGATGGTCGTCAAATGTCGATGGACTATTCCGTGGGCGACTTCGACCTGTATGATGAGATGGTGGATTTGGTTACCAATTGTCTCGGTGTCGAGTCCAAGACTTTTGTCACAATCCCGGAATTTAAGAAGTCTTATGGAGTTCCTTTAAGTTTTTTGAGGAATACTTTCAATGATGACGCCGACGACGCCGACGACAACAATGCTAATGACGACTTCGTGGCCCGTGGATACATGCAGTTCATCCTAGGAGCCGTCGGCATTACAGACAAGTCCGGGACAGCGATACATGCAAAATATCTAAACAATTTTACGGACTTGAACGCTGTGGATGAAATATCATTCGGAAGTGGTATACTAGCACACCTCTACCGCGAACTTGGTGCTGCATCTCGAGTCGAGTCGAAGACAATAGCTGGTTGTCAAACACTGCTCCATGTAAGCAAACCCTAGCATACTGTGTCTATAGAATTGTATAAAATTACGTCGATAACGATAACATTGTTATATTTTACATTTTCAGGCGTGGATATATGAGCATTTTTCGACGCTCAATAGGGCTACTCTTAATCGAAATTATGATGAGCAGATGCCCAGGATGTGTAGGTGGAGTCCGGCTAAGATAGATACCAGACATCCACATACGTTGGCTATCCTAGAAAACTGGGCAGTCCATCACAGAACTTGCTGTGAGCATGGACTGCCCAGGAACTGGGCAGTCCACATACAAACAGCAAGTTCTAATAAGATACAAAATGCTACGCTTTGTCAGTAAGATACAAAATGCAACGCTGCTAATCAGTAAGATACAAAATACTCATAGATACTCAGTAAGATACAAAATGTCAACTATACAGCTGTCTATGCAAAATGTTACGCTTTGTCAACTATACATGAGTCTATGCAAAATGTTACGCTTCGTCAACTATACATCAGTCAATTAATACATCATAGTGTCCCTCCGGCCTTGGTATAGGTTCCACGAAGTTCGTGATTTTCTTGTAAACATTTATTGCATCTTCGTAGGGTATTACCAAAGCGAGGGATTCTTCCGGTGCATGTTTCCACCAAAGTGACGCAGGGGGAGGAATAGGAGAGTGCCCAATCAACCGCGGGATAACAAAGTGATCTCCGACGAGTCCAATTGTATTTAGATTGGATATACTGTAGTCCTTCGGAGGAGCGCACATTGGAAAAAACGTGTTGTTGTTGCGCTTGGAAAAAACGATCATTGGGATCTTGTAATTGTTAGCGAATAGATATGCAACAGAAGGTATGTCCAGGTAATGCTCTGGTCCAGTAGTCTGGATGTCGCATGGAATGCTTGTCAACAGTTCGCCAACATGTTCTTGTCCAAGTATTTTGCTATAGAATGAAAGACGAGACTCCAGCTCAAAATATAGCTCAGCTCTAACTTGTCTCCATCCGTCTTTAGCGGGGTAGCCTAGATGCCGCACAAGCACATGATATCCACAATGTCCGTCTTTGGGAACATCATCAATAGACCAAATATATTCCCGCATGCCGGGCACAAAAGCACCAATGTACGCATCGAGTGTGTTTGCAGCACTCGTATTCTGTTTCTTTCTACGAGTATGGAGCTTCTCCTTCCTCTTTGGAACGGCTAGCATTTGCACGCTTCTTTCAACGTGCTCAAAGAGAGAGGCTTCTCGCTTAGTAGACTCGAGCTTCTTCTTTTGTGTTCTTGTAAGTCTTTTTGGCGGTCTACCTTTCGGAGCAATGATAGAAGATGGCTCCTGTAGACGACTACTTGCCGGGTTGGCAAGTTCTTGGATCCTAAGCTCAATGGACTTCCTCTCAGGTCCTAGTGCTGCACACCATCTGGCATGAAGAATTTTCAACTGTGGCATGGAAAAGAAATCATCTAGACTGTCCACCGTAGGCATGATCGATAGCTGTCTCTAACGCTGATCAACGACCACTACTGGAATAGGTCTACATTGACGTCGATATTCGTTGATCTCGTGTGCACAAGGGAGCCCGAGAGAATGTCGATGTGTACAACCACATACTTCGATATCTAAACCGACAGAATTCGCACGACCAATCTCATCAAGTAGTAATGTCAATGCGTCGTGGGACGCCACGTGGATTAAATCAGACAAGAGATGTTCTTTCTTATGTTGGTGCTTTACAATATTCAGGCTCATCTCAAATGAAGCCTTTATCTCGTTCACGACCGAATTGGTCATTAGATTGATTGATTGCCAAACGGAGACGAAACCACCGGCCGATGAGCGCAGATATCTTTTTAGTCTTGAATGTGAGCCTTCGACACGGTTGGTAGTGGTCGTGACGTAGTGTTTCACCATATTCGTCCATGCCAAGACAATTTTCTTTATGTTCATCAAGCCAGGTGTCTTTGATATAAGATATACACGCCGGGTTGCTCTGCTCCAATTGCTCTTTGAACATGTACCATGCTGCGTCAAATGTTTCCTCACTACTTGCTCGCCACACAAGAGTCCAACCGTTGTAGAAATCTTGGAAGCGGTCCATGTCGAGTTTGCCGTCTACTTTCTCGAACTTCAGTTTGCATTGTGCTTGAATATTTCTGTTTATATGCCAAGTACATAGTAATCTACGAGCATGAGAAAATACGATATCAATAGCATTCATCAATGCATATTCCCGATCGGTCACAAAAACAGACGGTTCTTTATGTCCACTGTAAAGTGTCTTCAGCTTTTCCAAAGCCCATGTATAGTCCTCTAATGTTTCGTTCCTCAAAAAACAAAAGGCAACTGAAAATGTCCTTCGGGTTGAACTGAACCCAACAATGTGAAGAAGAGGCATCTTGAATTTATTAGTCTTGTACGTGCAATCAAGAACCAAAACATCGGCGAAGGACCGTGCCAACTGTGTGCAATCCGGATGGGACCAAAACAGAGAAACGACTTCATTGCTCACCGGAAGTCTTCTATGGTATTCCACATAATGATTTTCGGCGAGCAATTTCATCACTTGTTGCATCGCCATTCTTCCTTTTAGAGTACTCGTTCTAGACCTCGCTAGTGCATTGTAAATTGTCCTCATAGTGGACTTGTTCCTATCATTCTTCTGAAGCAGCGCAGAATAAATTTCTTTTGGAGCAACTCCGGAAGCTGACAATTCTGTAACTAACTTTTTCTCATCATCTTTCAATCTTCCGGCGTAGGCATGACCAGTTAGCGTCTCCGGAATAGTATGATTGTGGATCCCATTACGTACCACAACTGTCCACTTCTCGCCAGTCTTGCACCCCAACACTAACTTGAATGGACAACCACATTTTCTTGAGCCTGACTCTTTCTTCCCATATATTATTGGGAAAAGTTCACTTTTTTTTCGATGCACCCTAAACGTCCCACCTTTTTCACAGCCAATCTCTGCAGTTTGACGCTTCGGCCGACACCGTAGCGACCTTGAAGTTACAAGGGTTGTGTTGGTTTGCCTTCCAACTTCTCTGCACCATTCTAATGCTTCGGCATAAGTTTCAAAGACAATATCTGTCGAGAATTTATTGCTCAAATCTGTGCACATAGGAGATGGGGTGCCCTACAATAAATTTACAATTTTTTAAATACCTAAATCAATGACATAACCAAATACAATATCCAATTCAGGCTGTTAAACTAGACTGCCACAACATCTGGCAGTTCTGAGTACTTCATGGACTGCCAAATTGTGTGACAGTCCAGTTGAATCGATTATCAACTTTAGGACTGCCACATTTCTGGGCAGTCCTTGAAGTATCTAGGACTGCCACAAAGTGAGGCAGTCCTTAAGTTCATACGTATTTAACTCGACTGCCATACTTTCTGGCAGTCCTAAGTACTTTGTGGACTGCCATGCGATATGGCAGTCCAGTTGAAGAGTATATGAATTTGTAGACTGCCTTCCTATAGGGCAGTCCATCAAGTACTTTGGACTGCCTGAGTGTGTTGCAGTCCAATTGTGGACTACGAAAAAATGAAACTACGTCGGGGACCAACCATGGGTTCTTCGGAGAGAATGTTGTGTTCTTCGGAAGGACCGGGATGATCGATTGCTATATTTGATGTCCCAATTTCTTCCATATTTTCTACATTATGAAAGAACATTCAAAAATTAGGAATCAACCGATTATTTAACAAACTTTGCAATATAGTAGTCGAAAACATACCGACTACTACGAATATTCGTTGATAATTGCTCTAGGGTTACAAAACAAGAAGATTTTCTTAGTTGTAGAATGGGGGGACAAAAGGAATCTCAATCTAGGGTTTAGAAAAAAAATTGAGAGGAAGAAGACAAAGAGAAGGGAAACATAACAAGTGACTTTTATACCACCTATTGGGCTAGCCCTAATAAATTTTTTCAATGGCAAACTTGTAAATAATACAAACTTACAAATGGGCTAGCCCTGATAAAAATATGCAGTGCCTTTATAACTAGCCCTTGAAAAGGGCAATTTTCATCCATTTTCCTTTTGGTGTTTGGAGAGGACAAGGAAATTAAAAGGAGAGTGAATTCCCTATGGTGGAAAAGTGGATCCTTGGTTGGATGGAGGAAACCACTTTTCCCTTGATTTTCTTCCCTATGAGATTTTTCTTTCCTCGTACTTTCCTTTGACATCCAAACAAAGAAAATGAATGACTTTCCTTTCCAACCCCATGATTCCGCCGACCAAACGAGGTTCAGATGAACTTCTTCCTTGCAAGCACTACAATAATTTGAAATAAAAATTGAAAATATTGTACAACAGAACGTCAAATACTCACTCCAAGAATGTTTTCTTATTTACAGTTCTTGTGATATGATAATTCAAAGGGAGCCAAGTTCAAAGTTGAAGAATTAATCACGTAAGGGTAGCAACCTGCTTTTCTCCAATTGCAGAAGAAGAAAAAAAATGTTACTGGCAAAGTATGAGAGAGAGCTGCGGCTCTTGGACTTGAGAAAAAAGCCTTACAGAAGGAGAAAAAGAAATCTATATACAACAGTTATACAGATATATACAGCTTTGAGTAATACATTTTCCTTCTTTTTTTTTCTTTACTTGGCATCTGTAAAGGTCCCCTCAAGATCATTATACATCTGACATTCTGATAAAACAAATAAATGTCTATGGTTAGGCAGGATACTAGCAGAATACTCTACATTGAATGAAACTGTATGATTAATATGTAGTATTGTCGCTAAGACTCAAAAATAAAGTTGAGCATACAAACTGCTTAACCATGCAAGCAAGAATGACGATATGATTATGGATACCACTGATGGAGAAATAACACCTGGTAGTTATCATCTAATAATTGTGGTAGTTACAAAGGCCGTCGACCACAAGAGGAAGAGCTTTGGTGCATAACCCTGTAAAAATGATGGTGTGGTGAAAAAAGTAGGAACGAGATGATCTTCACTTACAGTTACATTTTTGAATCAATTAATAGGATTGTTTGTGTCTTACACATTATGGTCCAAAGGGAGAAATATCAAATTTCATTGTCATTCCATTTCCTGTGGACCATTCTTGTAACCAGGAGATTTTTGGAGGTTTATTCTAAGGCGGATCTCTCACTTATCAAGTGTTCGACAAAATTTTGCTGGTAGATGGGATCTTCATTCTAGTTGGCTTTATGTTTCGGTTTTTTAGAAGGTGCTTTAGAGGAAAGTTTCTGATATCAAATCTCATCAACTCCCATTTTGTACAGGCTAAATAGGGAGGGTTGCTTCTTGGCAGACTCCACCCTGGTCATTAATGGCTCAGTCAGATCTTTATTGAAGGTTGATACCAAGTCAATGGTGGGCTTTTATAAAGAACTGCCGACGAATCTTCTAGATGAAGTATAGCACTCCTTTAACTCACCCCATTTTGTTTGGGAAAGGATTGGTAGATGATTAAAACATAGGGTGGGAGGAGTTTGATGCCTACACCAAAGCACCACTCCACTGAACTAGCAGCGCCTCCTTTCCCATTCATGTAGTCAAGCCCAAGCCCAAAGGAGTGATTGGAACTGTTGCATCTCAAGGTTCTGTGTTTAGTATTACATCAGAACACACATTTTATGGTGCTTTTTTAAAAACTTTCTTTTGATTCCTAAACAGTCTTGCCTCAAAAACTGTCCAATGTTTTTATTACAAGGTGGTGAAGGGCGGAAAAAGCAAGAGAAAGGAAAAGGGGGATTCTTGGGGTATGTAGACAAAGAAAAAGGAGGGACATAGTTACCGATATCGTTTCCTCGTGTCATCTACTAAGTTTTTCGCTTATTCTACGATCTTAAACCACTCAGACACTTAAACCACTCAGATAGAGTAGAGGCCTCAAATTTTAGACTTTCACTTGACAGATCGAAGTTAGCAAACGACCAAAAAAATAATAGAAAAAACAAGGGATAAAGTACTGGAGAAGGGAAAGAAACCTTGTTTTTCTGTTGCTGCATAAGAGTAGGAGTCCACAAAAGAAGACTATTGTGCTTAGCGCCAGTACTGAGCCCATCTATGGATTGTCTCAACCATTTGAGGAAACAATGCACTGACACTTTCATTGATGAGATCCTGGAAGAAATGGATGGAAGCCTCATCGTCTAAATCCAGCCTGAACTTCTCTTGAAGCTATTCACAGAAAAGTTGGTAATTATATAATTGATGGTAGCATACAATATGCCTTAACAAACCAGATATACAACAAAACACTACCTTGAGAATGCCTTTTTCAGGGTCAGAAGCTATGTCAGGGATGTTTGAACCCGCCATTAAATGAAACAGATTCAGTATAAGGTTACTGGACTTCCGCAGAATGTTATATGCTTCACAACAGTAAGATTTGAACCGTGTGTAATATTGGCTGCAAGGGAAAAAAGAATTAATTGCCATATAAACAACTAGCATCGTTATTTAAAGAATTTTATCGCCAGGCTTACTCCTTAATAGAGAATACCAATCATATATTATGCTAGAAAGATATGGAAACAATGTTTTATTCTTTAGCTCTTGCAGCAGAAACAAATGTAATCAGTTAAATGAAGTCTCGACACTTTCAACTTCATCAAAATCATTCACCTTCCTCCAACTCATTTGTATATGCATATGTGCAATGGGCTAGCATGAAGATGCACACACACACAAATGGTGTGTCTATAATATATCTAATACTGCATAAACAATTCTCTTCAAAATAGCAAGTTTTGTGAGCAGACTCCATTTGCTTCAATGAAATAGTGTGGTCCTTGGTCTTCATTTATAGATAATATCCTTTTCATATATAGAATACCGAAGAGCTTTAATCTTATGGTTTTAGCCTCCCCGTCAAGGATCCTCTCCGAATCTCCAATCCAAACGAAAAGGGGTCCGCCAGATAATGTAATTTTTTTCTTACCAAGAACTTGCTCAAACTAGCAATACAAAATTCCCTTATATCCTATAAGTTCAGCAAAAGGCAAATTTTCTTAATGTAAAACAATAAACATCTAGTGTTGTCATCAATCATTCTAAAGTCCAAATCTTTGCCAGTGGCCATTATATTGAGCTTATATATCACAGTAGTAATTCGAATTAATGTCAATAGGAACTCGTGAAAGTTGATACAATGCTCCCCTAATGCAAGAAGCTAGATCTTCCTAGCTCAAGTGAACTTGATAGTAATCAAATAGATCAACTTGTTTATGTGAAGCTAAGAAGCACGCACACTCCAGAATTTGTGCCATGTCCGTGTCGTGTCGGACACACGTATTGGACAAGCACGGACACTTCAAAATACACTAGGACATACCAAAATAGGTAGCGAATCCATGTCGCCGTGTCTTAATCGGCTTGTGTCGAATCTGTATCCGTGCACATAGATGTGAACTAGTGCATAAGTTTTAATACATTTGATAGGAAAATATCCTAATAGCAAAATCTATATTCTTCAAAATGTTTATGCTTTAACAAAAATAAATACCTTTCTGCTCCACCCATGGCCTCAACCATCTCTTTGCAAAGCTTCATAGGTGGTGGAAATGGTTTCGGATCTCGTCCCAAAATAAAGGCAAAATCAACATGGAAGAGGCGTCCATCATCCCTAAGAAGAAGGTTATCCAAATGCCTACAAGCACAAATTCAGAGCATAAATTCTAATATATAACTTTGTGAAACCTGTTCCATGCAAGATATTACGGTTTCCAACAAAATACATCACAACTTTTAAGTTCTATAATAAAAGGATAGAGTCTGTATGACCTACAGTGATAATGCAATAATGCATAAAACACATTTCTCAATGCTTTGAAGTGAAAAAAATAACCAGGCAGGCAGGCAGACAGACATAGAAAAGCTGTTTGGCAAGCTAAAGGTCTCAGAGGATAATCTATTCTTTGATCATTTCCAGTTTTGTGCTAAAAGGTTGATAGTTGACTTGATTCTTAGGGAAGAAATGGTAGAAACACTAGGACACTTCATCCCTCAACTGACAGAAAGATATAGACTACTCAATTGCTCAGCAATACCTATCTGGTAAATAGAAAGTTGCATGTCTTTAATTAAGATGATCGCATGACTGTATCTCATCACTTCTAAAATTAAGGATGTAACAAAAAAAAAGCATGGTTAACTTTTTCCATCATCCTCATGATATGTCCAACATAAGCTACATATATTTGCAACATTAAGAAGACCTAACAAAGACAAAGTTGTGAGTATAAAGATGAAACAATGAATGAATCAGTCTTGGCCAAAGCTTAACAAAAGGAAATCTCCTGGAAATGAATCTCAAGAAATTGAGGCACGTGAAGAAGGGACTGAAGAAGAGAGAGTATTTAAAAATAAATACCACCATGAAATAAAAGGATGGTTGAGAACTCAAACTCTGTTATATTCTTCTGGTGACTTCTGGAAGAGTATTAAACTTCATATTAACAGAAGCCCAGTTTGACTCACCGAGACAGTTCCCAAACATTCTTTTTGAAAGCTTTTATGAAAAAGAAAAGGTTGGGAACCCAATGGCGGAGACCTTTGTTAGGAGGAAAGGGAGGTCGTGGTTTCCAAAACCAGGGAGGAACAGTAAAGTAAGTGGCTAAAAAAACATCATTCAATAATGATAACAACATTTCTTTATTGATTATTCATATAATAACAAGATCCACAATAAAACAATTGGGTTTTATAGCTATAACAAGATTCTGAAAGCCGAAATATTTTGATAGTTACAGCACCAAGGCATTTCATAAATCTACTTTATTCCAATACATAATAGAGCATTCCTTATGCAGATAAATTATTTAACACAAGTATATTTTTTGAAATTCATACAGTTCTACGAACATTGACATAGACTACATTATATGATTCCTTGGAAAGAAGTTTAGGCTTCCGTGTGAGTGACTAAAATTCCTTTGATATGTACAATAGTTTCCAAAGCACTAAAGAAAAAGTACCTTTCCGATAATGATGTTTTCAGTTGTAAGAGTTGTAATCATTTTCTAAATTCAACCACATAGGAAGATGTAATATAACTACTACGAAGTCTGAAAAAGTTCACTCTTAAGCACGTAGAAGATGAATTCCAATAATAACATATTAAAGAGTGAAAGAGAGCATGCTTACCTATCCCCTATACCCAAAATGTATGTGATGACAGAGTAGCCAGCACAGCTTTTTATAAAAGTTTCAAGACATGTAGCTGTTATACCAAATGGTGCATCTTCATCAGGGTGAAATTTTTGAAGATAGCTCACAATACTCCGGTGCTCTGACAAAATCTGAAACAACAAGTTAAAGGTAATGAGAATGATTAGTAGTGTCAGAGAAGCAAGAAGCTCCATTAGCCATAAGAAACTGTGGTTCAACAACAACAACAAAGCTTTTATCCCAAATTTTTTGGGGTCGGCTATTTGAATCCTTTTTCTTCCATTTAACGGTCACGTCCGTAGTAACATTAACAAAACCCATATCCTTTGTTACTACTCAATACAAATTCGTTTAGGCCTACTCCTAATTCTATCAGCTCCTTTGACTAATATCTCATAGCTCCTAACTATGCACCTATTGGTCTATGTTCTAGATGTCCAAACCACCTGTGAATTTTCTCACATCTTTATCCATAATTGGTGCCACCTCCATCTTTCTAGGAATAGGCTCATTTCTTAATACGTCTGGAAATGTATTGCCACTCATCCATATTGCATTCTAATCTAAGTTATGCCCTACAGACCTTCCTTTCAACTTCAATGATATCTTGTGAAACACATCAGAGCACTATTCCATTTCAAAGTCCTTTTCAATATCTCCATCATAACTGAGATCCTAAATAGTGTGAACTATCACTCTTAGTTCTTGTTCATCAACTTGTACTCCCTCATTTTTCTTTGACCTTCGAAGTTATGGTTCCATTACTCTATTTTCGTCATACCAATTTTAAATCCCTTGAATGATTGAATCCCAAAGTTTCTCTACACAATTTTGTTCGAGGCCAATACATCTCTAGCCTCATCAACTAATACAATATTATCAGGAAACAACATACACCATGAAACTTCCTCTTGAATATTCCTAATAATTGTATCCATAATTAGTGCAAACAGGTAGGGACTTGGATGTTGATCCATGATTAAAACCAATGGTGAAGGGAAATGGTACCTTATCTCCTCTAATAGTCCGCACGATAATCGTAATTCCACAACACATAATCTTAATAGAGCTATAGAGACTTGTTTCTTCCCCAAGCCCATCATATTATCTCCCTAGGTACTCTATCATAAGCTTTTTTCTGAATCAATAAAATCATAAGTAAATCACGGTTAACACCTTTTGCTGATAAAATCATAATCTTAGTCGATTGTAGTTGTTTTTCATTTGTACTTTCCTCTTATCAAACTCGCATATTCTACCATCGTGAGTTTGAAAGAAGGGGGAGGAGGAGAGGAGGGGTGGTGGTGGTGGTTGTTAGAAACAGTCCCATACCGGTTGGACCGCAACATTGTCGTCGTCAGACCATAGGGTATATATAGTTATATACCCCATGTACTCATAATTGGAAATATATTCCATTACGTTCTCACATCAGTCTTTGATTCTAACATCTACATCTGTGTTCAAGTAGCTAAGATTGCAAATTGGAGGGTTCCATAATCCATACCCACAGTCCCACACTCTAATCATACAATGTTCAGGTCAAAGACTATCAAGCCCAAAGTTACTAATGATAAGATTTCTGTCTTCCAGCCCCACCATCATGAGACTCCTGCAACGTACTCTGATCCAAAGAGACTGCCAACCAGCCACCAAAATCCAGACTGCGCTGACCTATATCCTGTTGGCTGCCAGTGGAGAATCAACTGCTATAAACAAACAGTGAAGATCCAATGGACACCAAGGTGAGTGCATCCATCCTGTTCCTGATCTTGTTACTTCCTCTTCGTTTCCTTTCAACATTTATCTTTCTTTTCCTTATCCTTTTCCTCTTAGCATGACCCAAGGCAAAGTAAAGATGCTTGTCTCTCTTCTTCTTCCTTCCATCCCTCAACCTTCCTCTCTTTATTTCTTCTGGCTGAAGGTACCATCTATTTTCCCACAGTGGATCCTTGCATTCTTTAAAACTTACTTTACCCTTAAGTTAAAAGTTTTATGAATTATCGGCCAGCCCCTGTTCTGCAGTAATTAAAGTTATTCGTAACAAAGGGATGAAGGTAACCTGTCCATTACTGCCTCTTCTCACAATTGAGAGAAACCATTTGTTTTTGGAAACAAATGAAACACAAGATAATAACCTTCAAGTTATAGTGAATGACAGTTCGATATGAGTTCCATGACGAATTGCACAATTTCTACATCTACATCCAGAAAGGTAAGTTTCCATTAGCAAGTGGCTATTGTATTATTGGTTACCTGGGCAAGAGAACTGGATGGAATGAATTCTAACATGCCTTCATCTTGTCCTGTAGCAAGAACTCGATAAGGAGATAAATGCAAGTCAAGATTCTCCAATTTAAGCAATCGATCCATAAGAGAAACCATTTGAACCACCTGCATCAACAGTTGTAGTCAAATTCATATGATATATGCTAACACTATGGATTCTGCGGCACACATGTTAACTCAAGTAAAAAAAAAAACAGAAAATGTGGAAGCACAGAGATTACAATGGAACAACACTTACCCTTTTCCCAATGGTTAAAACTTCAATAAAATGTACTCATACCTCTATTATCGCTTTCAAGCTCCACAATGCTCTAACAAGGTCCTAACCCCATGTAATTTCAATAACCATAACACACACTACGATGCATACTTCATCACAAAACGTACTATCAAATGCACATCTTCCAAGTAAAGAAAACTCTTAAATATGAAAACTAAGCCATTATTTAAATTAGTGTAAATATATAGATTTCACACCAAATGCATATATTATTTCCAAAGGTGAACAAAGAAATCTATCTAATGCACATTCCAAGAAGGCTCTTGATTATGAAGACCTTGAATATTTCTTTTTTGAATTGGTCAAGTACATATGAATTTATATAATATGCATAGTTGTATACCTCATAGCCAAAATTAATTAAAGAAAAACTATAAAATGCACCTTCAAGTCATATGAAGCCGATTTGTAGGGCATTGCACTGGGAAAGTGCCATAAATAGTTTCCATGTGTTGAAGCTCAGAAACAAATATTTTCTATTGGTACCTACCAATTGATCTTGTCGTAGGTCATCTCCTTTCTTAAAGATTATTTTGCAAGTTCCACCAGTTGATGTTCGGAAAGTCAAACGTAGAGGATGCAATGCACTTTTAAAAATTGATGATTCTGCTGGCACAATCCCAGTTATGAGCACACCAGGTGCTAGAGGAGATCGAATTGGCTGAAAAGGACCAACGCAGATATTCCAGATAAGTACATAATAGAAAATAGAATAAAGTGTCAAAGACCACTTGATAAACACACACACATACAATGTCACTTCATGTAAGCCATGTCCTGTACGTGTGAGGTGACTATGACATAAATGATGAATATAAAGCAAACAAGTACCTCATCAAAATAGGTTAGCTCACTAAGAAGTCCAGAAAGAAGCTGCCTTAATTTTTCAATTTTCTTTTGTGTTCCACCTCGTACATTCCTTACATCTTTCATGATGGAACATAACTGAGCTGTCAATTCTGTCTGACGCACCAAACTTTGCCACAACTTAAAACCGTCTTCATCTCCATTAGCAGAGACTGCCAACTGTAAATGGGAACAATACTTGGATAAACAAAATGGAACTGGATGAGATGAAATAGCAGTGAGAGGCCCATACCGGTAACAGAACCCAAAACATAATACCAATAATGTTTTAATATAGCAATAACCCCTAAAGTCAATAAAACCATTTAAGTCCAAGAAAAAAAAACTAACGAAATGCTCTTCGGTCTAAGAATGGGAAGGGAAAAAGTAAAGCAAAATAGACAATAACATAAGAGGATATTTTTGTAAGTTTCTTTTATCTCCTCTCTATTTCCCCTCGTGTTTAGTAGAGCTAGTGACCATGAGATGTCACCTTCCAATTTGGGAAGAAAAGTTAAAATTGCTAGGTTTATATTTCGGAATTGGGACTTCGGAGTTTCGTGGAATTTCAATTTTGACCAGGAAAAAGGAGCAACGGGATTTTGGGCTAAGGTTCTCCAAGGTAGGAAAGAATTTGAGGTTAAGGTTCGGTGCAGACTTGAGGGAAGAGAGTTGAAGGATTAATGATAGCTGTTTTGGCAGTTTTCAGGCAGTAAGTCAGCTATTTTCTAGACTGCAGGACAACACCAACAGTCAGTCTTGTAAGATTTTGGATGTTTGTTGTGTGTACGAGGGAGGAGGGATTATGATTGAAGTGTCTCGAGAAAGGAGAGGCTTTATATTGCTGCCAGTAGAAAAACAAAGGGAACCTAGGTTCCAGATCCGGACAGCAGAGACTGCCGTCCAAGAAAATAGTTGAGGGGAAAGGTTTTAATGGTGGATAAAACGATCCTTTTGTTGACTTGAGGCTTCAAAAAAAAATCCAAATAGGTCATTCATCTTTAGCCCCACATCGGCTGGAAGGAGAGATGAAAGGTACACAATGGTTACAAATAGATGATCTCGGAGACCAAAATAGTGCCCTTTACTGCACTTTAATGTGAACAGGTTTGAATGCCTGAATAATCGTGATTGATTTGCAACAAAAAAAAAAAAAAAAATCCTTTTTCACGAATAATATAACAAATATTTATGATTTATTCGCGCACAGGCAAACTAATTGTACATGTGTGGTAAGTTAACTGTTCGCGAATAATTCACATTTTTTTAATTATTTGCGAATTATGTGACTATGTACGAAATATCTACAAACATTTCTAAATTTACTAGTATATATGCACGTGTGTTGCGCGTATTTTATACTGTTTGGAAATGTCAAATAATAGTTCAAGTTGCCTACATTGTCTCTTGGATTCCTGTGCTTATTAACTATCATTCATTTATGAAGCTCAGCTTTTTAGTTTTCTCTTTTGGCCCCTATATTATATGCATGTATGCATACATGCGTACCTCTAATACATATTTTACCACATCCAAACTTAACTTTAATGAATCTTTTTAATTACACAGATACCCCTATTAATTTTAATTAGTAAACGTATTGAAGGGTATTTTTGGAAAGTAAACTTTTGGTGAAGCCAACTTTTCGCATTATATAGTAGAATAGATAAGGAGACCCAGGAAATTGCTTTAGCCCACTAACCTAGCAACGACAACGGTAAAGCCCTTATATCATCTTTTTTTATGTTAGCTACTTAAACTTTTTTTTTCTTCCATTGTGCTCTATTAAGGGTTATTTCCTCTTAATGATAGCAAATACAATAGCTTATTTTACAATGGTAAGTGTGTTTAGTCCTATCCTAGTTCTAGCAGCTTGTTTAACTTGTGTCCTATCACTCCCAAGTCCTACCTGGTATCCCCAAAGCAGAATAAGGATCGGCTGTTTAAGAGAACATAGAATCCCCATTTGTGTAAATACAGTTATAGCACACTAATATCAGAAACAAAACTTGAATAATCAAATAATGGGAACATTCCAAGGGAATAAAGATAAAAATACCTTCAACATACTTTCTTCTAGCATGTCATAGGTACAATAAAATCGCTTTGCATATGCAGGATCATGAAGCTCAACTGCTACGTACCACCGAAGAAAGCTAGCCAACTCAATATTAGTTACAGCTGCACATTTCCCAGAGAGGAAAAATCACTATCAACCAACGGAAGAAATAAATCTTCAAAACAATTCTTTTATTAAAGCATGGAATATTAGAGATGAAATATGTTCAGATGGTACACTTCACTGATAATTTAAGGATTAATGTTGAAAACATACTTACATAAAAGCAAAATACCAATTAAAAAATTCTACACATGCAAACATTGAATTCTTAGGTAAATAGCACCTGACAGAAAAGATGGTGATTGGTGAAGCAAAACTGATTCCTGCTGAACAAAATAAAGTCATCACAAGATACCAAAATCCCTAAGAAGCTATGAGATTGAAGAAAATAAATATCATTTTGTCAGCCGATATAAATGGTATACCTAAGGACTAGTGATGAAAAAGTGCCCTTCTGTTAAGAAACAACATTGTCCATAAAATGAGCTAAGTTGAAATGAGGATACCATAATGGATGGGTGGCAACACTTAAAAATAGATAAGGAGTGGGCATATTCGTGGGAAATTGGAGGCGTGGCCAAGAAATGATTAGTTAAGAGAAATCGTTGCATGTTGTTTGTTAACATGTGTAACCAAGACCAATAGATGCACAGCTAAGAGCATGGGATCTAGGAGCTGCAAGAAGTAGAAGTAGACCTAAACGAACTTGGATCGAGGCTGTAAAGTAGGATAGGGTATTTGCTAACGTTATCACAGACATGACCCTTAACAGAGATGATCGGAAGAACAGGTATCAACTACCGACCCAAAAAATCTTGGATATAGGACTTGTTGTTGGTGTACAGACCAAAACAATTCTATGGATGAAAGCTTTCTTAGGGAAATAAAACCTGCCAAAGGGAGATGGTGTCAGTTTGGTCAAGAAACACAAGTCAAAGCTGGTGGAAAAAAAAAATCAAGACCTAGCAAGATAATTAAGTCCCTAATCAGCTAAAATATTGGGAAAGGATACATCCTTTTATACTAATATAAGTAGTACACAAAGAGAAAGAAGTGTGTCCATGAAAAATTGGAGGTTGCATAGATTGAGGATAGAATGAGAGGAAAATGTTTTAGATGGTTCAGACATGTAGAAACAAGACCACTAAATGGACCAGTTAGGAGTGGCGGCAGGCTATTAGTTAAAGGAGTAGCTGAGAGAACTTAGTTCGAGTCTGTGAAAACGGATGGTTTTGGTAATATGAGAGAGGTAATAGACCTAAAAGAGTTGACTAGAAGATAAGGATGCATGTCGACAACCACAAAAGCATATGGGGTAAAAAGCTTTGTGGTTGTTCACCTAGAGGGAAAGTGTGGCATTTTGCTTCCCACGCAATTAGATAATCATGTATTAGAGACTTTATCACTCACTCAATATAAAAAGTAAAAAGTAGTCCAAGATTAGTGGAGTACTGCAAAAGTACAAGAACCTACACGTCAAATGTATCAATATTCTTCACTTTCATGGATATAGGAATATTTATTAAAGTTTAAGGATGGCATAGCTTCCCCCAAAAACACCAACCACCACCAATCCTCCCAATTCCGAGAGGAAGGGTGTTCTTCTACGGGAATTCTTCGGAAAGACGTCTCCATTCATCCTCCTAACGTGCAGAAATAAATCTAATTATGTCCTCCCCATTCTAGAGTCTATCCACAAAATCTACAGTTATATCAGTTAACACCTAAGATTGTAAATGTCGGGCATTGTTCCATGAAACCAAGAGGAACAAAATTAAACAAAGAGCAAAACAAGTGTGACAAGTCACAATAGTAGAAATTTTAGCAGGATGGATTTTAGATGGTTCAGAATTTTGACACATGTCAGGGGCCAAGTAATGGGAGATTGTAAGGAGTTAATAATAATATGTGAAATAGGTATAGAAGAAAGGACAGAAGAAAAGGTTGAATTGCTCATAGACTGCCAAGTACCAATAGACTTCATATATTAAAGGACATCAAACTGATATATAGAGAACCTAGGAAGCACGGACACTCAAAAAATCTAGGTTGTGTCATGTTGGACATGTATAGGACACAACCCAGACACTCCAAAATACACTAGGACACACCAAAGTAGGTGCCATGTCCGTGTCGATGTGTCCTTATTGCGTCGTGTCGTATCCGTTTTCGTGCTACAGCTATATATAGAGCCTGGTAGTACACCCCAAAAAAGAGACATTTATGATCCCCATTAGTGTAAAATATAAGGCACCGAATGCTTACTCATTATTGTTGTTATAATAGTCTAGTTCAGTAACAAATCGGGCAAGTAGTTGCCATCAGTCATGTTCATACCAATTCATCTCAAGTTCAAAATTGAGGCATACTGACATGGCAAACTAAAGCAAGCCATTAAATGGAAACTCAAATATATCTGATACGAAAGTTAAACCTTTATAACAAATTGGAACAACTGTCAAGTAGACATGCAGATACCAATAAACTAATTAAAATGATATTTCACATGATTATTCATCATCATCATGTAAGGCTTCTCTCGTCATAATGGAGTCGTCTATAGAGCATAAGAAAGCTCCATAATTGGCAGGTAGTCGACCTAGTGTCAACTCTCTATTTTGGTGGCAAATTCCTAGACAAGGTAGCTATTAGCAGGAGACATACTATGCCATACAACCTAAGATGGTCAGTGGCAGGTTGGTAGAGCTACCTTTTGGCTGTGAAATTTAAGCTCATGCAACCAATGAGCCTACTCCAAGTTCCCCTAGAATATAAAGAGTCTAGACAAAGATATAAAGTGATACAATTTGATATTGGAAACTAAATTATCTCTACAGCACATTAAGCGAGAAGCGAAAAGGAATGGTATTTCCACACTTCAAATGATTATTGATAGAATATTTTACTTAAAGGACATCAGGAAACATACATCGCTGCACAAGAAAAAGTGCCAAGCGTGATTTGTCTGTCCTCTCAAAGCGGAGGGCTTGCACCAACTGAAGTAGATAACAGTTGAGCTCTTCGTCATCAGCCCTTCCAAGAACACTCACAGCATATGCACGAACCTGTTTAAAGGATCAAATTTCAAGAAAGCAAATATAAACGGTAAACATGAAACAGAAAGTTAAATACGATGATGGAGTCAAAGAACACAATAAAACTTGAAGTACTCTAAAAGGCTTAAGATGTTACAATTGTAATATCAAATAACATTTTGAAACACAGTAAGAATGATCTGGAGGAATATCAAGGGAATATTTTTAAAATATCGTTCCACATATAGCTTGGAAAACTACATATTTGCGATTCAGAAAGGTTGACTTTGTCCCATGGTTTAAAGTATCGGCCGATACCGATCCGATACGGCCGATACCAATACGGTTTGGCATGTCCCGATCCGATACCGACCAATACCCGATACTTACTGATACCAACATTGAGGGTCTCTTTTTCGGTCAATTCAGCAAAGAAAATTAAACGAAAAAGACAAATCATCAAGGGTTTAAAGCATAATAAGATTGTAAAAACATGTAAAAGAAGAAAATCAATATATTATATGTAAACCAATCGCTAAGGATGATTACAATGTTATTTAATTTCAAAAATACTACGAAATAACACTGAAAATACTTAAATTATGCCTAAATGTATAAAATATATGTTTTTAAATGTGAATAATTTATTAATATATTTTTTTCCGATACCAAAAAATCCGATACACCGATCTGAAACAGCCGATACTACCGATATCACCGATACCAATACTCGTAGTGTAAGCCCACTTCCCAAATTTTTTATTTTTATTTTATTTGTTTATGATTAATTTTATGGCCATTGTGAGTCATGCCAAAGCTTGTAGGTGGGATATGACCATATTAAGGTCATATCTAGATAGCTTATATATGCATTATTTAGCTATTTTATATTTTCTACAATTTTTGAATATTTTTAGGTAATTAATATTTAAGGTTTTATTATTTTTAAGAACTTTCAGGATTTACTGTAAGGTCATACGGGGGTATTTTTGGACCAAATATTTTTATTTGGACTCTAAATGACTAAAAATATTTTCTAGAATATTTTAGAATTTTTTTGGATTTATTTAGAATTTTTGGGAATTTTTATATAATTAAAACCTATAGAAATTATATTTTATAGGCTTTGAAAATTTACTGTGAGGTCACACGATGATATTTTGTGTTAAAATATTTTATTTATATTCTAGACACTTAGAAATATTTTCTAAAATTTTCTAAAAATTTTCTGAATTTTTCTGCAATTTATTTTGATTTATTTGGACTTAAAATAATTTTTAAATAATTTTCTGAATTAAATAAATAAATATCCAGAAATCCACCCGGGAGGGGCCCACCTGTCGGCGCCAACTGCTACAGTGACCGCCTCTCTCTCTCATATATATATATTATTATATTCGCCCACCCTAATTAAATTCCAGCAGCCTTTTGTGGGAGAACTCATCTAGGGTTTCCGACTTCCCGAAGCGATTCCCGCCAACTCCGACGTGCTTTTCGTGCGCCGTTTTTTTATTTGATTCGTATCGAGGTAAGCTTTCTGATTATGTAATTTATTTTCGTAGATATTATTCCTAAATTTTTGAAAAATTCGTAGAGTGTCGGTTGTCCGAAACTTGACATGTTTCGGTGTTTTCGAGATTCCGGGAGGACCAGAAATCGAAATCATGAACCGTTTAAAGTTTCGAAAAGCTAACACAGAGCTCTACGACATATATATTTTTCCAAAAATTAATTCGTTTATCTAGTATTTTAGTTTTCTGTTGAACTCAGAATTGATCGGTTGATCCCCGTTTTGGTCACGATTAGCCATAACGGCGATATCTTTTGACCAAAGCGTGATTTTGCGGCACGGTTGATTCCAGCGCACTCGTGGCGCTGAAATCTACCAAGGTGCACTTTCAAAATCTAGAGTTCACAGCGTTTGACTAGATAATCAACGGTACGTCTCGATTTGCGTGCCATGGTTTCCAAAATTGGAAAACACGACTTTTGATGGCCAAACTTGCATATTTAGATTATATTCAAATTATTATTAGGTTAAATTAGATTTTTAAGTGAATTATTCCAGAATTAATTATTATTAGATTAGTAACCCAACTAGCCACTATTCCATGAATTTAGAACTAGAACATTAGAATTGATTTATAGTTTTCGTGCACGGTTCATGGTGCGATATGTGTTATAGGTTGACAGCTCCTAGATCGGCATCCCCTCATCCTTGACTTGTGACAACGGTTTGTGCAAGGACCACAGGCAAGATACCTTGCCTCCCTCTACAGTTTATTTACATGCATATTCTTATTGTTATCTAGTTTTACTAGTTGATTATTTATATGTGATTTGTATATCATGCCTGCTAGTATATATATAGCCTTGTTTATAATTAGCTTTGTAGTTCATATTGGATATACGTATATATAGTTCTTGTTCATAGTTAATTTTGTAGTTCATATTGGATTGGTTCTCTCGTGTATCTTGACTGGGTCATATCGTGTCGTCACCTGTAGTTCGACTGAGTCGTATCGTGTCATAGGATGAGTAAGTCATAACGGAATTGCTGAACCTTGAATTCTTGAAGCTAACCTGCGAGTCCACACTAGGGACGAGGGTTAGTAGTTATCTGTCCACACCTGCGAGTCCACATTAGGGGCAAGGGTGATTCTTAAAGCTAACCTGCGAGTCCACACTAGGGGCGAGGGTTAGTAGTTATCTGTCCGCACCTACGAGTCCACACTAGGTGCGAAGGTAATTTCTTGAAGCTTAACCTGCGAGTCCACACTAGGGGCGAGGGTTAGTAGTTATTTGTCCGCACCTGCGAGTCCACACTAGGGGCGAGGGTGATTTCTTGAAGCTAACCTGCGAGTCCACACTAGGGACGAGGGTTAGTAGTTGTTCAAACCTGCGAGTCCACACTAGGGACGAGGGTTTGAGTATTCTATTGATTATCCGTTGACATCGTGTTCTCTTGTTCTCCTCCAGCAGTTCGTTTATGCGTAGTGGTTCTTCCAGTCGTGTATAGTCGTATTTTCGTGTTGATTGATCTTTTCTCGTTTATTTCATGTATTTTTTTTATTGCATGATAAACTGCTAGATAGGCATGTTTTTATGTATCTTGCTATGTCCCCTGAGGACCTGATGATCTCTTCAGGTTTAGTGATTGCATGTAGTAGCTAGTAGTTCTGGATGGCGGAGGATTTGCGATTCTTGTGGGTTTCGGATGCGATGGTACGCTTGCGGGATTCAGGTATTCGTTATTACGTTTATTATCCGCTCGTGCTTTCATACCTTATCATGAGATATCCTGGTTTTTGATTCAGTTTTCAGACTCTTGTTATTTTCTTTAGATTCTTATAGGACATATATGCTAGTGGGCTGCAGACCACGACCCATAGTGTTCATTCATGTTTCATATTCTTATTGTGGATTGAGATATAGATTGCATTGCCATGATTTGGCAGTATACCATAGCCTTGACAGCGTTTACGTATTCGAGTCGGGCTGAAGTCCGCTCGATACATAGCTGGCTTGCTCACGAGCTCACGTCCGAAAAGCGGGTATGGGTCGTGACACGTAGGAATAGTCCAATACCGATACTGTGAACCTTGTGAAAAACACAACCATCTGGAAAAAAAAAAGGGGAAAAAAAATCTGGTAAGCCGCTCCAAAGTAAGTAGTCTGCCCTTTAACATCTTGTACATATGATATTGCATCTTGGAAGCGACGCCTTTCATCCATATGAAATTTGCATACTCGATGGGTGGATGTCTAGCACGTAATTGGTCTTATGCAACTTTAAATTCGAACTTCTCCGAGGAAGCATCCAACCAAATCCATGTGTCACTTCCCTTTGAAGATCGATGTTTGTCCTCCGTATTTCGTCCGCTAACATTCTGCCAATTGGATGAGTTGCTAAGCTCCATGTCCCTCCATCGATCAGGCAACAAAAGTGCTCCCTCCGGCCCAAAAGAGCGTATGTTTGTCATCCCAGACGTTGAACCAGACTTTCGCGACCAAGCCACGGATCAAACTACAAGTTGGTTTGTGTTCCATTGCTAACAACGCGAGTAATGACAGATTGCATCTTTGCTCTATAATGCAGAATGTTCTTTAATATCACATAAGAGTTGTTGGTTTGTAGAACCCGGTTGTTGAACCCAAAAGTTCCCTCCCTTCAGATATATGTTCCAACTCCAATTAGCCCACAACGAGTTACCCACAAGTTCGTTCCAAGATAGTTTCAAGCCCGCTACATCCCGAAGAACCGATATGGAGCATAACCCCACTCCCCATTCTTCTTTTGGCCTACATAAGTCAGCCCAAACAATAGTATGTATACCTCCTCTCCAAACAAAATTTGCACAAGCTTTTCAACTTTCTGTATAGTTGCCATCGGAAGCATGATCGCTTGAAACCAAAATAGAGTGATTATTCAGATAACTTAGTGGACTAATTCTATTCGGCCTCCAAATGATAAATTTTGTGTCTCCCACCCTTCAATACATTTTTTAACGTAGTCTACCATACTATGGCATTCTTGTACCCGTGCATAGTTGATAGATAGAGGTAGTTCCAGATATTTCACCGGTAATTCTTTTATCAATATTTAGAATAGCCGATAGAGCCGCTTGGTTTGGACACCTGGAGTTGAAATAAACTTTACTCTTCTCCTAATTTAGTTGCAATCCAAAGAGATTCCCAAACTTCACAATTATTCATGCCATAGTTGTTAGACCTCGAGCTAAAGGCACTAGAAATACAAGTAAATCATTAGCATAAATAAGGTGGGATACAACGAAAGAGACCTTACTACATAGCGTAGAAATCTTCTTCCAGAAAGTAGCAATATCCATCAAGCAAGTAAAATATTACATCATCAAAGTAAATAAATACGAGGATAGCTAGTCCCCTTGACACAGGCCCCTATTGTTGTAGAAAAAACCATGCGGCTGATCCTTTATGAGCACCGAGAACGTATGAGTAGAAATGCACTCACGTATCATCTTCCCTCCCACGCAGCATCAAATCTCATGGCCAGCATGAGGTGACATACGAATTCCCGATTCACCATGTCGTAGGCTTCCCGACGGTCTAGCTTTATACAAGCTTTGTTTCCACCAACTTTATTGAAATTCCGAACTAACTCGTGCGCCAATAGATTGTTTCAGCTATGAGTCTATGACTCTAACTTTCACAAATGCAGCTTGGTTTAGATATATGAGACATTGCATAATCCTTTCTATCCGCCGACACATAATATGAGTGATGATTTTGTAGAGGAAGTTGCAGCAGGATATCAGTCGAAAGCCAGACAGAGACGTAACGCCTTCTTTCTTCGGGATGAGAGGAACGAATGGTTAATCTTCGGAAAAAGCCTTCTATTAGCGAAAAAGTCTTGGACAATAGCGAAAATGAAAACTTGAGCTCTTCCCGATGAGTTTTGTAGAACTTACTATTGAAGTCATCCGGGCCAGGCGCCTTGTTTGGATCCACATCTTTTACCATCTCTTCCACCTCCTCAAGTAATACTGGAGCAAGTAATAGCTGATTTTCTTGTTCCGAAACTAGCCGTTGCAGATGAGTTCAGGAAACTCTGTGTCGTAATCATGTTGGTTGAATAACTGGGTGTAGAAATTCATCGCTTCGGCCTAGATGTCATTGGGCGCTAGGATTTCCCCGCCATTAGTGCCTATCAGCTTTATGAAACTATTCTTGTGTTGTCGAGTGCGGATAACATCATAAAAAAAAATTGTACATCTATCACTGTCTTTGACTCAGTTGCATTTGGCTCTTTGGACTAATTGGATCTCCTCCTGAAGTGAAAGAGCACGTACCTCTTCCACAAGAATTTTCTCCTTCTTTAGGTCTTGGAAGTGAGCTATACTCTGGATGTTGAGCAGCTCCATCTCCCACGTCTTCAAGTCTGGACATGGTTGCTCCTTTAGCCAATTCTTTAGTTGCTTTTTCGCTGCTTTTAGGAGTGGGACCATTTTATATTGCAAGTTGCCGCTGACTTGGGTAGCAAAGCCAGCCGATGTTGCCTCCTTATACCCTCTCATTGTTTTATTTTATTCTATTTTTTGAAGAAGGTTTCTTAACAAAAGTACAAAATGGAGAATGGGACTCAGCTGCCCATTCTCCTTACAATGCACAACAAACTCATACAAACACCCTCACTCACTCAGACGCTAATACATTTCTGCCTCCACTCAGCGAGATCGTCTTTGTCCCTTAGTGGACCAAGAGCTAACACGAACAGTAGGAGAGGATCCTGATCTGTTTCATGTAACCCTTTGTTTTCCTCTTGGTTGCCCTTCTTCCTCCAGAAGTTTGAGTCGTCTCTCATTCACCCTTGTCAACATCATAACGTCATCATGTCTACCCGTACCCGTAGTAGAGTTCTCCTGATCCATAGGATTACCACCCTCTCCCGAGGCTCCTGTCTCTCTTTCCGTAAAGGCACAACTTTGGCCTCTGGGTCCGTACTCGACCTTGAGAGAGGCATCCTGACGATTTGGCTCCAGAGCATTGACCGCATTGGTATTTTCAAGTGGAGGAGCATTCTCCACCGCCAGCATTGCAACCGGAGGGCCTTTTCCCTCATCATTTCCCATCTTAGACAAATAATTTGGATGAACCACATAGAGAGCAAGGGTCTGCTTCCACTCCACCGCTGAGATGGCCACGTCCTCAGGAGCAATATTTGCAACCCACTCGCCCTCGATTACGAACTATTCTTCATAACACAGTCGGGTATCAGCTTGCACCATAGCACGGGAGCAAATAGTGGCCCAACTCTTAAAAGAAAAAACATGCTCATTCTCTATATATGGGTTCTTCCCCACCTAACACCCAGAGACCCGAGCATTGCACACGCACACACACATATATTCTTGCAGTCCCAAAATTAACTCTCTTTTTTGTAACAAACATCCGTCCCAGTGGATTTATATGAGGAATTCTCTAACATTTCCTCGAATATATATGTACTAGTATATATGCACGTGCGTTGCACGTATTTTAATTGTCTTCTAATTAATTATGTATGTATTTGAAAGACAAAATATACTTAAATAATAAAGTAATGTATTGGAATACCAAAAGATATCTTGTAAGTACCTACCCTTAGTAGAATATATTATTTTTTTATTGGAACAAATATGTAAGGGTATTTTTGGAATAAAAAGTTTCATGGTGAAGCCTAACTTAACTTTTGGCATTATATAGTAGAATAGATATATGTGTGTGTTTGTGCAGCTTCCTTCATTATATAGCATCTATAGTAGACTATATATTTTAAAACCATTCCTTATTTATGATCTAAATATAATAATACGAATTAAAGGAAAGGCATAGCAAGTTGCAATTTTTTAAGTGCAGCAGCACTTAACAGTTGAATCTGAAGAAAGACACAGTGCCATTCTTAAATAATCAGAGTGGATATTTTACTCACTTCTTCACTCTCAAAAACCGGAGATAGAAGTTCCAATGCATCAGTCACGTCAATGGTCTCCCACCTCCCCATCAAATCAATTGCCTGCTTTGCTTCCTGTGCAAATTTCATCATAAATCAATTTGTGCATAAAATACAGACTTGTATGTAATGCATTACATCAAACACAAAAATGCAAGAACATACCAAACTAGGGCAGAGGATTAATGGTAAAATAATCTTATAAAAGCAAAAAAGAATAATGAAAATTGAAAGAATCTTTAACTCGGTATGAAAAAGCTTGCTAGACTCCATGAGAAGATTTCATTTCCGAAGGAGCACATCCTAAACAGATAGCCTAAAAGCTATTTTTGCATCATTGGGATCAAGGAAAGAGGAGAACTGAGATGAGTAAAGGTGAGGTAACCAATCTTAATGCAACATATAATTGAGGTTCAATATCAGGAAACAGATTCAAATAAAATAACTGCATATAGATTTATTTTAATAAACAGACTTGATGTGGGCCAAATTGACAAATGGGCATAACTTTTATGCTACTTCTCAAAATACTTATGGAGAAGAGTACATGTCGAAGTTCTTTGCCAAGGGCCCAGAAAAAAAACAGCCAACTCAGACCAATTCACAAACTCAGGCTTACTTCGGGATGTCCTCACCTACTTTGGGATCATCCAAGCCTTCTCCCATCAAAAGGGGTTGGCTATTGAGCACAAGAGTTCAATAAAATAATTGAAAAGGTTTTATGACCATCTATCAACGTCATGTCACCCCTCTATTTGAGTGACATATTCCTAGCCAAGTTAAGCTATAAGCAGAGAAAGCCTCGACACAAAACCTACAAGGCCATTTGACGGGTAGGTAAAACCACAATTCAGTCATGCAGCTTAAGCTCATGCAACCAAGGAGCAAAAACTGAAAAAATTTATTTTCGAACTGATTGTTAGCAATACAAGTCATATGTTCAGGTTTTCATACATGTATATAAACAAATGTATGTGCCCAGATACTTGCACCTGAATACATACATACTTCACATGCATCACACATGCATGCATGCATGAGTATCAAAGTGTGTTGCCTTTTCCATTTATTTTGAATTCCACAAAGAGGCGTCTTTCCTTGACTAGTAGAAGGCTAAGAAAAGTGCATCTCCTTAACAGGAAGTAGACTTATTCATAGAGCTCATGCCCACAACTAAGCATTGTTCACGGTCTACCTTATGTTGTTATACTTACACGGACAACCTTGGCTGTAGATTTAAAAAGGATGTTCAGCGTTTTTTTAGATTTTTTTATTCTACCCCATTGGTATCTACTGACATCTCTGAAAACTCCAATTATCATTTATCGAATAAGTTATGCTTTTAGTCTATCCTGCAGAATGTCAAGTTTTACAGATGATTTATAATATGATCGGCTAAATGTTAGAGAGATGCTGTCAACAGATACGAATGCCAAGTGAAGAAGTTAGAGAATGGCAGATGAAGCATAGTCCTTTGTTCAAGACTCGTGAGGGTGATCGATCAGTTGAAAAAGTTGATAACTTTAAACTGCCATCTGTAAAGGCTTCTTGATTACGAAACAAGTTAATATTGCAAAATAGTAACGATAATACATCCAAGGGGCCAAATGAGTACGCATGCATCTACTCCAACTACATAACATGTGAAAGATGTACACATCTGTCAGAAGAACTATTCTTGGAAAATGTAATAAGTTCTGAGAAAGCAGCATCGATTGTCAAAACAAAACCTATCAAATTCCAAACAACAATGTGGTGATAAATATAAGCAGGAAAATCAAACTGCTTTACAAGAAACACGAGCAATCTCTTGATAAGTTCGTATACATAGATAAACAATTGAACATGAAGTAAATACTTCTTACCTGCATGTCACTCCATTCAACACATCGAAGGAATTTCGTGAGCGCTTTCTTCTCTGACATTAAAGAGAAGCGAAACTTCCATAATAATTGCCTTTCATCGCCACTCAATGTTCGAGTTGGAGGGTACTTAAGGATTCTTTGTATAGACCTTACATAACAAAGTACATAGTTAGATGCTTTCCAATATCAGTGGGCATGATAAGTTGACGTGGATGTGTGTGTGTCTGTGTGTGTGTGTGTTGGAGACATAGATGAACTGTGTAGGCCGCTGTCGCTCTACCTTTTGCAGCTATACGAGGGACGTTTAACATTGTGTTATAGTTAACAAACAAAAGGTGTGTACCTTATGTCAAATGGGGTTTCTTAACAAACTATCATTATTTTTACATAAAAGAACCCAATTAATTGGTCATTTACCCTCTCAGTCCTGTTTCCCTATTTTCGCTAGAGAATTAATCCCCTATCGGCCTGTGAAAGGTAAATACAACTCTGTTTTCTTTTTTCTTTTCCTTTCTCCTCTCCTTTTCCTTTACCACCTCCTTTTTCTTCATTTCTCCCCTCCTGCTGCTGGTGCATGTTGCAGAACAGTTACCAGAGACAGGTTTTAACCTGCATAATGGAGTAAACTCCTGACCATTACGAGAAGGAGAATGAGAAAGTGGATGGGAGGAGAGGAAGATGAAAAACAATGAGAAAGAAAATTCAAAAGAAGAAACAGACTCATATATGGTTGGGTTTTATTACTCACTGTGTACTAATTTAGTTGCTCAACAAATATCACAATTTGGTCATGTAAGATATATTCTAGTGAATTGCAGATTTGGTAGAAATCCCATGGAGAGACCACAGTAGTCAGATTTTTACCAAGTTTCTATTCACCATTATATATGTATATGTGTGTGCACACATGTTCTGCCTTGCTCATGTCTCTTAGCGGCTGTGCAGCCATTTATGCATCAAGCTATATCAACCTTTCTTGTTTTAGGACTTTGCACTCACAGAATTTTAGGAGTTTTTGGAACGAACAGAGACATCTCTCTCTCCAAATTACATGATAGACCATCTAAATTGAAAACACTGCATCATTGAATGTGATTCAGTGATTGATGATTTATAAACTAAGCCAGAAAAACTATAAAGTACATTTTCTTAACAATTTTACCTATGCCTATCGCATAGCCCCAACTCTTGTGAGCTACTTGGTCCATGGGTATATAAATTGTCTAGAACTTGTTCTATTTCTATTTCTCGGTAGTTCAGACTTGTGGATTTGCAGCATTGGATCTCAACTTGGTTGGTCTATCAATACATGGTTTCAGAGTATTTCTATCTACAACACTTGTAAAAGTATTCTCACTACAGTACATGAAATGCAAAATGCAAATATTGTACCTACCTAGAAAGAAGATAAAGACCACAGAAAATTGTAGAACTTCATAATTATATCCAACTCAATAGAGAATACAAAAAGAAACTTTCATAACATCGTAGAATTCACGCACTTTATCCCTGTGGGAAATATAGCACTTAATCTCCGCCAAACCTTCCCAAACAACACACGAGTTAACAATGTTTCAAGTTTCAACAACTTTTCACCAAAAAATGGGAAGAGATCCAATAGAGTAGTAAAGAAAACATGGTCCCTCTATAGGCTGATTTATCCTTCAAGAAAATAGAAAATAGAATCTAATATCCACTCACCATGCAGGAGACCATATGTAATTTTGTCAAGCACACACATGCAACTTATTATCAGCATAGATGCTCATTATGCACTACTGATGCACATAGCAGATTCTTGAGGTAAACATTTCAAATTTTCACTACAAGAGTTTTGCAATAATGGCTCTACCAATGTACATAGCACCTTTTTTTAGGTTAGCATTTCACAAAGTTCACTACATAAACATCCTTGCAAAAAATTGAGGAAAGGTTGTAAAAAAAAACAGGCTAGAAAAATAGGTAATGAACTAAAAGAGAGAATGCAAATTTTACCAAACGTAGGCATTGTGAACTTACTTTCTCTCATTATTACTTGGTTTGAGATCCCTATCGATTATCCCACGGGTTAAGCTCCTTGCAAGCTTTAGTTGTTTGTGCTCAGAAGGATTTGTCCTTCCTACTTCAGGATCCCATACAGTAACAAGTTCATTTGTTGAAGCTACAGAAGATGGGATCAAGTAATTTGCTCCAGCCTCCTATATGTCCAACAAAAAGTTTACCTACTCAAAATTATTGGCATAAAGGCATAATCATGTTTGGCTTTGCCCACAAGATTTACATAAAAAGATGCTCACATAGCACATCATGCAATAACCCAAAGATTTCAGTATAGCAGATCAAATGGAAACAGACAATATAGTTTGGTATTAACATGGCATCATCATTTTACAAAGCCATAGTTTAGAAACCATTAGTGCAGTTAAGGTGCCTCCACTACTTTAATTTTCTAACTACATCTTCAAAATTTGGCCATTGTCCACAAATGTAATAGTTGTACAGGAATGGACAGAAATTAAAGCAAGATTTGTGTATAGCCGAAGATACATAAGCTTTAAGCAGGTGATGTAACTAAATTTAAACCATCCACTACTAAAATCAACATGCAACGAACATCCAGATAGAATTCATATTTCTTTCTCCTGTTCTGTGGATCATAGACAGTCCCAACGGAAGATAAATGACAATGATAATCCCAAAGGAAGATAAATAACAACGATAATGATCATGGAGGGGATGTAATAAAAGAAACATCAAAAATGGGCCCAAATGAGTTAATCTTCTTTTAGTAGACAAGCTCTTACACCACTGTAGAAATCACGATATGAAACCTACATTGACATACTGGTTTTTTTTTTTTTTTTGCTATGGAATTAGGTAAATTTAGATTGGCTACCTTAAGTTTAAAAGATTCATTGTATTCTACAACAATGCAGTTGCCTGTTAAATAAGTCGAGCATATCAAACACGGAATTTTTTACTTTCATCCCACTTATTAATATGCATTTGTATTACATCCCACTTTTTAATTTTATTAGACTTACATCTCACTTTTGTCACGAAAAACATTCATTTTGTCACGAAAAATATTCGTTTTGTCACGAAAAATGTTTTTCGTGACAAAATGTGGGATGTAAGTCTAATAAAATTAAAAAGTGGGATGTAAGTAGATTCATATTAATAAGTGGGATGAAAGTAAAAAATTCTCAACTATATTTATACATCAGATGTACCACGCCCATGTCATCCTAGATTATCCATTTATGATTCTTGACTATCATGGTACTTGCCTCGAAACCTCACAATAAGTATAGGGCTGTATCTAATTTTGTTATGCGAGTATCTGATTCAATTGTAGAGACCCTAATCAGCAGTTTCATATACATGCTAAATGATCTGCCTCTAATTTAAGAAAAGGTACCAAGCAATGATCAAATAGAAACCAATCTGTCCTGTGATTCATATTCCATGGAGGCGAACTCATAGATAAGGAAGAAGAATTCTTCGCTAACCACAGAATAAACTTTCCTCAATTTTGCCGTGTAACAGAAAAGCAATCTGATATAAATGTAAAAAGGTAAGGAAAAAGTAATACAAAAAGGGTTGCATGAACGACAAAGGCAACAACAGAAACTTCAAAAGCTGATTAAAAAAAATCATTGGCAGATATTACTAGTTACCTGAAAAACTACTATGTGCTCGAAACTACAAAAATCAACAATAAGACTTAGACGAGTATTGCCACTAATACTGCTTTCTTGTTCCTTGATCTTCTCGACGGCTTTAAATGTAAGATGGTCCAGCCAATCAATACGTTGTATTCGCCCCCTTTCATACTTATTCACAAGCCTCTCAAGGCGCTCTAGTTCCCCCCGCTCGTGCCTGGGGACCTGGCAATATAATACATCAGAAACAATAGATAAAAGTGACAAGTGTGCAGTGAAGAAATTGCATATATTGGAAGAATACTAATCATATAAATGACGGCACTAGAGATCTGTGGAAGGCTCTTGCATAAACCTTTCCTGGAGTAGCAGTGGGAATGGTTCCATCTGCTTCTTTCCTTGGCCAAAGTCGAAGCTGCTGCTTCCCAGTTTTAAGTTGTCTTTTGCTATTGAAAAGAAAAGTCGTGGCACCACCAACTAGGCAATCATGATCACCACATGATACGTCCCAAACCTACAAGCCAGAAAAGGGAAAGCTAGAATTCAAAAAAAAAGAATGTGATACAATAGAAATACAAAGGACCAGCCAATTAAAATTGTAGTTGAAAACTTGAAATCAATCTCAAAATAAATAAATCTTAAGTAGCATCAGTACCTAACTTCCCTACTGTGACAAAAGTTAGCAAGATAAGTATTTTCTTAAAGACTTACGTGTAGACACAAACACACGCAGACATACAAAGTTATATTCTTTCATGGTAATCAGATCCTAAAATCTCGATAACACCTCATGTTTCCTTATATCTAACCCCAACGATATTTTAAATCGATTACAAGTATTTCTTTCATCAGATCCTCACTTTTTTCTTAACCTATTATTATGGCAGATGCTATTATTTTAAAACCCCAATTTTCTACCAAGCACCTTAACTTTCTGTCAAGAATGTGAGGATCTATAAAATTTCTTAGCTCACATTTAGCAAGACTCAATCTTGATGCCTTCTTGATGTTCTTGATTCCATCCTATTTACTTTTTGCAAAGAGAGAGGCCTTAGAACGATCTTTCCTTTACCTATTTGTTGGGTACTCGACCCAAAAGGCCTGTTCCTGGTGGAGATTGGTAAGTATTTGCCATGAATTTCAATATGCAGAAGATAAATGGAGAGAGTTTAGCTCAGATTCAGAAGAGAATGGGGAAGAATAGATCTATATTGATAAATTGGGGAAGAATGTGGATAGAACAGTGTAAGAGAAAAGAAAGACTAGAAGGAATTCATTACAGCCTGCATTCTTCTCTTCTCATTACTTATTTATAGCCCAGGCTCATTCGTGAGCCTCACTCTATTAGCTGGCTGCTAACAGAATTGGCAGGGAATCATCCAGGTCAGCCAACTGTCAGGTGACGTGGCCAATGGTCCCCTCCCCCACTGCTGTAAGTAAGCATTGAATTATATTCTAATTACTGCTACTAATACTGGAGAAGGAGTTACACTCCATAGCTCTGCTACTGCTTATTTAGGGAGTGTAACAACTGTCCTCCCCTTCATTTGGACCTTGTCTCAAGGTCAAATTGAGGGAAGTCTTTGATGAAGTCCTCGTATGGCACCCACTGAGCTTCCTCTTCTGAAGTATCCTTCCACTGCACCAGCAAATCGACAGCTGCTTGATTCTTCCTCTGAACTAGCCTGCGGTCCAAGATCCAGTCTGGTTCTAGCAAAATTTCTTCCCTTTGAGTAGGTAATCCAGCTTGAACAGAGACTTTCCTGCTTAAGTGTTTCTTGAGCTGAGATACATGGAAGGTAGGATGTATCAATGAACCACTAGGGAGAGCAAGTTTGTAGGCCACTGGCCCTATCTTGTCTAATACTTGATATGGACCAAAGTATTTTGGAGACAGTTTTTGAGGCTTCCTTTGGGCTACTGAAGATTGCCTGTAAGGTTGTAGCTTGAGGTACACAAAATCTCCAGGCTCAAAGGATCTTTCAGTCCTATGAGAGTCCACTGCCTTCTTCATCCTGTCTTGAGCTAACTGCAGGTTATCTTTCAGCAGCTGTAGTGCATTGTCCCTGGCTAGGATAGCCGTAGCAACCTCTCTGTCCTGTGCTCCATCTGGAACATAAGTGAGTATGTGTGGGGGTGTTCTCCCATACACCACCTCAAAGGGAGTGATCTTAGTAGCTGAGTGCCAGTTGGTGTTGAACCAGTATTCTGCCCAGATCAGGAACTTGCTCCATTCTTTGGGTTTGTGACCACAAAAGCATCTTAGATAGCTCTCTACACATCTGTTAGTGACCTCAGTTTGGCCATCTGATTGTGGGTGGTAGGCTGTGCTATACTTCAGCCGAGTCCCCTGTAACTTGAAAAACTCTTTCCAGAACAAACTGGTGAAGATAGGGTCTCTGTCAGAAACCATTGACCTAGGCATGCCATGTAACTTAAAGACCCCTTCAAGGAATATTTGGGCCACCTGGGATGCAGTGTATGGGTGGCTGAGAGCAAACAAATGTATGTATTTTGAAAGTCTGTCAACCACAACCATGATAGTGGTTTTGTGATGGCTAAGGGGAAGTCCTTCAATGAAGTCTAGGGATATGTCTTCCCAGATTCTATCTGGAATAGGGAGGGGTTGTAAAAGCCCTGCTGGTGAAATGGTTTCACTCTTGTTCTTTTGGCAGACTTCACAAGTCTGTATATATGTCTGGACCATTTTCTTCATGCCCTTCCAGTAGCAAACTCTCTTTAGCCTGTGCAATGTTTTAACAAAACCTGAGTGCCCCCCTTGGAGTTGATCATGATGTTCCTTTAGCATCTCTTGGACAAATTGTGAGTTGGGATCAAGTAAGAGCCTGTTTTTGTAGTACAACAGGTTATTCCTGACTGCATATTTGTTGTTGTCCAGCTTCCCTTTTTCCCATTTCTCCATTTGTTGCTTGTAATAGGTAGAAGTCTGCATTTGTTGTTTGAAGTTTTGAATCCAATCTGGACTAATCACTGTGACTGCAGCTAAGGATGTATCTTCTCTTCTTGACAAACTGTCTGCAGCTTCATTCTCCTTCCCTCTTTTATACTCCACCCTAAACTGGTATCCATGTAATTTGAAAAACCACTTGAACTGAGCCTTAGTGTGAATTTTCTGTTCTAACAAATGTTTTAGGGATCTGTGGTCTGTCCTGACGAGGAAGCTCCTTCCCCAGAGGTATTGGCTCCATTTTTTAACAGCTAGGAGTATGGCCAACATTTCCTTTTCATATGTAGAGAGGGTAGTGTTCCTGCCTTTAAGTCTTTGACTGAGATAAGCAATAGGCCTGCCTTTTTGCATTAGTACAGCCCCTATTCCCATTCCTGAAGCATCACATTCTACAGTGAACTCTTCATTGAAATCTGGCATTGCCAATACTGGAGGTTGGGTGAGCACCTGCTTCAAGTTTTCAAAAGCATTTTGAGCTTTCTCATTCCAGAAAAAAGAATTCTTCTTTAACAATTCAGTGAGAGGGCTGGCAATGGCTCCATAACCCTGTATGAATCTTCTATAATACCCTGTAAGTCCCAAAAATCCTCTTAATTCCTTGAGGGTTCTGGGTAGAGGCCACTCCACAACTGCTAGCACCTTGTCTTGATCCACCTGCACTCCTTGTCCTGAGATGATGTGTCCCAGGTACCCTACTTGATTTTGAGCAAACAAGCACTTACTCCTCTTGAGCTTTAACTGATTAGCCTCCAGTTTAAGGAAAACTGCTTGCAAGTGTTTGCAGTGATCCTGTAAGTTAGCACTGTATATAAGTATGTCATCAAAAACAACTAACACAAACCTCCTTAAGTACTCTTTGAATACTTCATTCATCAGGGCTTGAAAGGTGGAAGGGGCATTTGTGAGCCCAAATGGCATCACAAGGAACTCATAATGGCCTTCATGAGTTCTAAAAGCAGTCTTGTGAATGTCTTCTTCTGCCATCCTCACTTGGTGGTATCCATCTCTCAAATCCAGCTTGGAAAAGTATTGGCTCCCATGAAGTTCATCAAACAACTCTTCAATGAAGGGGATGGGAAAGGTGTCCTTTACAGTGTTTTGATTTAAACCCCTGTAATCCACACATAACCTCCATGAACCATCAGATTTTTTTTACTAAAATTACTGGAGCAAAATATGAGCTATTACTAGGCCTTATTATCCCAGTATTCAGCATCTCCTGTATTTGTCTTTCAATTTCATTCTTGTGCATATATGGCTGTCTGTAAGGCCTGTTGCAAATTGGCACTGACCCAGGCAGGAGGGAATCCTGTGATCAAAGGGTCTTTTGGGAGGTAGCCCTGTGGGTTCCATGAATAAGTGATCATAATTTTCCAGAAGTGTGGCAATCACTGGGTCTTGTGGCAAGCTTTGGCAATGGGAATTGAACTCTGTTACTGAGCATAGTTGAATGAGATAAAATTGAGAGTGTTGCCTCATTTCTTTAGTGTCAGGCTCTTGAAGGTGGTTCAAATGAGGCTTGATCCCCTTAAACTGTTTGTTAATTCCCTGTTCTGTAAACTCCATGGTTAATTCCTGAAAGTTCTACATTATGGTGCCCAAGGTGCTAAGCCAACTGGCTCCCAGCACTAGTTGACAACCTGGAAGTGGCAGAAGTAAAAAATCTGTCTTGATTTTATGGCCTTGGCATTCAATGCTGATGCCCTTGCATAACCCCTTGCTGCTAAGTTTGGCCCCATCAGCCACCAATACTTCAAAGGGATGACTGTCTTGGGGAATGAGGCCCAATCTTTCACATAATGTAGTGTCAATAAAGTTGTGAGTGGATCCAGAGTCCACTAATATGAGAACAGGTTTATTTCTAAGAGTTCCTCTTAGCCTCATAGTGGAGTGATGAGATATACCTGAAAGAGCATGTAGAGAGATCTCAAAAGCTTTTTGCTGAGTTTCTGTGGAATAGGGAACTACTTCAGGTACATCTGCTACTTCATTCTGGTCTTCTTCATCAGACACCAACATGAATAATTTTTTTTCCTTGCATTTATGCCCTCTGAACCATTTTTCATCACACATGAAACATAATCCTAAGTTTTTTCTTCTCAGGATTTCTGAAGGTGATATGGTGGTCCTTGGAGTCTCTGCTGCAGGTTTGGAAGTATCCAAGTTAGTGTTTGCTGGCTTCTTCCAGGGTTCAGTGCTAGTCTTGGAGGCCCCTGAGTTGTAAGTGGTGTTAATTCCAGTCTTATTGCTATAAGTACTCCCCTTGTAGTTTCTTTTGATTGCCAGGAACTTGGCTTCATATAGTTTGGTCAATTGCATAGCTGCCATGAGAGTGTTGGGATTAGCAATCTGGACTTCATACCTGAGTTCTTCTCTCAAACCCCCTAGATAGTGACTGATCATGCAACTCTCTGGTAAGCCTTGTATCTTCTTAGAAACCTTCTGGAATTGTGAGTTATATTCCTGCACTGTGTTTTCATGTGTGAGTAGTTTTAACTCAATAATGTGATCAGTAAATTGGGATGGACCAAATTCAGCACGAATGTTTGTGCAAAATTCATTCCAGGTCAATCTCCCATTCTTAATTTGCATAGCCCAATCCATCCAGTATGCTGCTGTCCCCTTAAGCTGGACTGAGCAGATTTTAATTTTGTCTGCTTCCTGGGTGTTGTAGAAGTTAAAATAGTTGTTGATTCTTAACAACCACTCATTCACATCTCCCTCCCCATCAAATTCAGGGAGTTGTAACCTGAGATGAGGTTGTCCTCCTCCTTGTCTGAATGGAATTATCTCAGTATTATTGTTGAAGTGTGCAGGGGTAGGTAACAATGGAGGATTCCATGTTCCTGTGTGGTTTACAACAGGATGTTGCAAGGGTGTGGATACATTTCCCATGGAAAATGCAGATTCTGGCTTAGATCTGGCCAGATCTTCAATTAATTTCTCAAGCTTGTGGTTCATGTCAAGGACAGTACCTGCCAGTGCTCCCACTGTGTCTTCCAGAGAGAGGAAACGATCTTCATCAATCCTCATTTAATCCAACCAACTATCTCAATCGTGCATCCTACACTATGACCGCTCCCATAAATTTGAATTTCTTATGAAGCCAATCTAGCATAAATGCTTCCATCAATCCTCCTACTTGATATTAAAGAACACCAACTGAACTACTGACATCAAGCACAATCAGCATAATCAGTAGTTACTCAAATAGCATTGTAATTTGTAAAAGGAACACATTGTTGAGTTGTTACTTGTTACTAGCGAACACAGACTTGGATGTGCAGCTATACACCATCTTCTGCCTGTGAATAGTGTTCCAAAATGGCTAGTTTAGTAGCTTACTATTCTAATATAACATATAATAGATGCATATTAAACCGTAAACAATAACACTACAGTTTGCTTGTATGTTTACAATTTCCGGGGATTTCTACCCCAAACCTCTCATTCAGGTAGCTCTTGTCTGCCACTAATTGGCATGAGAGAGGGGTGCTTGATGATGGGAAATAGTCCAATAGAGCCCAAAGAACATAAAAGAAGCATTCATCTATCTAGAAGAAAATTAATTCTTATAGGGAAGATGACATGAGGGGCAAGTCATAGCGTCGTTGTATAAAAAATAAAAAAAAAAAAAAAACTTTTTATCTAAGAAAAGAAAATATCTACATGTACAATTGTAATTACTCAAACTTGGAGCCGAAGCAAGAGACCCCATGACCCAATTATAAAGGCGGTCCGAAAAAGGTCGTCACGTGGAGAAGTCTAGCCCATTGTCCTGCAGATCCGGGCCCAGCATCATTCCCCACTGGAGTCTTTTCGTCACCTGCAGTCTCTGGGTATAATTCATCCAGTTGCATGACTTCGTCTAGCACAATAATTCCATAGATCCCTCATTATTTTGTAGCAATCTCCAATAATTAGTTCCATATTTATTTGATTAGTGAGTGGTTGTTGAGTTCAAAAGAAAATCGGAAAGCAACGAATCAATTGAACCAAATAACAATGACTCATTCTAGAAGGTCAGCATTGTGTCATGAGCCTTCACATTTTCTTTTAATTCTAAAAATGCAAGTTGCAAAACCTATACCATAACATTACCAAATATAAGGCACCAAAATTCAAGGACCAATACAAACAAGCATCACTACAAAAGTGTCGTGAAAAAGGGTACTTCTCAACTACTTCTTCAAAATATTATCTTAATCATCCACATCTCCCTCACACTACTTAATCTTGGAGGATGCAAGTTTGAGTCACGAAAACAGTCTCTCCATATATACGGGGGGTAAGTCTTCGTACATCTTGACCCTCCCTAGACCCTGCGTATGCATAAGCCTCGTGGCACCAGGGACGCCCTTTATCCAAATCTCCTCAAACGATAGTGGGTCAGCTATGGAGCATTAGAAAGCCCACAAACGAATTGACGAAGTTCTGATAACCGTCTAACCTGGTGTGAACCTCTATTCTGGTGCCCAAGTCCTAACCAAGTCAGCCATGAGCAAGAAGGAACCCTTGATATTAAACCTAGAAGGACTAGAATGTTTTAATATCCACATCTCTTATAACATATACAGGAAGGTCATGTCTTCATGTAGTTAAGTGTTAGTAGAGTTTTGTTTCCATGACTGGAAACGTCCATTTTCCAGTCATTGCACCAAGGACACCCTCAGCTACAAATATCCTTCCTTGATCAAGACTTGTAACTTAGATTCTCCTTGTTAAGTGTTCCCTGATAGACTTCAAAAGTGTGATACCAAAACAAAAATCATGATCTTAAGATATCTATCAAATCTTTCATATCGGTGGAGCCTGGACTGACTTCCATCATACCACAAGAATTGTCACGACAATGATTACAGTACATGAGTACTTGGAAGTCAAGCTACAGAAATGTTATCAAATATTTAAATGTTTAGCATCAAAAAACACATAATTATCAGTATCTAAAACCCAATTTAGAAAGACTACTGCAAACATATAGCTACAGTGTAACTTACTGTTAATGCAAGTTGTGCCTGAGAAGTCAAGTCCCGATACTTGGTACTCAATGTGATGAGCTCATTCCAGCAATATGACTTCCCTGAAGATTCCAGCCTGGTATATGAGTATGAGCAATGGACTATCAGACAGAATAAAACCGCAATAACAGAACAAAGGGAAGATAACAGATGACCCTAGTATCAACTTCAATCTGCCGCCATATAATAAATCAACGCAAAGATCAGTTAGCATGCACACTAAAGGGTCTGGGGGAAACCTTGTTCTTGTAGACAGCCCGAAAGGAACTCCATCAAGGTACAAGGCACATTCAACATATAGCTCCCCATTTCTAATCTCGTTTAAGGTAACTTCTGAAAAAACGGAAAATGTAAAGCAAGAACAAACATAAAGGGATTCAGTATCCAACCTTACAAACTATAAGATACATGATTGGCTAATGTATATATCTCAAGTTGTGCATGGATGGATAGATAATAGCTACTAACTATAGTATTCCAAGGATACTACAATGTTAACAACTTGGTATATAGAAAAAGTATTGAAGATGTACAATATTTTCATGTGGAAGGGGAAAAAACAATTTTTATGCTCAAGACTGGACTATACTAGAAAAATCTGTTCAAGCTACGTAAATACAGGAAATCCCCCCTCCATTCACTGCTAGAAAATGAAACGTCCATTACATTATCTTCCTATCACTACCCCCCACCTACCAAAAAAAAAAAAAAAACACAACCGTCACACTAATTAGTATTAGCAATGTGATTACCTATGTAACAACTCACCGCTCTTCTTCCTCCATCCTCCTCTTTTACATCCTAGACTGAAACCTTAACCCTAATTCTAACCTTGGGGACGAAGTTCATAAACGGATGTTGTAGAGGGTCGTGCTTCAGTGCCACATCTCAAAAAAGGTCTCCATCATAGGGACATGTTGATTTTGGCAACAAGTCACATCCCCCAATGTGCTCGTTGGCAGTCCGTCGACATGCACTATGTCTACAACAGGGTGCTCGTCGCAGGGATTGTTGCATGGACATAAATACAACAAGATATGGACAAAGACACAAACATGGCAAATTTTTGGAGTGTCCTAGTATATTCGTGTACATGGCACCGGTTTTTGGAGTGGCTGTGCTTCCTAGGTCGTAGGCGATATCCTCCGATGAGGACCATCTCCATTCAATTGGGAAACCCCGGTGGAAACCAGAATGAAATATTAGGATTGGGGTTTCGGGTTTCATGATTGGGAGGTGAATATCAAGGGGGGGCAGTGAAGCAAAAGTGACCAAGAATACAACTAAGTTACAAACTGACCAATTATGCTATTTGGCTCCCAAAAAATTTGGGTGATGTCATCTCCCATTATGTGGCATCTGACATGGCAACTGACATGGTAGCTGACATGTCATGTTTTAACCCAAAAACTTAATTACCCACAAAAAATTATTGTTAATGCTAATGCTAATTTTAATTTAATATTAATTTTAATTTTAATGTTAAAATTAATGTTAATGTTAATATTAATATTAATATTTATGTTAATTTGATATTAATTTTAATGTTAATGCTAATGCTAATTTTAATTTAACGTTAATATTAACTTTAATGTTAATGTTAAAGTTAATACTAATGTTAATTTTAGTATTAATGTTCATGTTAATTTGATTTTAATTTTAATTTTAATATTGAATTTTATGTTTAATGTTTAATTTTGTCATGTCAGTTGTCATGTCATCAGCCATGTCATATGCCACATAATGGGAGATGGTATCACCCAAATTTTTTGGGAGCCAAATAGCATTTTTGTAAACTGACAGTCAACTAAGCATAAGACCTGTTTCCTCCAATCTGCGTCTCACATATACCGCACGACAGAATCGGACACGGTACCAGTTCCGTGCATGTAGTATACTTTGGAGTGTCCATTATGCGTCCAACACGACACACAAATGGCACCAAATCCTAAACTTCAATTCACCAAACAAATTCAATTTAGAGTGTCCATTATGCGTCCAACACGACACACAAATGGCACCAAATCCTAAACTTCAATTCACCAAACAAATTCAATTTTTTTTCCCTCCGGGTTGCAGAAAAATAGCTTCCCTTACAAATTTCTGGCATCACTTGTCGTGGCAAAATATTGATAAAGCAGTAGAAGAGTAACCATGAGAATGAATATTCACTAAAGTCGAACCCTAAGTAATATTACTCTTTGCCGGATCACTAAGAAATCCAGAAACCCTGATTTCACCCAAAAAAAAAAAAAAGATCCTCCGCTGATGGCGACTACAATCACGTAGTAAAATAAAAAAAAAACTAATCTAAACCCTAGAAAGGGAAATCTTACGGATTTAGGTCGGGAAGGGCATTGGGGAGATTCCCTTCCAATCGGTCGATTCTGAAGGTGACGGGAAGGTTGATGTCGCAGGAGAGGAAGAACCGGAACTCGTTCGCGTTCATGTCTGCCGGAAATTAGGGTTCCGGCGAGCGAATAATTTAGGGTTCTGATAGGGAGAGAGATGGAGGGAAGGAAAAGAAGTTGAGGAAGCGAGGGAATAAAAAAGGAAGATTTTTTCTTTTATTTTATTTTTTTCTTTTCCAACTGTTGGAATCCGTATATATACTTGAACGGAGAAGAGAGAGATCCAGTCACAGCCCAAGTAGCAGTACAAACAACTGCCGGTTCAGCCCAAGTGGTTCGGACTGCTGGTTTGGCATTGTTGTTGTTTTTCAAAAGAAAATTCTAAACGAACCGAGAGGGCGATCGCGGTCCTGACCGATGTACGTGTTAATTCCATGTTACTCGAGAGGTGAGACTCATAAAATCAGTTGTTACTATGATCGGTTAAATATTTTCGACCAATGGGGGCCGACACGTAAGTCGGTTCACGTGTCCCCCCATGCGATATGTAAGGAATCAAACTCTGCTACACGAATCGACGGAAGGAATCACGCACGTTAACTGATCACGTGTCTGGACTGATCCTCTCATTAGCCGGGAGCTCAGTTTTTTGTGGGTCCTAGTCCGGACCAAGGGAGGCCGTCACATGTCCTGGTTCACGCGTGTGGTTCCCCCGTCGATCTATGAAAACTTATTCAAAAGTGCATAAGCACGTCTCTCCTCCTCTTTCAAAAGCAGGAGAAAAAAATGAAACTAATTTTACAAAAATATAGATACGGTCTTTTATCGAATAACTTTTGTTGTTATTAAAAAATAATTTTACTTTTCAAAATAACTAATATCATTTACCTATAGTTACTCGAGTTTACTTGTTTATTTAAATATACGAATAATAAGTCGTCCCCTAAAGTTATTACTACTATTTTTATGAACTAAACCTATTTTGATAGAACAGGAAAGAGTGCTTTTAAAAATTGATTTATTTTCTTAAGCAATAGGAATGTTGATTATTGTGCTTTGCTACACCTTTCTAAAGCACATCTAGTTTTAAATCTCTTGTTTTCAAAATATTTAACACACATATGCCAACTCATAAAAAAAAATATCGATAAACTAATGTTACAAAACAACGTTTGTATGATTGTTTTCCAGATAAAACAGGAACATACATGAGAAGCAATCCCAAACCCATTATTTTTAAAAAATAAATTATTTGTTAGTTTTTGACAATAGAGTTAAAATTGGCAACAAAAAATACAATCTAAAACCCTATAGTTCTTTGGAAATTATTATTTTTCTGTATCCATTTCAAACTGGTTTTTAAACTTAGATCAATAGTCCTTTGATTCAACACACACACACAAAACGAAACAAACTTGGCTGTATATGGCCTACTAACATCCCTAGTTCTAAAATGACAGTATATACCCATATTAGGTAGAGGTATAGTGTAATACACTTTGTATTAGGCAATAAGTGGTACACAACAAGACAACAAAGTAAAAAATAATAATAAATACTTCTAATGGGTACAAATATGATTCGTGCGTGTATATTTTGGAAATAGTAATTGTGCCAAACGTTCCTACTGAAAATCGATCTTTTGACCACTCGGTTCGTATGTCTCACCACTACCACTAGACTATATATATATATATATATATAGATATTATATATATATATATAATATATTATAATAATATATATAATTTTATTTTTTTATTATAGCTCGCACTGGGGTTGTGCCAAACGCTCCTACTGAAAATCGATTTTTGACCACTCGGTTCGCATGTCTACCACTACCACTAGACTATAGATTATATAATTTTGTTTTTTTTATGATAGCTCGCACTGGGGTATATATATATATATTATATTATAATATCTATATAATATATAATATATAATATATATAATCTATATAGATATATATATATATATTTGAAAAAAAAATATATATATATATTATTTTGAAAACATTGGGTAAATGTGGCGAAACTCGTCTCCACTGGACTCGAATCCTGACCACTTGGTCGGAGTTCGAGCCTCAGTGGTTAACAGAGATGCATGCGGCCAAGTGGTCGGGGAGTTCGAGCCTCAGTGGAGGCGAGTTCGCCACAAGTACCATTGCTTCAATTAATTATATATATATATATATATATATATATATATATTATATATATATATATATATATATATATATAACCTCTAGCTCAAGTGGGCAATGGCTCGACTCCCAGTGCGAGCTATCATAAAAAAATAAAATTATAATATATATATATATGGTAGGGATCATGTGACACATACAATTTAACATCTAAAAAAGATGCAATCTCAGCTATATATATAGGGAGGGAGAGATTCGGCAGTTTTTTTTTTAACGTCATGATGTATTTATATGATAGGACACGACATGAATTAATGGTGTACCATCGCTTCTAGTTGCTAGAGGATATTTTCCCGTATATGGACCTCTTATGTCAAACACTTTAGGACAAAATCCTCAAAATATATCAAACTCGTCTTTATTTCGTATTTACATACGGATATTTTAATTTAAAATTAAGAATCAAGCATGATCATCCAATATGATACACAACAATTACACTTTTAGAAACCTTACATATCACGTTATGAATTTAACTTTCGATTACCTACGCTTCATGCAATGAAATCTATTTCGTCATAGTATTATCATATCACATATGTAATACTATAGCGCATTATCAAAAGTATTTGGTAAATATATTCCCACTGTTCGCAGATTTTGTTGTTTAACTTCTTAATCGGAGGGTGGTCAAGGTTAATTTGCAGCGTTCCGTACACCTCCCCACATAATAGGCATATGTGTGCCATTATTCTGTATTGCCAAAGTGATGTCGAGACACGGAGTGTTGTCACTGCATGCGATATAAACTTGACAAATATTATAATCGTTAATGTTCGTGTAGTATATGTTGGGTATTGTAATTGGCGATGATTGGTTTTGCATGTCCCCTCACGATAAAATTGGTCGATATCTATAGCCTTTGACCTATAGCATATGAAATTGGGACAACCTAGTGTTCTTTACGGAATACGAGCCCACCATGCAGTCTGAATATTTTATATTCCATAATGGATTGTGTCCTCAATTCTATGACTAAATATTCGAAGAAAAATAGTGTTGTATTCCATGTAGGGGTGAGCATTCGGTTTTTCGGTTAAACCGAACCGATAACCCAAAACCGAATTGGACCGAAACTGAATAAGCAAACCGAAACCGAACGAATTGGCCAAAAACCGAATCAAAGAACCGAATTAAATCGGTGCGGTTTCGGTTTATTCATATTTTTTTGATTTTTTGAGCTTTTTTTTGTTAAATATATATAGTAAAAATATACATGGCATATTTAGTATATACCTAGTATTTAGTATGTACCTATATATATTAATACTTATATATAGCACACACACACACACACAACACACACACCACACACATATATATATAGATATATATATATATTATATGCAAAAAAAAAAAAATATCTATAATATATATATATATATATATATTATATATATATATATGCAAATGACCTCTAGCTAGGGTTAAGAGAGATGCATGGACCCAAGTGGTCAGGAGTTCGAGCCTCAGTGGAGGCGAGTCGCCACAAGTACCCATTGCTTAAAAATATAATATAATTAATTAAATTTCTATTTATCGGTTTCGGTTTGGACGAAACCGAAATCCTAAACGAAAACCGAAACCAATAAGAAATTTTAGTATTTTCAAAACCGAAACCGAACCGAATTTTTTTAAAACGAACCGAACTCTTATTCGGTTCGGTCGGTTCGGTTCGGTTTCGGTCCAAAACCGAATAATGCTCACCCCTAATTCCATGTGTTTTTTTGGTTATTGATCATGATTTTTAATTTACATATATTCCAAATATGGAAATTCTTGAAATGATAATTTTAATACGTAATGTGTACATGCTAGGTCTTGATTCAAACACCAATCATCGTATTGCTCATGGTGACATATGGACGATGATATTAGAGACGCATCGTTGCCTGTATCCTCAACCTCCGTGTTGGAGACCTATGTTTTTATTTGACATTGGAAATTACATTATTTCTTTACGGGAAAAAATTACACTAATCAATTATAATTTTAAAATACAATGCATGAAAGTGAAAAGTATAACATGCATTTGTACTCAAATATTTCATTCCAGGGTTGCAATCGGGTAGAATCAGGTTCAATTCTAATTAGATAACGGGTCAACCCGTTTAGGTAATCGTAAACACGAGCCATTTTATTAAATGTATGGATTTGAAGCGAATTCTTCTTTTTATTTTTTCGTATCGACTTGTAGTGACTATTTTTTATACTTTCTAAATTTGTTCGTACTAAATAGTGTGAAAAAGTAGTAGATACAAGTTTACTAGGAGTCCGGGCACAGTTTTTGTGTGCACTTTTCAGTGGCAGAAGGGAGGCACACACACATAGATAGGGAGATGTTGATTTAGATTAGAGCATCTCCAACCCTATTGTGATTTTGGGAGAAAAATGTTGCCACATATGAATAACAATTTTCGTTAAAAGTAAATGTGAACCGTCGTGTCAAAAGTTATAGAAAATATTGTGAAGTTGAATGTCTAGTTCTAGAACTGTATTCAATGTCTCACTCTACATCATAAATTATAAAAAATATTTAGAAAAAGGAAGATGAGAAGTGTATTGGAAGTTTAAAAAAAAAGACACATATCAAGACTTTGTATTTGAGAAAATTTATATTTCATTGTCTTTCTTGAATATAGTTTGCACGTAGGAAAGACACTGTCTTGTGCAGCATGCCAATAGGAATCACAACCAGTAATGGTTGGAGATGGTCTTAACACATAGGAAACTACTGTCTTGTGCCTCATGCACTTAGAAATCACAACATAATGGTTGGAGATGCTCTTAGTATGGAAGTTTTAATTAGGGGTCAAATGGTAGCTCACATGGAAACAAGCGGATACCGGACGAGCCGGCATTGTTCGAGGTCGCCAATCGTAAAAAAGTGTACGTATGTGTGAGTTGTAAAGAAAAAAAAAATAGGGTTTAGTAAATGATTATTTATCCAAAAATAATGTCATGTTAAACAAAAAAATAGTGAGATCCACGATATTTGGATTATACATTAGTATAGATAACTAGGTACAAACCCGCAAGATTTGCGGGTTTGTTTTTAATTTGTTTTATTTCAAAAATAAAAAGTTTATACACTATTAAAAAAAAGTAATGAAGCACATTTCATTTAATTAAATTAATTATTATAAGTTTTGAAACACTTCCTTGTACACAACATTTTTAGTAATGTTACATGGTTTGTCATCGTTGTGGCAAATAAAAATCTTCAATCCGTCTTTTCTTGTTACCCTTGAAATAGCAACATACACTTGACCATGACAAAAATCAAGACGTGGAGATATAGTCCAACATGTAAAAGTGGTAGTTGGCCTTAGCTTTTGTTAATAGTCATGGCAAAACAAACAACTAATGGGTATTGGCATATTGCCTTCATTGGAATTTGAAGGGTAATTTGATATCCGAAGGAGTCAGAGAAAACTAAGGAATGAATACCTTATGTCCCACGTTACAGCCAGTAATTACTTCAGCTCCTATCACATGTTCTTCCAAATGAGTTACGGCCAATCGAGTACCATTACACAATCCATCAGTCTGATCAATATTGCGAAACAACATCACAGGTATCCCAATCTTAAGGCCTCGTTTGGTTCATGGATTCAAGAAAGTAGGAAAAGAAAGTTGTTCCTTTCCTTTGTTTGGTAACCACAAACTTGGGAATCAATTTCCTCACAAGGGGAAAAATTGGAGGGAATATGGTTCCACTCATGACCCATGGGATTGATTTTCCCTCCTAATTTTTCAATATTTATTAAAAGCTATGAAAAAATAACCATGTGTTATTGCTTATTTTACCATTAATGTTATTTTTCATAATTTTTTTATTTTATATGTAAGGAGAACATTGCCATATTTTTGCTTTCATTTCCTACACCAACCAAACAACGGAAAGGAAATGTGACAGGAATCCTATTTTTCCATTCTCATGGAAAATACAAAGGAATGCATTTCCTTTCCGTGAACCAAACGAGGCCTAAATGTTAATATGTGATTCGGCAACCCAAAAGAAGTAATAGTGTTCAAAAATTCTGTAGTGTACATATCTTCAACACTATCTGAATGTGCATCAACTTTGCAGATGGAATCAGAACTCAGATAAGTGATCTCTTCTCCGGGCCATACAGGCAACATATATTCATTAGCCTTGTCGGACTCGTAACAAAAGTTGTGTCCAACAATACCAAATCAAAGCAAAATATACCCTCAAACCTAAGTCAGACTCGTAAAAAAAATCCAAACTTAAACCAAAAGGATAACAATCAGACTTGATGACATGACTAAATGTTCAGAACTCTTCCTTCTCTCCACTTTTATCTTTTTGAATGGAACCTTGGTTGTTGAAAAATCACCATCCCCACCGCTTGCCTCTCCTACACCTTCAAGATCAACAATATTGCGGGTCTTCGAGCTAGTAGGTGTAATTTGATTACATAAATCTCCATGGGCATCTCCAGTCAGGGGTGGGCACGGGTCGGGCCGGGTCCAAATTTTATGGATCCGGACCGGACCCGTTAATTGGCGGGGCGGGGCGGGACGGGTCCAAAAAATATTGGAACCGGTACGGATTCGACCCGTTCGAAACGGGTCCAAACCGAGCCGACCCGCGGGTCCAAACGGATCCAAAAAAAATTCAAAAATTATAGAATAGTAAACATTTACACATGTTCTATTATCTAGAAGAACAAAACAAGTATTATGTTTTTCCAATTTCTAGAATTTGTTTACTAAACAATAACGTGTGCTATTATAAACCATTATAATATGAAAAAAATCAAAATTGATAAATAAAAAAAAATCATACTCCTAGAAACGGGTCGGTTCGGGACCCAATTTATTTTGAAAATAGGACATGTCCCGTCCCGTTAGTGTCACACGACCCGCCCGGCCCGTCCCGTTTAAATTTCAAATTTTAGGAACCGTCCCGTTTGACCAATATACGGTTCGGGCCGGGTCGGAACCGCGGGTCCTGGACCCGTATGCCCACCCCTATCTCCAGTAATGGAATCATTCAATAAAAAAAATTGATTAGATTTCAAATTACTAAGTATGTAACAAAAATCTTAAAAAAATAACAAAAACTCTAACAGACCTATGTTACATCGATATTTTTTACATGCTTCAATCAAGACAGAATCAGAAGACATTTTGATGACACTATAAGTAGAGAATTCTTTCTTTAGGTTATATTAAGAAACTTTAACCTTGAAAATATATTTGTTATTAACAAATACATTCAGTGCATCGAGAAAATTCTCTATATCTCCATTGTACAAATTAACAAAAACATAAAATGTACCAGCATACGAATAATACAAATAAAAAGTCACAAAACACGTATGTTTACAAAATCAAACCTTGATGAGTTCAGATCTGATTTGCGAATAACTTTTTTCAATTATCTTAGATGCATCTTTTTCAAAGACAACAAATGAAGCAGAAGATGTTTCATCCATTACACGAAGCTAAACCTTGTAACTACAAAAACATTACAAACTTAAATTGCTATGACAATCAAAAAAAATATGTACAAAAATCAAACTAATATTTTTGATTTAAATTCAACCAACCTTAGATAACATATTTAACAAAGCCATCTTTCTCACACCAATATTTGTTTTCTTCTTTCTTGACTTTTTCCCCTACATTTAGGGCATGCACTGTAGAACCAGTTGTACTCTGACTCAAACAACAACACACACATTTTCCTAAATAAAACAAAGTCATTAATAAAATGACAAGTCTAAATTAAATGAAGAATTTAATTAAAGTAATATTATCAAACCAAAATACCGTTGTTGTCTCATGAAGTTCATCCAATGTTTTGGTCAAAGATATTGGAAAAGCCTCCTCATTAGAATCAGTTTGATTGCTGGTTGTGAAATTACTAACCATGCTTGATCCTTCTTGATCACATTTTAGACTACACAAAAAAAATATCATTAAACTAATAACAATCTATATTTTGTAAATTAAATTCATATATCATAAAAAGCATGAAATTATCGTAGACTTGAGCTTGAGTTGTTAATACCTTTGCCTAAATTCAACAACCTCAGGTAGCTCAGCATTTAGCCACAGTTTGAACCGAACATACAATTAGAGAGAGTTACAACAGCTTATACAACACATTAACAAAACAACTAGTAAGTATTAGTAAATGTAAATTGAATTTGTTGTCATTACACTAAACAAATAACAAAACATAATGTGTTTATTTATATTATAAAACAATCAAACTAATATTAGTTGGGATTATTTTCATAAAACTAACCGAATAATAAAGCACAATGTGTTTACTTGTACAATAAAACCCAAACCATCAATAAATATTGGTATATTTAATTTAGTTGTCATAAACTACATTCATTATAACATTTGTTACTACTATAACAAAACCAAAATCATTGGTGTATTTCGTTAAAAAGTTAATTGTGAACTGTAGTGTCAAAAGTTATACAAGACATTGTGAAGTTGAATGTCTAGTTCTAGACAATGCACTCGAATGTCTTCATCTCAACATCATAAATTACGAATAAAAATATTTAGAAAAGGAAGATGAGAAGTTGTATTGGAAGTTGAAAAAAAGTATACATATTAAGACTTTTGTATTTGAGAAAACTTTTATATTTCATTGTCTTTCTTGAATATAGTTTTGCCACATAGGAAAGACACTTTCTTGTGCCTCATGCACATAGGAATCACAACATATTAATGGTTGGATATGCTTAATACATAGGAAACATATTGTCTTGTGCCTCATACCACTTGTAAATCACAACGCATTAATGGTTGGAGATGCTCTTAGTATGGAAGTTTTAATTAGCGGGTCAAATGCTTGTAGCTTATGTGGAAACAACGGGGATACCGGACGGGCCGGCATTGATCGAGTTCGCCAATCGTAAAAACGTGTACGTATGTGTGAGTTGTAAAGAAAAAAAAATAGTGGTTTAGTAAATGATTTATTTTCCAAAAATAATGTCATGTTTAACCAAAAAAAAAAATATTACACAAAAAATTAGTGAGATCCACGATATTGGATTATACATTAGTATAGATAATGCTAGTTTCCAAATCCGATACGGACAAAAGGATTGGGTTGAAGTTTGCGTAAATCTATAAAGATAGAGCGCTGCTATTTGAACCGCCGGGGGTTGGCCCGCGGCCATGCGACGCATCGGCATTGGGGCCCCGGCCCGGGGTGGGCCCGTGTTAGCAGGGTACCAATGGCTTGCCACCATGCAGACGCGGTCCAGCGCGGGCCGGTCCAGCGCGGGCAAGTCGAGCGGACGGTCAAAATAGACTTTCCAATAAAAATATGATCAATTGGGTCGCTACCTAGTATAAGCCCGATCCGCCTACTAAACGGGTTAGATAGGTCGACCAATTCACGTCCAAACCCGTTAAGATGCGACTCAAACTGGACCTCCAAATTCCAAAAGCCACAAAGCCCTCTCCTTCTTCTTCGTCCCTTCCTCACCACCCCCACCAATGGCGGAACGCGAACCCGGATCCGGATCAGCTATCGAGCGGTGGCGGCCGGCACGGGAGCTGGTACAAACACGACGCCAGGTCCGTTTTTCTTTCTTCAAATCAACCTCTATTCTTACTAATTATAGAATCCTGTCTTCTGAACGACTTCTTCTTGATTCCGTCACCTTTACTATTACTAGACAAAACTGCTGTTCGTAACAATTTGGAGTATGTTTACATATGAAGTCCCATATATCCAGTGTTTTTTCCTTCAGGACACGCCGAAAACATCGGTCTCGTATCTGGTGTGGTGTCCGACACGTGTCTAGCCTGTGTCCGACACGTATCTAACCAATGTCCGTGCAACATAGCTTGCGCCTTGCAGTTTAGTATAACACGATGCGGTACCTGCATCTTACCGGTACCAAGGCTGTAGATGTCGGGGTTCATGTCGGATGTCGGAGAAGTGTACCTAATATATCCGGATTGTCCGAAAATAACAACTAACACAGCAACTACAAACACATAGGTAAGAAACCACTATTAGAATGTCGAAACAAGTAACTTAAAGAGTCCAAGTGATTTAACACTCAAAATATACAAGTAATTTAGGAGCCTTAAGTAATTTAACACTTAGAAAAAAACCTTAACAAAAACCCAGGTAACTCAAATGTCGTCCTGCATTATTGTATGATAACATGATTGTTTTTATTTTTCAAAATCATGTTGTTCTACCAATGAAATGAACATGTGGCCGATTTCTACAATCGTGGCAATAGACCTTATATTGGAAGGGATTATAATTAAGGAGAACTATTAATATATCTATTGAAATAACCGGAACAACGGTGGTTGGTGGCTGTGGGTCCATTTGGGATTTCGTTTGAGTCTCATTGAACAGTGTTTTGATAAGCAAAATGGAGTATAAACATTTTTTTGGTGTTTGGGATTTTGGTTCTGGAAACCAAAAAGTGTTTGGACATTTATAACAAAAACACTGTTTTGTATGTGAAAATTACCAAAAAGTTGTTGTACATTTAAGTTATAAATGTACTTTTTCTTATAGGATTATTCTATTTCTAAATTATGTGTTTAAATCTAATTCACAATAATTTAATTAGGTAAAGATAAATCAATTTGAACTCTAGTAATCCAGTTGGACCCATCTAAAACTAATCTAATATATAATCTAAAGATAAATCAGTTGTAATTTTTTATTGGATGTAAGCTAATATTTACTATTACTTAAGAGAGAAGAAGAAAAAATATAATGAACATACAAGGAAAAAAGAAGACGAGTAGGGATTATATGTAGTTTTAGGTAGAATAGGTTCCTTGTTAATACCATACAGTAACAACAAAAGGAAATTAGAACTTAAAAGTCATATGTGAAAAGAAAACTGTCTATCTAGAATAATTTATAATTGTTCTATACGAAGAAACTGACCGGTATGGCTTCTGTGTAAACTCTTTTATAACTTGAAGTACTGTTGGAAAGGTACTCCCAAACTGCAATTTATTCGTTTTTTATGGATATTTGTTGGAGAAACGAGTCACTGCCATTTAGTTGTCACCTTAGAATTACTGCTTCTGTATATTATGAAGAAGTTGGGAGATGTTCTTAGTAAAATCTTTCCTGTTTTAGAAATGGGAGAGCAAACTACTCTATTGTTGTCTATCACACTATAATTAATAATGATCTCGAAAGGATTTGCGTACGCAAGAGGGTAGGGAGTTGCATCTGCAAGAGCATTCGTTGAGCAATAGGAGATTTGCATCCACAAGAGTCATCATCGAGCAATAGAGGATTTACATCCGTAGTCGCAACGTAGGATCTGCAGCTACGAGGATCTGGTTGTGTTCTTCCAGTGCGATGGTGGATACTACTAAGCAAGGGAAATTTGTGGATGTAGACAATAGTCCCAACTCATATAGCCCAACAACTATCGTATGTAGTCATGGAGGAGTCTTGGTGTTTGTACGAGGTCAGTTATGCTCTTAGGTGTGCTTATGTTATCTTTCGTAGTTGATCACGTGGGTTATTTATCTCGTCAGCTGTGTCATACCGAATTTTGTACTGGTTCTGCAGTTGCTAATCCTAGTAGTGATTGCTGACAGGCAGTGTACTGTTTCCCCCTACTTTCCATCTTGGGAAGTTGGGTTATTCTATTAATAAATCTCCATCTATTGGCAATAAAAGAAAGTCTTGCACTCGTATCAACGAATGGGATGGATTCTAGTGCGGCAAGCTATGACTAGCCAACAAATCATTTTTTTGCTTTGGTTTGAGTTTGTATCTTTTCTTTTTCTTTTTGTACTTGGGTTTTTATTTTGTTAATTACCATTAATGGAGGGGGGATTTTTCTTCTTCTTAACTGTTTAGTCTCAGAATATGATAAAACAGTTGAATAATGATCTAGACTCTCTCTCAAGTCATTGCAACATATAACATGGATTTTACTAACATCCCAAACCAATTCCACAAATATATTAGTTAGGACAACTAAGGAATCCATGAATATAAAAAATTAGAAATAAACATAATTTTATCATAGGAATCCCCCACCCTTTTTCCGGGGTTTAGGAAAGTGACTGATACAAATACATATTAGCTGGCTCATATTGAATTTAGCCAAATCGATCTGGAATTGCTTGATAAGATTGTTATCGAACGATGCTTCTATTTCGAGCTAATATTGGGAAGTTATGTTTAAGTTACAGCCTAACCAAAACAGCAAAATTGGCTAAAGTTGGCCAAAACTTGCCAGAGTACCATGGACGTAGTTACCTGGTCCCGAGGGGCTCGGCGGCTCGCCCCCTGGGATTTTGAATTTCTTTTATATACATATAGTAACGCTTGACATAGAGTAATATGCTTCCAATTCCATGCACGCAAACATTGTTTAACATGTGAACTGCATATCAGCATGAATGTAATGCTTGACTTGTTCCTCAGCTTTTTGCTACTCTTACTCTAGTTGGAAGTGCTTTCAACTCGCCCGATGAAGCAATATTTTCAAACTCTTTGTTTGTCACCTGTCTTTATGTTTTTGCCTGCCTTCTTAATTTTGACCTATATAGTCTTATTAGTTGAATAAAATATTTTCCCGCAACTAATGTTCTCGATTATCAGATCCACACACCTCTAATGGGTAAAACTAAAAAGTGCCTCAATGAAGGTGGAATATTTTCCTGCCAACAAAATTACTATTGAAGATCTTTCATTCCTTTCAGGAGAATACTAGACTTCGAAAGACGAACCTTATCTTGCTTGATTCTAAAAAACAGTACCCATTATTATATGCCTTATAAAACAGGCCAGGAACCCAACTACCCCGCGACTGCGCCCACAAATAGTTTGCGGCGTTTTGTATTAATATATGATATTTTTGGGATTATAAATATGTTTATTATAATTTATTATTTTTTAATAGTAAGCATCGTGTTCCCTAGATGAAAATCCTGGCTAAACCACTGAAAAGTACCCAAAATAGGTTGAATATTGCGAAGATTCTTGAAATTAGACGAAAATTCCCAAAGCAAGGCCAAAAACTGTCCAAAACTTTATAAAGATTATTGAAACTGCTGGAAATGTGTTCTTGACTTGGTTGTTTCATTCCATCTTCTAAGAACTTTTGGAACATATATGGTAACTTATCTATTACATATGCAACCATCGTGTTATAATTTCACAGAAATCATGGATCAGTGCATACCAAAATGAAGCTAGAACTGTATAAATAATTATGAAATTATTTTTGTATTTAGGGCTAATTAGAGTTTAGATCATGGATTTTATACGAGCTTAGAGTTTAAGCCCTGACATATCCAATTGGAAAGTTTAGACCCTATATTTTTGTTATTTGTTTCATTTTTTCCATTATACCCTCCCTATTATACATATGAAGGTTTTATTGTCAAGCATGGGAGGGAGGGTATAATAGAAAAAATGAAACAAATAATAACAATCCAGGGTCTAAGCTTTCTAATTGGACAAGTCAGGGCTTAAACTCTAAGCTGGTATAAAATCCAGGGTCTAAACTCTAATTAGCCTTTGTATTTATAATATTATTTAGTTTTAGGGTCTCGTATAATATTGAAAGTTTGCGTTTAGGTCTCGATACTGTCCAGAATAGGGTTTGGGTTTCGTCCTAACGGTTGACTTAGCTGATCGTCCAAAATGGAGATCTAAATGCAAATTTGAATATTATACGAGACCCTAAAATTAAACAGAAATATGTGAGGGTTGTGTGACTTGGATAATTTAGTTTTGTCACGACTAATTGAGAATGAGACTTGTGACATTGTTGTTTCCTTCTATCATGATTTCAACAACCAAACAACCCTCTCGACGACAATTTCGATGGAGACAACTTCATGGGCATCGTGTATCCTCAGATGTTTCTCGTTCAAGCCACATTTTGAATGCTTGTAACTCAAGAGTTTCGGAGACTTATGCGGCTGCTCAGATTAGAATAGAAGCAAACAACAATGTCACAAGTCTCATTCTCGATTTGTCACGGCAAAACTAAATAATCCAAGTCATGCAACTCCCACCATACAAAACTAAATAACTCAAATCACACAACCCTCACATATTTCGGTTTAGTTTTTGGGTCTCTAATAATGTCACGACTTGCTCCCGCTTTTCGGGATACGAATACGTATCCAAGTCCAGCCTATGCCCCAGTATCGACAGTAGTATGCTGTCTAGAACTCAATGTCAATCATCAATCCAAATATTCAATATTTGATCATATAAATAGTATATTTGCTCATTCATAATAACTTATATAACTTACAAATCCAATAAATACAATTAAATCATAATCCAGAAACACCTGCTAGATATTCAAATTTAAAAATGTGCTAAACTAACTATAATCTATGATCAACTTCCAAAAATATCTCTATCTCCAACAAGAAGTCCATAATGTACAATAGCACAACATATCCAGTCAAGATTGGAGCAAATACCCAAAACCAACGAAAATAAATAACGGAAAACTACACATGCAAGTAACAATATAACACAAAAGTACCATCTATGAATCAATACGATAAATAATGTGAAGACGCATATCATGGGATGAACATATCATAAAAAGAAATACGATATGGACTAACGATACATAGAGTCATGAACTAAAAAGATTGGAGCAAATAGCATGGAACAAGAATCTATAACAAGAGAGAATACAAAAAATTAACTGTCACTACGTGATAGAAAATATTACTCAACATATGGACATGGGGGATACAACATTGGCATACGTGATAGCATACCGATGAGCAACAATAATATTCACTGAGGAGCACTGACCTCACGAATGCGAGATCTACAACAATATTTTGTCCACACATCTTGTAGTAGTTCATCCCGTCCCACTCATTCGTTCACTCACGTGTCAATGTCACCATAAGGATACAATGTCAATAATGATAAGAAATAGTAACATGATACAATAGTTCAACACTCACGTGTACAATCAAAGCGATTCTATCAACGATAAAAATAGGTGCACAAATTCTAGCTACACAATTACAACACATATAATAACCGAAACTAAATCCGCTAGATAAGAGTACTTGCCTTGGCTTTTGGATGATGCGACATTGACAAGGTACCCTAGCATTCCGCTACTATTCCAAATCTAGAGAATCCAAGATCCTAACAAAGTTTATTATTGAATTTAAAACATTGTAAATAAATTTCAATTGGATTTCAAGGTAGTTATATCTATATTGTTTAGTCACTTTCTACTTGTAGGCAATACTAAATATATTAAATAAATTCAATTATTTCTAAAATTAAACTATGTTGTAGGTCTTCGTGTTAGCTTTATAAAAAACTAAACGGATCACGTTTTCGTGTTCGGAAACTCCCAGAATCGCAAAGACACCGAAATACGATGGTCTTTCAAGGGGTGCTTGGCTTTTAGGAAGAGAAAGAGGAGAGATTATTTATGTATTTATTTTAGAATTTATCTACTTATATATAGGATAGAATACGTATGGATTGATTAGTAATGATAGGATACGAATGAAGTTGTTTTTCTAGTGAATTTAAGATTATGATAGACTCAAGAATTCAATTAGTAATCCTTTAGGCTTAGCATTAAAAGATATGGCCAAATTTAGATGCTTATGATTCAATTTAAAATTAGATGATAGACTTAAATACTTCATTTAGATAAATGATATCTTAAATTTTATAATATAAATTTTTATTCCTCAATCAATTTAAAATAACAATTTTTATCTATAATATTATTATAACTCCTTTGTTTAAGTTATTAAACTAGGAATCTAGGATATTTGGTTTTCTTTTATTAGGATTAGATTTGATTTGTTTAAACAAGGATAAGGTCAATAGTATAAGAATTCTAAGGATAATGTTAGAATCACTAGATAGGATATGTTGCATATATGTCTAAGCTTACTTAAATACTCCTATAGATTTTATTTTATTTTATTTTATTTAAATAATGATAAGTAATTTTAACTTTAAACTTTTATTATCTATCTATTAATGCATTATTTATATATATATATATATATATATATATATATATATATATATATATATATATATATATATGACGTGCAGTCGCATCATTCGTAATGGGGAGTGGAGGCCGGACTCCTATCGGTTCACTGAGGAGCTGGGAGGGAGCATTTTGTCTACTGTCATTGATCCGTCTTTGCCCGCGGATCGGTGGATTTGGGAGCCGACTGGAGCTTCTTCAGGGACTGGGGAGTTCCAATTCCGTAGCTGCTACAACCTCATCCGGCGAGCCTTCCCGCTGAGTCCAGAGTACGAGTTCGTTTGGTTCAAGGGTCTGGCCAGGAAGATGCAGTTGTGTGTCTACAAGCTGCTACTGGGGTCGCCTCTTGACTAGAGATCGCCTGAGTTCGTTTGGAGTGCCGGTTCCGGATCCAAAGTGTGTGCTTTACGGTTTGGAGCCTGAATCTATAAAGCATATCTTCTTCGAGTGCACTCTGGCATGGCAAATCTGGGAGGAGCAGAGTCGTGTATTGGGAGTGTGCGCCTCCGGGAAATGTATTGGGGACATCATCACGAAGATCCGAGATAGCAGAGGTAGGGGGCAGGACTGGTTCCGAACAGCCAGAGTTCGTCTGGCTGCTTCGGTTTGGCATGTATGGCGGGAGCGAAACCGTCGGATCTTTGAGGGGCTGGTCACCCCCCCAATTGGCGTTCTCCATAACATAGAATTTGATGTTAATGCTATGGAGAATTGTCGAGCGATGAGTGGGAGTCCCACTCTGGTTGTATGTTGTATGATTATAGCTTTTCATTTGGAATAAAATTCACATTTTTTCCAATATATATATATATATATATATATAATCTCTTTTCCTAATTTAAATCTTTAATTCATTTAAAGCCATATATTTTATTTCTTATTTTAATTTACTAATTAACATTTTTTTTTAACAACTCTCATTTTAAAAAATCACAAAAATTAAATTACGAGACAAGGGGCTTACAAATAACATTCAAAATTTGCATTTAGGTCTCCATTTTGGACGGTCATCCAAATCAACCGTTAGGACAAGACCCAAATCCTATTTTGAACAATATGGAGATCTAAATGCAAAGTTTCAATATTATACGAGACCCAAAAACTAAATAACACCTTTAAATATTTTTAATTTTTCATTGGAGTATCATAAGACTCATAACTTGATAGTACGACACTCCAACCTGAAACTGATGGAACTACAGAAACTGTTGTTATGATACTCATAGAGATGGTCTGGTACCTATTACAATAGTGTATTTTAAAACATGTTCTTTGCAATCAATCCAAGTCAGTTCAATCTTACTTTATATTTAAAATCATTTTTTCTCCCTCCTTTCATCTATCTTTGATTTACCTGATGATAACAATCCTTTAATGGGAATATTGTACATAGTATCTGCTAGCATCTTAATGAAAATAAATCTTCATCTATCGCCTCAATTTACGCTCAATAGTTGTCAAACATGCTTACGTGGAAGCCTTATGCTTTTGAATTTCTATTCACTTTTTACCAAATTATAGCTACACCTGTTGCTAAATGTTATTGAGTCATGAAACTCTAGCTATAATGTTTTTTCCCATAATGTTACTCTTAAATGCGGGCCCTTAAGGATGTTGCAGTAGGTAAGTGAAATCCACATAAAACTTTGTCAGATCTCTATGACCTCTATGAAATGGAAGGGCACTATAATGACGACACCTTGTTCAACCACTATAAAATGGACTTTTAGTTCTGGTAGCTCTTCTTGTGTATAAATATTTTTGAAGAGGATTATATTGATTTCTCATTAGAATCCTCTCCTACTTCTCTTCTCTTTATCTTTCACGTTCTCTCTACTCTAATATTCTTGTATCCAATACACTCCAAGGTTTTATGCAGGAGTTGAATCTGGAGCCAAACGTCGTATCTAAGGTAATGCACTTGGGCGCACCAGCGTCAGGTGTGTTCAAGATAGAGCACATGTATCTTTTCTACTTGGCTCGGTCACATCAGTTCATGAGATGGACATAATATTTTATACATCAATTAATCACTTATCGCTGTATAATTCTCTTTAAATATCATCATCACTTATAACCATGTTCCCATCCTTTGACAAGGTTTCCTGTTTTGTACTCATTTCCGTTTCCCATTAATTGATCCAACTGCAGTTTCTGCACTATCCTTATCCAATTCTGCTCAGCTCGTTCCTTGTGTCTCATTCCCTTCCAACTTTACTTTTTCAAGGTTGTCTGTTGCTAACACTAATCTCTCCATCCCAGCAGCCCACATGTATTCCACCCAAAGACTAATTGCAAGTTCCAAATTTCAAACTTGAATCCGTAGGCATCTTCCCATTTAATCCTGAAATCGTCCTATTTAATGAGTTGTTAACACCTCGGCGGCCTTTCAACACCTGGAATCGAAATACCCATAACACATGGAAAGTTATCCTCACTAAATCTTTCTTGCTCTATCCTTAACCTAGGGTTCTCCTTATAAATCCTTGCTTTTCCCATCCCTTCCCCTCATCCAGTCCCAAACACAAAATGGAGCTCATCCCCATCCCGAAGAAGAGGCAGAAGTCTCGTTACAGGGAATGCATGAGAAACCATGCAGCCAAGATTGGTGGCCATGCGGTGGATGGGTGTGGCGAGTACATCCCCTCTCCATCTTCCGACCCTTCTGATTCCACCTCCCTCATATGCGCTGCATGTGGCTGCCACCTCAACTTTCACCTCCGACCAGGCTATGGTGGTGGCTACAATTTTGGTTTGGTTGAAGACGAAGCAACTGCGTCCGATGCCCTCCTCTCACCAAAGAGTTTGGGAGAGAGGAAGAAGAACAAGAGGCACAGGAGTAACTTCAGTAGGGGGCAGAAGGAGGGGATGATGGAGCTGGCAGAGAGGGTGGGGTGGAGGCTTCAGAGGAGGGAGGATGGGCTTGTGGAGGAGGCATGCGGGAGGATTGGGGTTTCCAGGGGAGTGTTCAAGGTTTGGATGCACAACCACAAGCAGTCCTCCCTAGCATCCAACTCAAAAGTTAGTAGTGATGAAGGTGTTGCTGCCAATGCCAATGGTGATGGTGACAATGGTGACAAGCAGCAAGTTGAAAGTTTTTCTTCCCCTGCTTAATATATTAAAAATAGGTACTTGTTCTCTGGTGGTTATTTGTAGCTTTAGTATTTGTCCTTTAGTTATAAGTTAATAAAATAAAGAGATGTTATATAATTATTATTGCTGTGTAAATTTCTTTTCTTCTTTTGTTCATGACTAGATATCAGTTTGGGTTGTTTCGGTTGAGTACTGAGGTCATCCAGTTTAGTCTAAAGAAGTTATGTAAGAGTTTGCTCATATATCAATAATTAATAGGGGGATGAAGTAAAGAATCTAAAGATGTAGAGGATTGGTCCAGTCTTAATAAGGGGTTGCCTTTTCAAGTCAGTTGGGCTGAATCCAATATTTGTCTCCTGAGTTAATTCCTTTACTTATCCCAATTGTGTTTCAACAGTTCCTGTGCATTTAATTGTGGGATTGCTGTCTAGGACAGTTCTTTATTCATTATGAGTAAAGAGGGCGGGTTTGGGAGAAATCAAAGAAGATACATTATAAGAAGGGTCTGAAACAGTTTTTGATACCAACATCGTGAACTTTGGATGAGACGTGGTGGTTACTTAGGAATCATTCAGGTTAAAGTTTAGCTTTAACAAATTACAGGTTTATTTCTATGGTTTTGGGGCTGTTCGATCGTTATAGACAAAGAATCAGTTCGCTGCTGTGGGGGGTATGGTTGGTTTTCCTCAAATATCTCGAAACTTAGAATATCCACCGTCTTTTCTTTATCTTACATGGGTACAATCACATAACAAAACAACAATATTTATATTGGGCAAATTAAGGGAATATCAGCCCTTATGAGGGTTCCTCAGGAAAGTATCAGAGGCTATCAGCTGACATAAAGTTTGGGAAATTTAGATAACGTGCCACTGGGAGAACTAGGTATAGATGAGAAATAGCTTCTGTTTATGACAGCAGATTTGGTTGGTTGAGAGGAACGTATTATTCAAATCACTTCTCCATTTTAGGGATAATAATGTGTAAACACAATGTTACCTGGCATACCTGCAAGGTGTGACAGTATGATATTTGGAAGAGAAGTTTCAACATAAAAGCATGGTCACCACTTGGTATGGAACATGGTATAGGACTTGTTCAAAACACTTTAAAGTCGTAGTTCCGAACTTGGCATACTTTCAAACGTGCATTTGTAGGGAAAATAGTAGACTTTGGTAATGTTAATTTGTTAAGAGTATCTTTATATGGAAATAAGAATCTGTAATTGGAAACCTAATTTAGACATCGAATTTTCTACCCCAACTATTTTCAATGAATAAATTTACATCAGCTTCCCCATTAACCTAAGGAAAGTATTAATTGGAGTTGGGAATTAGTAAGTATGCTCTCCTTTGTTGTACTTTCTCCCCTTTGTCCCGATTTCTTCATATGGTCGATGGGTAGCCCTTATACTGTATGTGTTGATACTGTAGGGAACTTGAAACAATAATAGCAGATCAATAGAAATGTATTTACGTTATCCATTCTTTACATTGATGTCACCATTCCCTTGTTTACGAGTGCACTTGCTTGCATACACGCACACCATACACCACTCTCGTAAACTAACTTAACCAATACTATCATTTTTTAGGATTAAATATTGGAATGAGAATGTGTTCTTAATAAAACCTTTCCTCTTTTGGAAATGGTAAGGTCTATTTTGCCCCCCTCTTGTTGTCAATCACATTTTAGTGAATGTGGATCTTGGTTGTCTCTCAGTTTATTGTGACGTATAATATGGATTTCATCAATATCCCCACTGCTTCCAATTCCATAAAGATATTGGTGAGGAACAACTATGGAATCCATGATCGCTAAAGGAAATCAATTATTACCATTAATCAGATGTTTTTTTTTCTTTTTTCTTCACAATGACACATCACCCCCTCCTTCCCTCCCTCTTTTCATCCATCTACTTTGGACCGGTTGGTGAGAATGTTCGGATAGGAAATATTTCATGACTATCTGCTAGCATCTTGAGATGTAACTCCACAACAGCAGTCGAGTCTGCAACACTTAATGACACATGTTTTGGAGCCATGATTATTGCATTGTTAAGTCTTAATTGTCTACTCATTAATAACTCTCATTTCTTATATTTCATAGCTGGATGCCCTGATTAAATTTCAAATTACAGAACACCTAGCGATTCTCAAGCATTCGGACAAGGAAATGATGTCCACTCAAGCATATGATTCATATTCAGCTACTGTGAGTCTACAATTTGAAACTCTTCGAATATCCCATATTTCCTTGGAAAGGTTATATTCCATATTCTGTCCTACTTCTTCTCGATGTTGATTGAATAACTTGCACTATCTCATGGCTAATTAAGCACTACTTAATTATAGAGATAGGCGTTCATCAATTGTAAGCAAAAATTGTAGAAGACATACAAGTAAAACATGTATCATCAATCATGCTTTGAGGGACTTCTGAGGAAGCAAGGTTTGAACTTAGATGCATGCCATAGTAGTTGAGGGATATGTTTGAGATTCAAATTCAGGTGAGAATAAATAGGGTTTATCACAGAGCTATTTAAGTTTGTCAGAAAACATTGCATAGTGACTTCAGGAATATTGCAAAAGGTGCTTACAAGCAAAAATCTTTTTGTGCGTTACTTGATGCAGATGATATCAACTCAGTATGGGAAGCCACCTATGAAAATAATAGTGTTAAGACAAAAAAGACTCCAGGAGATGATTTAAGGAATGTTAGTGGGAATGGTTACCCTTATTAGATCCTGGTATAGGAGATATTTAGAAATATATCAATTAGCCAGGCACGAAATGGAATTCGCAGAATCTTCTTTTGGGAAACAGGTTTCTTAGTAACACTGGAGAGAACATTCTACGACAACAACAACAATGCCCTCCTATGTACCACTAACAAAAAGCATGTCCTGTAGAACCTAACGGCTCCTTTAACTACTATTATATCTATTGGTTTATGTTGTACAAGTCCAAACTCCAAACTACCGAAGACGACTTTTTCTCACATTGTCCTCTATTGGTGCCACCTCTAACTTTCTATGAAAGCTCATTTCTTATCCTATCTTTCAATGTATTGTTACTTCCATCTTTAGCATTTTCAATTATGCTACACTAATTTTCTAGACATTGTGTTTCTTAATTGTCCAACACTCTGAACCATAAACACATCCGTGGAGTTATAAATGTCGTATAGAATTTTCCTTCTAAATTTAGTTTCTTATCTAAAATTTTAGTATGTGAACTTTGAAATTTAGTAGATATGAAATCAACAAAATATTAAGAGTTATATTTTTAAATGTTCAAACACTGGTTATGAAATGGCATGTAGTGTGATCGTGTTATATAGAGGGAGGGAGGTCAAAATACATGGCTACACATTCGAAATCCCAAAAAACAAAATATAGTATGGAGGGAGAGAGAGAGGAGGGTCTAAGTCCAATCGGTATAAACTAAATGTACTTATCTTACTCGGAAATTAAATGTTGATTGCCCTCTTAATGTTAAATTGACTTTCATCATTATGTGGAAAGGGGTGGCTACATTTTGATTAGGATGATGAATTTTTATTAGGACTTTTGACTAATATTTATAGGAAATACAAAGCATATGGAAATATATTATTATTCGTAGGAAAAATATATGATAAACATACTGGAAATAAAATAACTAATCTACTCCTCAACACGCTTTCATGCTGGAACTTGGTTAAAGCAAGTCCTAGCTTGGAGAGGGAAAAACAAAGAAACTAGAGATCATTTGAAAATTAGGCCGATGCTTCGCCATCGAATAAATTTCACAAGAAATCATCTGAAAAGTGTTAGGATTATGAGATCCAAAAAATCGTAAAAGAACCATAGAAAGACGGGGCTCTGCAAACGAAGAAATTCCGAAAAAAGTCGAATGGGAGTTGGGATTCACAACGATAGAAATCCCAGAAGAGATAAAAAAGGAGAGTTGGGCTTCACAACTGAAAAATCTCTGAAAAAACATCTCAAACTACGTCGGCATCCGAAACGAGAAATTCCAAAACAAAACATATCAAGTAGGTCATGGCTCTGAAACAAAAAAAATCCAAAAGAAAGAACTAAATAAGGCCGAGCTTTGTGAGACGAGAAATTCCAAAAAAAATATCTAAAATGCGTCGGGGCTCGGAAAGACGAGAAACCGGAAGAAAACCAAAGTATCCCGGGACTAAGAATACTGAACAAATCCTAAAAATAGACCAATAGAAGATCGGGACTTCGCGTATCTGAGAAGTCAGAAAGAAAGTCAAGGCAAAGACTACCGAAAATATTCCGACAAATATGTGCATGAAGTAACCGTTGAATATACGGTCACAAGCATTATGCAATTTTCAGAATCGATAGCTACTTCTTTGAATTGGGGCTCTCATACTATGTTGAAAGTAGATGCTACAATTTGACTAGAATGACATGAAATTTTGTTATGACTTTTGGTCAATATTTATAGAAAATACAAATATATGAAAAGACATCACTAATCCTAGAAAAATAGATAATAAATGTATTGGAAATAAAATAACTAATATATCTTCAACAATTTACATTGTTTATTTCAGTAAAAAAGAGTGTTAATAAGTTTGAGGTTATTAGACATGCATGATGTGGTAGCTACCATCTTGATGGCATTTCTAATTCTACCAAGGTACCTGCCAGATGCATTGAAGTTATTAGACATGTATGATGTGCAGCTACCATCTTGATGGCATTTCTAATTCTACCAAGGTACATGCCAGATGCATGCTTACTCCAAGGGTCCGCATTAAGTCCTTACCTTCTGCATTTCTGTGGATATACATACTAGATAAATTCAGTTTGAGGTTCAATGACCATCTATACTGTATTAGAAGGGATTTATTCTGAAGCAGAAATATGGGGAGTACTTTAGAACCTAGTCGATTCAATTTTAGTAGGATGGATAGATTATACTAAATGCAACTTTAACAAGTTCATAGAGAAATCATAAAGTAGTTCACAGTAATGGCCAAACTCCAGTAGTTGAATCAATGCGAAGTATAGCTTCAAATGAGATGAAGGATAAGGGAAACTCTAGTAGTTTAGACATGGCATTGATTCAGCGGTTTTACTGGTTATGATGATGTTAACAATAGGAGACGGGAGACGAGAGAGAGAGAGAGCTTTCTGTTGGGCTATTTGGACTGCAAATTCGTCATATCGGCCGCTAGAATCTTAGTGTGTCAAGTAGATCTTCGACACACTGAACCATTGTGTCGATACTGTTTTTTATAAATATAAAACTAGAAAATGAGCTTTGCCGAAGTTGTATATTTATAGATTCTTAAGATCCATCGATCTTAATATTATTCTATTCAAAACTAACAAGGAATAACAAATAATACATAGAATTATGCCCAAGTATATAAAATATTTTCTAGTTTTTTTAATAACATTTAATTTATTATTTTTGACGTTCCAAAACGTAGAACTCCTTAACTCCAAATCTGAAATCTCCGAAATCCCCGAAACTGTCAATACTCATAACATGGGGGTCCGAAACTGATATTCATAGATAAAATATTGCCAATGTAAGCTTCATCTCCCTCATTTTCACTTCTTCCACCTCTCTCCGAGAGAGAAAGTGGAAAAGAAGTGGATGTTCAATTATTATTTTGTAAATTGGGAATTCCCATCCAAATGTGCATTTCTTCTTGACACCACTTCCCCAGAAATTGTGGCCAAACGAGGTGTAAGAAATTCCTCTCTCATGCCACCACTGGTGCAAGCACTTGTATGATATGGCACCCTTATTGCTTGTAATTCTGTACTACAAAATACTTTTATTAGCAAAAAAATTGCAAGCCTACTTCTTTTCGGATCTATTTGAAATTTCAAGAAACATAATCTTAGAGCATCGAATAATTTTGTTGGTTGGTAAACAGGTAGCTCAGTAAACAAGATGATGCATGCTTCTTTTCATGACATACAAATTTAGAGGAACTCCAGGATTCATCTCCAGCAGACACCAAATAGTAGAGCACTTATCGTCAGTCCTGCATCCAAAATCCAACAAGCAATGTGTAGGCTTTTATGCAAATCCAACAGGTATTGTGTAGAGGAATATTTTGTACTAGTTTTCTTTAGGATTATTTTGTATAAAGGTACCAGGTTTAGGACCTAATTAGACTTTGGGTACTGGATTTGTCCGTTTTGGGACTTTGGTACTCGAATTTTTTAGTGACACATTTTAGTGATGGCATTCGTTATTAAAAGACTCATTTTGTCACTGAAAGTTCAATTTCGTCACTGAAATGTGTCACTAAAAAAAATTTGAGTGTCCAATGTCTAAAACGGACAAAACCACCCAAAGTCTAATTAAATCTAAACATGGTACCCTTATACAAAATAATCCTTTTCTTTAAGTGGAACTTTAAAAAGAGCCATGATGTAACCAATTTATCAGTTCTTAACTTTAATAATCTGTTTTGTTTGGGCATACTGTAATCTCAAATAATGTTCTCCATGCTTGATTGTAGAAATTCAATTTTGGATTACATGGTCCAAGAACTTGTATAGCTTAAAGTCACATTAGTCAATATTTCTTCCTCGAATTAGTTGTGATTTTAATCTACGTGGATCTAAAGACTCCATACGTATCTGTTCTTAACTAGAATCACCGTCTTACTCTGATATATTTACTTGGCCGTAATGTTGCTTAGAATTATGTAAGTTGCAACAGACATGCACATTTGGTGGCACCCTTGCCTTTTTGATTTGTGATGACCACAATACTATATTAATTCTCCAATCCAATATGTCAGATATACTAATTCTATTTATTTAGAAGATTCAAAAAATAGCTTGGCACTTGATTTAAAACTAATGAAAAATGCTAATAGTATCATACTATTGAAGTCAGGGGCTAAAGAATTATTATCACTAATCTACAACAATCTTCTATAACCTCATTTTCAGTGTAATATGGAAAAAAAAATCATCATATCACCATGACCAACTGAAGCTTGATAGCTGTGTTCAAGCTTGGGCTCGACTCGGCTATGCTAATGACAATTATTTAGAAATTTAGTGAGTCAGAGTCGTAGTCAAGTTAATCGAGCCAAGTACTTGTCGAACTTCACAAGTTGAGCTTGTTTGCGAGCTCATGATCCTAGCTTCCTATGTTGAAATTAGGTTGATCAATGACATCAAACTGATTTCCATGTTGAAACTTGGCTTGTTAGTGCGACCTAGATGAGCTTGTATCGGAGCGGAGTCGATCTAGCAAGAGCCTTAACTTGAATAGCGTTCGATCTAAACACACTTACATATATGTAGATATATATGGTTTTCTGGGAATCAACATTTGTACCTAGTGTATGCCTTGTGCTTTGCTCTCATGTTATTGCTAATTGTAAGGAAAATGATATTTGGCCCACACGTGGGCAAGACAGCAGTTGGTCCGCACCCATTATGTTACGTCCCGCTCCCGTAGGAGCGATCGTCCTCGCTAAGGCGTGATGCCGCACGAGCCTAGATTGCGCTCGTGCAAGGCGGGTTCCATAACGGCCGATTTCAGCGGCTGCGACGGGGTCGTCGCACAGAAGTCCCAAGCAGAGACATTGAATAATAGCAGCGGAATTAGAACAAAACACAAGTCATTTCAAAACACACTTTTATTGATATTGAAACAAAGGTTACAAAGGGCGCAAAGCCAAGATTACAAGTCCCTCAAGCTCACTCATCTCACATTACAAGTCACTCAGCTCTCTCTCGTCTCTCAATACATGTCTTGAGCCATCGGATGCTTTGGAAGGCGACGTCCATACATTATGTCCCGTATAAGTCTTGACTCCATGCGGCCGCACGTTTCGAATCGTCAAGGAACTCCGTGCCTCGACGCATCCAAGCGAGCTCCGCGCCACGAGCTTCTACCTGTGCCTGCACATGAAAACTATGTGGGTGTCAGTACTCAACTGTACTGGTGGAATGAGCTCTTCGTCCACCCATACAAAATCGACAAGTTCATTTACTTTGTGCAGCTTAGTCCCCTTTGTATTTTCTTTCTACTCTTGCCCTAGGGTTATTTTAGGACCGACGCCTTGGCCTATTTTGTGTCTCTAGACCATCCTGTGCTTGCACCAACAACGTTAACTCAACAACGTTAACATATCAAGTCGTGTTTGCCTTACGGCTTAAAATCAGAGACGCAACTATGCGATAAGACTCCATTTCCATGTGACCGTGCTATAAGTCCTTGTTGAGGCCGTGCCTCGCAACTCAATGAGACTCAATCATATCGCCGCCTCGCGGCCCTTTGCTACTAAATCATCATCCGACCCAATCAAGACTTGTGGGTTAAGTGTCACTCGACCGACTTTGCCTTGCGGCATTTCCTGACTTAAACTCAAGACAACTCACATCGAAACTATGCAACTTACATGCCGACAACATAAGACTCGACGCCACATCTCGTGCCGAAGCACGTCGCCTACGTTGCAACCAAATCTTAGGCCCAACATTTTGTGTTCCAACTATACTCACACATTCAACTCGACTTCCTTGATATACTGCACTCAATAGTCGACTCAATCCAAAGGCATATACGCGGATCGCCGCTCATGCCGACTCATCTATATGAGGTCACTAGCATAACAAGCTATACCTGGACTCATAGCTTGCGGTTGGCCGAGACCCTTCCAGCGCAAGGTAGCTAGCCCCCTGGAAGTCCCCGACTAACCCGGTGCTATCGATTCAGCGCAGCTATCACCGTGTTTCCTTTCTTGGCCGAAACGGTCCCATGGTCCTGGGTTGCCGTTACGGAGAAACTCTACCTTGTCGATAAGTTGTCCAATGACCATGCAAGACCCTGACTCAAACTGACGTCTCACACAGTCATTCTTCCTTCAGTGTTACCCTCTCTTTCAAAACCACGTTCAGGACTTCTATCCTTGAGACCCCTCGACGATCCACGGTCGCGAGCATTCTTTCCATGTTACCATATCATTTCATTCAACTCATGAATGCCTATTCGATAGTCCTTTCTCCAAAACTCACTTGAATCAAATGTGGTCCTTGCCTTAAACACTAAGTTCGTGCATCGTGCCTTAGGCCCATCGTGCTCTACGCAACACTCCTGTCCAAGTCGACATGCCTTGAGATCGTGGGCTACTTAACTTTGACAAACCGCGAAAGAGCGGGACGGTACTTGTAACGTCTTAGGTTGACCGGCATAACTTTGCCTAACTTAGCTTCGCAACAACTTAACGAGCAAAGGCTGCGTCAAGCTTCGCCTTAATGGATCGTACCGTGCACGCATTCGACTTGAACGACCAAGTCACTCGGGTGCCTAGACTTAGGTCACAAGCCGCTCAACGCAACTTAACTCAAGGGCAAGCCAAGGCTATGCCAAGCCTTGGACGATGGGACCGTGCACGCTTTATGAAGCATTCATGCGGACGACGCCTATGACTTAGGCTACGATCATAACTTCGCCTACTCAACCAACTTTCCTTCTCCCAAGCCACGGGACGAAGGACCGAGTGTCATTTTCAAAGCACGCCGTGTACCAACTCTAAGCCGACCGTTGGACCTTTCCATATTCTAACTCAATTCCACCCGTCGGGATTATTCCCTTATCTATGCTGATTTATCTCTTTTATTATCAAGCCTACTTGTACAAGTTGAAAACATGCGATTTATTATGTGAAGGCTAAGATGAGGCAAGTTCACCGAAACTATCCCACCTGAGCGAGCGGTCGCTTCGACCGAGCGATGTCTTCGAGCAGCCGTTGCAAGGATAAATTCGAACGCCATCGACGTTTCGATTCCTCCGATTGACTGAGCGGGACGGGGGACTATATCATACACCACTCAGAAAAAGTTTCGTCCTCGAGACTAACTGAGTACACTTATCGACTTATCACTTATTCAACATCCTATGTTTCTCGCACACATTTCTCCTATGTCTTTCTCAAATCCGAGCCACGCTCGTGCTACCCTCAATCCTTTCTTCAAAACTTACGATCTCAAAATCCTCGACACTTCCCCGTTCCTCAAGTCTCACTTGATTCAACGTATCACTTAGTTGGATCGTGCACATATTTTAGGCGTCCCCAAAATACATGCATTTCAACCAAGCCTCGTGATAGCGAATTCCGCCATCACCACTCGAGTCGGATCGTGCACATATTCAAGCGTTCCTGATATACATGCATGTCAACCGATACTCGCGAGTGGTGCCTCCACAAATCCTATCGTACTGCACCAGGACATCTTCCTAACCGCTAGGCTATGTCTTTAGGCTAAAGTCATTCGTCAGCATTGGAATCATAGTTCCCAAACAACAATATCAACACTGACCCCATCCTAAGGTCAAACCAAATGGATAGTATAGGGTTTTCTACCCAAGCTCACATCACTCCGATTTCTAAACATCGAGCATAGATTGCCTACACACATCCCAACATTTGTCGCACGGGGTCCGAGTCATTCAGCAAAGCCATCCTACGACAACTCACGTTCAACCAATTTCTTGACATATTAATATCACTTCGTTCATCAAGCCATTTCGCATAGTCTATTTTTTCGAACACGTTCGACATAATACGCCTATCAATCCTTTCAAGTCAAGCACGCTACGACACAATTCATTGCTAAACCATAATTCACATTCCATACTCCCTAAGTCATTTATCCCAATTTACGACATCGATCACAAGATCATCTGACTTAACAATACGTTGCGCCCAGATCTCACGCGAGTCAGATTATCCACGGTGGGCATGAATCACCATGCACGCTCCCGCGGGATAATCATCCTCATCGGGACGTAACTCTTGTTCGAGTCTAGACTAATTCATTCTCGATGCGCGGATTGGACCTACTCAATCCTCAAGTTTATTTCATTCATCAATCGCAAGTCCTAACATCCTCAAAATTTTCCTTCGTATCAAACCGACAAGTCGAGACAATCAAAGTTGCCGCATCCTGATTTTTCGAGTTCGATCATTCCCGCGACATGAATCACCATGTCAGCGCTCACGCGAAACGATCGTCCCAAATCCGACACAACGCATGTGCGAGGCTAGAGTTGCACTCGTGCAAGACAAGATCGTCGACGTTGTGGCTATCAACGTAACCATCAAGACACGATCATTTTCATCCAACATTCATCTCAATCAAAATCCTAAGTATGACATCCAACCGAACAATAACACTTGCACGATCGTTATCCGCCGAGTTAAAGTACCCCCGAGTTATCGTATATCGATCTTCGATACGCCTCAATACCGTCGACGATATGCGTAACCTGACGATCTTCCTTTGCAACAAATTTCGAGTCGTGCGAATGATGCTATCGTCCAACTGGATAATCTCCTTGACATTCAAATTCAAGTTTGATCATTATCCCTCGAATCATTCACAACATCAATTTTCTCAACTCGAATTCACGTGTGTTCATCCGTCTATCTCAAGTCATCGAGCAACATTCATTCCAATCCTTTGTGTTATTTTAGTAACTTCCAATCAAACCATTCATGCACGCTATCTACCTGTCGTGCTAACTTTTTCTCTACGTTCCACCTATCGATTTTCTTTATCAAGTCATCCGTTCTCTATACCTTAACTTTCTCTCGATTTGATTTCACCAACTTAATCATTCTCGCGTTTCATACTTGCGTAATCCTCAATCTCGTGCACATTCCGTGCGTGTCATTTCTAGTCTGTTCGAATCAACACGTCAAACTTCAAGACTAAACTTTGTTCAACGATACTTGTCAGCCCCTGTTTTTCAAAATTTGGTTTAATTAGTGTTAATTAGATGTTAATGACCTATTTAGCTTTAAAATAATTTATTATAATTATTGGGAATTTTTCTAGAATTTTTAAATAATTTTAAATGAGTTTTAATTACTAAAAATATAAGTTTGTAATTTTATAAAATGTTTTAATTGAGTTTTGCAATTATTTAGATTGTTTAATTACTTTTTGTAATTTCCTAAATGTTCTATGCAAATTTATTTTGCATATAAACCGAGCGGAAGGGGATTTGCAAATTCAATTTTGCATTAGTTAATGGGGAGGACTTATCTGCTATTTCCTAAAACCTAGGGGCTTAGTTGCAAAATCGCCGTCACCCACCCCCGACGACTGACCAGCTGCCCCGACGACCGACGACCGCTTTCTCCGTCTTTCCCGGCCGACCTAACCGACTTCGACCGACCTCTCCCCCCTATAAATACTCCCCTCGTCGAAACCCTAACCCTAGGCAAAATTTTCGACCGCCCCAGTCCTATCTCGACCCCCTACTTCCTAACCCTAACCCTTACTCCGACGACAACCCTAGCGCCGCCTCCACAACCGACGTCGACGCTCGCCACCACCACCACTAGACGCACCTCATCGAGACGAGTGCAGCGCCGCCCCAGCGCCACGTCCACGACGCCCCAGCCGCCGTCGAGCCCCGTCCACGACCACTAGCTCGACCGGACACGTAGGTAACAGCTCCCGATTTGTGTCGTGCGTGTCCCAAACTCACGCATGACGTTCGCCTGGACACGGAAAAACTAGCAGTAGAATTGGACACATAATTACAGTGTCGTGCGTGTCGTGCTTGGCACGGACACATGACACTGAGTCAGATTCCATTTGCTCGTGTTCTGAATAGTCTGGACACGAGCCGAACTGTTATTTAGTGCTATCGGGTTTAGACCCATTAACCTAAACCTAACACTAACTCTAACCCACTTTCTAACACATAACTCGGGCTGACCCCCTGGCCAGCCCGAGCGCGTTGAAACCCGACCCCCCTGGGCCGAGTTCGAGCCCCCCTTCCCTGTTTTGTTTTCTTTTTTGTTTTGTTTTTATTTTATTTTATTTTATTATTTATGTATATATGTATTTATATATATATATATGTATATATGTATTTATGTATATATATATTATTATATATATACTGTTTTATATATATATGTATACAGTATTTGTATATATATATATATATATATATATATATATATATATATATATATATATATATATATATATATATTGTATGTATATACAATATATATATGTGTATTTATTGTATGTATGTATATATCCCTTATATATATATAAATATCTATATATTTATATGTATATATAAATATTGTTGTATAAATATGTATGTATTTTCAAATACAATTTTAGTACAAAATATTATTATGTAAAATTTCGTAAGTTATTTTATTGTATATTTTGTTACTTGCAATTTTACCACTTTAAAAATATATTATTATTATTTAAATTCCTGTATTTTATTTGTTATTACCAATTGATGTCCAAACCTAGCATGGGTTTTTGGGCCCAATTGTGTCTAATACATTCAGAGTCTGTACAAGTCATATTGGACTTGATTCATGGCTCTGGGTCCTGTATCTGGACTTCGGTTCAATTTAGAATACATGGACAAAAATAGTAAATAATTAATTAATTAATTTCTAGAAAGTGTTGCTTGCTGTTTTTGAATTTTTATATATATATTTTAAGTGCTGTAAAAATCTGAAAAAAATTGTATTCAAATACTATGTTAATTTAGATAATTTATTATAATTTTTTCAGCATTTAATAAGTACTTTTGGTATTTTATAAAAATAGGAAAAAAGAACTCATTTTCAGTATATTTATGTTTGCTGATTTTTAATAATTATTTAGGAGGGTTTATAAATTCCAGAAAAATTAGTATAAATTTCTATAATTAACAAGGATCATTTTGGTACTTTATTTTATGTAATGTTGAGCATTTTGTCTATCTCAAAAATTGTTGGAACACAGTGTACAGTTTGATTTATTTATTGAATAATTACGACTTTCAATGATTTGTGTTCTTTTGAGTTATTATAGTATTGGACCTCACCCCGCACTAGTGTAAAGGCCCTAGAAAGTTAGTTAGAGTATTGTGTCATCTCACATTGGTCTCCTTTGCTAAAGTCACCATCTGGCTAGGAGTCCAGTCAGAAAGTCGTGTTGCACAACTAGTGTTTTAGTGTTTAACTTAGTATAAAAACTAAGTTTATGTATTTATTTCTACAGTGACGAGTCACCAGGCATCTATAGCATTTTTATCGCTGCTTTGCTTTGCTAAAGGCAAGTACTTCTACAAACTTTACATACTGTTACATCAATGAACTGTGATCCAACCATGTTAAATGCTGATCCTTGGGGTATCAAGTTAAATCTTCACATGTTGTATTATTTTCAGTCCCTACCATGTTTAGAACAGTTTTATATCTCTCACATGATTAGAATCTGGGTTATGGGGAAACTGATAGTTGAGTACGTGATCATGTCCCCTTTATCGTACCGAGCAAAGTTTCATTCTACATGTTACTGCGCCGTAGGCCATTATCCCGCATTTCTGTACGGATGTACACCTATGCTTGTAGACTTGTACGTATGTACATTTTATTTACATGTGCCACAGCACATTGTACACCTATTGACCGATCACGTACCTGCTACAGTTTTAAACATTACATATACATCTGTCTCTATGACATATGTGTCCTTGCCATGATAGATTATGATGTGCCATGATTCCAGTTTATTACATTCCTGTTCATTTCATGTTTCGTATATTTAGTTTGCTAGAATCAGTACTTGCTCCCGTCCTGACAGGATAACGTTGTAGGTATACTTACTGAGGATGAGTTGCTCTGTGACTCATATTATGGAGTTACTGCCGAGGACCAGGCTTTGTCTTACGAGGATGTACCTGCGGGGAAACTCGTCTAGTTGTCTATTTATATTTTGGACTTTTGAGAGTAGTCATGTATTAGACTATGTATTTTGTGACTGCACCTGTATCCAGCTTTACATTTCAGGACTTGTACTTGGACTTACTATTGTATGAGATGACTTTTGTGTTTGGAGCATTTATGACTCTTCATTTCATATAGAACTGTTAGCACATTTTAGTCTTACATTGTTATCTTTAGAACAACTTACTATGCTTTATCTCAAGCGTTGGCTGGACATGACTCGACCCGGTCCAACAATTTGGGTAGCGGATCGTGACATGTTTTTAGTGGTTGCCTACGCAGGTCCTGACTAAATTGTTTGGTTACGTAATTGTACGAAGCTTGCCTGCAATTAGGAACTTAAGGTAATTAGACAACACTAGGAATGACGCTTAGAACATCTAGAGGATTACTAGGATTGCAACATAGGAAACGCATCACATGCTCGCTATTATAATTAGATTTTCTTGTTTATGATTATTTACTTTAAAGAGTCCCTTATAAGTCCTTTTTATTTATTTATTTAGATGGTGCTCACCCGCTCATCCCAGTATGTCACATCTGAGAATGGTACACTCCCTATCCAGTCAGCTGACCAGTTGACCGATACACCTCCACCTATCACATTTCCCCACTCCACAAATCCACAAACCCAGATGTCTCCACCACCTTCCATATCACAGTCCCAGCAGGACCCGATACTCCCACCACCACCTATCACTATACTTACCCAGGCTTCCGTCACACTCGACGGGAACCAACTGCTCACTCTGATCCAGGGGTTCCTAACGACCCATCAGGAGCAGACCACCCTACTCCGTCAGAGCATGGAGCGTTCTGAGGAACGTACCGTGGTCCCACCACCTGTAGAGCCACGACAGAGAGCGGGGACAATCAAGGACTTCATGGGTTTGAACCCCAAGGAGTTCTCAGGGACTGAGGGCATAGTAGTAGCAGATGACTGGCTAGACTCAGTAGAGAGGAAGCTCCTTGGAGCTAGGTTGCCGAATGACCTCCAGGTCGAGGCAGCAGGATTTCTGCTGATAGACTTGGCAGGAATTTGGTTCCGGAATGAGCCGCTATTTGCGAGAGGGAAGGCCACTTGGGATCAGTTCAAGACCCAGTTCAAGAAGAAATTCTTCTCGAGCACCGCTAGGGTAGCCATGGGGCTACGATTCTAGAACATCCAGCAGGGGAACCGTTCTGTTGACGAGTATGCGACAGAGTTTAGTCGCCTGAGCCGTTTCGCTCCTAGTCTAGTTGCAGACCCTGAGGAGATGACGCGTAGGTTTTGCCATGGTCTAGTTCCAGACATTGGCATTCTTATAGTGGCGAACGGTACGACTGACTACTACCAGAGCCTAGAGTTGGCCCGGAGCATAGAGGAGCGTCTTCTGTCTTGCAAGAGGCCGGCTTCTGTACACCTCGAGGGACCGTCCAAGCGTCAGGCTTTCCAGCCGAGAGCGCCGACGCCGCACCAGCAGACATACCGTCCTCCTACACCTCATCATCCGACCCCGCCAGTTAGAGCCCCGGGACCCCGGCAGCAGCAGAAGGGAGCTTTGTGTGGATTCTGTAAAAGACCAGGGCATGATTACTCCGTCTGCAGGAAGAGGTTGGGGCAGTGTTTAGTTTGTGGGTCTGCCACCCATCAGTTTCGGGACTGCCCAGCAGCCAGAGTACCAGGTGTCGGACCACAGTCTAGAGGACAGCCGCTTCCGACTCAGCAGCAGAGGTTTGGGCAACATCTGCAGCAGCAGAAGGGACCCCAGGGGAAGACTTATAGTCTGGCCCTTGAGCCGGAGCCGGAGCAGGTTTTGGAGCCAGATTATTTGGCTGACGTCATCACAGGTCATGTTTATTTGCATACTTTTCTAGCTCTATGCTTGTTTGATTCCGGTGCATCTCATAGCTTCCTGTCATTAGAGTTTTTGCATAAACACTACTTAGTAGCTACACCTACCGAGGAGATGAGTAGAGTAATGACGGGAGGCGGACCAGTGCCCATTAGAGCTATCTATAGATGCTCTATTACTATAGCTGGGAGAGAGTTTAGGGGACGATTCTTTGTGATGCCACTCCCCGGGTATGATATCATATTGGGGATGGACTGGCTTAGCTATGCCCATGCAGCTATAGACTGTCATGAGGGTAGTATTCTGTTCAGTCCCCCAGGCACGGCACCATTCAGTGTCAGGAGGTCAGGACCGGAGATCAGCCTAGAGCCGAACTGTTGTGCGACAGTTGGAGAGTTAGCACCGCCACACCCTATCATTAGGGAGTTTATGGATGTATTCCCAGAGGATCTTCCAGGACTTCTGCCTGACATAGATGTGGAGTTCACTATAGATTTAGTACCGGGTTCATCACCAGTATCCCGGGCTTGCTATAGAGTGAACCCCAAGGAGGCCGTAGAGATGAAGGAGCAGATTGATGACCTGTTGAAAAAGGGTTTCATTCGATCTAGTGCTTCTCCATGGGGAGCGCCAGTGCTCTTTGTGCCTAAGAAGGATGGTACAGCTCGGTTGTGCATTGACTACCGGACGTTGAATACCATCACCATTAAGAACAAATATCCTCTGCCCAGGATAGATGATTTGTTCGACCAGTTGAGTGGGACGAAGGTGTTTTCCAGGATAGATTTGAGATCCGGGTACCACCATGTGAAAGTCAGGGCTGTAGACATCCAGAAGACGGCGTTCAACACGAAGTACGGGCAGTACGAGTTTCTGGTGATGCCATTTGGTCTCACAAATGCGCCAGTTGTCTTTATGAATTTGATGAATAAGACATTTCACCAGTATCTGGATAAGTTCGTCGTAGTATTTATCGACGACATCTGATATACTCGAAGACGCCGGAGGAACACGCAGAGCACTTGCGGACAGTTTTGGGGATTCTGAGGCAGGAGAGGTTGTTTGCCAAATTGTCGAAGTACGAGTTCTTTTTGGACCGAGTGGAGTTTCTCGGTCTTATAGTTACTAGAGAGGGGATCTCGGTGGATCCCAGGAAGATTGCTGCCGTTGAGACATGGAAGGCTCCGACGTCAGTTTCAGAGATCAGGAGCTTTCTGGGTTTAGCCGGCTATTATAGGAAGTTCGTCCAGGACTTTGCTAGGATAGCTGAACCCATGACGAAACTGATGCGGAAGGATGCAGAGTACATCTGGTCAGAGGACTGCCAGGCAGCGTTTAAGGAGCTGAAGAGGAGGCTGATGACCGCTCCAGTTCTGACATTACCTTCAGGATCTGGAGGTTTCACCATATAAAGCGATGCTTCGGGAAAGGGGCTAGGATGTGTCCTACAGCAGCATGAAAAAGTGATTGCTTATGCATCTAGGCAATTACGGACTCATGAGCGGAACTATCCTACCCATGACCTAGAGTTAGCTGTGGTGATCTTTGCACTCAAGTTATGGAAACATTACTTATACGGAGAGCGTGTGGAAATCTTTACTGACCACAAGAGCTTGAAGTATGTGTTCACGCAGAAAGAACTGAACATGAGGCAAAGACGATGGTTGGAGTTGATGAAGGACTTCGACATCGATTTACAGTATCACCCCGGGAAGGCAAATGTGTTGGCGGATGCGCTGAGCAGGCATCCGATGGCATGGTATCTGATGATAGATCGGCATTTGCGGGAAGATCTGGAGAAGCTCGGTATCGAGATAGTTCGGCCAGGATCAGTGATACAGATGATGGCGCTCGACATTCAGTCAGGTTTGGTGGAGCAGATCAGGGAGGCACCGTCTACAGATGAGAGCCTTCGCAGACTTCGAGTCCAGGCTTTAGCTGGATTGCTGGATGACTTCACCATAGCAGAGGATGGATCCTTGAGGCATGGCAGCCGATTGTGCGTGCCGAAGGGAGAGCTGATAGAGGCAGTCTTGCAGGAGGCACACCGATCGAGATATTCTATTCACCCTGGTGCCAACAAGATGTACCGTGACTTGCGGGAACATCTTTGGTGGCACGGGATGAAGAGAGATGTATCACGTTTTATTTCGAGATGCCTAGTTTGCCAGCAGGTCAAGGCGGAGCGCCAGAGGCCAGCTGGTCTATTGCAGCCGTTACCCATTCCCGAGTGGAAGTGGGAACACATTACGATGGACTTCGTCTCAGGGCTTCCTCGTTCCCAAAGAGAGAAGGATGCCATTTGGGTCATCGTCGACAGGCTGACGAAGTGTGCGCACTTCATACCCTTCAAGGTGGGGCTTTCCACCGAGAAGTTGGCAGAGCTATACATGCAGCAGATAGTTCGCTTGCACGGAGTACCAGTGAGCATCGTCCTCGGAATTTCGATAAGGCTAGTTGAGCACGCTCTCAGATCACGAAATACACTCATGACATATAGCAAGCACAATTATCAAACAACATATGGCACATGAACAGTTTAAGAAAGCAAGAATAATCAAGTAAGAGCACAAACAATAATCATACCCTAGAAGGAAATGATCGGAGACATATGAATAAAATATGCCTCTCAAGTCAGGTAGGAATTCGTCCTCGAGGTCCTACACTGACACCCAAAGTGGACAAGGGTCAATGCTTGAGATAAGTCGGTACCAATGACTAAATCAAGAACGAGACTCTGCCCAGGACGTACTCTCGTAATCAAGACACATGATGAATATCACGTATCAAATAATACGAGAGCAGATGAGTGAGACGAGAAGATCGCCTTCACTCTTCGAATATAGAACTCAAGGAATTATAATGAATAATACTGAAATCTTACCCAAAATCTGACCGCCTTCAGCCAACCTCTGCTCTAATACTCCAAATTCTTCTTGCCTCTGCCCCTGCTGGACTCTATGCTACTGCCTTCCCTGGCCCTGCTGTTGTGGCCTCTGCTGTCCTGCCTGATGTTGCGCTTGTCGATACATCTGAGCTTGTGTCGGTAATGGACTCTGGGCTAACGGCCTTACTGTCGACATTGGTCTTCCATAAGGTGTTGCCACAAGGGATGGTGGTGATGAGAACTGTCGAACCGGCCCTCCTGGCCTCCGCATCAACGGGCAGGTAGCTAGTCTATGGTCTGAACTGCTGCACCTCATGCACAGGCCATTCGCTACCCTACACACATTCCTAGAGTGTCCTCTCTTGCCACAATAAGAACAACCATTTGGCGCCCTCCGACACCATTGCTGATGCCCCGGTTGCTGCTGTAGAGCTTGAGTCATTGTCATTGTATCAGAGCCACAACGATCATGCCTCCCCACAAGCCGCATCATCTCCAAGTGAAGTCCTTGTTGGATTCGCATCTCTCTTTCTAAAGCTAACTGAAGTCTCCGGTTGAGCAAAATATTATGTTCCTGCTGACGCTGCTGGGATGCCAACAACCCTCTGATGATCTGTAATAGTGCAGGTGCGTCTAGTGCTACTGGTACTACCGGCATCACTGGAGGCACGGGAACCTCTGGCCTCTGTGGCTCAACTGGCTCATGTTCGGTAACATTCTCGATGGAATTCTGTCCAGTTAGAGGGCCTACCCCTTGCTGATCTCCAACTGGTCCCTGATCTACTGGATTCTCTCCCATGCCGGCTCCTCCAATAGCCGAGAATGATGTGACCCTAAAGGAAAGGATACAAGGCATCAAAAGACAGGACGGAAAGGAATCGAGGATGACAATCAAGTTAGCAATCAAGGTGGGAGAAAGAGAAAACGAATCAGGAGATCAAGGGGAACATGTTTTGATTGAGACTCCTATAATCGCAACACCCCACAATTCTGAAAAACAGACCTGCATGGGCCACCACTAAAACCTTGTCACGCCCCAGTACCGGAATACTGAGACGGACTAGGCCAGCTACACCGTATGAGGTATATAAACGTCATACGGCGATCGTGGCTGTCAAGAGACTAGGGGGTGCATGCTACAATTAGGTCTCCTATGGTCCCACAGAGCATCTATGTCTCAATCAATCAAAACAAGAAGCAGTAAATAATGATCATATAAGACAAAGCAGTAAGGCGTCCCCGACGCTTCATCAAAATGATTCATGAGTCTAGCTATACAAAATGATGAGCTAGTTCCGAGAGTCAATAGTACATAACTATAGTCAGCTGCAGTCTGATTTAATTACAATTATGCAAAGGAAACTAGTGTCCAGAACTGTCGGCTAAACAAGTGCCGGTGGCTAAACGCCAAGTACAAAATAGAAGATATCAGAGCGGTGAAGAAGAAACCCACTCATGGTCCCTGGCGCCCATACTCCTGGTGTGCACCATTGTTCGGGTGGAAGGCTGGATCCTCTGGAGCTGCTACGAAATCTGGCCAAACAAAACCAGCGGGGTCAGGCCCCGAATAGCAAGTACCACAAGGGAGCACAAAAGAGTGAGATAAATCCAATGAGTTAAATAAGACCTGATTCATGAGTTATAGGCTTATACCATATCATCGAGACAATACGACACCCTTACAACCAAACAAGGACAAACGGTGCCAATATCGTACCGAGATAAGATATATCCTATAACCATGGGCAGGTAAAAGGGCTTCTGATCGCGACTTCGGTCCATAGCCTATCGCAGCACAATAGCCCAACCCAACAACCAAACAAGGACATGGGTTGGACCACGCACCACGATAGTCCATGTTCCTCGGTAGCTAACAGAAGAAAACATATCACAAACAAGTCAGCTTACAATTGGCCAATCAATCCTACGGCTTTCTATGATTTGCCTGGGTTATCCCAGTAATGCAATATATATATATAGGAATCCTCAGATCGTATCACATTCCAGCAGGGCTAGCCAAACCATTATATACAAGCAAGCACGAAATGCACCGGTCCCTCGAAAGGCCACCGCGCTAGAATAAGCAGTAACGGTTCCAGCTCTCCTATAGGAAGAGCTGGCTCGGCAGTCACAAATCAGATACTGCACTCCACTAGTGCGGATGACTATACAGTATCCGAGGCAGCCAACCCGACGCGCCAGGACGGGACCCAGGGCGGCTGGTGACATACGATCTCGAGATTCTGTTCCCTCCCAATGCTTCTACCAATTTAAGTTGCTTAGATTAACCCTATCTCGATATTGGAATTACATGTCGTGGTCACATGGTCATCCTCCTATATGTCGTACCATAGTACGTGTACCCTAAGTATGAATCCACATCGGCTCAATCTAGATCCATGCTTAGTGTAATGCTTCAAACAACAATCAACATACCACGACATTATTACTGACCAATTACCATGACTGTGCTGGAAGGTACACATGTATTGACATATAACACGAATGATCACTTAGCACGTAGAGTCACACCTCAGTGCACTCATTAAATAGCACCGCAGTGCATACTAATATTGTATCTCAATACACACTTAGAATAGGTACCAGCACGTATACAGGTAATCAGGTCAGGAACACGGTCAAGTCAGGAAGTCACGTGGACCCCTCGTGACATAAAAGTCACATATGAATTCTGGTTAAAGTGAGACATGAAGGTCTTTGAAGCCAAGACAAAGATCTACAACTTTCATGTTGGAAGTTTGGAGAAATTCTGGCCACAAATCAGTCAAAAAGAGCATCAAACAATCAAAATCAGCCAAAAATCAGCCTTATGCGGCTCAAAATTTCTTATGCGGCCAGAAATGGTCATGCGGCCAGAAATTCTTATGCGGCTCAAAAATGCTCATGCGGCCAGAAATGGTCATGCGGCCCAAAAATGCTCATGCGGCCAGAAATGGTCATGCGGCCAGAAATGGTCATGCGGCCCAAAAATGCTCATGCGGCCAGAAATGGTCATGCGGCCAGAAATGGTTGTCACGACCCGCACCCGCTAAAAGGGCACGTGACGCGACAACGGCCAGCCCTCACCGAAAAATCGGCGTGGAACGCTGTAGATTTTCTACTCTAAACAGTTTATATATATAACAAAAACCTGTCGAGAATGTGGTCAACTCCGAACGGAGGACAAGCAATGAATATATATATGAGTACTCAATCACGACTCTAAGATAACAAAGTAAAGACTGAAATGAAAAGACAACAAGACGATAAAATAATATATAACCTGTCAAATCCAACACAAGAATATATACAGTCCAAGTCTCTAATACAGTCCATAATAATAACAGTCTCAAAAGTAACTGGAGACAATGTCCAGTACAAAAGACCTACTCTAACTAAGTAATAGGTAGGGTCTCGTCAGGAGGAGCTAAGCCCTGCTAGACCAAAGTCTCCAAGTCTATGCCCACTACGTCATCCGGACCGTAGTAGGTACTGTAGTCTCCCTCATCTGCATCTGTAATAATTTCAACATATCCTGTCAGGATGGAACGAGTACAATCTACTAACAGCAGTTCACAAGATATGATAAAAGCTACAAGACTGTAAATAGATAGTATATACAAGGAAATTATGGAATGTACATGTGAATATCATGGCAAGGTAAGCTGTAAATCTAGAGCTAGAACAAGACAAGTAAACTGATCATGGCATGTACAAGAATCAAGAATCATATCTCTAGGTGTGTGAATACTAGCTACAATATGTGGCCGGCTTGGGAACTGCACAATAGTAACAGGCCTGGCTAATCATACGTGGGGTGTATGATCAACACTCACAATCAATAGGTGCACAATGGGTACACAATAGGCTTTGACCACATATCTACACTAATACTCTCCATCCCCGACTGGTAGAGTGGATCCAAGCAAGACACGTTACGACACGGAATTCCACGAGAAGGGAGCAAGTCTCCTCGAGAATCGGTGTCCATATACTGCACAAGAACTACAAGGGGCTTGCACAGGATATACCAAGATAACGAGGAATAACATCTCATGTCGGGATCCATGAATACCAATCCGTGTGACCAATGTGTCGAGAACAAGCATATCTACACTAATCACATTAATTATAACAGTTATCGTAAATTGGAAAAGTGTCAGAGAATGTACTCGCCTATAGTATAATATGGTATGTCAACCGGAGCAAATGCAGCGTCTCGAGGACCTATAGAGAACAAGACGTATCAATACTATGTTTAGGAAATGAAATCAAATCAGTTTGAATCCTATTAAGTCATTCTAGGTCAAGGCATGTCAAACTAGGTTGTACGGGGTCAAACTAAGTCATATTAGGTCTAACTGGGTCAAACTGGGTCAATGCAAGTCAAACGGAATCAATCGGGATCGATTTGAGTCAACAGTTGACTTTTTGGTCAACCGGTCAACTCTGGTCAACCGTGGTCAACTGTAGTCAACCCTAGGTCAACTCTAGGTCACTGGTGACTAACAGTTGACTTTCGGTCAACTGCACAAGTCTAATAGAATTTGGGACTAAATTGGGTAAAGTGTTGACCCATAGTTGACTTTTGGCCTAAAAAGTCAACCGTGGTCAACCGGGGTCAAGACTAGGTCTAGACGGCTATTTCTACCCATTACCAACCTCTACAACCTATATCCAAGTCCATCTTGGACTTCGAAACTCATTTCTTGGCCATAGGCCAAATTCCTATTTTACCCTTAAAAAGGGCAAAATTTAACCTTAGGCAATTATCAAGTTAACCTACCTACGCTTGTTATTTCGACCCGATCTTCCCGGGGTAGTATGATACTAGCCTATACATATATTACCTACCAAAATACCTAGGTAAAGTGGACGTTTGATCCACTTTACGGCCTATTGCCGATATCGTGAATATCTCGCGATACGCGATGGTACGGCGCGATACCGGCGCCCTACAACTCCGATTTCAACTCGGAAGCCTACCCGCAAAATCTAATTCATATAATCTAGGTCCACGCCAAGTTTCATCGCAATCCGACGCTCCGAGCTCAATTTTCCCTTCTAACTCGATTTCCTCTACTTTGTGTATCTATCCTTCTACTTCTCAATCTCCTTCCTATTCTTCTAATCTTCCTCCTCCTAACTCTCCTTCCTATTTTTCTTCTCATTTCTACTCTTCTTATTCTCTCTAACTTTACTACTCTATTCTTCATTTCCCCTCACCAAATATATATATATATATATATATATATATATATATATATATATATATATATATATACACACACAACACTCACATATCTATCTATAAATATAAACACACACACTCTCCAATTTCCCTTACACATGCACATAAAGCACAAACACACAAAATACTCAATCTCTCGGATTTTAGTACACTGGGATATCCTGCACACCTTTAAGGCTCCTCTGCTCACCTTTAAGGCACTTCCGCTCACCTTTAAGGCTCCTCTGCTCACCTTTAAGGCTCTACTGCACAGTTTTTCCTGAATAGCATTCTGCACACTTCTAAGGCATTCCTGCACAACTACAAGGCTCTCGTGCACAACTCTAAGGCTCTAATGCACAACTATAAGTTCTAATACACAACTCTAAGCATTGATACATACATATACAATATATATATATATATACCACTATCAAAAGGATTAAACCATAATAAATCCTTAACCTATATTTCTAGGAAATCCTACAAATTTTAGGGGCAAGGTGTGGAGAATCATCTCCTCTACAATATTGGTGAAGGAAATATAGCTAAAAAGGAATAAATGGAGAATTAAAAACTTACCTAGGTTTGGGTTGCTTGGAGGAAGATGAAGCTTGGGAAGAAGAAAGAAATTAGAGAGAGAGAGAAAGTTGCTTGGTGATGAAGCAATGGGGGGATGCTCCTTATGGCCGGCCCTGGTAGGGGCCTTATTGGGTTTTGGGTGGAGACCCATTAGGCCCCCAACCCAATAAACTTAGTTGGGTTCGGTTCGGGTTTGTTTCGGGTTGGTTCGGTCTAATTTCTAAATACTAATTAAGCTCTAAAATGACTAATTAAGCCATGAAAATTGGGTTTATAATTTCTAACCTAATTATGATGGTATGTGGGCCAAGCCCAGCTAGTATGTGGGTCCCACTAGGGTCCAGACTACCCGGGTCTCCAACTTAAGTCCGAATTGGGTAAAATTCAAACCAACCCAAATAAATCCCAAAAAAATTACATAAAACCAAATAAAATTCCTAAAAATTATAAAACTTGAAAAAATGACGAAAATACCTCTAATTCGAAAACTGGGGGTGACAAGTCTATCCTCCTTAAAAAAAATTTCGTCCTCGAAATTGAATGAGAACCAACACAGCAATCATGAACTGAACAAGGAAGAAAAGAAAGAGTTTTACCTCAAGGCTCGAAGAGATATGGGAATCGCTCCCGCATGTCGTCCTCCCTCTCCCAGGTGGACTCACCTGGAGAGTGGTGTCTCCATGCCACGCGAACCAAGGGAGTAACCTGGTTCCGGAGCACCTTCTCTCTTCGGTCCAAGATCTCGACCGGCTTCTCTGGGTAGCTGAGTGTCGGTCCCACCTCGATCTCGGAGTGGTCTAAGACGTGACTGGGATCTGCCACGTACCGCCTCAGCTGCGACACGTGGAACACACTGTGCACTCCCTCTAGTGCGGGCGGTAACTCCAGTCGGTAAGCCACTGCACCGACCCTGTCCAGGATACGGAATGGTCCGATGTATCGTGGACTAAGCTTCCCGCCGCCACCAAAACGAATCGTGCCACGCGTCGGAGAAATCCGCAGGAACACAAGATCACCAACCTAGAACAAAACACAAGACTTAAAGCTTAATCTAAAACAATCACAATCAGACTCAAGTACTAGAAAAATCTAAACTATACCTCAAACTCTAACGGCCTCCGGTGGCTATCGGCCCAATGCCGCTGCCTATCCTGCGCCACCCGAAGTCGATCTCTGATAACGCTGACCTTCTCTGCAGTATCCACTACCATCTCAGGGCCAAGCAAAATCCTCTCGCCGACATTATCCCAAGACAAGGGAGTACGGCACCTCCGTCCGTATAGAGCCTCGAAAGGTGACATCTCTATACTGGCTTGGTAGCTGTTGTTGTAAGCAAACTCTACCAAGTGAAGGTGGTCCTCCCAAGATCCCCCGAAGTCCAAGACACAGGTACGCAGCATATCCTCGAGGGTCTGAATCGTCCTCTCCGACTGCCCGTCTGTCTGGGGGTGATATGCTGTACTGAACTTGAGCGATGTGCCCAAGCTAAGCTGCAAACTCCGCCAGAAGTGGGAAGTGAATCGGCTATCCCGATCCGAGACTATACTCACTGGAACCCCGTATAATCGGACTATCTGCCGCACATACATCTCGGCCAACCTCTCCGTCGACAAACCCACTTTGAAAGACAAAAAGTGGGCCGATTTGGTCAATCGATCAACAATGACCCAAATCGCATCCTTCCCTCCTGGAGAGCGCGGAAGCCCAGATACAAAGTCCATGGTGATATGCTCCCACTTCCACTCAGGAATGGGTAGTGGCTGGAGCAATCCACCAGGTCTCTGCCTCCCGGCCTTTACCTGCTGGCACACCAAGCATCTCGAAACGAACTGAGCCACCTCACGTTTTCTGCCATACCACCAAACATGCTGTCTCAAGTCTCTATACATCTTGTTGGCTCCTGGATGCATAGAGTACTGAGAACGGTGCGCCTCCTGAAGAACCTCCTCCCGAAGTCCTCCGCTCGGCACGCACAATCTGGTACCATGCCTCAACGACCCATCCCCTGCTATAGAGAACTCATCCAACAGCCCTATCTGGACCTGCTCCCTGATGACCCTCAGAGCCTCATCCTCAAACTGAGCTGCCCTGACTCTCTCCATCAGCTCCGACTGCACCTGCAGACCCCACATCTGCGCCTCGAACCCAGGAACTATCACCTCAATGCCCAAACTCTCTAGATCAGCCAGAAGGTGACGATCCATCGTCAAACACATGGCCACGGGATACCTGCTCAGAGCATCCGCGACCACGTTGGCCTTCCCTGGATGGTACTGTAAGGATATATCAAAATCCTTCATCAGCTCTAACCATCGCCTCTGCCTCATATTCAGCTCCTTCTGGGTAAACACGTACTTCAAGCTCTTGTGGTCAGTATAGATCTCCACACGCTCTCCGTACAGATAGTGTTTCCACAGCTTCAAAGCAAAGATGACCGCTGCCAGCTCAAGATCGTGGGTAGGATAATTCCTCTCATGAGGACGTAACTGCCTAGATGCATAGGCAATTACCTTTCCGTGCTGCTGAAGCACACAACCCAAACCCCGTCCTGAAGCATCACTGTAGATCGTATAACCACCAGATCCAGATGGCAGCGTCAAGATAAGAGCTTTAGTCAACCTCGCCTTCAGCTCCTCGAAGGCGGCCTGGCACTCATCGGACCAAACAAACTCCTCGTCCTTCCTGGTAAGGCGGGTCATCGGTTGGGCAATCCTGGAAAAGTCCTGCACGAACCTCCGGTAGTAACCTGCCAGACCCAAAAAACTCCGAACCTCTGCTATTAAGCTCGGCGTAGACCAGGACTCCACCGCAGAAATCTTCTTCGGATCCACTGAAATCCCTTCGCCAGAGACAACATGGCCTAGGAACTCCACGCGATCCAAGAAGAACTCGCACTTGGACAGCTTCCCATACAGCTGCTCCCTCCTGAGAGTGTCCAACACAATCCTCAGGTGCTCCTCATGCTCCTCTGGCGTCTTCGAATAGATGAGGATGTCATCAATGAAGACCACCACGAACTTGTCAAGGTACTGATGAAATACCTTGTTCATCAAGTTCATGAATACCGTCGGGGCGTTGGTCAACCCAAACGGCATGACGGTATACTCATACTGGCCATAGCGAGTCCGAAAGGCAGTCTTCGGAATGTCATCCCGCTTCACCTTTAACTGATGGTACCCGGTGCGCAAGTCGATCTTCGAGAACACCCTCGCCCCGCTCAACTGGTCGTACAAGTCATCAATCCTTGGCAAAGGATACTTGTTCTTGATGGTAAGGTTGTTGAGCGCCCTGTAATCTCGAGGACCTATAGAGAACAAGACGTATCAATACTATGTTTAGGAAATGAAATCAAATCAATTTGAATCCTATTAAGTCATTCTAGGTCAAGGCATGTCAAACTAGGTTGTACGGGGTCAAACTAAGTCATATTAGGTCTAACTGGGTCAAACTGGGTCAATGCAAGTCAAACGGAATCAATCGGGATCGATTTGAGCCAACAGTTAACTTTTTGGTCAACCGGTCAACTCTGGTCAATCGTGGTCAACTGCAGTCAATCCTAGGTCAACTCTAGGTCACTGGTGACTAACAGTTGACTTTCGGTCAACTGCACAAGTCTAATGGAATTTGGTACTAAATTGGGTAAAGTGTTGACCCATAGTTGACTTTTGGTCTAAAAAGTCAACTGTGGTCAACCGGGGTCAAGACTAGGTCTAGACGGCTATTTCTACCCATTACCAACCTCTACAACCTATATCCAAGTCCATCTTGAACTTCGAAACTCATTTCTTGGCCATAGGCCAAATTCCTATTTTACCCTTAAAAAGGGCAAAATTCAACCTTAGGCAATTATCAAGTTAACCTACCTACGCTTGTTATTTCGACCCGATCTCCCCGGGGTAGTATGATACTAGCCTATACATATATTACCTACCAAAATACCTAGGTAAAGTGGACGTTTGGTCCACTTTACGGCCTATTGTCGATATCGTGAATATCTCGCGATACGCGATGGTACGGCGCGATACCGGCGCCCTACAACTCCGATTTCAACTCGGAAGCCTACCCGCAAAATCTAATTCATATAATCTAGGTCCACGCCAAGTTTCATCGCAATCCGACGCTCCGAGCTCAATTTCCCCTTCTAACTCGATTTCCTCTACTTTGTGTATCTATCCTTCTACTTCTCAATCTCCTTCCTATTCTTCTAATCTTCCTCCTCCTAACTCTCCTTCCTATTTTTCTTCTCATTTCTACTCTTCTTATTCTCTCTAACTTTACTACTCTATTCTTCATTTCCCCTCACTAAATATATCTATCTATACCTATATATATATCTATGTATCTATAAATATATACACACAACACTCACATATCTATCTATAAATATAAACACACACACTCTCCAATTTCCCTTACACATGCACATAAAGCACAAACACACAAAATACTCAATCTCTCGGATTTTAGTACATTGGGATATCCTGCACACCTTTAAGGCTCCTCTGCTCACCTTTAAGGCACTTCCGCTCACCTTTAAGGCTCCTCTGCTCACCTTAAGGCTCTACTGCACAGTTTTTCCTGAATAGCATTCTGCACACTTCTAAGACTTTTCTGCACAACTACAAGGCTCTCGTGCACAACTCTAAGGCTCTAATGCACAACTATAAGTTATAATGCACAACTCTAAGCATTGATACATACATATACAATATATATATATATATACCACTCTCAAAAGGATTAAACAATAATAAATCCTTAACCTATATTTCTAGGGAATCCTATAAATTTTAGGGGCAAGGTGTGGAGAATCATCTCCTCTACAATATTGGTGAAGGAAATATAGCTAAAAAGGAATAAATGGAGAATTAAAAACTTACCTAGGTTTGGGTTGCTTGGAGGAAGATGAAGCTTGGGAAGAAGAAAGAAATTAGAGAGAGAGAGAGAAAGTTGCTTGGTGATGAAGCAATGGGGGGATGCTCCTTATGGCCGGCCCTGGTAGGGGCCTTATTGGGTTTTGGGTGGAGACCCATTAGCCCCCCAACCCAATAAACTTAGTTGGGTTCGGTTCGGGTTTGTTTCGGGTTGGTTCGGTCTAATTTCTAAATACTAATTAAGCTCTAAAATGACTAATTAAGTCATGGAAATTGGGTTTATAATTTCTAACCTAATTATGATGGTATGTGGGCCAAGCCCAGCTAGTATGTGGGTCCCACTAGGGTCCAGACTACCTGGATCTCCAACTTAAGTCCGAATTGGGTAAAATTCAAACCAACCCAAATAAATCCCAAAAAAAATCACATAAAATCAAATAAAATTCCTAAAAATTATAAAACTTGAAAAAATGACGAAAATACCCCTAATTCGAAAACTGGGGGTGACAATGGTCATGCGGCCAGAAATGCTCATGCGGCCAGACACTATTCATCGTCCCTGCCAGAATCAGGACAGATGAATATAGAAGTTTGACCAAAATTGTTTTGGCCATAACTTCCTCAAATCAAGTCGAAATCTAACTTTTCAAAGGTCAAAATTGGATAGAATTGAATTTCCTACAACATAGGACCATTAGTTTTCGAAAACAACCAAGTTTGATAGATCAAAACCATGGAAACCCATAGAACCCTAGTTTTAGAAACTTAGATCTACACCAAACTAGCCATTAAAATCAAAAACTCCAAGAACTAAACTTGTAGGGAATGAAGAGAAGAACAATATAGACAAATAATATCAAAGAAAAATCAAGAAATGAAAATGCAATAATCTCTCCATTTGGTGCAAGATGTACTTGCCTATTGGTTGGGAGGAAAAGAAATAAAAAGAGTGAATGAGGAGAGAGAGTGAGGAAGAGAATATATATAGGGGTTGGGTTGACTCAAAGAAACCCTAAGCTTAAGCATGCTCTTAACCACATGACTAATGACATGTTAAATGCTACATGATACAACTAATTAAATTAATTAAATAAAATCCTAACCACAACACGGTTCAGAAATCTTATCATCGAAACAGTGAACCACGCCTACAACCAGACAAGGACAAGGGGTGGCACACTAATCCGCGACGAGATACTGTTCCATGCCATGGCCAGTTACAAATACAGGATAAATGCAATAAAGATACAGGTGCCAGATACCATATACATGAAAAAAATCAAAAATTTACGTATTTCGGGAATGGGGAGTGACAGTCACTCTCCGGGTGAATCTACTTGGGAGAGGGAGTCGGATATGAGGGAGAGATATCCTTACTTGTTCGACCCAACAGCTGCGAGGGAACCACCCGTTCTCGCTTGATACCCTAGAGGTTAGTTTTGATCAATAGCCTTAGTCATTTGTTGCATTGCTTGTTATGTTAGAATGATTGTAGACTTTTCTATCCTTGTGAATTTCGAGGACGAAATTTTTCAAGGAGGAAGACTTGTCAGCCCCTGTTTTTCAAAATTTGGTTTAATTAGTGTTAATTAGATGTTAATGACCTATTTAGCTTTAAAATGATTTATTATAATTATTGGGAATTTTTCTAGAATTTTTAAATAATTTTAAATGAGTTTTAATTACTAAAAATATAAGTTTGCAATTTTACAAAATATTTTAATTGAGTTTTGCAATTATTTAGATTGTTTAATTACTTTTTGTAAATTCCTAAATGTTCTATACAAATTTATTTTGCATATAAACCGAGCGGGAGGGGATTTGCAAATTCAATTTTGCATTAGTTAATGGGGAGGACCTATCTGTTATTTCCTAAAACCTAGGGGCTTAGTTGCAAAACCGCCGTCACCCACCCCCGACGACTGGCTAGCTGCCCCGACGACCGACGACCGCTTTCTCCGTCTTTCCTGGCCGACCTAACCGACTTCGACCGACCTCTCTCCCCTATAAATACTCCCCTCGTCGAAACCCTAACCCTAGGCTAAATTTTCGGCCGCCCCAGCCCTATCTCGACCCCCTACTTCCTAACCCTAACCCTAACTCCGACGACAACCCTAGCGCCGCCTCCACAACCGACGTCGACGCTCGCCACCACCACCACTAGACGCGCCTCGTCGAGACGAGTGCAGCGCCGCCCCAGCGCCACGTCCACGACGCCCCAGCCGCCGTCGAGCCCCCTCCACGACCACTAGCTCGACCGGACACGTAGGTAACAGCTCCCGATTTGTGTCGTGCGTGTCCCAAACTCACGCATGACGTTCGCCTGGACACGGAAAAACTAACAGTAGGATTGGACACGTAATTACAGTGTCGTGCGTGTCGTGCTGGGCGCGGACACATGACACTGAGTCAGATTCTATTTGCTCGTGTCCTGAATAGTCTGGACACGAGCCTAACTGTTATTTAGTGCTATCGGGTTTAGACCCATTAACCTAAACCTAACACTAACTCTAACCCACTTTCTAACACATGACTCGGGCTGACCCCCTGGCCAGCCCGAGCGCGCTGAAACCCGACCCCCCTGGGCCGAGTTCGAGCCCCCCTTCCCTGTTTTGTTTTCTTTTTTGTTTTATTTTTGTTTTATTTTATTTTATTATTTATGTATATATATATATATATATATATATATATATATATATGTATATATGTATTTATGTATATATATATTATTATATATATACTGTTTTATATATATATGTATACAGTATTTGTATATATATATATATATATATATATATATATATATATATAAAACAGTATTGTACATATATATATAAAACAGTATATATATAATAATATATATATACATAAATACATATATACATATATATATATATATATATATATATATATATATATATATATATATATATATATATATATATATATATATATATATATATATATATATATATATATATATATATATATATATATATATATAGTATTTCGATATATATATATATATATATATATATATATATATATATATATATATATATATATATATATATATATATGTATGTATTTATTGTATGTATGTATATATCCCTTATATATATATATATATATATATATATATATATATATATATATATATATATATATATATATATATATATAAATATCTATATATTTATATGTATATATAAATATTGTTGTTGTATAAATATGTATGTATTTTCAAATACAATTTTAGTACAAAATATTATTATGTAAAATTTTGCAAGTTATTTTATTGTATATTTTGTTACTTGCAATTTTACCACTTTAAAAATATATTATTATTATTTAAATTTCTGTATTTTATTTGTTATGACCAATTGATGTCCAAACCTAGCATGGATTTTTGGGTCCAATTGTGTCTAATACATTCAGAGTCTGTACAAGTCATATTGGACTTGATTCATGGCTCTGGGTCCTGTATCTGGACTTCGGTTCAATTTAGAATACATGGACAAAAATAGTAAATAATTAATTAATTAATTTCCAGAAAGTGTTGCTTGCTGTTTTTGAATATATATATATTTTAAGTGCTGTAAAAATCTGGAAACAATTGTATTCAAATACTATTTTAATTTAAATAATTTATTATAATTTTTCCAACATTTAATAAGTACTTTTGGTATTTTATAAAAATAGGAAAACATAACTCATTTTCAGTATATTTATGTTTGCTGATTTTTAATAATTATTTAGGAGGGTTTATAAATTTCAGAAAAATTAGTATAAATTTCTATAATTAGCAAGGATCATTTTGGTACTTTATTTTATGTAAAATTGAGCATTTTGTCTATCTCAAAAATTGTTGGAACAGTGTACAGTTTGATTTATTTATTGAATAATTACGACTTTCAATGATTTGTGTTCTTTTGAGTTATTATAGTATTGGATCTCACCCCGCACTAGTGTAAAGGCCCTAGAAAGTTAGTTAGAGTATTGTGTCACCTCACATTGGTCTCCTTTGCTAAAGTCACCATTTGGCTAGGAGTCCAGTCAGAAAGTCGTGTTGCACAACTAGTGTCTTAGTGTTTAACTTAGTATAAAAACTAAGTTTATGTATTTATTTCTACAGTGACGAGTCACCAGGCATCTATAGCATTTTTATCGCTGCTTTGCTTTGCTAAAGGCAAGTACTTCTACAAACTTTATATACTGTTACATCAATGAACTGTGATCCAACCATGTTAAATGCTGATCCTTGGGGTAGCAAGTTAAATTTTTACATGTTGTATTATTTTCAGTCCCTACCATGTTTAGAACAGTTTTATATCTCTCACATGATTGGAATCTGGGTTATAGGAAAACTGATAATTGAGTACGTGATCATGCCCCATTTATCGTACCAAGCAAAGTTTTATTCTACATGTTATTGCGCCGTAGGCCATTATCCCGCATTTCTGTACGGATGTACACCTATGCTTGTAGACTTGTACGTATGTATATTTTATTTACATGTGCCACAGCACATTGTACACCTATTGACCGATCACGTACCTGCTACAGTTTTAAACATTACATATACATCTGTCTCTATGACATATGTGTCCTTGCCATGATAGATTATGATGTGCCATGATTCCAGTTTATTACATTCCTGTTCATTTCATGTTTCGTATATTTAGTTTGCTAGAATCAGTACTTGCTCCCGTCCTGACAGGATAACGTTGTAGGTATACTTACTGAGGAGGAGTTGCTCTGTGACTGGACCTGTATCCAGCTTTACATTTCAGGACTTGTACTTGGACTTACTATTATATGAGATGACTTTTGTGTTTGGAGCATTTATGACTCTTCATTACATATAGAACTGTTAGCACATTTTAGTCTTACCTTGTTATCTTTAGAATAGCTTACTACGCTTTATCTCAAGCGTAGGCTGGACATGGCTGGACCCGGCCCAACAATTTGGGTAGCAGATCGTGACAATACTCAATCTACGACTTTGCATACACGCGACGCTTGCTGATAGACTCATCGACACCCCGCATCCTCAATCGATCGATCGACATCCCTGAGGCTATCGCATACACCACTCAGGGATGAAGTCATTTAACTAATCCTCAACTTATCATTCGAATCAAAATCGACTTCTTCAAATTTTTTCGTTCGAACCATTCCTTAAATTTCAAGCACGCTCACCTATATCGCACCAACGATAACATCGTTGTTCGATAGTGCCTCTATCGATAGTCATCTCATTTACTCAATCAAGTCTAACTCATTCTTGCTCGAAACATTACGAATCCCGCACTCGACTTTACTAAGGTCGACACAATCCTTGGTGTATATGTCCAGCCCGACTTAGCCATCCGTGCTTACGCAAAACATCTTTTTATTTTATCAAAAACTGTTCTCCTACATTTTGCAAAATAGATAGACTTATTGTATGGACATTCCGTGGGATATTTGAGAGAGAGCGCACCAACGATTTCAACTTTGCGGAAGCACAATTCAGCGTTTGCGGAAACAACGAAGTTAAAGAATTCAATCGATAGTCCAAGGACGTAAAGCCGTGCTCTGATACCATTATGTCACGCCCCGCTCCCGTAGGAGCGATCGTCCTTGCTAAGGCGTGATGTCGCACGAGCCTAGATTGCGCTCGTACAAGGCGGGTTCCATAACGGCCGATTTCAGCGGATGCGACGGGGTCGTCGCACAGAAGTCCCAAGCAGAGACATTGAATAATAGCATCGGAATTAGAACAAAACACAAGTCATTTCAAAACACTCTTTTATTGATATTGAAACAAAGGTTACAAAGGGCGCAAGACCAATATTACAAGTCTCTCAAGCTCACTCATCTCACATTACAAGTCACTCAGCTCTCTCTCGTCTCTCAATACATGTCTTGAGCCAACGGATGCTTTGGAAGGCGACGTCCATACATTATGTCCCGTATAAGTCTTGACTCCATGCGGCCACACGCTTCGAATCGCCAAGGAACTCCGTCCCTCGACGCATCCAAGCGAGCTCCGTGCCACGAGCTTCTACCTGTGCCTGCACATGAAAACTATGTGGGTGTCAGTACTCAACTGTGCTGGTGGAATGAGCTCCTCGCCCACCCATACAAAATCGACACGTTCATTTACTTTGTGCAGCTTAGTCCCCTTTGTATTGTCTTTCTACTCTTGCCCTAGGGTTATTTTAGGACCGACGCCTTGGCCTATTTTGTGTTTCTAGACCATCCCGTGCTTGCACCAACAACGTTAACTCAACAACGTTAACCTATCAAGTCGTGTTTGCCTTACGGCTTAAAATCAGAGACGCAACTACGCGATAAGACTCCATTCCCGTGTGATCGTGCTATAAGTCCTTGTTGAGGCCGTGCCTCGCAACTCAATGAGACTCAATCATATCGCCGCCTCGCAGCCCTTTGCTACTAAATCATCATTCGACCCAATCAAGACTTGTGGGTTAAGTGTCACTCGACCGACTTTGCCTTGCGGTATTTTCTGACTTAAACTCAAGATAACTCACATCCAAACTAGGTAACTTACATGCCGACAACATAAGACTCGACGCCACATCTCGTGCCGAAGCACGTCGCCTACGTTGCAACCAAATCTTAGGCCCAACATTTTGTGTTCCAACTATACTCACACCTTCAACTCGACTTCCTTGATATACTACACTCAATACTCGACTCAATCCAAAGGCATATACGTGGATCGCCGTCCATGTCGACTCATCTATATGAGGTCACTAGCATAACAAGCTATACCTGGACTCATAGCTTGCGGTTGGCCGGGACCCTTCCAGCGCAAGGTAGCTAGCCCCCTGGAAGTCCCCGACTAATCCGGTGCTATCGATTCAACACAGCTATCACCGTGTTTCCTTTCTTGGCCGAAACGGTCCCATGGCCCTGGGTTGCCGTTACGGGGAAACTCTACCTTGTCGACAAGTTGTCCAATGACCATGCAAGACCCTGACTCAAACTGACGTCTCACACAGTCATTCTTCCTTCAGTGTTACCCTCTCTTTCAAAACCACATTCAGGACTTCTATCCTTGAGACCCCTCGACGACCCACGGTCGCGAGCATTCTTTCCATGTTACCATATCATTTCATTCAACTCATGAATGCCTATTCGATAGTCCTTTCTCCAAAACTCACTTGAATCAAATGTGGTCCTTGCCTTAAACACTAAGTCCGTGCATCGTGCCTTAGGCCCATCGTGCTCTACGCAACACTCATGCCCAAGTCGACGGGCCTTGAGATCGTGGGCTACTTAACTTTGACAAATCGCGAAAGAGCGGGACGGTACTTGTAACGTCTTAGGTCGACCGGCATAACTTTGCCTAACTTAACTTCGCAACAACTTAACGAGCAAAGGCTGCGTCAAGCTTCGCCTTAATGGATCGTGCCGTGCACGCATTCGACTTGAACGACCAAGTCACTCGGGTGCCTAGACTTAGGTCACAAGCCGCTCAACGCAACTTAACTCATGGACAAGCCAAGGCTATGCCAAGCCTTGGACGATGGGACCGTGCTTGCTTTATGAAGCATTCATGCGAGCGACGCCTATGACTTAGGCTACGATCATAACTTCGCCTACTCAACCAACTTTCCTTCTCCCAAGCCACGGGACGAAGGACCGAGTATCATTTTCAAAGCACGCCGTGCACCAACTATAAGCCGACCGTTGGACCTTTCCATATTCTAACTCAATTCGACCCGTCGGAATTATTCCCTTATCTATGTGGATTCATCTCTTTTATTATCAAGCATACTTGTACAAGTTGAAAATATGCGATTTATTATGTGAAGGCTAAGATGAGGCAAGTTCACCGAAACTACCCCACCTGAGCGAGCGGTCGCCTCGACCGAGCGATGTCTTCGAGGAGCCGTTGCAAGGCTAAATCCGAACGCCGTCGGCGTTTCGATTCCTCCGATTGACTGAGCGGGACGGGCACTACAATGTGGCAGGCTCCTATTGGATCCCCTGCATGCTCCAGGTCAATGGCTGTCACGCCCACGGGCGGACCAAATAGCAGTGTCGTAATTGTAAAGGCAGAACCGAACTCTAGTGGCTCTTGTGGTTACCGAGGAGAGACATAAGACCCTGGCTGGGTGGCAGAAGATCAGTGGATCGAGTCACAGGTGCGTATTATTCCTTTTACACACACACACACACACACACACACACACACACACATATATATATATATATATATATATATATATATATATATATATATATATATATATAAATTGTACTGAAAGCATTCAAGTTACTGTTTATTGTACCAAAGGCATATAGTTTATAAATTTTACAATTTGAGCATAAGATCGCCAAAAATTAGGACGTAAGTTGGATTTATGCACTAAAAAAGGGTGCAAGTTTTTTTTATAAAATTATTAGTTACTTCTTTTCTGCTTTTGTTTGTAATAAAAAAATAGAATTAGAAACTTATGCACTAAAAAAGGACGTAAGTTACTTTTTATTATTATTATTTATTTTTTACGTTTAAGTTTGTAATTGACGGAATTAATTTAGGATTAGTAACTTACGTCCTAGAAAAGGACGTAAGTTATTATTATTATTTTTTAGCTGCAAACGAAAATTAAAAATGAAAACTATATGAATTTAATTAAATTAGAAGCCAAACTTAAGCCCTTAAAAATGATAGTTGTGTTCATTATGATCCTAAGTATTGGGTTTTGTATTGGACAAAGCTTTGTTCTATCAAATCATGCCAAACTTAAGCCCTTAAAAATGATAGTTGTCTTCCATGTGCTTTCAAGCAACAAAGAACCACTTAAGGTTGACTTACGTCCAAGTTTAGGGCTCAAGTTTGGCTTAGTTTGTATAATTTTTGTTTTAAATTCTTGTTTGTAAAAAAAATAACTTGCGCTCTTTTTTAGGGTGTAAGTTCCTAATCCTAAATTAATTTCGTTAACTGTAAACTTAAATGTAATAAATAAATAATAACAATAAAAAAGTAACTTACGTTCTTTTTTAGTGCGTAAGTTTCTAATTTAATTTTTTATTTATTACAAGCTAAAGCGGAAGAAAAGTAACTAATAATTTAAAAAAAAAAAACTTACCCCCTTTTTTAGTGCGTAAATCCAACTTACGTCCTAATTTTGGACGATCTTATGCTCATTATATAAATTTTGTAAACTATATGCCTTTAATACAATAAACAGTAGCTTGAATGCTTTCAGTGCAATTTCTGATATATATATAGAGAGGAATTCTTCAATACATGAATGTATCGACACATGACAGAACAAGTGCATTAAAAAGTGAGTCATGTCAAATGAGTCATGTCATGTGGCTTCCACATCTAGAAATTAAATGATTTGAATAAGAGTGTTGTTATTTTTACTCCTAAAATGTCATCCTGATCTATACCTCTGTATTAAATATGTCATTAATTTGTGCATGCATGAAGAAAGGACCGCAGGATGACATTTTTATGAGTCTCAATAATATCAATGCAGGAACATATTTAAAATTTAAATGATAGAAAATTAAAGACGAAGATGTCATTTTAGAAGTATCCACAACGATATCCTATTTTAATATAACATAAAAGCAGCTACAGTACTGACGAGAAATAATCTGAAATAGTTACTGTACATTTACAAAGGAGGGTGTGACAGAAGTAGAATCAAAGACGAGCAAACAGAGGCTCAGTACTGTACGTACACAACATTCACATATGCATAGCGTATAGCTGTGACTATCTATGTGACGGCTTCAAATGGCTTCTGGTTTCTCGAACGTTTTACTTCATTAGAGCTCTAGCTACCTCAACCTGCAAAACAATCATCAACACAGCCCAACAGCAATCTAAACTACAATTATTACTAAACCAAATATATATATATATATATATATATATATATATATATATATATATATATATATATATAAAATCAAATGGCATCAAAACTTGTTGCCAACATGTGATATATATATATATAATCCGGATCAAAAATTTCGCCACAGGAGCTCCGTCGAAGTCCTGACCTCCTGCACCATCGGATCGGAGGAAGGGGGGTGCTCGATCCAACGGTTGATGACGGACGGAAATTCCGCGGAACTCTCGATCCGGAACCCCATATATATATATATATATATATATATATATATATATATATATATATATATATATATATATATATATATATATATACAGGGCCGGCCCTGGGGCCGTGCCAATAGTGCGGCCGCACAGGGCCTCCTATTTTTTGGGGGCCTCAAAAAAAATATTAGGATTAGTTTTGTAATTTTGTATTTCAAGTTATTCCTTTTCTTTCTCAATTCCTACTCTACAAGACCTCCAATTCTTGGATCCCTATTCCCTACTGACTCTAAGATTCATATTTATAATAATAGAAAAATTAGTTAGATATTGCTCTAACCGGTGTGTTAATTGCTATTTTGTTTCTAAAGATCCCTCAATTGTTAGATGAATTTATTTTCTAAGTTAGTTTTGTAATTAGGATTTCTTAAAGATATTGCTCTAACCGGTGTGTTAATTGCTATTTTGTTTCTAAAGATCACTCAATTGTTAGATGAATTTATTTTCTACAATAATGATCAGATTTTTTTATATATATAATTTAAGAATTTGGATGTGTAGGCATATTTATTTAAGAAATAATGATGTCGAAGACCGGAGCTCTTGGTCTTCTTGTATCAGGTTACTCAGGTCCATAGTCGGTCATATGATTTACGGGACCTATGACAAAATTTAAAATTTGGGCCATTGTTCTCACATAAATAAAAAAAGGCATTTTTACAAGCAAAATCATCTATTAAACTATCAAAATCATCAATCAAACTATCATGTGTTTTTTTCGATTGGAGCACTGGCTTTTTTATTGCTTCCAGATTGGGTCTTTTTTTTCTTTTTTCTTTTTGATATACCTAGTCTATTATAAAATTACGGGACTTCCAAAATTGGGGGCCCATGACGGTCGCCCACCTCGTCTGTGCCCTGGACTGGCCCTGCTTAGGTCTTGGAGGCTCTAAATTGTGTGATTACATATTACTTCTCATTTGGGTATTGATCGTTATTCATTTTATTATATGTTTTCCTCAACAGAAAAATTTGACGCCAGATTTAGACAATTTAACGGTCAGTACGTCTTCTATCTAAAACAACTTTATTATACTATATAATGTGTTTGAATATAGGTAATTTGAGCTTTAATTATTTTGTTAGTAACTACCTATAGATTCAGTTATAATATACAATCAAGAGCATCTCCAGAGATTTTTATAAAGAAATATAATAATATATTTAAAAATATGAATAAATAAATTTAGGCCACATTTTAAAATTCGCACAAGGCCTCCAGTTATTAAGGACCGGCCCTGTATATATATATATATATATATATATATATATATATATATATATATATATATATATAAAAATATATATATATATATATATATATATATATATATATATATATATATATATTGTGTGTGTGTGAGAAACATTATCTCAAAAATAAGACTACAGTAAAATATAGTATATGATAGTCTGTTGGGGTTCTCACACCAGCTTTGCTCAAAGCGAGATTCAACTCTTGATCATAAGTCGATTTGCTTTTATGAAGTAGCAAATTTCGTTTGCAATATCCAGCAATCAGACTTCTAGAACGCTCGAAAGTTTCAAATGTATACACGGTATGTATACTGAGCTCGTTTGGTATATTGTAATATAATCACAATAGTAATATAATCAAATATAAAAAATTAATCATTTTTATTTGATTACATTGTGATTACAATTACATTACAATGTACCAAATGAGGTCATAGTTTTATTAATTGTCGAAACATTACATGAGATGGCTCTTGCGTAGGCTGATAGCTACTACATGAGACAATATTAGAAGGGGTTCTAGTGTTTTTTTTTTTTTTTTTATCATCTCCACCATGTTGTCCATGGGTGCAACTCGGACGGGTTGGGTCGGGCTTGAGGTCAACCCGAGCCCAACCCTATGAATCATAAGCCTAGCCGAGCCCAAGTCCGGCCCGACCTCGGGTACAACATATGAAGCCCAAGCCAAAGTCCGAAGGATCGGGTTGAACTCGGATTGGGTCGGATCCATCGGGTTTATCGGACTCTAATATAATATTTAAAATAATTTTAAACAAAAGTAATATTAAACACATAATCAAATAGCAATCAAGTCTTGATCATTACAAAATACAAACTGAAATAAGATTTATGATAAGAAGTTGAAGAGTTTGGGTGGACAAATTTATGATTTAAACTTTTATTTAACTAGTATGAAACAATATATATATATATATATTTATATATATATATATATATATATATATATATATATATATATATATATATATATATATATATATAAGTCGGGTTTCGGGTTCTTCGGGTAACCTGAACATGAACCCGAGCCCAACCCGATTGTTGATCGGGTTCAAATATTTTAACCCAAATCCGAGCCCGAACCCAAGTATCTTCAACCCTAACCCAACCCATTAACAAGTTTATCCGATCGGACTCGAGTTTAGCCCGTCCAAGTTGCACCCCTAATGTTGTCAGTGCTCCCCATATATAGGAGAACAAATCATTTATGAACACGAACTACCTACTGTTACGAATCTAGACTCGTAACAATGGTGCAATCAAACCAGGTTCATACATGTAACCCTCGAATCTGTACAGTCTATGTAACAATCAGAGATTGTGCTTGACTCAGGGCCGAGCATAAGCATAACTCTTCCGGACTGTAGTTCGGACTTAAATAAATACTAAGAGCAACTAAATATATATATCATAGGTAAGCTGTAGCTTAAGTGGTTGAGTAAATGTGTCTTAATAAGAATGGTCCTTGGTTTGAATCCTATTGTGACTGTGTAGATATTGTATATATTTTTTTCATCCATGTTATCCCCTTCTAATTTTTTTTTTTTTCTGGCTTCGCCCTTGGCTTCAGGCACGGATGCACCTTGGGGCCAGGGGGGCACGTGCCCCCCCTGGAATTCTTTAAAAAAAAAATTACTAGTATGCCCAATTTCTAGGTTTCTAGCAGCGTGCACCATCTAATTCTTAACTCTCATCTCTTCTCTAGCAGCCGCCCTCTTCGCCAGTGGTCAGGTATCAATCCTCGATTCTGGTTCTTTTTTCATTATTTTGACTTCTCTATATCGAAAATTTTGTTTCTGTTTGATCTTTTCAAATCACAATATTTTGATTGCTAATTATAATGAAATCAGGCCCATTTTACATTGAATGTGTAGCCTTGGATTTGAAAATTTGTGTTAGACTTTTACTGAAATCAGGCCCATTTTTCATTTTTGCTATAATTTTGCCCCCCCCTGAGTTTATTTTCTGGATCCGTCACTGCTTGGCTTGACTTGTTTGTAACGTCCAACTCTTCGAATCACTTGCCATGTAGTCGTGAAGCATCTAGGGTGATGCTAACTCTGCATCTGATACGTACGTGCAAATTACGTCAAAAAAAATTGTTACACTGTGCTCTAAAGTCCGAGATCAAAATGGACCCCTTCATGGCCTTGGCTTTAAGGGGATTTAATATAGTTGTGACACAAAACAAGTACGGATTGTGAAAATATCTTTGTCCAATCTACAAAATCTTCCACTCTCTATCTACAACTAAGCTAATACATCATATATATACTATTCAATAAATAAACAATAATGCTATGAGGATGTACTTTTTTTGACACATTTCATATTTGTACTGAGCAGTATATTATTGGATGTTAGTTATTACCTCTCTTTTAATGCTTTCTTTGACATTCAATAATGTACTGCCACCAGTGACGGATTCAAGCTTTACTTGGAGTAGGCTGGAGCCCACATAAAAAAATTACTTCTTTTTTCCAATATATATTTTTTATATGGATTAATCCATTTTCAGCCCACTCAAATTTTTGGTAGTCCAGTCCAGCTATAATTTCTGGATCCGTCTCTGACTACCAAATCAGTTATGGCTATGGATTGTGTCAAAAAAAAAAAAGTATCCCCATAATAGTATTCATAAATAAATAATACACTAAAATAGTGGGCCCGGATTATTGTTTGGACGGACCCCAACCATTTATAGAAATTAAAGTTGAAGATGAGATAAGCTTGGGAGGATCAGATCCCACGCGAGTGTGGTTGGTCGAGCAAAATGAAGACAAAGGGAAGGAGGGGTTGCTATCATATAGAACAAAAAGAATCCGACTTGGATCAATTGGTTTGCCAGTGGCAGTAAGTGCAGATGCAAACCAACTGTTCAATCAAAATATCATGTCTCAAATTTCAGATTTTCTTTTAAAATAATAAAAATAAAAGATAAAATCAGAACTAGAATGAAAAATGGCAGAACTCAGACGACAAAGGAGGAGTTGTTTCAAGGAGATACAAAAATGGGTGTCGTGTCCGTGTAACACTGATACACAACATGTGTCATGCACGATCAACATACATCAGGCTGATTGAGCAAAAAAAAAAAACACAATTCACTAGGATTTGTTTAGGGTCTGCTTGGTAACGGTGTTTTCACCGGTTCTGGAGTGTTTTTGAACCGACCGTTTATGAAAATTCATGCTTGCTTATTTTTTTGAAGTACTGGTTTTGATCGGCTCAAAAAATCCTCCAAAATCAGTGTAATGCAATTTTGAGTGGCTTTATAAACACCCCAAATCGGTGGATTTTGAACGGTTTTATTATTTTATTTCCATTTATATCATCATCAAAAATATATAATTGTAGCTACTAATACCCTTCCCTAATTAATTTTATTCACGTAAAAAACTTTCAGAGCCGTCTCGTTAGTGAATTACCAAGCATGGATTGGATTGGACTGGTTTAAAAGCCGCTACTTAAAAATAATCCAAAACCGGACCCCTCATAACCGGTACTGTAAAACACCTTATAACTGCTACCCTTACAATTGCCAAGCAAACCCTTAGACTTCCATGACTTTTATGCGAGGATCGATTTTGATTTCGATCAAAATCTACTACAGAATGCACTGTGTCTCCACCTGCTGACTACTAGAACTACGAGATTTTGACTAAGGAAAATATGTACGTCTTCTCCTTGTAGGTGGAGTCAGTAGTAGTTGCCGGACTCGATGCGCCGGAGGTCATCCTCGAGCAGCTTGTACTGCCTCTTGACGTCGTCCACCGACTTGCCTACCGCTCGGGCCACCTTCACCCAGCGGTCCGGCGTGTCCTTGTCGTACACCGCGAGCACCTGCTCGAAGCGCTTGTTCTGCTCGGCCGTCCATCCGAAGCTCCAGGAGAGTACGCCGGCCGACATTGGAAGGAAGAAGAAGAAGAAGAAGAATAATGGTGTTGCACATATATGCAGAGGGGATGTACTTATAGGGAGATAGTGATGGTGCATGGAGCAAGCAAGTTGGAAGAATATTAATTATAGAGCTTAAGAGTTGGATAGTCTTGGAATTAAAGGGCGTAGGGAGCCATAACATTGATTTGTCACCTACAAGTAGGGTTGGCAATGGGGCGGGTAGGGGTCGGGGACCATATCCTCCATTTCCATCTCCGAGTAGTGTTTAAATTTCCATCCCCGTTCCAATTCTCCGTCGGATTTTATTTTTTACCCCCATCCCCATCCCCGTTAAACAATGCATTCTCCGTCCCCATCCCCGTCCCCGCCCCGTTAGCACTTTCGGGGCCGAATTTTCTCATTTCCGTCTCTCGTTCAATTAACAAATTTTCATGTACATTATATAAGTTTAAATAATTATTTTCATTCAAAAAAACTACATGGCATATTAATAATGATTTTCATAAAATAAATATATATATTACTAGTTAGATCAATAGAACATACCATTTCCAAAGGGTTGCACATATGGGTATGGATATAAGTAATCGGGGCCGGAAATTTATCGGGACGGGGAGTACTATACCCATACCCGTTCCCGAATCCGATCAGAGATTTTTTTAATCCACATCCCCGTCCCCATCTCCGTTTTTAAATCCCCAAACCCGTCTCCATCGGGTAAAAAAATCGGGTCCCCGTCGGGTTCGGGGGTATATTGCCATCCCTACCTACAAGTGATTTAGATAGAATAATGCTATTTGTACTTCCAAATTGTACCTGTCCAAACCGTCTCTCCTTACGTGACAGCTGACGTGATATGTTGATGTGACAGTTGACGTGACAAATTTTAAAATTTAAATTAATGTTAACATTAAAATTAATATTATCATTAACATTAACAATAATATTAATATTAACATTAACATTAACATTAATTAATATTAACATTAAATTAATATTAATATTAACATTAAATTAATATTGACAAAATTGGATAATTAACTTTTTGGGTTAAAATTTGTCATGTTATCGGTCATGTCATATGACACATAATATTATTTAACATGCCACGTCAGCTGCCATATAAGGAGGGATGTATTGGAGGAACAATTTGGAGGTACGAATAATATTACTCATTTAGATATTTGATATAATTTTAAAAATTATGGTTATATTTTTGTGTTCAAAATATTTATATAATTATTTCTTGTTTCTCAACACTCTTAAAAAATGGTAGGAAAAAAAATGGGAACTCGAGAAAACGATAGAAAATACTTTATTCTGGATCATCTTTCAGGAGTGTAGTTAGTTTTGACTTGAATTGACCTATAGACATAAGAAAAAAAAAAAGTAAAGAACAAGGGCTGACCTTCCTCGTGATGTGATTCCAAAAGTAACGAAAGTCATAGAAAAATAGTTCAAGGCATGCATAGAGTACATATTATTAGTTGTTTATCTAAACAAAGTTATTTTGTGTATATGATGTCATCACATTTATTTACATGAATTATTGATACCAAAATAATATTGAAATTTAAGTTGTTGAACATACACAATGCCACTTCTAAGATAGACGAGGACAAGACTTGAAATTTAAGTGAGAAAATGTCACTTATAAAATTTGAGCTACTTATAGGAGAGAAAAACAATGAATACATTTATTTGATGCCACTTCTAAAATATGCCACATATAAATAGTTACCGCTTATAAGTGACAAAAACAAACACCCTAAGGACCTGTTTGGTTGTGTGAAACAATAATCGGCCAGTGATAAAAGAAGTTGAATTTTGTCCAGACTCATATTTCAATATCGTTCTGGATTAAGACATAACATTAGACTAATAAATCTGACAGTGTCTAAACTTTCTAGATTTCGTGCGAGCCATGAACAACATGCATTTGTATTTTGCAGAGCTCGAGTAGCCCACAAGTTTTAAGGTGTATTGGATGATAGGAGTTTATCATTTAGCACTTGGTGGTGGGTGTGTTCTGTTGGTGTTGGATGTGATTCCTAATCTATGTGAAGAATATTCTGGAATGCAACAAATGTATCCCTCTTGCAAAAACAAATCCCACAGTATCAGGGCCGGCCCTGGCCCAGGGCAGCCAGGACGACCGTCCAGGACCCCATAAAATTTGGGAGCCCAAAAAAATTAATTTAAATGTATATATATATATATTAGTAATCTTATATTGAAAATAGAACTAATATATAATATGATCCTCCTTTATCACAAAACGTTTGTGATCTAGTGGTAGTTTGTTATACTTGTACACAAGAGATCCTAGGTTCTAGTCTTGGCTGTATCATTTTTTAGTTCAATTTTTTTATATTATATATGGGCCTCATTTTAAAAATTTGCCTAGGGCCCCCATTAACTCAGGACCGGCCCTGCACAGTATACCAAACTTTTTGCAGACTGTGCCTAATATACATATTTTTTTGGTATTAAAAGTGACAAAATGAAATGTCTAAGGAAGATCTAAGGAGTGAATGTCATGAAGATCAAAGGAAGGATAAAAGCGTATCTCTACCAAATTTATCTTCTCTTCTATAAAAATGTGGGTTCCAGTGATCATGTGTTATTTTTTAAAATAATCAATGCAACCAACAATTTTTTTACATAAGATCTAGGAAACATGTTTGATACACATATTTTAGGAACAACATATCATGCTCTCAGCTGTTATTTTCTTCTGTTACCCAAATAATGTCACAAATTCCATGCAGCATGAAACAATGCCTAGTATCAACAGCAATACTAGCTAAAAACAGGAGCCATGAACAAAGCAGGCCCGGAGGGTGAGGTTGTCCTATCCGAGGCTACTATCTGTTGTCCCTTGACTTTTATTGTAGACCAGTGTGTCACTCGCAATCCGACCTCTTGTGGGGTCATACTGAGTCTAAAAAGTTGTAGGGGGGTTGTCCAATTAAGTCCGAAGTCTTGTAGGACTTACTCTTGTGCCGGTCTGGCCAAAGAAGTAAGAGATGTTACTAAATAGACTTCCAATTAGTAAAAGTATCAAGTACAAGGTTTAGCACCAGAAAAATACACTCATTGAGTAGTCCATAGTAAGTTACATGACAGTGAGAAAAAAGAAGACAAGAAACATAGATATACTCATATACAGATATCATGGGCTCCTTGGGAGGACTCTACTTATGTGCACTACTCCCATCTTGATCTCCCAAGAAGAGCTATCCATGTCAGCTTGTCATTTGGTTCACTGGAGTCTTAGGAACCTCATCCTGGTCAGAGAAGAGGGGCAAATCATCAGTAACAATACAAAGAAAAGAACGGACTGTGAGAGCATCCACAGTGAAAAAAAAATTTTAGTACTGTATTTTGACTTTAACCAAATTTTATAGCACTTGAAGATTACAGTGGACACTTGTCCATATTTAAAAATTGCTAGAAAATTAAGAGACACTCTAGATTTAGAGCGTGTGCTAGCTCCACTACATTAATTTTCAGGCCCACGAATATTAACCAATTTTATCAAACATGGAAGAAAAATAAAAATAAAAAGGGAGAAAAAAATCTTACCAAACATGGAAGAAAAATAAAAGAAAAAAGATAGAATATGTTAATTAGGAGTATTTGTTTGGAGTGTATCATTGTGCGCCAATATCAATAAGATACTCCAAAAGTAATAATTTATAATTTTTTAATAATTTGAAGTATGTGTTTGGAGTGTCTCAACTATGAATGCTCTGATATATTGTTGGCAGCATATGTAAGACAGGGATAGGACGAGGAATAAAGGGTTACAAAGTGAATTTGACAAGTATAAGAAAACATATTGAAGGGTTGGGTCAGCCAGAAGCTTGGGAACCAAACATAATTAATCAAATAACATGTGTGTATGCTTTTATACCTATAGTATGCATGCTTATGTTATTGTAGGAAGAAAAATTTTGGGTTGAACCACACTTGATTTACCATAATACATGAACCCTTCTCCACTTTTAACAGAAATAGTCACACTACCAAAATACAGTCAATTAGCGATGGTTGTTTAGCGACGGATTCTTTCCGTCGTAATTAGCGACGGATTTGCGACAAATCACCGACGGAGTACCGACGATAAACCGATATATTTTTATTCTTATTTTAAGGGTGAGAAAAGGTCGCCAGTCCGTCGCTACGGCGTCGGAGATATAGCGACGGATTTTTATCCGTCGCTATGCTGTCACTATTTGGCGGAAAATGTTGGAAGAAGTGGCGGGACAAATTGTCGACTACGTAGCGACGGATAGGCCGTCGGCAGTTTTCCAATATAGCGTCGGCGTAGCGACGGATAGTATCTGTCGCTAGTCCGTCGCTAAATATACGACCCAGACTTAAATTGAAACGACGGGAGGAACTTTTCATTCCCCTCAAATTTCACTCTCCTCTCTCTCTCTCTCTCCCGCGGCTCTCGGTGATCGACGTCCTCTCCTCTCTCTCTCCCAAAGGTAATCCTCTCTCTCTCTCTCTCTCTCTCTCTCTCTCGCGGTGGTCGGGGGGGCAGCGGGGGCGTCGGGGGCTGGGGGGCGGCGGGGGAGACGGGGGCTGCGGGGGTTGTGGGTGGCGTGGGGGGCGGCTGGTCGGGGCAGGGGGTGTTGGGGGGGAGGCAGCGAGGGGGGGGGGGGCGAGGGGTTGGGGGGGGGGGGGGGTTGTGGGTGGCGGGGGGGGGGGGGGGGGGGGGGGGCGGGCGACGGGGGGTTGTGGGTGGCGGGGGCTGCGGGGTTGTGACGGGGGCTACGGGGGGCGGCAGGGGCTGCGGGGGTTTGACCATTGTACACATCAACACACACATATACACATCCTAATGATTTGTCACACTCATATCTATACACCACACACACACCTATACATTGTATGTTGACACTCACTCCCTCTCTTTCACACTTTACTGCCACACACACACACACAACCCTGAGATAACACTGTCCAGCCCCCTGCACTCTTTCACTCACATTTGTTCCCTCTTTCCCTATATATATATATATATATATATATATATATATATATATATATATATATTATATATATATATATATATATATATATATATATATATATGCAGATTGTGTTTGTGTGCTTGTGTAGGATGTACATTGGTTTTGGGTGTTAGCTATGTGACATAGATGTGTGGCTTGTCACATAACTATGTGTTTTGGTTATAGGCTATGTGTCCTATACTAGCTGGTGTAGATGTGCCATATGAGTTGTATGTATATGTAACCCCTAGTGTTGTATTGGTATAGGATTACCGACGGATTATCGTCGAATATTTAGCTACGGCTATTTAGCGTCGGATTTTTTTCGGTATCGAACTATCGATATCGAACTATCGGTAGCGGACTATCGGACTATCGGTATCGAACTATCGGTATCGGACTATCGGTATCGGTATCGAACTATCGGTATCGGACTATCGGTATCGGTATCGGACTATCGGTATCGGTATCGAACTATCGGTATCGGACTATCGGTATCGGTATCGAACTAGCTAACGGCCGATACATATCGGATATGTATCTACCAATTCGCTAAGGCCAATACCAATTTGATACGGCCTATACCAAACCTATAGACCGATACTAATCTGATGCGGTCGATACTAAGTACATCCGGCCTATATACCAGCGGATCCACCAGTTACATGATTATATACTAATTCTGTTTAGTTTGTCTTACGATACAGATTTTACATCCAATCTGTGATGGATCGTTATTTCGTTGATCGTACATGGATGTACAAACTATAACACAAGAGCAAAATATGTATGAGTGATGATTTTCAGGCAGGCGTGGAAGTGTTTCTTAAGTATGCCATGAGCAAAGCTCAGTACATGGACGGTAACAAAATCAAGTGTCCATGTCGTAATTGTCGTAATACACGTTACGAAGAAGTGGTGACTGTGAGAGATCATTTGACCCGTAAGGATTTCGTACGTGATTACGGCTTGTGGTCATCGCAAGGTGAACTATATGCGGAAAGACAGGTTGCGAATGCTGCTACTTATACTTTTGATGATAATGCTGCAACGGATTTTGTCATCGAATACGACGAATGCTCTGTTGATTATGGAGACCTGCAGAACCTTGCACGAGATATGGTGTACCACGCGACAGGGCCTAATTTTGATCCGGAGGATCCTAATCCCGAGGCGAAGGAGTTCTATGATATCTTTCAGGATGCAGAAACTTCTCTATATCTTGGTTGTGAGCCTCATTCCGTACTGTCAGTGACGATACGGTTGTTGAACATAAAGTCCGATTTTAACTTGCCACAAACTTGCTATGATCGGATTATACAACTAATCAAGGAGGTGTTACCGAAGGAATCAAAAGAGCTTCCAAAAAACGACGGTTGTCGACGGAATAGCGACGGAACAATACCCTCTGATACAAAGTAACAACGGTTTACCGACGGACTATCCGTCGCCATGGTTCTGGCAATGTCAAGCATTTTCAGAACACGGTCGACGAATTATCCGCCACTAGTCCGTCGCTAAGCCGTCCCTAGTTAGCGACGGTTGTCGACGGAATAGCGACGGAACGATACCCTCTGATACAAAGTAACGACGGTTTACCGACGGACTATCCGTCGCCATGGTTCTGGCAATGTCAAGCATTTCCAGAATACGGTCGACGGATTATCCGTTACTAGTCCGTCGCTAATCCGTCCCTAGTTAGCGACGATTGTCGACGGAATAGCGATGGAACGATACCCTCTTGTCACGACCCGCACCCTGATATACGGGTACGAATACGTGGGCCACGCCCAGCCTATATCGCAGTATCGGCGGTAGGGCGCTGTCAAGTATACTATACTAACTACAACATCTAAGGATCCATAACTAGAATGTACTCATGTCACATCACGAAAACTAAGGGAGATAAGACAAGAATTAATATCAATATCACTAGAACAACTAGAATCTACAATGATCATAAGACAGGAAAATAAAGAAGGAACAACAAGACTAACTAAGGATAACTACCAGGCAACTCACATAGAAGAATAGTGAGATCCACCTCAGCTAGCAACATCATGAAGTCCAATACTGAGGGCACAACTACTCCTAAAATTTTGTCAACATATCCAGTCAGGATGGAACGAGTACATAAATCTCATAACAGATCTCAAGATAGGATAAAAGCCATAAGACTGTAAATAGAGCATATACAATAAAATCATGGAGTGTACATATGTGTATCATGGCATGGTAAGCTGTAGAGCTAGAGCTAGAACAGAAAAGTAGAACTGATCATGGTATGTACACAAATCAGGATAAGCCATCTATCCAATGTGTGTGAGTAATAGTTTCAACTTGTGATCGGCTTGGGCACCTGTAAGTAACTGGCCTGGCTAGTCATAAGTGCGGTATATGACTAACACTGTTCGGGAATGCGGGATGGATTTAATCACAGGCATACACTACTACTCCCCTACCTCCAACTGGTAGAATGAATCCAAACAGGACACGTCACTGCACGGGATTCTATAAGAAGGGAGCAAATCTTCTCTAGAATCGGTGACCATATATTGCGCAAGAGCTACAAGGGAGTTTGTACAATATATCCTAAGCTAACAAGAAGCAACATCTCTCGTCGAGATCCAGGAATACCAATCCGTGAGAACCATGTGTCAGGAATAAGTATATCTACACTAAGTACATGAATCATAACAGTTATCATAAATTGGGAAAAAATTATCAGAGAATGTACTCGCCTGCGATCTGGTAGAATATGTCAACTGAGTCCTAAAACAGTGCCTCGAGGACCTATAGATGGAATACTGATCAATATAAGGGTTTGAAAGTAAAATTAAGTCATACTAAGTCAAACTAGGTCAATCTAAGTCAAGGGTTGACTTACAGTTGACTTTTGGTCAACTGGTCAACTCTGGTCAACCCTAGGTCAACTCAAGGTCAAACTTGACTAACGTTGACTAACAGTTGACTTTGGGTCAACTGGTCAACTTCGGTCCAGTTCTAGTCAATTTAGGCTACGGTTGACTTCCGGTTAACTTTTGGTCAAAATAGTCAACTGTGGTCAACCAAGGTCAAAACTAGTCTAACCTAGGTCAATGTTGACTCTGTAGGAACCCTAGAGGGGGGGTGAATAGGGTCAAGCTAACTAATCAAGCACTTAGCACAAGCTAATTGGCAATTTAAAAATATAAGTGCAAGAGAAGAAGCAAACACAATACCGACACTCGATATATCCTGGTATCCTCCTAAGAGGCAGTCCAGTCCCGGAACTCTCTCCGACTTTAATCCACTATTTGAGCAAATAGTTACACACGAGTTTGGATCCGAAGAACTCGCCAACTTCTTACACAAGAGCTTTAATCCGAAGGGCTCTCCGACTTCAACCGAGAGTTTGGATACGAAGACTCTCCAACTTCAACCGAGAGTTTGGATACGAAGACTCTCCAACTTCAACATTTCACAATAGGTTTTGATCTCCTTATACAATAGGATGAAGATCTCACTTTTTAACTCAATAACTCTAACACAATTTGTAGATGGCAAATGAAGGCTTTGTAGAGTTGTATGTGGATAAGCTTTGGTGGTTTGGAAATTTTTAGGCTCAAAGCATCAACCTTGAATGAAGGGGTTCAAGGCTATTTATAACCAAAGCTTGAAAAGAAGCCAAAGGCAACTTTTCAGTCACGAACCGGCATACCGCCGGTATGATCCGGCATACCGTCGGTATACCGGTCTGGGATTGCAACGGCTCAAAATATAGCCGTTGGGGTCATTTAATGCTGAAAATTCGACCGTTGGAATTTCAACGTTACTGAATCGGTATACCGTCGGTATGATCCGGTATACCGTCGGTATGCCAATTTTGTGGACAGAAACTTTCTGTGAACAAAATCGGTATACCGCCGGTATGCACCGGTATACCGTCGGTATACCGGTTTTCAGCCAAATATGATCCTGGGCTAGTTTCTGTCCTAGCTTTCGATTTTGCCATCCATTTCTTGTGTTTACAATAATTTCTAAGACTCATTACAGACTCCAGATAAACATAGGCTGGTGCAGGCTTCTTCAGAGTCTTGAAATGATGATGGCATGGCTTGGCTTCTTCCTTTGATAGGTGCTGGCTTTTTTCCTTGGCGGCAGCTGTCCAAAGATATCCAGTTTGCGAAAACTGAATACCTTTCGGGGGCTTCGCCCCCGAACCCCCGACGAGGGGCGCTGCCCCCTCGACCCCCGTCCGCTGACCGGGCAGCGGAACCCCCGGTGCGTGGCTCCAGAGATGTCATCGGGTGGTTCAGAGAAATCTTGTGGGATCCGTCGTCTTTGGCCCACCATGATTTCTTCATTGCATATGTCCATATTGATCTTGCTTATTACTTTTCTGCATATACATGTTAGACGAACAAAGCAATATACATAGTAGCAAGTATGATAAATTAAAGCACATTTGGACTATGCAAAGTTTAAGTATAAGTGCTAAGGTGATGGCATAAATGTTAGTGATATCATAATGATTAAACTTAATTGAATGACCACAATCAAAAACATAGTTTTGATTTTGGCAACCCAATTAATTTTAAGATAGATAAGCTCATATCACTAAGATGTAAACCAATGGGCACATATCACCAAAGATATAAGTATAAGTAGAAATGCTATAGTGATAGTATGAAGATTAGTGATAATGGAATGCTAAACTTAACAGATTAACCATATTCAAAAATATGATACAATCATTGGGCCAACAGACTCTACTTCGACGTTCAATCAAAGCAGTCAACTATGGTCAAACAGGGTCAAAGCTAGTCTCTATAAACATGTACATGGTCAACACATTCAATTTCAGTGGTTGTGAAATCACTGGAATCGATGGATCTCAAAATACCACAAAAGGAGAAAGATTATAATAATATGGTAAAAACCTACAAATGTTGTCGGATGGTGAAACAACCATTACCAACGTGTCCAGAATGGTTGAAATAGCTAGAATAGCCTGTCCATAAGTCCAATTTGGACACAGGGGCAAAAAGGTAATTTTGGGTCAAAATGGTATCCGTGTCGGACCCACTTTGCATCGAAAAACATGCCGGAATAAAAGTGCACTAAACCTAACAAATTATATGTCCACGAATCCAGAATGACGATACGAACCCAACGGTATATCCAGAATTGGATTCCGTTGACCTGATCTCAAATTGGTCCATTGACCGGTGTCACGCCCCGACCCGGGAAATCGCTCGTCCTCGCTAGATTTTACCCGAATCATCGTCATCGCTGGGGCGTGATGCCGCACGAGCCTGGAGTTGCGCTCGTGCAAGGCAAGATAACAGGTTCACATAGAACTATCTCAAATCGATAACATAAGCAGCGGAAGAAGACAAAGAATACATAAGAATCTCTTTTATTCATATTGAACTGAAGGTTACAAAGGCTCTGAATAGCCCAACATAAAATGCCAATTGGCTACAACGCTCATGATCTTTCTAGCTCATAAAGGATTACATTGCTCCATACATTATGCCTCTGTATAGCCACCAAGTAGTCTTCGGCCGAACATCTCCATGTCGCAAGTCCGAACGCATATGCGGAAGCTCCTCTTGAACGCCAAGGACTCCATGCCTCGACACGTCCAAGCCAAGCTCCGCCCCGAGCTGATCATAACCTGAGCCTGCACAGAAACTAGTGGGGGCTCAGGTTATGATCAGCTCGGGGCGGAGCTTGGCTTGGACGTGCCGAGGCATGGAGTCCTTGGCGTTCAAGAGGAGCTTCCGCATATGCGTTCGGACTTGCGACATGGAGATGTTCGGCCGAAGACTACTTGGTGGCTATACAGAGGCATAATGTATGGAGCAATGTAATCCTTTGTGAGCTAGAGAGATCATGAGCGTTGTAGCCAATTGGCATTTTATGTTGGGCTATTCAGAGCCTTTGTAACCTTCAGTTCAATATGAATAAAAGAGATTCTTATGTATTCTTTGTCTTCTTCCGCTGCTTATGTTATCGATTTGAGATAGTTCTATGTGAACCTGTTATCTTGCCTTGCACGAGCGCAACTCCAGGCTCGTGCGGCATCACGCCCCAGCGATGACGATGATTCGGGTAAAATCTAGCGAGGACGAGCGATTTCCCGGGTCGGGGCGTGACAAGTTGGTATCAGAGCGGTTCCATCCTTTGGACCGTGCGTGAATCTCTTTGACCCTCAGTTGCTTCGTTATCGAATTCAGTTGACTCTAAGTTGTTTCCGCAACCGCATGGCTCATGGATCTGCTCGACGCTACATTGGATGTTCCATACAATAAGTCTATATTAAGTGCGTACGTCTGCCACAAGTATGTCGTGACTATCACGTTATCTCCGGGTGCCGTCGGAGAGTGTTGGTTGCACGAAGTGCAACGGGTTATGGAATGATGGTCGCACGAAGTGCAACGAATATGGTGATGTTGGTTGCATGAAGTGCAATGATATGCGTATTGTTGGTCGCACGCAGTGCGAGGAGCTATGTGTTGTTGGTCGCATGAAGTGCGTGAGATATGTGTTGTTGGTTGCACGAAGTGCAACGGGTCGATATGTGAGGCAATGCGTATTATGTGGCTACGAAAATGGTTATGTGTTATCGGTTGCACGAAGTGCAGCAAGTCGTGGATCGTTCGTTGCATCGGTGCAACGAGTCGATACGGTATGATGTGCGTAGTATGGCTATACGGATGGATAGCGAAATGTTGTTCGAGATTGAGTAAAGACCTTAAGTATCGAGACTAAGTTGTTGCACGAGCTACAACGAACGGGATTCGAAGATCGCGGATGCGATAGTACGAGTCGAGATGGTCACTAAGTCGAGTTTGAGTAGGCGAACATGTATGTTGGCCGAATGTCGCGTTGAGCTTTGAATAAGCGAATGTTGCGGGTGGGATCGAGATGATCGCCATGACACGGTTAGATTGAATGTATGTCAAACTTGAGCTAACGTTAGAGCTGGGATCGGAAGGATCGCCATATGGGATGGTTAAGTTGAGATAGAAGTCGGACCTATGCGAAGTGTGATGTCGAGTAATGACTCGATTTCGAGTGGTATATGCAATACCAACTATGGAAGCAAGTATAGCGAAGTATTGTGTCGATAACGATAGGCTCGATCCTGAGTGGTATATGGGATACCACTTAGCGATATCTACATTAAGCTGGTTGGAGACTTACGATAGATTTCATCGAGACGATTATGTTGTTACGATGTGTTTGTCCGCAACGGACGGAGTAGTATCGAGACTCGAGCGAGAATGACTTGATAGAAGTCGATGCTAGTATGCTTTGATGAATTGAGTTGAACAATTATGTGCGAAGTCATACTTACGGAGGATACGTCGGACGAGGATTCGTTAAGTGTAAGTCGAACGATAAGTTGAGCATAGCAAAAGAAATGTTACGTTGAGGAAATAGTCGACCCGGTCGAATGTATGTTGAGTTAGTACGAAAGCTTCTTCGGAACGAATTGAGTAGGTACGAGGAAATCGTACGAACGAATGTGGGTTAGCGTGAGGAATCGGTAGCACGACTTTGGAAGTGCGAGCTAGGGATACAAGAATGAATATGTGAATTGGGAATTGTGTCGCGATTATGGAAGTTAGCTATAACGGAATGAATCTTGGTGTGTGCGAGACTTGATTCGTATCCGAGTTCGGATAATAGCAATGATTGCAACGGGTTTGAGCTTATGAGAAAGGAAGATGTTCAAGTTATGCATATCGACGATGGTATTGAGGCGTATCAAAGACGATATACAATAACTCGGGGATACTCTGATCGAATGAACGAAAATTATGTTGAGCATTGTTGTTGGATGAATAAGATACAAGTTAAGTTATGGCAATCGGGATGATAACGATAGGAGTGCTTCGAAGAATTTGAGAGTGGATGGATATTGTTTGGATGAAAACGAAAGTGTATGGATTGCTTCGCGGATCACCACTATGTTGATATTCTTGTCTTGAGCGAGCGCAACACCAGCCTCGCACATGCGTCACGTCAAATTAGAACGATCATTCCGCGTGAGCGCTGGTATGGTGATTCATCCAGCGGGGATGATCGAACTTGCAAGGTGTGGCAAATCTGATATGGACTTGTGGTTTGATGCGAATATGAAATTGAGGATTGTGCGATATTGTTGACGATAGTATATGAGTGATTCGAGTAGCAGCGGCGCATCAGTTGCGCGGGGATAGAAAATTATAAATTGGTATGTCGGATTGGGTAAAAGTCGCATAGAAAATGTCGGGAATTGATTTGGCTCCGCAATAGGATATAGCATGGTCCGTTGTAACTGTCCCTCGTTGATAATCTTCAATTATCGAGCGATTTCCCGGGTCGGGGCGTGACAACCGGGACATTGAAATCTGATTTGTACGGAAATGCGTGTCGGAGCCAATGTCCTCAAAACTCAGCAAATTATATGTCAACGAGTCCAGAATGACGATACGAACTCAACGGTATATCTGGAATTGGATTCCGATGAGCCGGCGTCAAAAAGTCCCATTGACCCGGACCGTGGGGCCCACTTTGCACCGAAATAAAGCACAAAATGGAGTGTCTGAGTGGGACACGAAGGTCATGGGTGAAGAGCATCTCGAGTAGATCATTCATAAGAAGTTGGTTCTGAGAAAATGACTGGTTTGGTGCTCCTAAATTAAAAGTCACGGTAACGTGCATATGATGATCAAGAAAAAGAGTGGGAATTCAATTAATAATTAAATGGTCTAAATTGACCCGAACTTGCGCGAAGCAAAAAAGAGTACAAGGGAACAAGTTCGAGTGGGACATGAAATATCAATGTGAAGATAATCTCGTCTACTATAAACTCCAAGAAGGAAGTTTCCATAGACTGGCATCCCTGATGCTCTAGAATTCCAAGTCACGGTAAAGAGCATTTAATGATCAAAATTAATTTAATCAAAATTAATTATCGAGAATGAATTATTTAGAAAATTTGAAAATAAATCCCAGAAATTCAGGAGGCTTACATCCTACCCACCTTATAAAAATTTTGTCCTCGAAATTAAAGGTTGGTAGTGGGGTTAAAACATGATAGAATATTTAGGCAATATTTTAGGCACGATCCAAGATTGACGAGTTTTGCACGATCAAGAAAATTAATTCAAAATTGTTCAGACACGATGAGGGATTTGGCACGATAGAATCATGATACGAACAAAACTATATGTGCATGATTTCAAAATAAGTCAAGTCATTTGGGGCACGATTTTAGAGACGATTTAGAGAATCGAAGATATAATTGAAGTTCAAGTACGGGGTGATTTGTAGGACTTAGGTTGATGGAAATCAACCCGAAAGTCGCATAGAGTCTTATAGGCCCGATCAAGGATTAAGGAGTATGATTAATAAAATCATGAAATACGATCCAAGTTCGAATGTGCTTAAAATTGGAATTAGTCTAAGTTCACTTGGCACGATAGAGGTATGATAACGAAATCAAACTTGAGCTTCGTCCGATTACAATCAAGTCAAAATTTTGATTAACAGGATTTCAGCTCGATGAAATTAGATTTAGGGTTAAGATTATCAAGATCATGAAAATCAAAGTCGGATAGTCATGATCTAAAACAGGGCTAAGAGAAGCAAATGGAGAGAAAAATTTGAGTATAGCACGATTGAGAGATAGATTTGATAGAAATCAGATTATAGGTCACATAAGCACGATCAAGATCCAAGTTCAGTTGTGAAAGACGATAAATCATGAATTCGAAATCAAGGTCCTAAAATTTAGGAAGGAACCCAAGTCAATTAGGCACGGTAAAAAGTCAAGCATGTTCAATTCTAACACGAATAATTTCGTAGTCGCACTAGTTAGTCGTGATTAAAAGTCAAAAAATTTAGGCACGAGTTTGAGACTGTATAGTTATGATCGTTAAAATCACGGCCAAGGAAATCCCAAGTTGTCTTAGTCATGCCAATCATCTAGGCACGGCTAATCACAAGGAATTTGGATGTAATCAGGAAATAAAATCAAGGTCGAAAAGAGTTTAGACACGAGTGTCCAAAATCCAAACATGATCAGAATCGAAAGTCAATGCACGAGAGTTAATAGCATTGAAATCCAACCATAATAAAGAAATTTGTTTCAACACGATCTAAGTTGATCAACCTTCGAGTAAATCAGAATTTGGGCAAGATGGAGAATAAGATCAACGAAGGCTGGGCACGAGAATCCAAGGATAAAAATCTAAGTCACAAAAGAATTTGAAGTCATCTAGAGTCTAGACAGCAACCAAGACTCTTTGGCACGATAAACAAGACGACCAAAATTGATTGGTCATGGACAAAAAGGAATCAAAATCTTAGCAATATCGAAATTTAAGAAACAATTGAGATATAAAAATTTCAAAATTTTCAGAGTTTTTAAGTGTAGATGACAGATGTAGATATGAGATAGTTGATTTGTGTAATCAAGACATAGCTAAACAAGGCAAAGGAAATGACGGTAAGATGAGAAAATTATCATGCGATGGGAGAGAAAATAATGATAAATAAGAAATAATGGTAGGAATTATCTTGCTCAATTGGTAAAAGAAGTGAATCAACTTAAGATATGACCTGATAACCATACACGTCTATACAAAATTATGTTGCCAGAATTTATGCCACGCCAGTAAACATAGCTGCAATAAACGATAGAGTCCATAACTAAGGTATACACCCTATAATCATGTCATCTAGATTCCTTACCACGCCAACCGGTATGGCTGCAAGAGAATCTAAATGCCATAACTAGGATAATATATCCAAAATCAGGCTCCATGTCCTTGTCAGGCTAGCTAATATGACTGCGATAATTTCTAAACTCCATAAATAAAGTAGACATTTGCTGTTCCCGTCGTCTCCATCAAATATGTTTATCAGGATATCTTAACTCAATCCTTAAAAACTTATCTTCAAACAGAATCAAAATCGAAGTCAACAATGAACGAACATCAAGATTTAAAATTCAACAACGAATCAAAGATAAGTAAATAAAAACTAGCGAAAACAGCTTTCGAGATAGGATTCAGAAAAAAATTCTCAGGAGATGTCCAAAGGTACTATCTAAGTCAAGATAAAAGGAAATCATTGGAATATAATCTAAAATAATCCCAACCTGATATGAGACTGGCAAATCATATTCACGTCTCAACCTAGAAGATATATAAGTCCAACTTATACCTTCCCTCTGGGGTCCACAAACTCATTCCAAGAAAGAATAAAGTTGATAATGGACAGATGTTTCAGAAATCAAGATGGACAGGAACAAAAGGGAAAAGTTTCGAAAAGTTCGAAATAAGATTCCCAGGGGTCATCCCTGGAATCTACCAAGAGTTCCTAATACGTGACTGAGTACCAAATTTCCTAAAATATTCCATGACTCAATGTAATGCCTGTTGTTCGTATTACGTATTTTAGAATACGTCTACGTATTTTATCTTGTATTGCATGATTTTTTGCTTAGCTTTTCTTCGTGGCTTGGTTTATTCCTGGGTTGGTTCGGCTTGGCTCGGTTTGCTTGGTTCATTATGAACCAAGGGTGAACCCCCTACCTACCACCACCATCCCCATTTATTAACCCCCACTTCTTTCTCTCTCTTCATTAACCTCTTCTTCTTCTTCTTCTTCCATTTACTTCTTTACCTACCAGAGAGAGAGAGAGAGGTCTAGGCAAGTGCAACTTGCTTCATGGAGGAACTCCAATTTTATTACTTCATTCTCTTCCTTACAGTATTTTAACTTACTTTAGTACTTGGCATTTCTACTTTCCATGGCTAGATTCTTGTAGATCTAAGTTTATCTTACTTTCAGATTTCTTGGGTTTTGATATATTTAATCTTGTTATTTCTAAGTTTTGATGGTTCTCTGTTGTAGAGAATTTCGTTCTACCCTATTTTGACCTATGGAAATTCGGATTTGGACTCCGGATGAGGGTTTTATGGAGCTCGGAAGCTTGGGTTCATGGTGTTCTTCTTCTCTGAAATATGGAGAAGAAGAACAGTGCTTGACTTGACCGCATGAACATTTCATGCGGCAAGTGTTCTCCCAGCCGCATGATGGGATGAACTTTTAGTCGCATAAGCCTACTTCTTCTTGGCCGCATAGACCGAGTCACTTCTCAGCCGCATAATACTGATGTTGTCCTTAGCTGCTTAGGCGCATTGAGCCCATCCGCATAAGACTGCTCAACCCAGCCGCATAAAGCCCTGCTTGCCGTAGCCGCATAGGCGAAGCATCCGTCGTTAGCCGCATAAGCGCACACTTTTAGCCACATGGCTCCGCTCCTGTCCCTGCCGCATGAACTGCCCACTTAGCCGTATAAGCGCGCAGTTCCTGCCGCATGGATTGTTGCCCCACCCGCATGCGCTCCCCTCTTTCCGTAGCCGCATATGTTGTCCCCCTCCTTCCTGCCGCATGAGCTTGCCTTTCTCTCCGCCGTATGGACTCAATTCATTTCAGCCGCATGGAACTTCTCCCCGGCAGGCCGCATGGGCTTCTAACTGCTTCCGCCGTTAGCCGCATGAGCTGCTCCCACAAGGATTCCTCCTTTGGCCGCATATGCCTGAGCCGCATGGTTCTCCAATAGCCATGTGTACTATTATTTTATTATTATTTGCCCATGTCTTGTAACCCCCTATTGTATATTTTTACGCCCATTTTATATTCCTATTGTATATTTTTACGCCTTTTGTACTGAACTTGATAAATCACGATTTGATTGACATGATTGAAATGGCAATTGTACATGACATGGTGTGACAAGTAGACATGACATGACCTGATAGTGGCCCGTCGTGGCGCACTCCTGACAAGTACACTTGGCATGATAACCTGACATGATATATCTTGATAAGCTGTTGCGACGGCTACCTGACATGACATGACCTGTATAATTAACCCAGACACCGTGGACGATTGTGCTTGTACAAATGATCCAGTCCTGTCTTGCATCATGTCTAGGAGGGGACTCCTGAGTACCACGGTCAGGAGTACCTACTGAAATGGACTAAGGCTAATAACTAGATTAATACATTAGTCATAAAGAGATCTTCCAGCTACAGGCAATCCCGTTACCTGGGCGCGCCTGGGATCTGTAGCCTGCCGTCGAGTAGGACACATTTCCAGCACACTGTCATGTGTTGCACCCTTCAAGCTACCTAAGGGTACATGCGTTTCCTGGACGATGTACCCACCTGAATTCAACCCCTAATTTTTGACCTGGGTAACCTGGATGGTCTGCAGGGCTTGTGGCTGTGGAATAATCTCACTGCATCTTGCTAGTAACTAGGCCTGTGATAACCCTAGTTAGTTAAAGTATCAAGCCGTACTCATTGCTTGGCCGTGATTGATTGAATGAGGAATAATCTGTCTAGTCTTGATCCTGCACAAGATTGTTTCATGTCTTGATTTTCTTATATTATCTTGCTGATAAATGGAAGAAACCAAGTTCGGTTCAGACGAAGGGTTACAATCCCGGTCCTTGTTTGGTTTAAGGATTGTAACCTGGTTATCTGAATGGTCCCATGGTTATCTTACCGTATATCCCCGTGATGTTATATTTTCTCCAGTTTTACTATATATTATTATCTTCTGTGCTAATTGCTGGTTTTAGTTCCTAAGTGAAGCTTCCTTTGTGGTACTTGCTCTTTCTGGGATCTGACCCAGCTGGTTTTGTATGGCCAAATTTCGGAGCAGCTCCAGAGGATCTACCAACTTTCCAGCCCGATGGTGACCACCAGGCGTAACCAGGGCAACGAGTGGATTATTTTTGGCTCTCCCACTCTATTGTAAACATATTCTTTTGAGACGTTTAGCCGACGAGCACCTGTTTAGCTCGATTGCACTTACTTACTGTCTGCCTACGGGCTGTAACATGATTGACAGATCCTAGGGTTGATAATATATAACTAAAACTCTTGCTAGTCCTAACATTTTGTAACGACTAGCTTCATGATCAACTGAATATATAATGTTTGGGATGCCTTACTATTGTATATTTGGTGATCTAACATCTTGTAACAATTACTTACTTGCTTGTGATTGAGACACTAGGCTTGTTCATGACCATAGAAGACTGTTGGCTTGTAGTAAACCCTCATGTATCTAGACAGCCGTGACCGTATAGCGAGGTGGGTTGCACTTCAATATACGTAGCTGGCTATGTCTGCCCCCGCTCTCCAGTATTCTGGTTCTGGGGCGTGACACTCAACCTTAATCATAGGGTAGGCTCGCAGTAGTACAGATAAGCTCAAGTACTACCACGACTTCGCATTAATAGCAAAGACTGACCTGCATGGGACACCACTAAAAACGTGTCACGACTCGCACCCTGATATACGGGTACGAATACGTGGGCTACGTCCAGCCTACGCCACAGTATCGACGGTAGGGCGCTGTCAAGTATATACTATACTAACTACAACATCTTGATCCATAACTAGAATGTACTCATGTCACATCACGAAAACTAAGGAAGATAAGATAAGAATTAATAACAATATCACTAGAACAACTAGAATCTACAATGATCATAAGACGGAAAAATAAAGAAGGAACAACAAGACTAACTATGGATAACTACCAGGCAACTCACATAGAAGAATAGTGAGATCCACCTCAGCTAGCAACATCATGAAGTCTAATACTGAGGGCACAACTACTCCTAAAATTTTGTCAACATATCCAGTCAGGATGGAACGAGTACATAAATCTCATAACAGATCTCAAGATAGGATAAAAGCCATAAGACTGTAAATAGAGCATATACAATAAAATCATGGAGTGTACATATGTGTATCATGGCATGGTAAGCTGTAGAGCTAGAGCTAGAACAGAAAAGTAGAACTGATCATGGTATGTACACAAATCAGGGTAAGCCATCTATCCAATGTGTGTGAGTAGTAGTTTCAACTTGTGATCGGCTTGGGCACATGTAAGTAACTGGCCTGACTAGTCATAAGTGCGGTATATGACTAACACTGTTCGGAAATGCGGGATGGATTTGATCACAGGCATACGCTACTACTCTTCCACCCCCAACTGGTAGAATGGATCCAAACAGGACACGTCACTGCACGAGATTCTATGAGAATGGAGTAAATCTTCTCTAGAATCGGTGACCATATATTGTGCAAGAGCTACAAGGAAGCTTGCACAATACATCCCAAGCTAACAAGGAGCAACATCTCTCGTCGAGATCCAGGAATACCAATCCGTAAGAACCATGTGTCAGGAATAAGTATATCTACACTAAGTACATGAATCATAACAGTTATCATAAATTGGGAAAAAGTTATCAGAGAATGTACTCACCTGCGATCTAGTGGAATATGTCAACTGAGTCCTAGAACAGTGCCTCGAGGACCTATAGATGGAATACTGTATCAATATAAGGGTTTGGAAATTAAATCATGTTTTACGGTAGATAATTAATTGTCCTAAATTGAACCGAAAGTTGTGCGAAGAAAATGAAGCACAAAGTGGAGTGTCTGAGTGGGACACGAAGGTCATGGGTGAAGAGCGTCTCGAGTAGATCATTCATAAGAAGTTGGTTCTGAGAAAACGACTGGTCTAGTGCTCCTAAATTAAAGTCACGGTAACGTGCATATGATGATCAAGGAAAAGAGTGGGAATTCAATTAATAATTAAATGGTCTAAATTGACCCAAACTTGCGCGAAGCAAAAAAGAGTACAAGGGAACAAGTTCGAGTGGGACACGAAATATCAATGTGAAGATAATCTCGTCTACTACAAACTCCAAGAAGAAAGTTTCCAGAGACTGGCATCCCTAAATTAAAAGTCACGGTAAAGAGCATTTAATGATCAAAATTAATTTAATCAAAATTAATTATCGAGAATAAATTATTTGGAAAATTCGAAAATAAATTTCGGAAATTCAGGGGGCTTACACCTCTGATACAAAGTAACGACGGTTTACCGACGGACTATCCATCGCTAAGAGTCTTTACAATTCAATACCTAATACTTGAATTCGACGTAAGACCGTCGGTAAGTCGTCGCTAAAGCAACGAATAATAACGATGGAAAACCGTCGCTATTCTGTCGATTGACGACTACCTAGCGACGGACTTTATTAGCGACGAGCTGATTTCCGACGAATTTTTTTGACCAATATCCGTCTGTGATCCGTCGCTAATAAGGATTAGCGACGGAAAGTCGACGGATCTGGCCGTCGTTAAAGCAACATATTTTGGTAGTGTCAATGACTAACCGTAAACTCCAATTTGAACCCCCACGTGGACATTTTTAATACCAAAATATCCTCAATGAGTTGTTCCCACTTGACCTTTATCTATGCACATCTAAGTGTGAAGTTACCTGGAGCCAAATCTATACATATCTGAGTGTGCAGCTACCTGGGATCAAAGGATTTTTTTTTCAAAAGTGTCCACGTGAGGATATTTTGGTCTTAGAAGTGTCCACATGGGAGGGTCAAATAAGTTGATTGTTAGTTATTGACAGGGGCGGAGTTAGGATTCTGAATCGCGGTGGGCTAGGTTAGGTTGGGGTGGGCTGGGTATGTATAAACTCATATTAAAAAACTAACACAAAAAAATATATGAAAAAAAAAAAAAAAATTTAGGGGGGGTTGTAGCCCACCCCAACCTATATGTGGCTCTGTCCCTGGTTATTGACATCTGTCGTTAAAATTTGATAATTTTATATATTATGGTAAAACAAGTGAGATACAACTCAAAATTTTACTTCAAGGAAGGCACACCTTGAATTGTAAACAAATGGAGGTACAATTAAAAATTTCTCTTCTTCATTCTACATTTCAGGTAAAATTCCAGGTTCCTTGTATGTTTAGTGCAGATGCATGGTCTCACTAAGATGATGAATAGTAAGAAGATAGTGGGGGACTACCACAATCTTGCCTCGTGGCATTGGAAACCCTTTTTTTTTTTTTTTTTTTTGAGGTGGAAGACAGTAAAGAAGAAGCCAAGAGGGAGTAACAGAAGGGAGAGGATTGTTCATGGGACCATTACAGAAAGGGAATTAAGTAGAAAGACAAAACCATGCATATGGCTTGTCCCAGTAAGAAAGAACATAAGAGAGCAGGGGTGATGCATTAGAATAGGGAAATGGAGGATCTTGTTCAGGTTGATATATATAAACATATAAAAAGAGTTAGGTTTATTTAATTATAGTATCTCCTATAATATTTGATATTAAAATTTAGATTTCCATATTTACTGGTGGAGCATAATGTCACGTCCAAAAGTTTGTGTCCCGCTGAGACGGGCTTGCGTAACTCTACACGGAGCAGGGTTATGCTGGAAGCTTCCGAAACTTTCTACATAATGGTGGAATTCTCTGAAAGATTCGAAAATATTCTAGAAGACGGTGGAATCCTCTAGAAGACTCAGTAATATTCTAGAAGATGGTGGAATCCTCTAGAAGACTCATGATATTTCTATATGCTCTAGAATCCTCCTTATAAATACCTAGGTTATAGAGTTTCCTAGAATAATTCATGGAATATTCTGTTTCCAGAAGTTTCTTGTAAGCTCTATGGACACTATAAATAAGTGGGAGGTCTCATTTGTTCCTCACCACCCAAGTAGTTGTAATATCTTTCTAGTATAGTGAAGTTTTCATACGTCCAATCTCTCTCTCTTTTGTTCCATTTTGTTCTCATTTACGTCTTAGCGATCTAACTAAGCGTCTGGGAAATGCTGGCACGTTCGAGTAGGAAGATAAGGTGGGGTGGTTCGGGCTTAATTATTAAAAAAAATCATTCATCTTAATGGCATGACCCTGCTCTCATCTCCTGCTAAATCTTTTTTTTCCTGACACGTCCCTTCTATCAGCCATCGCTAAGAAAAGTTTCTTGCTCCGTCATTGTCCATATTGTTCTCATGTTTCTATTTACACTGTTTACCATCCAAAATTAGTCTGAATGGAACCTAAATTCTAAGATTGGACAATTAATATATGGATACCTAACCTTATAACTAACTAACCCAAAAAGTTATGAAGAACTTAAGACCAAGTAAGTTAAGTTATGCTTACTACTTTTACACTGAAAGCTCAAGCCGAAAGGAAATGGTGATGAGCATTGATGATGACTCCTTACAAAAAAGAGAGACGTGCATGAGCATTATCAAGTTCAGTACTGGTCTCTAAAAATACCTCTGCTCTTCCTCTCTAACCGCAGAATTGGACTGAGGATAGGGGAAGGGCACGCTGCCGGACTCAATGTGCTTAACATCCTCAACCAGCGATTCATATTGCCGCCTGACGTCGTCGACCGACTTGCCGACCGCACGGGCCACGTTCTGCCAGCGGTCGGGCGCGCCCCTGTCGTACACGGCCAGCGCCTGCTCGAACAGCTTGTTCTGCTGCGCAGTCCACGGTGAACCCGAGTTCCGTGTCGGCATTGTGTTTAACTTGGAGGGAAGGAGATGGAGGAAGAGGCTACTAAGTCTTGGATTGGGTGTGGAGTATGAGTTGGGGAAGAGAGGCCCGGGTTGGTACTTATAATGTTAGAGAGGGGAGATGGGAGTTGGGGTGTGGCCAGGCTCACTACGTGTCAGTGGTGAGCATTGACTCCCTACCAACAGTGTCATAACATACCAATTTCCTCCATTCTTTTAGTGTCACAATTCTCTGGTGTGTCATGGCACTATTGGTGGGGAGCAGAGCTGGCCTAAGGGTAAGTCATACATGACTTCGGACTTGGACAACTTGGGGCAACCCCAGACTCACCATGACCCACAAGAGGTTGGAGTCGCGGATGATCCTCTAAGATCAGCCAGGGCCGACCCTGGCCCAGGACGACCATAACGACCGCCCAGGGCCCACGGATCATGAGGGGCCCAAAAAAATTAGTTTTAAAATAAATATATTAATAATGTTGTATCTTCAATAGAACTAGTATATAGCATGGGCCTTTTAGGCATAAAGTTATTGTGGTGTATTGGTTAGTACTTTAGATTTATATACTAAATGTCATAAGTTCAATTCTTGGTTGTAATTTTTTTTTTTTTTTTTTTTTTTTTATATTATGTATGGGAGCCTTATTTTGAAAGTTCGTCCTGGGCTCCCATGAGCTCAGGGCCGACACTGAGATCAGCCCACAATAAAGGTCAATGGACAACCAAAATTAGTTCCGGATACGGCAACCCAACTCCTTGGGCCGCCTCTGATGGGGAGTTAAAGGCTCACCACTTCCATGTGGTGAGTCCGGCCCACTAAATGATTTTCCTAGTTGGAGTTGGAGGAATATTTGGTTGAAGGAGATGGGAGGAACGAGGAATGATCATGGCCGGTTCTAGGGTTGGGTTGTCCTAGTCGGACCACATGTCGCATCTTAAGATATAAATATAGGTTCTGCAATAAAAAATAAATGGTATGGAAGGTTGTCCTATGGAGAAAGATTGTCCAAATTCGAAATCTTATCAGACTCTTAGAATAATTAGTATGGTTGAGAACCACAGGTTTGGGAGGGTGGAGGACAGGAACAGTTAGGTACAGAGTGTTGGGGGTTATGGAGTGGAGAATCCACTTCTCAAATAACCATGGAGAAAATAAACAGTGTGTGGCTTTTTGTTGCTCCACTTTCAAATATACAAGTACTCACTCTTTTAGGAGTAAACCTATGTTCATAACTCAACCCCTCTATGATTGACCTACCTGGATGCTACTTCATCACAAGTTCTCTGAGGATGTACTAGTAAATACAGAGTTATGTAACATATTCTTACTCCTATATTGCGTATACAACGATCTTTGTTGGACAGATACGAACATGGATAAGAATAAGGAACTAAATAGGTACAAGATAGTCAAGTATGTTGCTCGAATACAGACACGATACAAGACATGATACAGATAAATACATTATTATTTTTTCCTGTCCGTACAACATAGATAATGACACGATATCAATGTAAGATAAAAATCCATTCTCAAATAGGTGCAATAAGTAGTCAACTATATTGCATGAATACAAATATAGATATCGATATGGACATGATATTGATAAATCGTGTCTATGCATTGCTATATGTAACTCGGTGTTGTAGATACTTCCGTCTACGCCTTCATTAACAACATGTTCGATAGATGGATGCTACTTCAAGTTCATGAAGTACTAGAGAGTTTTGTAACATGCTGCTGCTGAAGCATCTCTACTGTTATGTTACGCGAATACAAATATAGATATGGATAAGGACAATATCAATATGGATAGAAGACGGAGATCTTTTCATAGAGGTATAATAGGTAGTCAACAATGTTTGCATGAATACATATTAGGATACAAGTACGGACACGATACTGATAAATTGTGGATGCCAACCGCGCGTCTACCCGTTGCATGCAACCTGGCACTGTAGATACTTTCAGATATGGTTCCTCTATGTATTTTAGCAGTATATGACCATTATAACATTTCAATAACACAAAACCATGAAAAAGAATGATGGATAAGCAGGAAAAAAACATATTACTACAATTATGAGAGAAAAAGTCTTCCCTATTTAGACCCACAACTTATTTATTATGACAGTTTGTTTGGTTTGCGGAAAGGAAAGAAAAGAAAATCAGTTCTATGTTATTTCCATGGATTAGAAAATTGTATTTTCCATAAAAAAATCGGTGTTTGAAAAATGCCAAGAAGATAGTCAAAATACATCTTTGAGCAGGAACAGTTTAGTACTAAATTTTTGTAATAAATGCAGGAAATTAGGAGAAAAGGTGAATCCTTGAGATGGCTTGAGGGAACCATTGTTCCCCTTTGGGAACTATTTTACTTTCATGCTCATTTTTTTGGGCATTCCAACACAAAATGAATGATTTTTTTTTTCCAAAGTCCTGATGATATGAAGGAAACCTGACCTAAGAGCCTAGATTGATCCCTGAGTGCCTGACCTAAAAGTATGGTTTTGATTTGACCTAAGTCCTCCTTTTCCAAGGGGATGGGGATTGGGCAAGAGACTGGTGTGATAGTAACTGATTTCATTCATGGCAATGGAATAAAAATATGGAAAGCAAATGAAAATAGGTCAATGAGCCTGCCTGTATATATGTTTTCACCTTTGTTCTAAAAGTTTTGGTACTAGTGAATTGTCTCAGAGAGAGGGACTACAAACCTAGTTTAGGTAAGTAACCACAGAAACTAGCCACATCATGCAAATGCACAACAATATTGCACCTACATATTAATATTGTATAACATTTAGGTATGCAAACGTTTATAATTGTAGCATGAATGAATTTGATATTTGATTTCGACAATCCCGTTCGGACAAGATCGGTTTCAATATCAAGGACGTATAATGTGATAGAAATGCCATTGTTAAGGGTGTTTCTTTAAAAAAAAATATTTTTTTACTTATAAAGTGTTTAGCTGTGTTTTTAAAGAAAAGAAAAAATTTTGAAAAAAAAAACAAGAAAACGTCCTTGTCAAGAACGTTTTTGGTTCTGTTTGTGACCAAAACGTTTCTAGTAAGGACGTTTTTGTTATAAAAAAAATGCTGTTAAAGGACGTTTATTTTACATGATGCTGAGAATGCGCCTTTAAGTAAGGACGTTTTTTGCATTGACTGAAATAAAAATGTCCTTACTATGGATATTTCCTGCATTGACCGAGACAAATACGTGTCCTTAGCAAGGACGTTTGTTAACTGAACTTAGTTGTATTTAAGGTGAACTGTAATGTGAAATTAACTATAACATTCTTACTATGGGTGTATGATTCCTTTGAATAGAATTTTGACAAAATTCAAAATTTCTGTTGATATTCTGTTGCTATCCACAAGTGATATCCAAGTGACCTGGATACCGAGGATTTCTCAATTGTCATTATCTTTAGGACTACTGCAGGACCACAACTGATACTCAAATCCACATAATTCTACAAAAGGCATCAACCATTTAGTGCCATGTCCTATCTTTCTTGTGTCTTATCCACAACCATGGACTCTTTCTTGTGTCTTATCCACAACCATGGACGTCGACACAGACTCTCCAAAATATACTTGGACACGGCCATAATCGGTGCTGCATCTATGTCACCATTTTTGTATCTTTATCATTTCCTCCAGTCATTTTCCTTAAGGTATTCCCCTTATTATTGACCATTTAGTCCATTTCAATCAGTTATCCTAAATTCCTTCAATCCTCAATGGATATGCCTACACATCCAACTATCATTCTTGATTTTCCTAATTATAAACTTCCCAGTGTCCTGATTAATTTCCACACCTGAATCCTTGATAATTTTTATTGCTTACTAATCATTGAGTACGTAAAAACTAAAATAAACGAGTCAGTTTGGAAGTATTTGAATTGTTTCTTTGGCCCTGAGTTTTCAACAAACAAAGAGAAGAAAGAACAAATGTTAATCCACGGCTTACTAGCATTCTAGTGGTGGTACATTATGAAGACTTTTGATAATTTTGAAAAAAAAGCTGAAATACACACATTATATATATTATCTTGAAGAAAAATATGTGTTCAAGTTTTGTAGAAAATGAATAATGGATGATTTTATTGATGGGCTACTACTTGCTACTTATAGAGGTTCCAAGTCCTCTTCATACTACATATTCCAATGTGGGACTAAAGTCCCTTACTGGTTCTCAACACTCCCCCTCAAGATGGGCGATAGATATTAATCATCCCCATCTTGTTACATAGCTTTGATAGACTCAATGAACTAAGACCTTTAGTCAGACAGTCTGCAATTTGTTCTTCTAAGCGAACATGGTCAATCTTCAGTATCCCTTGTTCCAGCTTCTCCTTGATGAAGAATCGATCGATCTCGATGTGCTTCGTTCTGTCGTGCTGAACTGGATTGTTGGCTATACTTATTACAGCTTGACAATCGCTCAGAAGATGTAACGGTGCTCCCTTATCCAGCTTCAACTCTGTCAGCAGTGCTTTCACCCACAGTAACTCGGACACTCCCAGAGCCATTGCTCTGTATTCTGCTTCAACTGACGACCGTGCTACCACTGACTGTTTCTTGCTTCTCCATGAGACCAGGTTTCCTCCTACAAAGACACAGTACTCCGTGGTAGACCTTCTGTCGTCTATACAACTCGCCCAGTCTGCATCGCAGTATCCCTCAACTTCTATGCGTCCATTCTTCTTGAACCATAGCCCTTTTCCTGGCGTCCCTTTCAGATATCTCAAGATCTGAAACACTGCTTCCATATGACCCGTTCTTGGATCATGCATGTAGCGACTCACTACACTCACCGCAAATGAGATATCAGGACGAGTGTGTCCCAGATAAATCAATCTCCCTACAAATCTTTGATACCTTTCACGATCAACTGGCTCTCCTGCTTCTGCTCCCAACTTGCACTTCTGGTCAATCGGAGTGACTGCTGCTTTGCATCCCAACATCCCTGTCTCCTTTAGCAGATCTAGTACGTATTTTCTATGTGAGAGAACAATTCCTTGTTCGCCGTCACACACCTCGATACCCAGAAAGTATCTTATCGCTCCTAAATCCTTCACCTCAAACTCCTTCGCGAGTTTTGATTTCAGTTTAGTGATCTCGACCTCATCATCACCTATGATTACTATATCATCCACATATACAGCAAGTATAGTAATGTGGCCTCTTGCATGCTGAAGAAAGACTATCAGTCCCTGTTTTTCAAATTTGGTTTAATTAGTGTAAATTAGTTGCTAATGACCTATTTAGCTTTAAAATAATTTATTATAATTTTTAGGAATTTTTCTAGAATTTTTAGATAATTTTTAAATAGTTTTTAAGTCAAAATATATCCTTTTGTAATTAACTGAAATATTTTAATAGCATTTTGTAATATTTAAATTTGTTTTAATATTAGTTTGTAATTAATTGAATTGTTTTATTGCGGGTTGCAAATAATTATTTGCAAACTGTTTGGGTTGGGGCTTTTGTGCAAATCCCCAAACTCTAGGGACCTAACTGCTAAACCCCATCACCCCCCCCCCCCCACGTTCGGGCCAGCTGCCCCGACGACCGACGACCACTTTCCCCCGC